>CANUEZ040000121.1:4687500-5377500 GCA_948099385.1 Fasciola hepatica | reverse complement strand
ATAGATAGATAGATAGATAGATAGATAGATAGATAGATAGATAGATAGATAGATAGATAGATAGATAGATAGATAGATAGATAGATAGATAGATAGATAGATAGATAGATAGATAGATAGATAGATAGATAGATAGATAGATAGATAGATAGATAGATAGATAGATAGATAGATAGATAGATAGATAGATAGATAGATAGATAGATAGATAGATAGATAGATAGATAGATAGATAGATAGATAGATAGATAGATAGATAGATAGATAGATAGATAGATAGATAGATAGATAGATAGATAGATAGATAGATAGATAGATAGATAGATAGATAGATAGATAGATAGATAGATAGATAGATAGATAGATAGATAGATAGATAGATAGATAGATATGTAGTTAGACAGGTCGGCAAATATGCAGGTAAATATTTAGTCGAACGTAGACTTGCCCTCGTTTCAACCACTGAATATTAAGCTAAACTCAGGAAGCATTCCAGTGTCAAATTTTCGTGACTCATTTTCCGGATCATTGGTGACGAATAAACTTTTTTTCTTGCAATAAAAAACTGGCCAGTGTAACAGCTTCTTCATTGGGTAGAACTAGCTCGATCAACACTTTCTAAGTAATTTCTGACCCTTTAGTCCCAAGAAGGAACGAGTGTACTTGAAAAATCAGCTTTGAAAGCATGCTCAAAATTTTATGACGAAACATATCGCACAACTTGGTAAACTATATACTCCATCAATTGGGGGCCTAAATTAGCAGGCAGACAAGTCGCTAAAAGATGTCTTGGTCAACTGCCGAAAAGAGGTAATACCTAAGAGGAATAGTTTGGAACCCAGAAACTGATCGACGAACCGTATGCGGTTGACTTATGAATGAGTGGATTATTCAACGTAACTGATTCGATATTGGATCCCTTCAACCGCCCACCAAACATCCTAAAATTCATTCGGTGATTTACTGTACAATCGAGTACAAACTGAACGGCCATAGAGTCTCGAAAGGTAGATTTTCTAATGTCGTAAACCAGATGGGTTGCCTGAAAGCTCAAATATCAGCTTATCTATCTGCCTTACTATCTCATTCATTTGTTCGACCCAACCTTGTTCGCAGTTTGACTGCCCGTTTGTCTGCTTGAATGACCAGTTGTGACGTTGCTAACGCAATTATCTCCGGTGTTCATCGACCAAACTAGTCCTCTGTTTTCAATCCTCCTATGCCTGGGAGACCTTTTCCCAAAAAGAATTGGAGTAGACAATGGCGAGTAGTACGCAAACCGTGTCCAGCGTGGATATCGAGCTGTACGCGCATTTTCACGTGTTTCGGCTGGACCCGGAGAGAGGGCAAACGAGCGGGGGGAGACGATGATAGGCGGGTAGTATATGGCACGGGGATGGCGAATCCGGGGTCATATGCGGCACTACTTCCGATCGGGCCTGTTCAAAAAGATAGATTTGACGGATTGTTGGACTAAGCCCCTTTTGCCAAACTGGCACGGGTGTGTGTGTTTGCGCTTGAGCGGTTATTTTTCTGTGCGCGTACGCCTCGACAATTTAATTGTACTTTTTCACTTCTCGATCGTGCAGCGGCAGACCCCCGTTCTGTACAGATCAAGCCAAGCAGGCGGATGAATGAGTCAACTCAGTGATTTTCCATGCTGTTCTTTTACTACTGTGTTCCGTACCTTGACCACCGGTGTATTATTTTATCAGGAGTTAACTAGTTGTTGATTATATCTGAATTCACAATGGAGTGTCCTCTTGCCGTTTATCGCACCAAATAATACGAAGCACTGTACAATTAGTTGTCTAGTTCTTAACAAGAGTCGTCTGTAAAAATATCCATCATAACCAGCAGGAATTCTGGGATCCAAACTGCAAGCCGATCTTCAGAGCCGAAACAGAAATTTTCGCGCTTTTGAATTCGCCTTACTGGGCTCAATTTACCTCATCACTCCGCAATAGGAATCAGACAACCTTTCTAATGGTACTTATTGGATTTTAGGATGCAGTGCCATAGACAGTAACTCTTTCTCTTTGTGGCTAATTTATATATATATATATATATATATATATATATATATATATGTTTATATATATATATAATGATCATTCAAATAGTACTGACAACTCCCTTTGATTTTCCACTGCACCTCACTGTGCGTTCAATGAATCCCAGTCCAACCATGGAGTTTCGAATAACTACTTTGACTACTGGCAACGGTATTAGTAGTCATCGGACTATCCCCGTGAAAAGATCAACTATAAAGACATTGGCCTTTACGAATCATGAATTCAGAAGTGAGGCAGTTAACCACGTGATAATTGCACAAATGTACCGACGCTTTCCGACGACCCTGTCAGTGGTATTTCTACGAATATCCACTGGCTCTTTGTGAATAAACTGGTCACAGCAGTCAAGTTGATACGGTTCACCCGAATCAACGCGTACCCATAAATGTAATGAAATATTTAATTGGTTGACACCAGCTCCCGTCTTATGGGTTAAACCCGTGTATTCGATTGTAAACCTATCTTGAGAAAGATCACTATCAGCAACAGAAACTTCGTCCGAGTACGGAAATTCCCGATAAAGTTGTTATTGAACACCGAACATCTACATAAAACTGCACTTTCTATTTGGTTTTCAAATTGTCAGAGCTGCAAAACGAATATCCGCATATTCTTAGGGATTTTGTCAGCTACAACCTAGAAACTAAGAATTAATTTCCATGGTTGCGAATATTGATTGCCCTTTCATTGCCACTCACCTGGTCATCTAACTACATAACACTGTCTTTCTAAAGTATTTTTACATTAAACCACATATCTTTACCCCTTGTGAAAAGTACGAAATACTGAAGTTTATTGAGAACATTTACCAAGTATCTTTGGTTTAAACAATAGTCAAAAAAGCTAGCCTGCATACTCGACTACCTAAACAGTGATATAACTGGGAAACGGAACGGGGAGACCGGACGGAAAACAATTAGTAAACCGTTTGTCTTCAGTTATAATCATCGACCGTATCAGCATCCTGATTGCAAAGAACTAAGCTAATCAATCAGATTGTTTTAACCCGGAAGAGAACCGGCTAATAGTTCTATGACTGCCGCCACGCAGATCAGCTACAGGATGTTCGAAAGCACCCCGATATACCAGGTCTGACTGCAAGGTAGGAAATCCAGGCCTCAAAAAGTGGGCCTTTATTACTGAGGATAGAAAACTATTCGTCAATGCACATCTGAGGACCTGACTGCAATGATGTCCAAATCAGTTTTCATATATATTCTGATTGAATCATTTATTAGAGCTACCATTTTTTGTGATATTTACTCGTAAATGGAAGCTATGCGGAAATGTCAAGGTATACAGACTACAAATAAAACCGAGGGAAACTGTTAGTACATTCACTGAGGCAAGGTTTAACCTCCTCCTCTACTCTCTCTTACTTAATCACAAGTAATATACCACTCCTACTAGGGAAGTGGTTAGAGGTAATTAGCTTGACTCGCAAAGAGATTACAAGACAGCCGCTAGCACCACTGAATCCGTACAATCACGGTTCTAACAATGATCGACATGTTTCCAGAAGCTTCCGTTGCTGCATCCAGAACTCATCACGTGACCATCCGGATCAACTTTATTGTCGGCGATCTCAGTTTTGGGTTTACAGATCCCTATGAAACAGAACTGTAGTTATCTGTAAGTTTATTGTCAGTCGTTTGTTGCGTTAACACTGAGGTTATTTCTTCTAAATCGTTGACCACTTGCTTCTCCGTTAGCTTAGGTTTGCCACCGTTTTCCCTGGCTGTCCCGAATTTGTGCGTTCTTCATAAACACTTAGTGCACTACAAGTTGTGTAAGATTCCAACTACTATATTCGAGCTCTTCCGGTCTTAGTACTTCTACGTTAACTTGATTATCGGGTTTTCTAATTGATACCGAATAGTGCACGAAATGCTACCAAACTCAGCTTCATTTTCCGCGACAACTATTGAACCAAAACCCTTAGAGTGACCAAATTTGACAAGCTAATATTTTAAAGCACCACTACTTCAGAAAGCACATCAATTTTAAGCATGAAACAGATAACTCGATTTATCTTGCCAAAGGAGTATGAGAGGGTGTGAAATGCTATTAAACCCGCCCTGCAGGAATGGCAAAAATACCGAACTGGTTGGTAAGCCCAAGGATATTCGTCAGTAATGACCCTTTTTCAATACTCAGTGATGTTATTAAACAGTCTTCACTTCACAAGTGATTCCCGAACGAAATTCACCCAAGTTATACATTCTGGTTTGAAGTGCGTACCAGTTGTTGTGTGTAGGTTTCTGTAAATTCCCGATTTTTTCCATGATTTTCAACTTCTCTTGGTGCAGCACTCCTTTGCTGTACCGACATTTTAATATATACAATTAATATACCCATTTTCGAACACAAACACGCAATACCTCATAAAGCAAAATCTGTCCGTAAATCCTTCGTTCTGGCTCATCCTCGGTTTCTGATTTGAAGTGTCCTGAAATAGTTTGAACCAGTGTTCCAAGAGTGATCAATAAATATTTCGAAAAAATTCGCACAGACTTTTCGGCACTCAGCCCTACCTCACCTCGATTAATTCAGCAATCTGCCACTAAGTCATGGCAACTGAACAGAGTTAAACTGAAAACTTTGGTCGATGCTGAACACTTGGAATCCACGTATTTATGGCAAGAACGGGGAACAACTGTGAGTTCGTTTTGTACGATTTGCTTTGCTTAATTTCTATTGTATATGCTTTTTTTGTCTTTTCATCTGGTCACACTCCTCGGCCTAATCCAGTTTGCTAGTGCCACCTCAGATGGCTTGGACATTGACTTGGTGCATCATATAAACTGGTTAGTACACTATTAGCATTTTATGTTCACTTGCCCATCGGTTTTTATCGAAACCATATTGGATACATTAACTCGAACTGAAGTCCTGCAACTCCTTTTCCTCGGGATAAACTTGTGCATATAGATCAGGAAATCGGCTGAGAATGCAATTATTCTTATTCCTAAAACTGATATGAACCAGACTGATGCCAGATCTAGAGTAAGGCTGGTCTTAATACCACATGATCCTACATCATCATGTGACCTTATCCGGTACAATTGAATGAAGTCCAAATCGATAACTTGTGGACATTAACAAAAGCATGATCACGCTCATCTTGGGATGATGTATCAGCTGTTTTGCCTGCGAACTGAATGGATGCAACGAGCTTTTTCCAGAATTCTTTCAGCCGGCAACCAGAAGAAGTTGAACCAATTATTACTTCCTTCTCGTTCATCGTATACAACGGGACAGTTTATGAGGATTTGTTCTGTCGTCAGCCAAAAGTAATCAAGTATCTTGAAAATAAATGTCATTGCACCATCAAGTCGAGTAAACCACGAACAGCAAGTGGTTCACTGATCGGATATCATTTAATTGACGTGAATTACGATTTGTACCACGAGGGGCATCGAGCATTTATTCAGTATCTGCAACAAATTGGACGACTAATGCGAGGGGTGCGGGGATCTGCAGAGAAGTATCGAGTGATAAATACCACATTTCTTTGAACTGTCCCACCGGAAGTCCGTTCTCGTTGGCATTTATTTTACTTTTCATTCATTGGTTTACAACTCATCAATACTGTTACCTTTGGATTTCGAAATTTTGGTACTAATCACCAGTTTCATTTTTTGTAACAATTTTAATTAGATGTTTAAATGCGGTTCGCGATGATAGAGCGGCAGAAAATATGTTAAATTTGGTTTTTAGTAAAATAAAATTCCTCGTTCGTAGCAATACTTCTGTTGAAATTGTCAAAGAGGACCACGGTGAATTTCCGAAAACGCAGAAACTGCATTTACCTTACCGGATCTCAACCACCTCCGGAACCGACTCGATATCCGTTCATCATTCAACGCCCAGTTTAACATGGCCGTGAGCAGATCGGTTTTTTTGTACAATTAAGAAAAGTAGCCATTACAGCACGAATATTTTAGGAACATCGCATCGGAAACCGAGGTTAGGCAAAGCTCATTCTCCCCCAAGCATTCAACGTACCTTGTACATACCCACATATAGACTGTTTCGGTTTTTCGATAGAAATTGCATTTCAGTTCCGACAACTACTAACCATTGGGTGCGGTGGCTTTGGTTGCTATCTTCCAGATGCAACCTCAATAGAAAATAATTAGAAGAACAACTATATGAAAGGAGTAATAGGAGAACTACGAATATTGGTATCAAGTCGATAGAGGAAGTTTGTGAATACAAAAGCCCCACCGATCACCACACCCAACCGTTTCCTCTAATGTACCTAACCACTGAGTGGAAGGGTCTCTTGGACCCCATACAGGAAATCTCACACTCACTACATGGCCAAGTGCACTGATTAGGCTTTTCATACATTTCCTTCATGTCATGGACTGACCACCCCTACTCATCTTGTAGCCCGTAACAGCCTTAGCGAACATAGCGCACCGAGGAATCGTGTCAAGGGCCATGCTCAACACATGTCTCAAACATCTTACACTGGCAACTTTTAGTGCTTCATCTGATGATCTGGTTCGGGAACCTAAGACTGTCCGCCAAAACTCAGCATTGTTCACATGGTGTTCCACCAGATTCGAGCAATGCTACGAAGAAATTAGTGTTCGAATACCGACAATCTTCGTATATCCTCCACCCGTAGTGGCCATGTTTCTTAACCATACAAAAGCACGGGCCTGACTGCTGCAGAGTACACTCGAACCTTCATAGATAAACTTATGCAATGTC
The DNA here is from genome assembly GCA_948099385.1 of Fasciola hepatica. NCBI lineage: Eukaryota > Metazoa > Platyhelminthes > Trematoda > Plagiorchiida > Fasciolidae > Fasciola > Fasciola hepatica. The sequence goes on along the minus strand of CANUEZ040000121.1, from coordinate 5,370,700 downwards.
GACACCACAGAAGACTCGGGTTAGCAAAAGCCAAATGGGCATTCTGCATACGCAAACACACCTCATCCGATAACCGATCTCCAGGTGAAATGCAGCTGTCTAGATAACAGAACTTACCTATCTGATCTAAAGTTTCTCCAGACACTGAAAGGTTTGGTTTTGGACCAACCCAATCCTCCAACAGCATCTTGCACTTTGAAAGTGTGAAACACATACCGAACATTGATACACAGGTGCTCAAGCTGTCTAGAAAAGCTTGCAACTTACCTGGATCTTCACTCAGAACAGCTACATCGTCTGCATATTCAGGGTCTAACACTTTTCCACCCGAGAAAAGTTCGATGCTTCTGTCATCACCTGACAAAAGCGTGGTCTCTAGAATCATATAGATCGTAAGGTTAAAGAGAAAAGGAGAAAGAGGGAAACCGCGGAGTACACCACTTCTCGTGGTGAACTCAGGTGGAAGAGCATCGTAAACCTGAACTTGGTTTCGGCTGTTGAAATAAAATGACTTTATGATGGAAATGAATTTCTCTGGTATACCATTCAACAAGAAACAGTGCCGGAGAGCTGTGCAGTCGACTGAGTCGAAGGCCGATTTAAAATAAGGAAAAAATGGGATAGTAGGCCTACGGAAGGTGTGGAAAGGTTCTCAAATTTGTCGAAGAATGAAGATGTGATCAATACAACTTTGACCAGGTCTAAACGCGGCTTGATTCTCGTGCGAGCCGTGTTCACGAATGGTTGATAATCACTGGAGAATAATAGCAGCAAGCAGTTTAGATGCAATGTTAACCAGACTCATTCCGCTGTGGTTTTCACAGGAGGACATGTTGACTTTCTTGCTAATCCGTACGATAACCGACTCAAACCAGCTCTTTCGAACTTGTTCCTTCTCCCGTATAAAACCGAGGAGTTTTGTCAACTCCAAAAACAGTACTGGGCAACCGTCTTTAAAATTAGATGGAGAAAACTCTATGCTGTTTTAGATAGCTTATCTCACGGACTGTCTCCGCTTCTGACGGAGGACCGGTATCTACATCTAGGGCTGTAACCATAGTGCTACTTGGAAAACCTGTCGTGGATGAAGGCTAATTAAACTGCTTTTCGAAATGCTCCAGCCAGCTAACTAGACGACTCTCATGAGTTTGAATCAGTGAGACTCATTGATCAGTTCACTAAAGCCTGGCTTTCGTGGAATTGTATTTTTTGTTAGGCGGAAAAGGTTGTGACTGTTGCCAATCATCGCAGGCTTTTCCATCTATCTATACTTGGCAATTCACGATGACTGACGGTCGTTTCTCAGGCTACGAATAATTTGGTGTTTTGGACATCTCCATGCCTCATCATTTAGGGAATCCGCAAGAAGAGCTCTACGCGCATCTAACAGTACAGTTGAGGAAGCAGATATCCATCGTTTCTGTGTGTGTCTGGTTGTTGGACTCTGGGCAGTGTCAGCAGCAGTACCTAACATAAAGTTTAGTAACACGATACGGGCCTTTCTATGGTGACTGTAGGGGCCTGCGAACGGAACCAGACCGAGCATAAACAAAAGGGGCAAGTGAATAAATCATGCAAAACTTGAGTTGGGCGTGTAGTGTATCGTGTAGCCGTAGATCGAATTTGGCGCATGTGATTGGTGAAGCGTGATGCATAGGATGCCGGGTATAGGCCTGAAGCGGCGGGATCAATGAACATGGGCTGGTGGAAGCAAGGTATTACCATAGAAATCTTAGATCGGGGTGCAATGTGAATCTTACGTGATCGTGTTGCGATTGCTGAGGATTATCATCGAAAGTTTCTCCGTCCATTTAGTTGATGCAACAGCCACGGTGAAGCCTTCACTTAACGGTGGGTACGTCCAACTAGATCGTCGAATGCTGGGTGACACGCCGTAGTTTTATTGTGTTCACAACCAAGAACCCGACTGAAGTCACGGAAGAGTGCAGATGTGAACTGAGCTCCGCGGTTGAAGAGAAGAAGAAGAACTAACCCAGCTGTCTGCAAAAGCTTGTTCAACGGTTTCAGCAGATATGTCAATAATGGCAACAGTGTAGGACCAGTGGGTAAAACGATCAACATGTGTTAAAATGTAAGTAAAGCCATTGGATGGAGGGAGAGGGCCTACCTAGTCAATGCGTACATGCTTAAAACGACTGTCAGGCATAGCAAACTTACCGGGGGTATTGAGTGTTTGTCGATGAACTTTACTATGTTGGCAATGACAAACACAGTTTAGCCTAGGTGCAGAAACCCTTGCGCTTGTCGGGCCAATCGGTGATAAGTTTCGCAGAAGAAAGAACACCGGAACGGGAAGTTGAACGAAAGTGAACAAAAATGGCATGCCGAAAATCTCGAGGAAAAAAGGACGAGATTTGTTCGTTGAGACGTCACACAAAATGATTGTATGGGTGTGAAACAAAAGGTATTCAGCAAATGTTAAACGTGGGTCAGAACGAAGCTGTTAGAACCCATTGTCTGAATGTTGCGTGACCACTATGCTTGCCAAGTCAGGTAGGGATGAAGACAAATTATTGACAAGTGCACGAGACAATGCGTCAGCCACAATGTTACTGGCACCAGAGGTGTACCATTTATCCGTGGGAAATCAAGTGTAGTCCAAATTTCTGATCTCTTTCGTCAAGTAACTATCTGTCGTTTTGGAATGTATATACTAATGATTTGTGGTCTGTATGGACGACGAAATATAGACCTTCCAGCAAGGGCCGAAAGTGTTTCACTTCATGGTAAGTGGTCAGCAGTTTCCTACCGAAAGTGTTGTACTGAACCTGGGCGGGTTGTGATTTCCGAGAGGAAATGCACAGAGGCTCAAAGCTATTGCTGCCAAATTGTTATAAAACAACACCTATTGCTGTCTAGGAGGCATCCGTTTTCAGCTCAAGAGTGCATTTTTTTATCAGACCTCAAATGTCCCCTGGATACGCCTTGTGACAGGACAGATTTAACATTTTCAGATGCTTTTTTTGCTGCTTCTGTGAAGGTTTTTTTCGGGGCTGCCTTGGAAGAGGTCAGTGAAGGGTTTTATGAGGTCTGTGCAGTTGGGAATGGAACAATGACAGGTCGAACTAGACAGCACGAGGAAAGACAGGAATGATAGGAAACACTAACTCGAGGGCTCGGTCAAATAGTACACGCCAAGTTTATGGGCTGAGGTCCACAAGACTCACCTTTCAAATGTTTGAATACATCAGCAACATATCTTGGTGCTTCATTCAGTGCTTCTTCCTTTATCTACACGAATTCAATAATCAGTTCATTCTCCCTTCTTTTATTCATCAAGCTTCGACTTATTGCACTTCTCGTCCAATGAGGCTACGAGACAGTAACTGAAGCCAGAGTATAAAGGGACGGGGTGAACGGTAGAATAAAAGTGAACAGCCACCAGGCTTGTAACCGTTGTGGCGACTTAGATTACTAACTTTCAACATTATCCTATCAAGAAGCCGACAGTTACTAGGATACTTAGGGCCAGTTACGTACATCTTTGACTAGTCACTATACTAGGTCTATTAGGGTGGCATGCAGTTCTGTAGCGGTTGTCAGTGAACAATAAATATTGTTTCCCCGGGGTTCGAACCTCGACTCCGTTGGTCTCTTCCCCATTCAACAGCCTTTGATTAGCCATACCTTATCTTGCGAAATATTGTACAATTTATGAGTGATAAATTAAAAAGAAATTAAAATATCGTCGGGTGAGTTGAACATTAGGATCACCGTGTTAGGGATGGAACTTTGAGCGCAATGGCCATGGGAGGTCAGATAAAGATTGAGGTATCGTCCAGTATACAGACAGCGTGTTTGACTTTTGTCAATTTCAGCCATCTGTGGTCCCGGAGTGGCATCCAGCTTCCCATCAGGAGTCAACTGAACACTGCCGCTGTTAGATCGGTTCTTTTATACGGCTCAGAAACCTGGGTGTTCAGAATAGAAGATAGGCGAAGACCGTTGGTGTCTGGCTTTCTGTATCTCCGTAGTATTGCTCGGATATGATGGGAACACCATATAAACAATGCTGAGTTTAGGAGTAAGATGTTGAAATCTAGATTTCAATCACGAGAGCAAGCGCTGAACCTAAACTGGTTAAGATAGCTGGGAAATGTGTTACGAAAGCCCACCGATAGGCTTCCTTGACGTACTGTGTTCCCTGAGACAGGTAATGGTTGAAAGGTAGGTCGAGGTGGACGTCCATGACATGTCAAAAAGGTGTGAAACCTGTGACCATTGGACTTAGCCAACTACAACGTGGGAGACTTCCGGATCGGGGTGAACTGTACCCACCCATCCAATGGTTGAAGACATTGAATAACATGACTAGGTGTCGCAGGCAATTGCGCAGTTGCATTGAAGCTCTTTCCCCATCTTCTTCATTTTCGCTCATTACTTTGTTTTCGGATCTTTTTCGCCTTATACTTTTATTCAACCAGCCTTCAGCTAGACGATACTGAGTGGTAGCAACAAAAAGCAGCTCACAGAAGTTCGACGTTGGTGGCTGAAAGAACTGAACTGAGCTGAAAGAATATCGGTGTGACTCTAAACGAAAATTGTCAAGAGCAGCGGTAGTTCACCTTACGTGTTACTGTGCCGCTGTTTCACTGATTTTGTTTTCCAGTCATTTACGATGGATTCCTCAAACAACTACACTGTTTAATTCCTAGAATCTAGTCGGGAATTTGAACATAATCAGATGAGGCTGTCACAATCACCTGAGTTTTCACACCCCCGATGAGACCATCTCCGCGCTCCTTCCAGTCAACTCTACTGACTTCAGGTACATGATAGTACACTATAGAGTAAAATATATACAAAGGCGCATACAGAACGTGTCCAATTTAACGTGTTCGAGATACAGGGTTGTTAGTTAAACCACAGGACTATTCTCATCAATAAACATAACGCTATGAACAGAATTATAGCTTCCATGACGATATCAAAAGCTAAAAGTCCCGTGTAAGCAGTAAGCAATGAGCTGGAGCGATAGTTTTGCGGATTAACGCAGCTGCCAAAAATTATGGATTCCGAGGGTTGCAAGCTACTTAGTGTTCCACATTTGGTAACGCAAATCCTGGCATTCCTAAGGCAAGCTTTTAAGTAATATTGCACTACACGCGTTTCGCTCAAGTGGCACCTGTAAGTGCCGTTCCCATCACATTTCCTCAGTGCAAGAGAGCGCGATGTCTCTGTGCACGCGTCTTTTTTTCATGCACATTTTTAACATCCCCGTGATATTCTCTCGTTGAATTTCTCGATGGCTACCAACAACATATACTGAGGTATAGTAATCAATCCTTTGTCTTGTTAATACCAGGATGAGAGAACAGTAAATCACTAGAATGTTTTACGTAATCCTCACTGGATGCAAATACGGTTATGCAGATGAAGTGTACCTGTTTGTCTGCTGTATTGCAGGCGTTTGCTCGATCTAACTTCAACGTTATATCAACTTAAATTCATATTATTGGTTATATCGCGCAATTTAGAGGTCAATCTGGCAATATAACGAAACGAGTTAGAGATTGTGTCAGGGTCTGGCAAGTTTGACAAATTTTTGAAATGACCCTAATGTTAAAGTCACCAACCCTGTCGGTATTTGAACCCATGCATGGATGAAACACATGCTTTGGTATCGCGTGTGCTCTACCCGCTGAGCTACAAGGCCGGGCCAAAGAGCTTCTGACTTTTCACATATGGATCACACACAGTTAACCCGCCCAAATTACGATAGCAAACGGCATCCACCAAGGTGGACTAGCTAGTAATTTGACAGCCTACAACAATATTTCCCTTTTTTAATATGCAAAAATCCAAAACCCTTCGGCGTGGCCTCGTGGTAGAGCGCAAGCTGTACTAAAGAGTGGGTGGTAACCAAAAAACAGGTACAAATCCCGAGGGGCCAACGAATTTTAACATTTAGTTGATTTTAGAAATCAAACATTAAACAATAAGGCAAGCAAAAAGATGGTGATATATATATATATATATATATATATATATATATATATATATATATATATATATATATATATATATATATATATATATATATATATATAAAGACTTACAATATATGGGTTAGTCTTCAGCTAAAATAATCATGTGGATAATCTGCGAACTAGTGCTTGACAAACTGCAGAAGCTACAAGCGCAAGATGATTACGGCAACACACTGAGAAATAGGGATCAGTTAAACACCGCAATCAATGAACTATTAGTGGTTGTTACAATAGAATACGATCCGCTAAATTCTCTCAAAAGCAACAGACCAACGCTAACATTCACATTTGAATTTCGAACAGGTTAGCAACAAATAGTATGCCAACGGATGACGTACTGCCAAGCGAATACTACTTAAATTGTGATTTTATTCGTTTTTTCAAGCAAGGCGCTTGAAAATTGGCCAACACGGCGAGTTTATTCACAGCGAGCGTGTTCAAATCGGTTGGTTAATCACTTATAGTGTGATGGGAGTGTATCGGTAGCTTTATGCGACCACTCCAGGGTAAAAGGAACCCTTTTTGAGGTTTAAATAGCTAATCTCGTTATCGGTCATCATCATCTCAAATGAACAATCCAGCGCATTTTTAGTCGGATGTCACAATCCAACTACCGCTATCGTCTTCAGTAGCAAATGTAGAAATTCCACCCTCCCGGAGGTGGATCCACCCCCCCCCAGTGAACACATTGTACGAAGGACATAGATAGACACCAATACCCAAAGGGGACGACTAGGGAGTAGACACACTTCGCAAGCCAAAGTACCATTACGAATCCGATGCATACAAATAATCCATCAACTTGGATAGGCTGTGCTATGAAGTGCGATTTAGCTCGGATACTCATGCGTGGGTGCCTACTTACACATCAGCCTACTAACAGAAAGCGAATTCATCCATAATCGTCGACGAAACAGTGTCGTAGCTGTTGAAATATTTCCGAGATTTCAAGTAATTATTTCAGGGTTAAGTGTTTTAGTTCTGAGGTTGCTATTAGCAAAACTTGGTCTCATCGTTGACACAACAGATTTTTCGGGCTGTGTCATTCGCGTTCATAATTTACCTACTATTGTTTTTTAGTAGTCTAAATTGAATGTTGAAAGTCTATTGATGAGGCCAAAATCATTGAATACACCGAGGTGCTCCGAATAAGTCGATTCCCAAACAGGTGCACATTTCGTTCCGCTACGGTCTGTGTTCATTATGTCTGTGCGCTATACGGCAAAAGCCAGCTTGACTCCAATAGACAAGGCACGAAAAACATCCGGCCTCCAGAGTTGCCTACTTAACTCGTTCTCCTGTATCAGACTGCTGTATTCACTCACTCAAGCGTAGTTCGTTGCCTACCTCACTTTGTGTATCACCGAGAGTAGTTACTGTGTGAGATAAGAAAGAACCTCATCCCGCTGAATGAAATACGATCACCTGAGGGCTTCTATGTTAAGTGACAGTTGATGATTGGTTGAGTACTGAATACATGAATACTGACCGTGTCATCAAGTAACGAGAATGCTATGGGTATGAGACAGCCGAATCGTACAAGACAGAAAACTGAAAGGAATAGGAAGGAGATTCTACCTAAATAGTCTGTTTTCACCCATGCACACTCAACCAAGGTCAATTCCCACACTAAACTGCATTCTTGTTCTTTATCGGCCGTGAGACTGTAGTCATTGAACTACTTATTCTACCATACACTATTTTGCTGTATTGGTTCGATCAATCCGACATGACATCGTGTTTCACTACCCACCGTCCGACCAATCTCGATATTTGCCGTAATTTTTGTGAGATCCTCCTGTTTCTTGGTTAACGTTTTTTGTCTCATGCAAGCAGCTCTGGATACAGTCTCGTCTTCTGTCTGTGGCTACTAGCCATTTGAGGCGGCAGACCCTATAATCGTCTTTTTTCTTTGCCGCAGGATCATCTTTAACAACCTTACTATCAATCGAAAATCAAAACTCCGCAAGCAGAGCTATGAAACGCTCGATAAGGACAAGAACCAATGTAGTTTCTGCGTTGGGTCATTCATTTTATGCGCAAGGCCGCAGAAGATCCAGTAAAAAAACAAAACAAAAACTGATTCGGAACAGATGTGCAGCACCTTTGGTGCAATCGCGGGAGTGGTAAACTTAAACTGCATATTTCAACGGTCATTGATCACGGGGTCAACACAAAGATAACGCCCCAAAATTTCGATAGTCATTCGAGTTCAAGGTGCCCAGTGCTGAAAGGAAATGAGGCATATCATGCATGAGAGGTCACTTTGATGCGATAGAAAGACAGTCGCTGAGGTGTACCCGATAGCAAATCAAATGGAAAATGGCTAGTCTTGGTTTTATAAACTTTGTTGCTTGGATAAAATTGACGGAGGCACAAAACCGGTGATGATTTTTCCGTCACGCGCCAAACGGAATACAACTCCAACCACAAGGAATAGAGAGGCAGTTTGGCTGACAGCGACCAAAAAAGTTCGCATCACTAAGTAAAACAAACTTGCGGATGGAAGTTTATTCCAACTGATGCCCAATTTTCATTCTGTTATTAAGTAACTCCTCAGCGACACGGTTGGCCAATAAGCCCAAATAACTTCGAAAAGATGTTATACGGTTTCTAACTCCTGATTGTAAGAACCGTACACATGTTCCGTTATGAAATCAAGGGACTTGCAGCTCGGTCTGGAGTTAATTATTAAATGAAACTGCAAAGGCCATCAAACAGTGAGGGAGTAGTTTTGGCACAAAGACCACGGGCAGCTATGAAACTAAGCGTATTCATAAAAGAAGAAGTAATAATTGTGGGAAAAAGCTTGAGCAAAATCCTTGTCTCCCCAACGATTACCAATAAAAAAGGAACACCTTAGGGAAGGAATTCACTTTCAGTCTGTGGTGCGATAAAAAAGGATGCCTAGCCAAGATGAAGCACCAGTTCAACTCCTTCAAAAAGGATCCAAGCCAGATCGCCAGGCATATTGATTAGAAACATATGAACCCCCAGACAAAGTCGATAAAACTATCAAAGTTTAAAACTAATGTAAACCACTCGATCTGGGTTGAGAAAGAGCAGCGGACATAACACAGATGGAGGGAAATAAATTTTTTTTGTTGACTAAAATTATTCACGAGACAGTGAAAACACAATGCGGGGATCGGATATTGTTCAGGTCGGACAACTTCTGAACAGACTGGCCGAAGCAGTTGTTTGTTTTCACAATGTTTGACAAAAATCGTTCCACATCTTTAAGATGGATGCGAACCGGTAAGCAGTTGCAAGTTGAAACTATCGCGTACGTATCTGAAAAACTGAATTAGACGTTAAAAACAAGCCACGTACTGTTCGATGTTTGCAACATTTTATAGTTCATTGCATATATCAAATGATAAAACAGTGAAAAAACCCTGGGAATTTGACGAGAATAAAACTCACCCAAATTAGACTGCTGTTTGAACGTAATAAAGGCTCAGGAAGTGAATTTCATATTAGCACTCATTTAACCCTACTAACATACTTAAAAAGAAATCGATTTCAGATTAAATCATTTTACAAAAAGACAGCAACCGAAAAAACTCGTCATGCATACGTAAAGCCAACTCAAGTGGATCTACGCAATGGTTCATCACGCCAAGCATTAACTTTCAATTCACCACTGAAAACCAAAGAAGCACACCGTACAGAAGCCGTGTCGTATCTTTTTTTCTAAATCTTCTACTATGTAATAATGGCATAAGATTTCAGGGAGGGGGTCTTGGCCAGTTACAACCTGCCAGTAGCGGAAGTGGCAGAAGCAGGATTCAAACCCAGGACAGCAGGGCTTGAAAGCCCCGCCGTGATGACCTTTTGACCATTGCGGCTGGGGTTCAGCAACCGTGAAGCAAGCCTTTACCTTAACGGCTAACGAGCGGGATCCACCCACAATAGGGCCTGCCGGCTTCAAGTCTAATTTGGGACCTGCGGTGGCGAAACACTGTCATCGTGGTGGGCTACTGATTCTTTTGCCCCCGGGGTTTCGAACCCGAGGTCCGCACCCCCACCATCATGGCCGGTCACTTGTCCAGGTGGCAGCCTTTAATTGTTCACAAACTGCTTTCTGAAATATTGCAATACTAATACACAATAGAAAAGAAGTAAATAAAATGATAAAAAGTAAAACTATATATATATATATATATATATATATATATATATATATATATATATATACGCTAAAACTATTCGCACACTTTGGATCTTATGAAAAATGGTGGGTGAAATGAAAATGGAATCCTAGCGAATCTCATGTTTGGATATGCTTATTTTCACGACGTAAACACGGTCACTAAGCGCAACCATCCTAAACTGGGCTCGGCATACTACGTGCGGTTTGGTGGACAGCCACTTGCACACTCGACATAATTCTTGACTAGCCTGACTGTTCAGTTGGAGATACTGAGATAACCCCTTCCCACCAAACATTTCACACATCAGTTCGTCGTCAGCCGTCTGGTCGACGTGCCTCATTTTCGATGGGGTTAGTGTAACACCAGGACGTGGATCGCCATGCTGATTTTTGGCTGGTCTAATTGTGGAAGCCCGTTGATATATTGGATGAGCTCCGACTCACTAACATTTCCTCCTTTTTGTGTCATTGTAGATCGAAAACATGCAACCCGTTTGATGAGCACTGCTTCAGAATACCGTGGTCAAGGACAAGAGATAATAGCCGTATTATGGGATGGGCGGATGGGGTTTCCACTGACACAAATGAAACAGAAGCTGGGAGTGTACCACCCCACTTTCTGTAGGCCTCCCATACAATGATGACGGAAAACCTATGGACTGATGTCTGCAGTACTACTCATGTTGTAACCAAGCTCTGAAGTTTGTTTAACAGAATGTCTTCGTTGTACACATGCCCCTACAGAGAAGCCGTGCATCATAGGAGTCGCTCGCGGTACAAGATGTGCTCTGCTAATATTCATAGTCCGTGTCTGTAGAGCGGTATATTACAAGGTGCATAAATTAAAAAAATCCATTGAGAGCCAGCCCGGATAACCTAGTGGTTAAGGTATTCGGCTCACAGTCGTTCACCCAGGGCTCGAGTCCCAGTTAGGTCTCGCTGGATGCTCACTGTTGATGACTCCTAACAAGAATGAAACAGCTATACAATGCTTCCATGGTTTCCAATGGCTTGAACGTCCACGCTGCATGATGAAATTCATATTATGTGACTTCACATTCACCAAATTTAATTTTCCCTATGGATGAAAGATAATCAGAAGGAGTTCTTCCAGAGATGTTGATGATGATGATGGTGGGGGTGGGGGTGATTAGTAAAAGCAGACCAAGGATCTAAATTACCACTTTTTCACGTCAAGTTGACAGATTTAAGTAGTAGATAAGCACGGTAATGGTAACGATGAGAAACCCAAAATTAAGCTGTGCCGGGGAACAAGCATCCTGTCATTTTACGGATTCAATATGGTGACAGTCACCCAAGTAAGAATTACAGTTGAATGCCGGGGCTGAAAACGGAATTAGCTCTAGAAGTTCCTGGATATAGGACGAAAAATTGAAGATCTAAAATTCAAAGGTGATAACACTTAACTCTCCAGACTTCGGCTTAGTGTCGCAGATTCTGGTAAGTTCATTAGGAAAGGACATTTAGGGACAAAACTTACGTACTGAGGAAGATGTACAACTGCTTGAGACTCCGAACTAGTATCCGATAAAGGTTATGACTAAACAACCCAGTAATCGCAAATCATCGATGATAATTGCAATGCCAAATATCCCTAACATATCGATGAACCAATCAACCCAGTTAGGATGACGATTCTTCCTTCCAGCCAGTGTTGTTGTGTAGCTTCTGAAAGAAAGACCTACTGTCAATAGTCGCATACTAGTAGGCTCGGACCCACGAGAATGGCTAGCTGGATCTGTATTGCCCTGGGGAGTCCTAAGTAACACGTTCACAGAACCTTAATTTCTTTCAGTGTCCAACTCAGGTGCTCTGTTCATACACGAAGGCTAATCAAACAGTTCAATGCACTTACTGATTATGAAGCAACAACTAGCAGTCGCTTTTGGTTAGCCAACGAAACCGTTCATCCGTAGGAAGCTTTCACGCTTTTTTCTGATGGTGTTGCTGTGAAAGTGAGCTTGCACATCTGAGCCAGAAAAATCATTCTTTTTCAACATTCTGGTGTGCCACAGACCGCAAAAACCACTTTCCTCAAGGAAAAGGGGTAGTATATGGCACACTCAATCGTTTTCGGCTTCATGCAAGACTTTCTTATGAGGTTTCTCAGCAAATTTTCCCCTTTTGCTACGTAAAAGATCCTCGGAAGTGGGTTGTGCGCATTATTCTAAAATTTGAACCAGGGGTTTGGAAGAGACTGTGATTTGGGCTTTTTTCTTTTGCGTTCGAAAAGAAACGACTTCATCATGGACGGGGAGAGGGAGAACACATGGTTCGACTCGAATCCCGGTTCGTCGATCGACTTGCGATGCTCGGTAGCAACTTTTGGGTTTTCTTCGGTAAGCATAGCCTTCTGGAAAAAAGAGAAAAAAACCACAAGAGGAGCAAAAGATATCGAATATTAGGATAAGATCACCATATCCTGGATGGTGGTGAAGCAAAGACAAACTAGATAGTTTCACCCCTGTGTATGAGAGACAGAGAGAGAGAAAGAAAGAAAGAAAGAAAGAAAGAAAGAAAGAAAGAAAGAGAGAGAGAGGGAATGCGAGATTCAGCTGTCTAACTCCGATTCAGTAAAACAGGATTCAAGCAGCTGATTATCCATTTTTGAAATTGCACAGTTTTTCAGGATGCTTACTTCATTCAAGATAGGCACACTACAGAGAACCCCGTCAGATGAATCAGCAAAACACCAGTGGATAGAGCAGCTAATGCAAATACCTTGGTGTTAGTTGGAACATGAAAACCACCCCCCTCAGTACCCGTTTCCATTGGAGTCGAATGTAATCATCTGGCCGATATTTCAAAAGAGGTATAGATTACAGTGACAAACGACAGACTATCAAGTTGCTGGAAAAGCTTCATTCCTAAATTCACATAGAATTGTCCGTCAACTTGGAGAGGGAGAAAGTTTGAGTCTAGTATAAACTCCCGGGACTTTGAATTTATTCTCATTCATTTCCTAGCAAAACACTGACGTCGTTCTTCACAGAGCTGCCCACGCATTTGAATCCATCAACGACTACCCTGACGTGGCTATATTGCATTAGAAAAAAGAGACAATTTAGATCTAGTTGCATCGAGCCTGGGGTAGATGTGAACGAGTGAGCAAGACCACCAGCTTTATTGAAGTGCCAGAGTTTGTCACTGTTTCTCCACTACGGACTAACATCACGAAAGTTTTTGACTCCAGGGTGGTGCCAAGTAGTAAACAAAACTAGAGCACACGAGAGCAAGATTAATGGTCGAAAGAACGGAACTGAACAGGCCTTCCAAGGAATTTGATAATTGTTCTCCGAATTTGAAGATAAACAGTATTATCGAGATACATGACAAAGAGTTCTAATGGTCCCCAACGAATGAGAATTTCTGCCGTCCATCCATCTCATCCAGACTGAAGGTATAAAGGTACCACATCCTCAGTAGGCTCACGTAGTTCTGAGGAGTGTTCTTTCACCGGAAGAAGCCTGATTAGTCAGACTGGCCCCCTAGAAGAAAAGCAACGATCATGGACTAATAATGCATATGGCAAAATTGGAGTATTTGATTGGGAATGCTGTTTAGTTATTCTCAGATGAACTTCTTGACGCATAGGGTATGTTCCGTAATTCTAGTTATACACGGAGATGTTTGGGTTTTATTGTCACGTGCTAAAGTTATTCGCAGTAGGTAATCTTCAACATCGATTATGGGGGAAAAACCATGCAAATGACTTCCGGTAAAACAACCAACAAACTCAGTCTTTGCCATCTTTACTCAAAAAGGTGAAATAGAACCCCGAAAGGAATTTTTAAGCCGGGGATTATTCAGACCACGGCCACAATAGTCAGCAAACCTTCGCGAGCTCGCTCTTGGAACAAGGTCTGTTTATTTTGGTTGACGGCCACCCACCTGGAGTACGGAAATAAAATCACACGTTTTAAATTCAGTCTCAGCTTCATCAAAGCGAGTAAGGTAGGGCAATCCTTGCCGGTGACTATGGTCACGAACGGTACATTAGGCTTCCCAGGGGTGTCCAGGAGATCTAACACTCAGTGGTTAGAAATGTAAACAAGAGCCGCGTTCAGTGATGCTCTTGTACTCATAAATTTTCTTCATATAACTGGTACTATTATATGTATGGTTCTTCCCTTACTTTTTCATACTGATGATTAATTACAAGTGTGGCTTCTGCTGGGAACCAACACACCCATTGCATGACCAAGGGTTGTTCACACTGAACTGAACTGACAAGGCTACCTCACTCAATATCTTGGTCATTCTCGGACATCTGATCTCAATGTACTGTTTTTGTATATTCCCGTTAGTCTTACAGTTTACAGAGTCTTCAGATACTGCGACAAAATATGGCTTTACATTGAAGTATTAGACCAAGCGTCTTTTGACACTGTGGGAGCAGAATCGTGGCACAATAGTCCTTCAGATGGGTATCAAATGAAGAGTGCCTAGAGTTGGATGGTCCACATGGAGAACGCTTCAGTCAACGGAGCTATCCACACAGGACGTGTTCGGTCTTTTTGACTTGAGTCGAGAAAATTAACAGAAGGATAGCTGAGGATAATAAGCGACAGTTTGGCTCAGCTCCGTTCAGTTCACTTTGAAAAACTATACGCTGTGTACTGCATCCAATGACAGTGCTGTGCACACAATTGAAATTGTCACTCGATAATTCGTTTTATCCTTTATTCCCTCTTCTAGTCTGTGCTCGCCTTCAGGGCACTGTTTTCTGCGTCGTTTCCGGATGTGTTGCTTCGACGAATGAAAAAATATTCGGAATTTGCGTTGCAGACGTCTGTACTCAGTCAAAAAGATTTACACTTAGCAACTCATTGAATGGAGGACTTGAGAAAAGTAACTGCAGGTCAAAAATTGCTGGCAAATTCGGCTGAGACGCGCCTCCCGGGTTGGACGGATTCGGGCCAGGTAAGTAGAGTTTCCACAGGTGTTCGTGGGAGAGGGTACGGATAGAAAAGAAAAAGGTGTAGAGACTAGAGAGTTACGGTTGAGTAGATCACAGTATAACGAGTGAGTAGAGCCTGAGAGGATGTTGTGAATGAACTTTCCACATATTGTCAGGCGTAGTTCACGAAATTCATTAGGTACTTCGTTTATTGATATGAAACATCCCGACTAATACTTCAGCAATTCTGAAATCTTTCTTCAGCAGACCAGCAAAGCTAAGGGGGGAGACGAATAGGTAAATTAGTGATGGAGGAAAAAAGAGGCAGTGCTATGCTGAACGTTGAAATATCTAGTCTTTCGTATTTGGTAAGATAGCCTGCGAAGTTCATGTACACAGTTTTAAATGCAAGATGACCGCAACAAATTTGCATCGAAGGTAATTTCTAATTGTTTGACGAGACCTACTCTGGCCAGATATTATGTGGAAATGACAGATGGGTCACAAAGATATGCCAACCGAGAAATGGTAAAAATACATTAAACAAATCTGGATAGATTTAGAGTTAAACCGGATGAAACAGAAAAATCACAAATCCAAAACAGATTACCGGGAACATTACAGCCATGCTGGGCTTCAGAAATAGCCTGATATATTTAAATAAATGTGCCGGAGAACTGATGGATAAGTCACTGATGTAGGTCGAGAATAAATAGGGAGAAGGGACAGCTCCCTGAAGCACTCCTGAATTATTCACCAAGGGTTTGGATGTTTTTTTATAAAACCCTGTGGTGTGCACTGTGTTACGTCAATAAAATAATCAGACAATCATGTGAATAAGACAGTGTCAGAACTCAGTCTTAAATGTTGCCCGACTGAGGTTATGGCAGCTTATTTTGGAAAACCGTTTTAATTGAACGGAATCTAGTCAGCAGAAAAAGAGATTAACGCGGTTCGACTGTAAGCCTATTTGTTTTAATCGACGATGAACACTACAGTATATTGGAGCTGGTCAAAGTTGTGCCTGCTGCTCATCGTTGACCGGAGCTCCGGTGCTTGTTGTGGTTCAGGACTAGTTCCATGTGCAATCATCTTTAGTGTAACCTCAAGATTCATCTAAATTAGCGGTATTTAGCACTTCTGGAGGAAGATTACTGCATGAAGCATCCTTTTTTGTATGCATTATTCATTTAAACTAACTCAAGTTGGTTACACTCATCCAGAGAGGCCTGGTCATACATTTCAAAGAAATATAAACTTTTTTTCACAGAAATACATGCATCTTCTGTTTATTGTCTATGTGTATCTTAAAATTATCGTAGAATTCAAAGTTCTCACAGTTAGGTATCATTCATCGTGCATGTTTTAAAAGCCCTCAAAAGGTAGCGTTTTCCTGCAACTGTATGTTTGTTTCCTACCTGTCAGTACCTGTCCAAATTCCAGGTCAAGATTTGGGAGAACGGAATCGCAAAAGACAGGATAATTGATCGATAAGACGAGATGGAATTCCTGTATCCCAAACCAACCAATCAGAAGAGACGTTAACCGATGCCAGTTTGGACCAGTTAGTTTATGGTGCTACTGTTGGTGACGATCGCTCTTGCACTTTAAATAAACTGTCTATTTTACGTTAACAAGATTAGTTAGAGGCCAGGAGAGTCTTCTCACCAGAGTTAGGGGGTGACTACGGAACAGTTACATGATGGACTAGGGAAGCGATGGCATCCATATGAACCTGTTTGTTTTATAGGGAAACTGAAGGGTCTCCAAGGGCATTCACGAAGGAATTTAAGCAAGCAAGAATGACACGCTCTGTCAGTTCAAGACCATATGAAGTTAGAGCAGTTTGACAAAAGCGTTTATCTAAAATATTAGGGTTAATAGGTTTGGGTATCAAAAAATAGTGTCCGGTCTTCAAAGATCGGGGATAGAATAAAAGCACGAAAATTTATCCGAGAAATAAGTGAATACGTGGATCAGAGCAACAGAATCGTGTCTCTGAAGTGATGACGACAGACCATCAGGACCAGTAATTTAAGTCAGTTTAGACTTACAAATAAACTCATACACTTCTGCGGAGAATGGGATTGTGTGCAAGTCATATCAGGGAGTGAATGAAATTGGCGAGTTGTCAAGTGGGTAAATGAATGCACTGATAATACTATCAACATCCGCAGCAGTCACTTGCCAGGTTGATATCGGTTGATCTAAAGACGAAACATTACTGACAATCCTGTGATTATGTACCTCGCAAATGATCAGACGTTGAAAATTAGTAGTCGTTCCAATTCAAAAAAGGATTCCCAAGAGGTTACCAGAACAGTTCAGTTCGAACAACGATTACCCATGCCTTGAGAGCAGTCAAGCAAACCTATAGGAGGGAATCTGTAAAGTTCGCCCCCAGCTAACGCAAGCCACCTCAAGTACATGGGAAGTTGTATATGGAGAGACGGTAGCATCCTGGCAATAAGAAGTAAAGGCATACCCAAAGTTAGTGCAGCTGACATCGGACTGAAGCATACGTGGTATATTCTCATTACGACTGAAAGGTCATATGTTTTGTGCTCCAGTTACGTTAACCCTGTGGTACGGCTGTGAAACTTGAAGCCTCTGTGTGGAATATGCTAGCCGACTGCTGCTGTGTACGAAATCTTGGAAGGATCGGATCGAGAGAGAGAGAGAGAGAGAGAGAGAGAGAGAGAGAGAAAGAGAAAGAGGCACAAAGCTCTTCGTGTACAGTAGGTCTTCGGACATTTCCTTATCGTTTACTACTTCAGGATAAAAAAAACCCCAGCAGAAGTCAACAAATGGCGCGGAGAAGTGGTTCGAGTGGTTCGAGAGAGGAGGTACACTCTACCTCCCGCGTTTTGGTCCAGGAAATCTGTCCTCCAGTTAGCCACAGGACACTAATGAATATCGCAGTAAACCATGGAAACAAAAGGCAATCTTTTTGCTGTTTTTTTCAAATCAAAATTTCTAAGAGTGGATGTACTACATAATTACGTATACACACATAATCACATACACGGCCATGTAGCTTATTCTACTCAGTAGCCAGAATGACATGTCTGTTTTATTCCTTCCTTATTTGATAACCCACAACCCGACCACCTAGAATTTTCATCTTTCAATCGTATCAGCAATGAGCGCTGAGGTTTACCGGTAATTAGGCTTCAGTTTCTCTCGGTACACGATCAAGGCAACGAAGATGACGATTATCGTAGTCTAGTGAGCTCCAGGACATGCAAACAAGACAAATTAACAGATATGAAGTAATTCAATGGTATCACTTTAGTTGAAACTAACACTAGCAACTAAAAGCCCGCTGTGTTCTTGAATTCCTAGTGGCAGTACAGGAAATCTGACTGAACAATATTTTTATATCCGAGATAAATGAACAACGAATATTTACTAGGTTGTGACTATCGACAATCCTTGCACATTTAAGAATGTCATACGTGGATATCAAACAGAAACCCAGATTTAGCAAATTACTTCATAGATATGAATTTGTGACAATACTATCAAATGGTTAGGCTTACCAAAACCTGAGGAGCCAAATTTGCATAAAGCAAACCGAGATAGGCATCAGCAAGGCAATAGTAACTCCCCAATGTACCATAACTAGGTAGTCGTTTGATTTGTGATTGAATTTCAACTAGCTTTTCTGCTATCGCGCTTACACGGGCGAGTTTGTCCGCCATCGTGTTAAAACTGTTCGCTTTCTGATTATGCTTAAAGTTCAGTCGCGATCTGTGTTTCTTGCGTACCCGCAACCGGCCAATATGTTTCTTGAGAACACGCGATTTGATGGTTGTTGACTGGCGCAGGAAACCCCTTCCGGGTGATGGCGACAGGCAATAAACAAGACTGGTAGCTTTTCTTTGACCGACTTCAATAGAATCCGTTTTTGACTGACTGCGACGTAGTTTTGGTTTGAACATGGTTTTTATCGGTAATGAAGTTGTTTCATCTTCATCTTCATCCTCTTCATCTTCGTCACTATGGCGCTGGTTTTCTTCCTCTTTCTTCTCCGAACTCGTTCCTTCACGCCCTCGACTGTCATCTTTTTCCCGTGAATTCGCTGGTAGCTGGCCAAACCTGATCAATTTTCCAACTAACGAATTTTTTCGTAATGATTTTTGATTACCACTGGACAAAGAAGACCGTCCCTTATGGTTAGGATGATCGAGATGGTCAACCCGAGTGAGATCGTTGGGATAATAGTCGCTTTCTCCTGCAGAACGATAAAATCGATCGGGGCCACCGGAGGAAGAGTGACCTGAATATCGCAACCTTTTAGAACTCGCTCGATGAGCAGATCTTTTTTGTAAAGAAGAGCGTCCACTGGAGATTCTTCGTCTAGAAATCCCACTTCTGCGAGCGGGTTTCAGGCTGTTATTTTGGTTAACACAACGCACAACTTCCTTCAAACTCTTGCTAAAATAACCTTGTGAACAGATTCTCAAAGAAGTAGTGAACTCGGGACATATCGTTCCAAGATCTGAATATCAAAAAGAAAAAGAAAAATTGATAATTCTTGTAAAACTGTTAATACAGTCGTCATCAGCATCGAAATCTTCATTGATATAACCAAAAGTACCATCACCACCATCAATACTACCATCATAGTCGAAAAAACCGCCAACATAAACAAGATAAACACCATATCCAACATCAACATCAGAAACATAAGGATCATAAACATAATCTTCCGAAAACTCACTAAAACATCCTTCGAAACAAAATCAACAGCATCATTAACATCATGATCGTAATCAACACCATCATTATCATCACCGTCTTCATCATCACCATAATACGGATAATGATAATGATGATGATCATCACCATCATCATAAGCATAATCCCCATCACCAACTCATACACCAACATCATCGTCAACATCATCAACAAAATCATCATCATCAACGTCATCATAAACTTCATCATCATCATTATCATCATCGCCATCATTGTCTACATTATCGCAAACAACTTCATCATCGTTATCATGATCATAAACATAATCATCATTCACATTATTATAATCAGCGTCATCGTTACGAACCACAACGTAGAACGTATCATCGTCATCTCTATCAAAACTATCATGATAGACGTCGTCCGTAGCAGCATGACTATCAGCAACATCATCATCATCGAAATTATGAAAATCATCATCGTCAGCATATACAAGATCATCATTACCATCATGATCATAAGCTTTATCATTATCATCAACGCCAGCATCATCCAAATCAACATCGCCATGTTCATCATCATTAACATCCTCAAAATCATCACCCTCATAATCATCATCATTATCACCACCATCATCATTATCACCAATATCATCATATCCCGATGAACACTTTCTTTATTACCATATTCCACACAAACATAATGATGATGATGATCATCATCATCATCAGAACTATCATCAACATCATCATCATCATCATCGTCATCATCATCATCATCATCATCATCATCATCATCATCATCATCATCATCATCATCATCATCATCATCATTAACAACAACAACTCCTCGATCACCGTCACCAGGATCACCATGATCATCATAATCATCATCATCTCCTGAAACCTCCCATTCATCATCATTCTCATCAACGTCTTCATCATCTTCTCTACTCAATCATGATCATCATCGTCATCATCATCATCATCATCATCATTATGATCAACTTCATCCTGATTATTATCTTCGTGTTCATCCGTCTCATCCTCATCTTCTTACCCGCGTTTGAAGCAGCTAGTGTCTGGGTATCTCTCTGCTATATCACCAAAATTTTCTGCTTGGATAGTGATGCTTGCTTATTTTCACCGGAAATTGAGAGAGTTAGGGTGAAGGTTGTTATTTTCAGCCTGAACAGTCATTTGATGCGATAGTTTTGTTCTCAGTGATTTTACAAATTCTTCCAACCATATCGGTTAGGTTTATTCGGAGTAGGAATGAGTACATAATATTGCTTCCAATCAGCATAAGATACCACGAGCAGGCTTTTCTGGCCAAATGACTTGTTTTCCATAATATCTTGAGTCGGACATCTGTGGCTTTCATATCTCTCTACTGCGTTACGTTCGGGTTTCTGAACAATGCAAAGTATTTGAAGATGCCGCAGAGTTCACTCAAATAAAAGCATCACATCGATTTGGTAGGTGACAAAATGTCAGTCCGATATCTCAACAAAATGAGGAAGATACACCGGAAAAAGATAAAAGGGTTTGTCTCGCGTATTCTTCGACCCACCAGTTCACTCCTTTATGATACGAGAGGACGCAAATCTTATACCAAACACGACGACTTCTTTGACTGAACTTTGAGTCTGAGCTCTAGGCATCAAGGCGGTGAAAAAATCATGCATCACAGCCCCGAAGGCCCAGTGTGCTATCTACAAGAACTGGGATTCATGGCTCCGAAGCTTGAAGTGAATGGAATCATATGAGCCTACTGTGGATCGAAAAATACTTGCGTTTCAGTATGTCCGGACCGAACAAGGTTCGGAGTATATCAAAAATAGATGGGCCACGTTAAACGAAAAGATGTTACGTTCATAATATAGCGTTGTCGGTGATAAAAGTACGACTAGCCGACGTTTCGGTTACTAGTGATAACCTTTCTCAAGGTGGTTTTACAGTCTTGCATTGAGAAAGGTTATACGTGGTAACCAAAAAGTTTTGCTAGTCATCATTTTCCCACGAAAAAGCCACGTTATTGACGTAAGATTTTTTACTTAGACTTGCATTTCATTCAACTTTGTGCTGAGAATCAGAATAGTATCTGTATAGTCTTGGTCTCATGACAATTCATCTAGGACACGTTTCCCCCCATCCACAAAGACATAATCAAAACCAGTTATTTGTAAAACTTTTAGATCTATATTTTATGGGCTAGACGAGATACGATAATAAGGGTAAAACCCAGTTTTCTACCGGCCATGATGACTGATCGCGTTATCAGATGCTTCTAACTATATAGGCATGATGGATGGAGTGGAGTACCTGGGATTTCTCTCGACGGCGAAAAGAGTCATCGCACTTCTTTGGGCAGCTATCGCCCGCCCAAGCTGGGCAGCCCCCAGCCCAAAGGATGCTGTCCCATCCACGTTCCGCTTGCTCCATTGGGTGCATGGGGCTAAGGACTGAATCCGAAAAGCGGATCGATAACGAAGCACCAGCGAAGACAATACAAAACACATTCAGTAATCAGGTCTCACGTGACAGACCAGAAGAAGTTCCTTCACGGGTTCTTCGGTCGCGTTCCCGTGCTGGGTTAAAGCCCACTGCCTTAAGGGTCAGACTTTTGAGTCAAAGGCTCTAATTAGGGTTCCCAAAGAAAAACTCTTTCTGCGGTGTGGGTAGCCGCGAATTACGATTTGTCCAGAAACTTCCAGTATCTTTCCTGTAAGGGGGCCTTACCAATTTCCCCTCTTTTAATTTAAGGTCGATGCAAAACGCCAGGGGTAATTGCGGCTCTGAAGAAAGCAGTAGTTCAGGAGTTGGGTATAAATCAGATGCACTTCTTAAGCCTAAGTGTTCACTTCACTTGGCTGCCTTTAAAGTCCGAACACCATGTCAGATAGGACAACAGGCTGCCCTCGCTAGAACTCTTGACATTTTCATAATAGATATATGCTGTGTCCCCGAAACAC
Source organism: Fasciola hepatica (assembly GCA_948099385.1). Taxonomy (NCBI): domain Eukaryota; kingdom Metazoa; phylum Platyhelminthes; class Trematoda; order Plagiorchiida; family Fasciolidae; genus Fasciola; species Fasciola hepatica. The sequence goes on along the minus strand of CANUEZ040000121.1, from coordinate 5,347,934 downwards.
TCATACAAAACCCCATTTCTGTGATAACTCTTCGCATCTTAGAAAAAAACCTCAGTCTCTCACTTCGTTTTTCGTATGTCGTGTGATTCAGTGTCTAGAGCTCGTGGTCAGGCGGGAGCTGGGATTGCTTTGAGTATGAAAGCTGAGAGTGCACTGCTAAACTGGATTCCATTTAGCAGTCGCTTGTGTGCAGTTCGATTGGACGGTTCTGTTCGTGTCAACAACAACACACTGAAGTGTTGTTGTTCGTTCGTCGTGCCTGTGTTCGCGCCGAATGACTGCAACTCCTCTGAGGCCAAGGACGAATTCTATCGGGATTTGTGTCAGCTACTTCGAAGTACAGGTTCAACGGGAGTGGTGGTCATTGCTGGGGAATTCAACGCCAAAGTTGGCCGTTTGGGAGATTCCCAAAGGCAATTTGGAGGCCCATTCGCTATCCCAGCCGATCGTACTGATAACGGCAATCGTCTCATTCAGAGGTGTTATGACCACAGATCGTTACTGGCAAGTACGAACTTCTGCCATAAGAAGCAGCATAGACCCTTATGGCGCCCTCCTTCTTCTTCACAACGTTGGACTGAGGTTGGCCATATTGTGATTGGTCACCCCTGTTGTGGATCAATTGAAGATTGTCGTTTATTCTGGTCTACGCGCGTGGACTCAGATCACGCCTTAGCATGTGTTCGCTTCCGTTTAGGTCTCGTCCGTGGTCGCACCAAAGTAAATGCCACTTGTCCCTGCCCAGCGGCTTTTAGACATTAACCAGCGACACAGTTTTCAGATGGAGCTGTCGACGCAGTTATCGATGCAGCCAAATATGCAGGACCCAGGAGAATGCTGCCAACAGATCAAGGAAGCATCATATGCCGCTTTGAATGCCACCCAGAACTCTGGTTCAAGTCGGTCTCACAAGCAATGGATATCTTTGACATCAGTTGCTCTGTTGGAGGCTCGCAGATCAGTCCCTCCGGATGCCACTTTCAATGAAGTGCGTACATCCCTGAGACGCCAACTGACTAAGAGCCTGAGGAATGACCGTGAGCACTGGTGGATTGCGAAAAGTAAGGAAATGGAAAAGGCTGCGGTCCATTGGCAACGCTCACAACCTTTGCCTTTTGATTAGAGGTATCGGTCCATGGAAGCCTGGTGTAATTGAGTTAATTAAGGAATCCGACGGCTCACTGATTCAGTCTCAGGGACGTCGTCTAGAGAGGTGGACAGAGCAATTTAGAGAACAATTCAGTTGGGCCACTTCAACGGTGGACCTTCCGAAATTACTTGCCATCAAAACAATTCAGGTGGATATCAGTCCTCAATCTAAGATAGAGATTATGCGGGAGATCGGTTACTTGAAAAGGTATAAAACCGATGGACCGGATAGGTTGCTTCCATCTTATTTCAAGAATGGAGGGAAAGCTTTAGGTTCGGAGATACAAAACTCCCCCGTATTATTTGGGATAGTGAGCAGATTCCCAGGGAATGGTGTGAATCGGTAACTGCGCCCATTTACAAGAAAGGTGACAGGTCCTCTTGTGAAAATCACATAAAAATTAGCTTGGTAGGTATCACGTCTAAATTGCTCACCGGTCTTATTCATCACCGATTATCCAGTGCCCGCGAAATGTGTACGCGTGAGAATCAAGCCGGTTTCAGACCCGGTCGTAGTTGTATCGATCACAGCTTCACTCTTCGGCAAAACTTACAACACAGACACATCTTTCATAGGCCCACAATCTGTCTTTCTTGATCTCAAAGCGACGTTCGACTCAGTCGACCACACACTTCTCTGGCGCCGTTTCTCGATGAAGGGTATGCTTGTGTGCGAACAACAGAAGCCTAGTTCTTTCATCCGAGTTCACCACGGAAAGTGGTGTTCGTCAGGGTTACCCTCTCTCATCCTCCCTCTTCATTTGTGTAGTTGAATTGATTCTTGAGATAGCCCTATCCTCGTGTAAGAATAGCGGCGCCGACCTTTGCTCAGACAGTAAACTGTCTGATTTGGAATATGCGGACGACATTGTTCTACTGAGTGAAGATGCAGGTAATTTGCAAGCTCTTTCAGATGGCCTTGACAACAGTGTAGCAATGTTTGGGATACGTTTTGCACCTTCAAAGTGTAAAATGCTGTTCCAGAATTGGGTTGGCTCAACACCAAACCTTGTGTTAGCCGGGGAAGCTCTACTTGAAGTGGAAGAATTTTGTTACATGGGCAGTTACATCTCACCAGGTGAACAGATAACGGATGAAGTGTCATCCCGTATACAGAAGGCGCGTTTGGCTTTTGCCAACCTCCGTCATTTCTGGCATCGGCGTGACATCGAACTGTCTGCTAAGGGCAGAGTGTACACTGCGGCGGTTAAGTCTGTTCTTCTGTGCGGTTCAGAAACATGGCCGGTGAGGGTAGAAGATAGGCGAAGATTGTCGGTGTTCGAGCACCAATGTCTCCGTAGCACTGCCCAAGTATGGTGGGAACACCGTATCAACCATGCTGAGGTTAGGCGTGAGGTGCTGGGAACCAGAGGTCAGTCTATGGGTCGAGTACTGAGTCTAAACAGATTCAGATGGTTGGGACACGTGTCACGCATGCCCACGGATAGACTTCCTCAGCGTACGCTGTTCTCAGAGGTAGGTGGTGATTGGAAGGTAGGTCGAGGTGGTCAGTCCATGACATGGCAAAAAGGTATGAAAACCTTGACCGGTGGACTTGGCCGAGTAGGACGTGTTAGACTTCCAGGTTGGGGTCCACGTGATCCGCATACTAAGTGGTTGGAGACATTAAGTGATATGGCTGAGTGTCGCGTTCAGTGGCGTATTTGCATTCGGGCTCTTTCCTTGTCGTATTGATTTCCTCTTGGTACTTCGACTTTTTGGATCTTCATCACTATGCTTCTATTCTTTTTGCCCTTTACCAGATGATGCCGGAAGGTAGCAACCGAAACCAGAGCACAGGAGTGCGAAGTTATTGGTTGAATAAACTTAACTGAACCGAACTGATGGATTTTGCCGACACAGAAAACAATACCGTCTTCGTTGCACAAACGGCTTTTGCAAAGAATTTTTATTTGACAGGTTTGACACCGGTTGAGATGACCTACCGAACGGGTCCCGTAGTCCAACTAGCACAGTTTGTATGGAATCTATATATATATATATATATATATATATATATATATATATATATATATATATATATATATATATATATATATATATGACTGAAGCCCAGCAAGATCGATGACTTTTGAGACTGGGGAAAATTGATTTTACCACCCCAGCGTTTTTCCGATTTTTGTGCAAGCCATGAATTTGGTGCATTTGTCCATCTTCCAACCTATATCATCCCACTCTCGACGGACCGGAAAAATATCACATACAAGGTGCACCTCGTGAAAAAACTCGAAAACTACCAAGATGAGAACTGTAAAATAGTCTTGGTCCTATTATTACGCCAGTCCATTTGAATTTCATAGGTTGATAAATCATCAAAGTCGGGTGTTGCCCAGTTTTTCCGAACAGGTAAAGGTGGTGAGAACGGACGATGTACATGTTAACCACACTCACGTCAGACAAACTCTTACCTCATGATACCACATAGCCCTAAGAAAAAAGCACACAACTGCAAACATAACACCTCATAAAAACTGTTCACTTAACCTTAGTTATTTCAATCATCAGTCTAGCAGTTGTGTGCTCTGATTTCGGCTGCTACCTCGCAATACCCCAGAATAGAGGCCAAAATAGGCAGAAACAAAAAGAGCAGAAAAGGGTAAGTGGAATTAATAAAGATGAAAAAAGAGTTCGAAAATAACTACATCACTTACTGGGACGCTTAGTCATATTATAACGGGGATTGCTGGGGCTAGAGAACGGCGTGAACATCAAGGCGAACGGAAGAACCAAACGACAGCCACAGACAGAAGAACAGGTGGCGAATATATCGAAGGCTTCCCGAAGCAGGCAAAAGGAGGCATACGGACTACCAGAGAGGGAGCAGCGCAATTTCCGGCAACCAGCAAAATAGCCCAGATGAGGGGCTGCCGATCGAGCCGTCAACTGAGACAATCGGACAAACCGAAGGGAAATGACGGCCAAGAGAAGCAGGCCATTGGCCACGGGCAACTGGCCCGAACGCAGCCGATGCGCTCAAGCAGCAACAATAGCAATTTTGGTGCCGCGCAATCTGGGAAAGTGCCTATATAAACGATTGTATGTGTTTCATGACTTGACTTGTTTGGCCGGTGAAATACAAGTATCCTGCAGTTTGGTCGTCCTTGTTACACTATCACCAATTGTCTCCAATCATCTGGTAGACGGGTCGCACGAATCCCAACCCGGAAGTCCAGCACGTCATACTTGACCAAGTTTGCTGTGTGGTAATTTCATAACTTTTCCCGCTATCAAAGACTGACCACGTCGACCTACCTTCCAACCGTAACCTGTCTCAGAGAACAGCGTACGCTGAGGAAGTCTATCGGTGGGCTTGCGTAAAACATTTCCCAGCTATCCTGACCAGCTTAGATTCAGTGCTTGCTCCGGTGATTGACATCTATATACCAACACTCTACGTCTAACTTCAGCATGGCTGATACGATGTTCCTACCATATTTGGGAAATACTTAGGAGATATCGGTGCTCAAACAACGAAAGTCTTCGCCTATCTTCTATTCTGAACACCCAGGTTTCTGAGTCGTACGAAAGAACCGATCCAACTGCCACAGTGTACCCTAAATCCTTAACAGACAATCGGACGTCACTCCGGCGCAACACAGATGACTTTGTTTGGGCAAAGCCAAACGCGTCTTCTGTATACGCGATGAAACTTACTCTGATATCTGTCCACCTGGTGAGATATAACTGCCGAGGTAAAACAGCTGCAAGCCGTTTAACTTAAGCATTTGGCCATAAGGCATAGTCTGGGTTTCCAATGCCTGATATTTGACCTAACTAGTGCTAATATGCTATGGTAATTTTGAGGGGTGTTGCAGAGAAATCTCTGCGCACAAATCGATAGTCCTTGTGTTTCTTCTATCTGAAAATGCCAGGTTCCAGGTACTGCTCTAACTGCTGCAGTGCATTACCAACAGCTGATAGATGAACAAATGTCACGTCAACGGTTTAGATGAATTATTTCGACAAAGGCCCAATTCGACAAATCAGGCGCCCTCAGTCGTTTTACTATATCACAAACAGGTCAATCCTATTTTTGAATCAGCTAATAACATGGGTTAGGGAATTTTCACCAGGAAATTGAGCAACCCATAATTTTCGAACTCAGCCCCTTTATATCATCAATTGCTTGCACGAGAATTTCTATCATGATCAGTAGGCACTGGAAAGAACCGTTCGACAGCAAGTAACTAACTTTCCTATGGTATGCTCCATTGTAGTTTTTCGGATTGACGAACCGGTAAATGTCAAACCGAATGCCCTACAGATGCATGCTCAGCGATTGGCTAGTTTACAATACATGCCTTGGATTTTTACGAATACGGTCACCAGTGTCTAGTTTTCCAGAGCCAGATTGTTGGAATAAACCTCTACGTCAAGTACAGCACACAATGTGAAATCAGAAACCATAGTGGACCAACCTTCGCTCTTATTCAATCTCTTGACCGCTGAGTTCGTGCCAAATTCGAGAAAAGGCCTTTTTGCGTATCCACGTCTTTGGCCATGAAGCTCGCTTACCCGTCTCTTCGTTGTCTGACCGCGTTCATGGTGCTGCGCTCTGGCTGACCTGCGTTTTAGTGGACGTATCTTCGGTCGGGTGGGCTCCGCAGTGGCGTCTTGATCACAAGCAGCTACTGGGAGTGGACGTTCTACTGGTAAACCGATTAGAAAAATTCCACTCTGATTCACCGGTGTCTTGGTGGTATTCGGTTTCGAGAGCATTTGATCATCTGGCACTTTGGCACTTTTGTGGTTAGTCTTTCGCCGTGGGTGGGCATATCGCAGTTTTTTTCGTGGGTTGAAACGGGGCCTGATGACAGATAATGAAAGAGCGGACTTGTCAGAACCATTTCCTATGATTTGGACTGGGGGGTACGGAGGCTGTTTTGGATCCATCGAAAAATGTGACTGATTGCATTTCCATACCCGCATTGCTTCCGTTAAAAGAACACGAAGTTCTAACAAAGAAACCGCCTCCTTTAACTTAGTCTATTATTGTACAATTAGACTTCTTGTTTTTCTTTTCAAGTAATTAAGGCATTCTGGTATCGAGATTATTATTCAAGCCGAATTTTGCACACTTCCATTCCAGACGTATGATATTCGAAAGAGCCAACCGGCTAGCGCTTGCATATGACCCAGATTTTCACAATGCGTGACCAAATAAAATACTCGGAATAACATCACGCGTAAATTGATTTTGTTCACCTGATTGTCAAGATTTTGAATGCAACAGCTGATTAGGATTGTCACATGACTAGCCCCTGGCGAACGCGGATCCATCCTTACGACTTGTACATCAGCCTCGAAAGTAAACAACGTGAACGGGAGTGAGTAACGATGTCATCTAGTATGACTCAATTTAGCGTCTATTCATAAATTTTAGGCGACTCCGACGCAAAAGAGACCGACTTCAGCTGCCACTTTGTGCCTTTTCCTATGGACCAGCAAGCTTGATTGCTCCAGAAAATAGTTGTACACATCTGTAAATTTACAACTTTCTCATTATTCCAATATCTTTTGGTTCAGCGACCCTTTGCTGAGCCGACATTTAAATGTACGGAATAGATGCTCTATGAAAGCACACAAGCTCGATACCTCGCAGCACAGAATATCTGCAAGCTGTGAGGGCATCATTCACTGTGGAGCAACCTCTCGTTTTCATTTTCAGTGTCCTGAAATCCCCTTGGTCGGAAATCTAAAGGCAATTGTTAAATGTTCCTAGAAGCTTTGACGACAGGTACCGATACTCCTTCGCCTATTTTGAGCAAGGCTTTTATTGACTTCTGAACCTGTGCTGTCCAGGAATCTGCAACGACAAATATAAATACCTATAAGTTTATTTCGTGCTTTGTGTTTCATTGTCAATTTGCATGCATTTTCCAGTCATCTGACCACGAAATTCCTAGCCTGTTTTCGTTTACTGCTGCTATCTCAAATAATTTTTACTAGGACACAGATAGCCAGGATACCCACATAAACTGACTAGTACCATATATAATACGGATCCATAATTTTTCAGACAGCTAGCTCCTATTTGCTCGGAAACTGTCCTAACTTCTAAAATGCTCGTAATTTCCTCATTCTACTGTGTGGCAAAGCTTCTCGGCTTCAAAGTGTAAAACGCTGCCGCAGGGCTGGGTTGGCGCTACATCAAACCTTACCTCAGCAAAAGTAGCCCTAGCTGAAGTAGATAATTTTTATCAACTGGACAGTTACGTCTCACCAAGTGGACAGATATCAGAGTAAGTTTCATCGCGTATACAGAAGACGCGTTTGGCTTTGCCCAAACAAAGTCATCTGTGTTGCGCCGGAGTGACGTCCGATTGTCTGTTAAGGATTTAGGGTACACTGTGGCAGTTGGATCGGTTCTTTCGTACGACTCAGAAACCTGGGTGTTCAGAATAGAAGATAGGCGAAGACTTTCGTTGTTTGAGCACCGATATCTCCTAAGTATTTCCCAAATATGGTAGGAACATCGTATCAGCCATGCTGAAGTTAGACGTAGAGTGTTGGTATATAGATGTCAATCACCGGAGCAAGCACTGAATCTAAGCTGGTCAGGATAGCTGGGAAATGTTTTACGCAAGCCCACCGATAGACTTCCTCAGCGTACGCTGTTCTCTGAGACAGGTTACGGTTGGAAGGTAGGTCGACGTGGTCAGTCTTTGATAGCGGGAAAAGTTATGAAATTACCACACAGCAAACTTGGTCAAGTATGACGTGCTGGACTTCCGGGTTGGGATTCGTGCGACCCGTCTACCAGATGATTGGAGACAATTGGTGATAGTGTAACAAGGACGACCAAACTGCAGGATACTTGTATTTCACCGGCCAAACAAGTCAAGTCATGAAACACATACAATCGTTTATATAGGCACTTTCCCAGATTGCGCGGCACCAAAATTGCTATTGTTGCTGCTTGAGCGCATCGGCTGCGTTCGGGCCAGTTGCCCGTGGCCAATGGCCTGCTTCTCTTGGCCGTCATTTCCCTTCGGTTTGTCCGATTGTCTCAGTTGACGGCTCGATCGGCAGCCCCTCATCTGGGCTATTTTGCTGGTTGCCGGAAATTGCGCTGCTCCCTCTCTGGTAGTCCGTATGCCTCCTTTTGCCTGCTTCGGGAAGCCTTCGATATATTCGCCACCTGTTCTTCTGTCTGTGGCTGTCGTTTGGTTCTTCCGTTCGCCTTGATGTTCACGCCGTTCTCTAGCCCCAGCAATCCCCGTTATAATATGACTAAGCGTCCCAGTAAGTGATGTAGTTATTTTCGAACTCTTTTTTCATCTTTATTAATTCCACTTACCCTTTTCTGCTCTTTTTGTTTCTGCCTATTTTGGCCTCTATTCTGGGGTATTGCGAGGTAGCAGCCGAAACCAAGGGACAGCCGTGAGCGGTCAGTGTTTGAAAGAACAGAATTGAACTGAATTTAGCTGAACTGAACTGAACTGAACTCTCTTATATTATCAACCATACTGTATTGTTCAACGTGGTGTAGAATAACAAAGTTAAGAAGTAAGAGATGGATATGCGTGAACAATTTAGCCGTGAGCTTTGAATATCGAAAATCTAGACTTGTCTTAAAGAAACGGGCATGAACTCGATGCTAACAACAACAGCCATAACAACCGGGAAAGCGTGAACCATCAATTCGGTGGCCGGGGAAACTTAAAGCTGGATATTACTGTTTTGGTTGGCTGTCCTCTGGACTTCATCTCTCACGTACAAGCCTCAGGTCATCTGACCAAATCGCACTCAGACCAAAACTCGATTCTGGAGCTTCTGAGTGCAGGGTTAGTCGAATGACCTGAGGTCTGTGCGTGAAAGATGGAGTCGAGGGACAGTCAGCCGAAACAAAGTATCATCAATATCACACACTACTCGCAAGTAGCTGTGAGATTTTTCAGTATTACTAATACAAACAAATGAAATTATAATCATAGCCATGAGTGATAGTTTTACAATCCAGAAGATGTGCCGAATAATAACCCGCCTACTGCAATATCAGCTTTCGGACAACATGCCGATCATAGTCAACTAAACTATACCTGATTTGTATCACCAGTTTCTAATTTCATTACTGCCCAAGGGAGGAAATAATGGTAGATATTCCGCATATTTGTCTTACTGTTGGCTTTAATGTATTTAACAACTGCGTGGGCGTAATTCTTCGATACCTCCCAAGAAACCTAGCATGTCCTTGTCTGTTGGTCAGATATTTAGTATTGTTTTTCGCTGTTACCGACGGGACCGGTTGGTTTCATGTGGCTAAACCTTTCCGTTGAACCTTAGCGTTAGTGCTACCGTGTTCCCTAAAAGATTCAAGCAACGCTACGAAGACACTGGTATTCAAATGCCGATAAATTTTTCTATATCCTCCATCAGCTCCGGCTATGTCTCTGAACTATCCAGAAGAACTGGCTTAGTTGCTGCAGAGGACATTCGCCCCTTGGTATAAGAAAGGATATCACGTTGATACCACGGATGAAAGACGCACTTTCTGCCTACGCGATGATATTTCATCCGACGTTCGGCATCCGGGAGAAATCTAGCTGGCTAGATAAAATAACTTGACTGATAATCGACCCAGATTCCGCCAGGTTGGGTGTAACCCCAACCGGGTCCTGTAATAACCTATTGCTCTTTGATTGTAGAAAAAGCATTACAAACATTAATACGCAACAGCTTAAGCTGTGTGGAAAAGCTTACAACTTACCTGGATCAATACTTAGAAGAACGAAATTGTTCGTGTGATCCAGTCATGAAACCTTCGCCTGGGGAAAGTTTATTACTTTTGTCCTGATGGGACGAAATACGGTCTCCAGGACCCCATCAGTTGGGAAGCTAAATAGCAAAGGAGAAGGAGATAGAAAGAGGACAATCCGGTTGCAATCCACTCCTCGCGGTGAACTCCGGTGAATGATCATCGTAATTTCTAACTCGGTTTAAGCGTTTCCTGCACAGAGACTTTACGGCTGAAACGAGTTTCTCTGATACACCCTTTTCTATGTGGTAGCACCAGAGAACCGCGGTCGACTGAGTCGAGCGCCTCTTTCTAACCAAGAAAACAGATATAATGGGTCTGTGAAAGGTGTGTCTGTGTTCTTGAAGGTGGAGAGCAGTGAAGATGTAATAACCAAAACAATGCTTGATTCTCTTGTGAGCACCATTCTCGAGCGTTCAAAATGAGGTGTAGAATAATACCAGCTACGGTTTAGATACGATGTTGACCAGACTTATTCCCTTATGAATTTACTTGAAGATGCGTCACCGTTCTCATGACTGTTTCACGGTTACCAGTTCGCACCGGTTCCTCAGAATTTGTTCTTTCACTCGTCTCAAAACGAGGAGTCTTGTCAACTCCAATGACAATGGACAGCCATCGTCACTAAAAATAGATGGAAGCAGTTCATCCAGTCCAGCAGCCTTATACTGTTCAACGTGGCTTATCTCACTGAGCATCTCTTCTTCTGACGATAGATCAGTGGTTAAACCCAAAACCCTATCTTTTGTAATTTTTAGCCCAGATATTTTAGAGAAAAACCAATTAAACTGTCCTTTGAAATGCTCCGCCCAGTAATGAGGACGATGCTCCTACGTCTAACAGTGCAGCCGACGATGCACAAATCCGTCGTTCCTGTGTACTCCTGGTTCTGGAGCTTTTAACAGTTTCATCAACGTCAAACAGGGCCTCACTGATTCGGGATCATCGTTTATCTGGCTCCTGGGCAAAGGACTGCACCTGGCACAGACAAGAGCATGGTCAGAGTCTACAAACGTAGAACAGAATGAGTGACGGCCTTGAACTGATCCGCAATAGCTGTAACCGATAGTGAAAGGGTCAAACTGAGTACAACGCTGCCTGGATACGGCAGAATGCCAGATAAGTCTGTGAAGAGTTCAACTAAAGAATAAGGGTCTGCCGTCTATGGTCTTTCGGGGCGTTAAAATCATCGGCAATGACTACATTGTCTGTTAAGTTCACGTATCAAAACAGTCCAGACAAACAGAATTCATTTTTTGCCTCCGGAGAATTGCTTTCACTCGACTCATAGACACGATGAACAAGCATCGAGGCTTCAGTATGTTACCGTTCGCACGTACATAACCGTCCAACTGAGGTGCACATAAACGGCTGCTGACTCGGATCCACTGGTGGTCAAAGCAATTTCAGTGTCAGTCTGGCCACTAGAACTAGAAACTAGATCACCGGACACGCGAAGAATGAAGAGTAAGACCGAGAATGAGTCCGGTGTGTGAAGCTTGATCGCAGAAATGGTATTTTTCGTGCATTTTTTGGAGAAACAGCATATATCTATTCTCAAACTTTCAAAATTTCTAAGAAGCGTGTTACCTTATCTGGCACAGCTTGCGAACGTTGAAGGCAGCTAAATTAAGTTAACACGTGGGTTTTATGATCGTGTTTGATATATATTCTACTTTGGAACTATTGTTATTACCATCAAACATATCTCTAGAGCTGCGATAAAAGTTAGCTTCTTTCGTCGATCTTGAATTACAGTACCACAATTAAGATGCCCAATTTAGGTGGGAGATAATTACCCGAGGAAATGTGATCTCTACTCCCACGGTAGAGAGAAAACCCAGCTACTCCACTCCTGTATCCATTTAGTGAAGTTTATTTTGACCGGTAAACTGATTCCCTTAGTATTTTTTTGCTGCAGTGTTTCCTTTAGGAGCACAGCGGTTGGTCGTGGAGAACCAGATGTTGCCGATCAACAGGTTCAGTGAGACTGAACTTCGTCTGGCCTTTACCCAATGACCCGTCGGGCATGATTGCATCTCCGAGTTGAGAAAGCCATCCTGCGTGGCTCTTTGGGTTGTGGAAGCGCGCAAATCATCACAACACGTCAAGCTGCAGTCCTGTCGTGATGGCTAAAAAGGTTCCCGTAAAGTTACCAAATGAGGAAAGCAGCTGTGGTTTAAAGGGACACGACAAATAGAAAAATTCGTAATATGGTGCACACACCTGAACATTGCGGTCAATACCGCACTATGATCCGGATTTTTTCATCATCCACTCACTTCTCTCCACTTGTCTTTTGGTCTGTCTATTCGAACTTTGTGGTCTGATTGGAGCAATGTGAGTGGATTATGCTGGTAGATAGAATGGGATGCAAAAACACGTGTTCAGACGAAACCATTCTGGGCTTCTGAAAGAAGGAATCAGACAAAGCACCAAAGCAAAGTGGTGGAACACCAAATACAGGGATTTTTAAGGAAGGAAACCACGTGACCAATCTAATTGTTCTCCATGGACAATCCGGCAGTCTTGTGTTTATCCCACTACCTGTACGAGATGCCTCTGGATTGTCAAATACGCGCTGTTCGTATTCCTTTCAGACATATAACAACACAAAATTTATTAGAATAGATTTCAAAGTGTCAGTCAAACGCCCGTTTAATAGAGTTACAAGCGTTATTCACGTTTAGTATTCTAATGTCATGGCAGGAAAACACTTTCTCAACCCAACTCTAATAATGCTGGACCATAAGGCAAAAAAGACCGAAAACCGATCATAAAGTAGTTACTATTTTGAATGGTCTCCCTGACATCCTCAAGATTTGAAGTTAGTAATCACTGAAAGTCAGCTGTTTGCACAGGAGACTGAGAAAAACTCGTAACAGTTTAGGAGATTTTTCTCGAGATGTTTACAACAATGATATAGCCCGTTGTATTTTGGTTGGAGTTTCGTTCCAAATAACACCAGAAAAATTGTTTGTTTGGAAGAATTCAACGAAGAAGAACTAGTGTGCTAAGCAAGTCTGATCAACGTTTTCACGTCAGTTGTAACGATATTTCAAACGACCGTGAAGGCCACACGGCTCACCTTAATTTCCCATCCATCAATGAGTAGGACGAAACCATAACCAATTAGATGTTTACGGAATCAAGTGGTTCGTTCATAATAAAAAAATAACCGGATGACATTATAACTGGTCAAGAATCGGACTACCAAGTGGAACCCTCAGTACTGAGTATAAGGACAAATATGGCTGGCAACAAACGACCTGCATTCACAGTTTTGGTTTTCGGTTTCCGGCAAAACCATAGCTCTGGATTTGAACCATTTCATCACATATTACGCAGGGGAAGTGGTTTACTGTGGGCGCTACAGCTTGCAGAGTCTGAATAGTAGTCCCACAGGCTAAATAGGGATTACGACGAAAAGGGCGAAAGGGCACCATTCGAAAGGTCCTAAACAGTGAAAATAAGTCACGGAGCTTATGACTTCACAGGAGAAAGATTAAGACATTGATTGAGTGGTGATGTGAGATGATATGCGCAATGCGTAGAACAGGCCCTATGAGAAACCTAGTCGAAGCACATGCTGCATTTGGAAATGAGCAAACGCTGAGAAATCACTGCGAATATGAGAATACATGTGCATGATCAAAGCCTCAGCTCATATTGTAACAGGGATTGCTGGGGCTAGAGAACGGCGTGAACATCAAGGCGAACGGAAGAACCAAACGAGGGCTACAGACAGAAGAACAGGTGGCGAATATATCGAAGGCTTCCCGAAGCAGGCAAAAGGAAGCATACGGACTACCAGAGAGGGAGCAGCGCAATTTCCGGCAACCAGCAAAATAGCCCAGATGAGGGGCTGCCGATCGAGCCGTCAACTGAGACAATCGGACAAACAGAAAGGAAATGACGGCCAAGAGAAGCAGGCCATCGGCCACGGACAACTGGCCCGAACGCAGCCGATGCGCTCAAGCAGCGACAATAGCAATTTTGGTGCCGCGCAATCTGGGAAAGTGCCTATATAAACGATTGTATGTGTTTCATGACTTGACTTGTGTGAGCGTGGGAATACCAGTGTCCTGCCGTGTGTTGTCGTCCTTGTTACAATATGACACTTGTTGGTGGACCATCAGACAATTTAGCATGAGAAACACATATGCAAGTCTGGGTATCAGTTCGAGTAAAGTCTATAATTTTCATCAAAATTGGATTTTACTTGCAATAAAATTCTGTTTTCTGAATTTGCTCTATTATATCCTGACACAGGGCTGATATATAAGATTATAAGTTAGGCTGACCGGAGAAACCATGTGTTGTTTCGAATGCACGATCTTAACATCAAGGTCGTGTGAGTGTCGCTGGAGAAATATCCAACACTTTGGTAACGGAAAAGCCATACGTACTTCTAATCATCGTGGTTCAAGTTCATTCGAAAACAAATGTATGAGATATTTATTTCCGTGGCTTAAATTGATCTCGTGTTTTTGGATTGACGGTGGATAAGAAACGACAAACCTAATGCTCTTTTCAAGTAATATTCATAATCAACATGGTCATCGTTTTGACTTGATCCAGTTAAGTGTCTTGCAATGGAAGAAGCTGGTGATTTGACGTCATTCTGAGTGGCCTCGGAGGGAAGTGTTATTAATTTTGAAAACCTCATGGGTATGTATGCTAAGCCCAACAGTGATCCATTCTGTTAAAGTGCGTGTCATCACGGCTGCAACTGAAGCGATAGATAATACATGGGACATGGGGATCAGTAAGACTGCTTGTTTGATCTTTGGTGTAGATTTTCTGTGCTCCGATGAAGAGGTCCTGACTAATTCACATTTGTATGCTACTGCTTTAGAGTTAGTCGACTCAGGCTTACTATTTCAGAGACCAAATAAGATTGTCGAAAATAGAACCTGACAGATGCTTTCGAACTCCGAACCTAAAAATGTTAGGACCAAAGCTGCACGATGTTATACTCTGTCCTGGTGTAGGAGCTGCTCTGCATGATAATGTACTCAATGGTAAGTTGGTGATTCTACTCGCTCGCTCGCTGACGGGTTACTGAATTTTTGGGTCAGAACCATCTCGAGGCACAAGGACATATTGACACTAGGCGTGTTTTACCTTGCATCCGGAAAGACTTCTCGATTATAAAAGGCACGGAAACCGTCCGACTCGGTGACCGAGGCTCTACTTGGTTTCAACAAGATGGAGTGCTTTCACACACAGCCAAACGTGTCCGTGAATATCTAGATTAAGGTTCCCCTGGAAGAAGGATCAGAAAAAATGGTATCAAAGAATGGCTTCCGCGGTCTCTTGAACTATCACTGATGGGCGTGTTTCTCCGGGAACATTTCAAGAACCCAAAGCGATCGGTGATTTAAAGCGGTATACTACAGAGGAAATACGAAATATACCATAGGCGACATTATTAGGAGTTTAGTCAAAATGCCTAAAAAGAATTTTGTTGTGCAAGCAGGCTGATGGAGGTTACTTTGAGCACCATATGAGAAGCAGAAATTAAGATGGTCATAATTATTCATTGTCAGTTTCTTTTTTAATCACATCTTAGTATAATTTCCATTTTCAACGTCCGGTTACGTTTTTACATATTGGCTAATTTAGAAGGCATCTGTGTTGCAGAACAAGAATAGCTTGGAACAATGACATGTACCCATTCCTAAGTGTCTTGATTAGGAAAGAAACGGAAAAGGAGTCAGTCCAGTGAAAGTTTATGGAAATGTACTAATGTCATTCAGCACGGTGTTTTGATGAGCAGCTTGGTCTTTCTGGAACTAACCAACCATTCTGTTCACTTCAGTTTTAATCCTTACTCTGGATTACCGTCTTCATGTTTGAATCCCCACAGTTTTGAAATCACTTCTCTTAGTTACCAAAATGGAAATTCCACTGACTGAAATATAAAAAAGACGATGGACGAGAAAGATGAAAACTGTGGAAATCAGATAATGAAAGAACATATGCGCTTGATTAAGTTACTTAGTGACAGAAACCCGGCAGTAACTGATTTCCATGACCAAAATCATAAAAGACTGACTCGTTGTAGCTTACCAATAAGCCTTTAACATAGTTCACGCGAAAGCCACAGGGAATTGAGTTTGTAAAAAGCCGAAAGTGCCCACCATTAGCGCGAGGGGTTTCTTAGGTAAAATAAATAAACCAAGTGTACTCAGATTCAAAGGTCTCCGTGGAAGATTCTCCTTCTATTGTATTCCCGAATAGAAGCCCTTATTTGTTTCCATGATCGGTAAGCATCCACAATGTGGAAGTGGGCGAAAAGCAGACGGAAAAATCCTCTAGGTAACTTACACTTGGTAGTATTCTGTTGTGACTCAAGACAAATCAGAAAGATTTCAAGGCACTCATTTGTAGATAAACAAAATGCGGAAAATCTTTCCTTGTCTGCGGAGGATTGGGTCTTCAAGGTACTGCATTCGTGAATGGACAGACCGATATCGCGGTGAAAGGATTCCAACAGATAAGCCACATATTCAACGCAAGAGCAACCGTTCGATCGGTTCGGTTAACCTATGAGCTGGCATGATTCACTTTCGATACAGCAATCGATGTTCACCCATATTGCCTCCATTCTTTCACACACACACACACACACACACACACACACACACACACACACACACATATATATATATATATATATATATATATATATATATATATATATATATATATATATATATATATATATATATATACAAACACATGCTACCAAACTCATCAAATCAAAACTAAGCTGCCCAAAAATGGACTAACTGCGGCTAATTAAAAGTAATCCTGTCGCGAGGCTCTCTAAGCCAGTCGACTGGATGAGCATGAGTTCAGGAGTGTTTCGCATAGATTGGTGTACACTTGAAACATTTTCGAGCTAGCCTTCGGCTGTCCTTGGCCTTCGATCAATGGGTTTACAGCATTTGTGGCAGTTTGAAAAGGCCAGATCAGGTCACGTGAGTAGAAATGTGACTGTAGACGGATGACTATGTTACAACAGTCAAAAGATTTCAGACTGTGAGTGATACTCTGATATCCTATTTCTAACACAGTTCCAGTTTCCAAATTGAAAAATAGTAGTGGGTTTTTGCTCTCAAATCTAAAAGCCAAAACTGCAATCACATGAAATATCAATATTCAGTATATGCTACACTAATTTGCACGTTTTACTGAACCTTCGAACACAAAGAAAGCTTCCTTGTGTACTATGTAAGTTGATGCTTACAGTCGATGGAATGTCTTTACCATCTATCTCCTTTGATCCAAGGGCTTCCGTAAATGTGGAATCCATCGGAAAGATCGTGAAATTTATCAGGTGTCGTGTCAAGCTGACTCCGACTGTCGGGATAATTTGTGGCAGTGGTTTGGGCAAGCTCGCAGATGCTGTGAATCACAGCATAACAATCCCGTATAAGGAGATACCGGGATTTCCACAATGCACGGGTAGATAAACCCATACTGTATTTTTTATGATCCCTGACCACTTGTCGCTGTTTTAACCTAACTCCCTTTTATCTAGTGGCTGGACACAAGGGAAATCTGGTATTTGGTACTTTCGGAACAAAGAATGTGGTAGTCATGCAAGGTTGTTTTCACGGGTACGAGGGATACAGTAGCGAAGAGGTAAGAGCATGCTAAGATACGTGCGTAGTATTGTCGTAATCTTGTGTGCACCGCGTAGATCACTATCCCGATCCGAGTAATGAAGCTTCTCGGAGTGGGAACAATCCTGATTAGCAATGCGGCCGGAGGACTGAACACAAAGCTGAAGCGTGGAGACTTAGTGATAATCAAAGATCACATCTCTATGCCTTCTTTAGGACTGCAGCGTGCCCTTGTTGGGCCGAATGACGAGAGGTATTTTACGTGAAAATATTGAAATATCTGTGTATCACAATTGACGTCGATCAGATTCGGACCACGCTTCATGACAACATCAGATGTTTATGATGAGCAACTTCGCCGTCTGATGCTAAAAATTGCCTCTGAAAAAGGACTGGAGAATTCAGTCCACGAGGGGGTATACTGTTTTTGCGGCGGTCCAAATTATGAAACTCCGGCAGAAGCGCGAATGCTGGCGATGATGGGCGGTGATATCATCGGTAAGTTTTACTCTGATATCTTCAGTTGCTATTTCATAGTCTACATAACGCTGTAAGTCCGTCGATTAGAACACATGGATGCATTTCTAAACCAAAAATACGTACCCTATATCGACTTTTAGGTGAATTACAAAAAACAATTTTAAAAACCTTCCTTCCCCTCGTATGCGGCAGTCATTCGAAAGATTCTACTGGAAAAACTTCTGTCATTCAAAATCATGTGTCTTCCTATTCGTTTCGTTTCTGTGTTTCATACTTTGATCCCAAGAAATAATTATGTAAGGCTACACATGAATGAACTTGCGAGGTATAAGCATGGGGCGTAGGGGCCACCTCATAAGGAGTCAACCAATCAGCTGTTAGTGAATCGTCCAATCAGAAACCAACCCATCAAGTGTTACAACTAAACTAAAACAAAATTGCTCATCGGAAGCGAGTATCAAAAATACGTGAACCAAGATGGCTGCGGTCACTCGGGTTTCCTTTTCTTTCTTCTCTTAGGCTGACTGAACCAATTCACACTCCCCCTGGTGACCATGGGATTGAATATGAGAAATCAGCTGTCATGCACCTTCCACTCACCGGTGTGCTACTCCAAGTTGTCCAGCGTTCTTATCTGATATGAGCATTCGCAAACGCAAACTCCTGAAGACTTGACAGAATTACTCTGCACTTGAGTTCAGCAATCCGTGGGGACCTCTCTAAACAGACAAACTAAAATATTTCATTATCAGAACACTATCATTAGCAATGTTATGTGATCAGCCAATTCTAGGAAACTGGTGTTGAAACTAAAAAAGAACCCGAAATCATTATATTTTTTTGACTAGGTACTTCGTCGTGATATTGACGCAAATCAGTATATGGCGATAGTATCCATGTGAATGTAATTTCTTTGACACTGTCTGATAGCAGTGTCATCCAATTCCACATGATATTTTCACCGTCCATTCAACAATGTATCACTCCGTTCCCCCTAATCATCTCAGGTATGAGCACCGTACCGGAAGTGACAGTGGCTCGCTATTGTGGAATCCTTGTGCTCGCAGTCTCCATCGTTACCAATTTGGCTGTGATGGATGTGGATGAGAAGGTACCCGAAGTCAGCCATGAGGAAGTGTTGGAGGAAGCAGACAAGCGTGCAGTCGTGTTACAAGATTTGTTCACTGATCTGGTCAAACGCATGTGAAATGAGGACGCACGCACGCACGCTTGAACCAGGAAGCACAACCGGAACCAAATGCGACAGATGACCAGACGAAGAGTGACGCAATCGAACCTCAACCCTTCCCCAGTCACACCACAGTTTGATTTACCTGTTGACCTAGTTAGCAGTAGATTTGTCACGATTCTGAAAGAAATGGACAACTCCTATTCAATAAAATACTTCTCGTCTGTCTATAGGTAATTTTCACGGATAAAACTTCATTTGGGTTATGTCTTTCCGGGTTTTTTATTTCGTTCTCACAATGATGCCAACTGGACTGAATAAAATTTTGCAGACAGATGGATTTATTTTTCAAATACTGATGAGGGTATCCAATACACAGATAAAGATCAAGTCGACTGCTATTTCCGTCGGCGATTGTTCTATCACATGTGAACAGGAACGAACTTTTTCCACGGGAAAATTCTTTTGGCCGCTAATCTCACAAAACGCTCACTGAGAGCTGTTTGTAGAAAATGATTACCAACTAAAGCTGTCCTGTGCTCCTCTTTTAGCACAATCACACGGAATATATTGCTTAATAGGTAAAGGGAAAAGAGTACACTGAATGTTAGAAATGAGTAATCGTGATTAATTTAGTTCCATGTCAACAAAGTGGCTCCATATTGGAGTAGTTGAGTTCAGTTGCGAGTGTGGGACATCTTTGAGTACATGCATAGTAAGAGGTTAGATCTGTATATTATGAATCACCATGCCATTTCAGCTATCAGCTCACCATTGAAAATGGCCGTTTTCTTCTTGTGAGGAATCATCGGAAGTGCACATTCACCGGGCCCAAACGAGGACTCGAACCAAGGGTGAACCACTGCAGGTCGGACACTTAACCACCAGGCCAACTGGGCTGGCTCTGAAAAGTTTGTTGAAAATATACACTACATGATGTAGAATCCTTTCGTCACTGGCATTCATTTGTAACAACCCGTTGTATATACACCTACAAATAAATGGAGTGCAAAAGTTACGTATTCTGCTACTACTGATAGCGAATACAGCATGCTCGTAATAGTCAAGCTGTGCAGGTCTTTCATGACCGAAAGCATTCGTCGTACTTACGCCTCTTCAGAGAAGTCAACCGTCACAGCAGTTAACGGCTGTGCTGGAAACCGGTAGTTACAGCTGAAAGCCAGTGACGAAAGGATTCTACATCATGTAGTGTATATTTTCAACAAACTTTTCAGAGCCAGCCCAGTTGGCCTGGTGGTTAAGTGTCCGACCTGCAGTGGTTCACCCTTGGTTCGAGTCCTCGTTTGGGCCCGGTGAATGTGCACTTCCGATGATTCCTCACAAGAAGAAAACGGCCATTTTCAATGGTGAGCTGATAGCTGAAATGGCATGGTGAATTATATAATACATCCATGGGTGGTAATTTTTGAACATGAGCTCGGTACTGTCAAAGGAGTGTCGTTTACATCCTGGGTAACTTCCGCTTCCATTTGGATACTCGGTCATACCTCTAGGTACAGGTGAATTCTGGAATGGAGCTATTTCAGAAAGTCCTATCAATCTGAGTGGGTAGGTTAGTGCACTCACATCTCAAATGAATAAGTTTTATCGACTGCCGGTTAAAGCCATAATTGTTATTCTCTTATTTACGGAATAGCAAATAGAAGTGTTACTTGATCAACTTCAGTAGTAGAGTTAATTGTCTTAAAAGTGATTCGTCGGGATGTATTTACGCTACGTTCAGCCCTCAAAACCATTAAAGCACTCTAAAGCTGTTACTTCCGGCTTGTTAAGAATCATCAGTCACGCACATCCACCGAGCTCCCACGGGGAACTGAACGCGCTTCTATCTGGGCCTACTCTCACCGGTTTGTTCACCGTGTCCTTCAGTCACTTGCCTTAAAGGGAAACAGGCCGTCAACCGCACAGTTATCGACTTTTTGATGATGGCTGCGTATACATAACTTCCAGTCATGCAAACAAGGTTCGGGTCCCATTTGGATTTGCACTGCTGATGATTCCTAGAAAGGAAGAGAAAGGGCTTTCAAGATTTAACTGGTGAGATGAACGTAGATACTGCATAAAGAATCATTTTAATGGAGGTACAGGTTAGAAGGAATGAGAGGAACAAGAAAAGACTAACGAATACATACTCAAAAGAGGTGGTAAAGGGTAACTTTGGTACAAAACAAATTTTTTATGGGAGATAGATATTGATCATTACCAAGTCCTTGCATGAAAACTTATGGGTTCACCTGTTATCCATAAACGGCTCTTCTCAATGATTAGTTTGGTTACACTTGGATTGGCTGATTCGGTTCCGGTTGGTTCAGACAACTGTTGACCACGGACTGGTCAACTGATCCGTTTGGCTGGCTCCATTCTTGTCTCCGATTCTGGACAGCCAATAACGTGTTGTCTGTTTTTCTGACTCCAACCTTGCCCTTGTATCTGAAGCGGGGGGGGGGGGGGGGGGAAGCGTGCTGTCTGCCGACCAATCCAGGGCGTCTATAGACGATATGTTTGCCTCCACCCTCACAGTCGCGAACAACGAAGATCGTAAGAAAGGTAGCAAACAAAGTCGGAAATAAAATGGAACGAAGTGGAAAGCGACACTTGTACAAACAGAGCTGACTTCAGCTAAAAGATGTCTAATTTTTAAAATTACTGAATATTTAATCAACTGTAATTCCTTTTTTTCAGTGCCTTGGGCATCTCGCTGTCTGACTAGGACTTCTCCTGTGACTTTCGCGCTGTGCTTGGAGTTGTACCTCTCTCAGTTCAGTTGCTCCTTTGCACGGCTTCTTCAATCCCGCAACTCCTGCGCTAACAGCCTTCCATTAAGAATGCAAACTTCATGGACAACAGAGCTGGAAATTTATACCTGTGACTAGACAGTATGGTATTCACAGTGCCAGAATAAAATGCCAGAAACACTCAGACGTACGCCTAGTCGGGGGTTGGATGTTAGCCTGGATTACTGGGGTTTTTCTGAAATGTCAGCCCATGTGATTGGTTCGAATCTCTTCAAACTGCATGGACCACCCACATTTGGACGATCGTACGGTGGGCCTAAACTGATCTGTAACTTGTTTGAGAGACTGTCTCGCGCGTGTTCGTGACACTCTGATGCTGATCTGAAGCTTTTATTCCCGGAAGTTTTTAGAAAATCTATGACTAGTGAATAAAACGAACATGATCTTCAGTAAATCTGTCACGGGCTTTCTGGGGAAGAATTCCCAAACTCCTTAAAGCTTTCCTTGTCGCTCGTGCCTTATTACTTCATCCCTTGCACGTCTACTCTCACCAATTTAGCAGTATATTTTCAGATACCAGTTTTCATTATTAAGGGTAGGTAATTTAAAGGATAACGTGAATTATTCCCACTGAAAGCTTTTATTTATCACAAAGGAGGATACTATGAATCCTGACAGGTCAAAAAGCCGGGAACTTCGTAAGTCTTCGTCTCTTAGGCTTTATCCACTAGGTTGCATGGAACTGTCACACCATGTTTTCTTCTTGTTTTACTGATTGTCCAACACTGCCTCATAATTAAGTCACACTGGATTCGAGCATCTTCAGATTTGTTTCTGTGAAGTGATTTTTCTCATGTATATTCCCGATAACATGACTGAACACCAAGAGTATCACAGCAGACTTCTTTGGTGTTCGAGTCTCTACTAGATAGGGCACGGTTAAGGGGTCGGTCACGAAAACCAGCCTATGACATGAGGAAAGGTACGAAAACCTAAACCAGCGGAGATGATCATGCAGAATGGGAGAGGCTTCCGGGTAAGGGATCCCAATTTTTGTCTACTGAATCGCCGGGCACATGAGGGTTTGAGTTGAGTTCCATGCCAGTATTCAAACTATTTCTTCGTCTGCAAAATCTTCCCACATCTATCACTTTTTGTACTCTGATTTATTTCATTCCCGACGGAGTAATGATGACAAGAACGCTTAACGGCATGCCTTTCGTATTCCTCTACACTTTCCGAATTTAAAATGGCCTCCTCGATCTCGTATAAATATTTGCCACAACTCTGAGTTGCCTTATTTAGCACGTGATATGGCTAACAAAGTAAAAGTCACAAAGGAACCTTAGTGGTTGAACAACTTCTCACCCTCTCTCTCTCTCTCCCTTTTCACCCTTTTGAGCTTATGTCAGAATGACAGCTATCGGTCCACCTCTTCTTCTGATTGAAATGTGAGTCTGTCAACTTACTGAAGTTCTCGGAGCAGCATAAAACAATGAGCCTAACTGAACTAAACAATATTTGTAGTGTTAACTGAAACCAGTGAAGAGTTCCACAGAAGTTAGCATATTCTCACATTCGTTGTAATCTCCACGTAGTTACAATTTCAGTTTAACGTCACTCTAATTTGACTGAAAGTGATCCGCGTAATCAGGATAGAAGAATGTATGATCTGGAAACTAGTTCTATATCAAATCTGTGACACAATAAAGCGGTATCTAACTTACGTTCGGACGATCACGATTCGCGTTATCGCCTGCTGATCCGGATTATCTGTTGCGGGACTTCTACTTCGAACATCAGTTGGTATGCTTTGTTTTACTTCTGTCACGTCATTATTTCAGTCCAGGAAACCTGTTACATAAATGCAACTATCGGCAAATTGGTTCTATGGGACGGTTGATAGGACAGTGAGGCTGTTTTTCGCTTTAGAAACAAACCTAAGTGAAGAGTGCACTTATTCCAATTTTCTTTATGAAGAAAAAGTTTTCACAGTATTACCCATTATCGTAATCACCTTCTCACTGGTTTTGTTCATGATCGTCACTTTCCAAATGGACAAACATTCAAGCAAAATAGAGAAGTGGGTTAGATGAGCATCAGTTAATCCAGAAAGACACCTTATAGTTGGGTGGCTTCTTGGTAGAAAATGTTGATCAACATTTTTTCGCAAATACTAATTGCCACTCAGAATCGTAAGAAATCCTTGCTTGTGAATGCTAAGTTTCTCGCGCGGGGCTCTAGAATTTTATCACTATGGCTATTGCTGATGTTTCTAGTAATCGGCATTCTAATTTATAATGATATTATACAGCACCAAGGAGACAGCGAAACGATGGACGCAGACAACTCAAGCCAAGGCGGTTAAAGTCTCAGCTGACAAACACTGTGTTCGCCCTAGACGGTAATGCGCCAAAGCGGGCATATTCAGGTTTATCTCGAAGAGGCCAAAGCATAACAGCTTCATTGATACACCTTGCACAGGCGTTGGTTACGTGGAGACGCACAGCTGTGTGCCCATTTGGTAACAAACAGACACGTGTAGGTGTCCGCAAGACGATCATTTGAGAAAGAACAGCTCGCTTTAGGATGCTCCTGGTTCGGTCCCATTACTGTAACCAAGTGGTGGAATAAGGCTGTCAGTTGAACTTACGGAAGAATATTATTCACAAAGAAGACCCATATAAGTAAGTCGATGAAGTATGCATGTATATTTGCATGTATACGTGCATGAGATTATAAGTATGCTCATTTGTTTGCAAGTCTGTATGCATGCACTGGCGAATGGATGGATGGATGGGAAATTTTTCCACACGTTTACGTACTTCTTACCATCACTGTGAGAGCTTGCACATGCAGCCTCTTTGTTCGTTGGGTTAGCAGTGACCCAGACTCGAATAACTATGAGAAATCACATTTGTGATTCATTTGTGGGCTCTTCAATGAAGAGTATCCATTCATTTTGCAGACGATTCAAACTAGATTCTAGTGAACTTTATATATATATATATATATATATATATATATATATATATATGTTTAATACGAGATTGGCTCGTGGAAGATTTCAAAGTATTTGTCTGACCTCTTCATCTTTCCTGCTCAAGCATTACTGATGTCGTTCTACATAGGGAATTTTCGACAGGCGGAGTAACACTTTCATGATTTGTGTCTCATTGCTTGATTGGACACGGTAGAGATGTCTCTCCATCTTTTCCACTAAGAAGGCACACTTCCTGATCCATCTTCCGTTGCTCTATCTTTTTGTGAAAATATGCCTTAAGTGTGTATAGATCTATGATCAAGTACGGCAGTTGGTAAGTCATAAATCAGCTAATCAAGGCTGACATTATTTGTACTTGGTCACGTTGCTTCTGATTGACTGATCGGCTGTTCCATATATTGTTTCGTGAACTGCTTGTCGGATCACCGGTTTTCCACCCAACTACCTAGTTGGGTGAACAAACCAAAACTACACCAAGGTATTGACTCGTCGCGTTACTAATTCCTATTTGTTAACACTAACAACTCATTTTTGAAAGGGAGAGTGATTTTCGTACATACTAGGAATTGAGGTATTATTAGGAGCATATATGAATCAGTAGTGAAAATGCTGACGATCTCAAATAACAAGATAGATTTTCCTGTGATTTCTCAGCCTAAAAGCTCATTAGTCTCATCGCTTACTGTCCGTCTACCTAGAAAGCAATTAAAATCCGCTGATTCTATAGACTAATGGCTGGAATTCAATATGCAAAACCACTGCAAGCATAAACTTTGGTGGAAGAAAACGCACTCGAACTGTGGGGTACTTTCGAGTCGAACATCAGCTCGCGTCGGACAAAGCAAAGGAAGTTTCTGGGATGACGCTGACAAGGATATAACCGGATGAAGCAAAAGTCTAACAGTTTTTGGCTGGTAACAGCATGACAAATGCTTGATTCAGTGGAATTTGAAAACCCTAGTTCAGCCTATGCTCTAATGGTGGTGGACTATGCGTACTATCAACTGAATAAGTAAGCGGTTGGCTGCTCGGAACACGGTTATGAACCATTGTGGACTGACAGTAAACGTGACTGAGTCAAACAAACTGAAAGCAATAGGATGAAAAAAGGGTATGCAAACCACACGACTACATCAGCCGATCGGTATCTAATGGGATACTTCAGTGACAGTGTTACTTCGGACCGGAACCATGAGTTCAAGTATTAGGGAAATTTTAACGCAGAATGTTTCTTTCCGATATCTTCAAGGTAACTGAAGTACTCCGTTTTCATCGCAATTCTGAATTGCCTTTATCGAACATCAGAGTGACAAACACTATAGGGATTCAGAATCCGTGATATTTGACGTACTAAAAGTGGACTGAATTAAGTGATTAGACCTGACGGTGAAATGAGAGAAAATCTAGTTGGTATCCTTAGTGGCAACTCATTTGGACCACAAGCTTAGTCTCGTCGACGATGGTCCGCATTTCTTTGCATCTGAGTTGAAATGTCCGTTGGAAACTAGTGGCTGTCAAAATCTTCCAAAGGCACTTCGTCACCTATATTCTAACGACGTTGAAGAAAGCCCGATACGTGATGTAAAGAATGACATCACCCCTGCCAGTCCGAGAACACTGCCGGCATTGAAGACATTTACGGAAAATTTTCTGTTGCAATTTCTGAACGCAAAGCTTTCAACGACGAAGAAAACTCCAGCCATATTGTTCAGATCGAGAAGTTTCAGATCGTCACTAAAATGCCCAGTTTCCATCGATGCAACATACTTCCGAGGCAACCATATTCGATCAGCCAGTGTGATCATTAAAAGGAAACTTGGCCAATCCACGGTCGAGGTCATAGACCTAAAGAAGCAACCGTACACCGACGACACCTTAGTCAACTTCACTTCAGAGAAGCACTCGAATACACAGTAGAAACCGTGACCGAGAATGACGATCATGCCGCTTCAAATGAAGAAGACGAAACAGTCGAGGAAAAGCAACTACAGTCTACCGCACCAGTTCGAAGATCAGTAAGTCAAGCAAGCCGAATCGATGAAAAACTTCTGACAGAGGAGGGTTGTGGTGATTCAAATGCGTCCGCACGCTGTCCAGTATGCTACAGCTTCATTTCCAGTATACAGACAATCGTGTGAAACCGGAACTTGACTGTTAGATAGTGTAGATTCAGCTAAATTGCCTTGTGATTAGTTAGCACGTTATGAACCAACTAATGCACGCTTTCTTCTATATATAAACGAGTTAGTACCAACCAAGTGTGACAGAATACAATCCTACCATCCCACTCTGGTCTTGTCGTTCTCAGTGTGTGTAGTCTGTGTGCGAGTTATTACATTACGTACAATTGACCGAGTAGATAAGACTATCACAAAAATATCAATGAACGGTTCACTCGATGTTGCAGAAATTCTCTTCCTGCCATTCGTTGTTTCTATGCCTTTGTACTCGTGGATTCTATGAGGTACCCAAAAAAAATGAACTTCAGTGGGAGTTCACTGACGCAAATGTTTAAATGATGGCTCAAAATAGACAGTCGTTCTCAACAAAACAACTATGAAATACGCATAAGCCTACTGTCTTTCGCACAGAATAACTGCGCCGCATAAATTCTCGATAATGAGTGTCTAATACTTGACTTCACCATTCACTCATTTGTACGTCAATCTTAACACAAGGAGGGCGAGATGTCCGCACGGAATCCTTCCCTCATAACTCCGGAAAGAAATAATCTAAACGGTGGAATCTGATTCCATTCTAAAGCCAATCATGGCAGCTTTTCAACGAAACAACTTAATACGGAGAACTGGAGCGCAACTGTAACACGCTACTCTGTATCCATTGCACTTTGCTCTAAGCGAGATACTTCGGCACTTTTCGTAAATATTTGTTTTCCAACAACATTGTGGAAATGAAATAACCCAAAAAACTATGTTTTACATGACTGAGAATAATAAATTGGCTTCGCGAAATGTGAAAGCATCGTGTGCATAAGCTGTCACGTGCATCTTTGGGACAGCTGAAGAGTAGTAAGAAAAGGTTGTCTGTTTTTACACAAACTGTTCATCAACCTGAAAAACGAAGTCTTCAGTCAGATTTCGACCACATTTCAACTCTTTCAGTTGCTCTCGTACACGGCTGCGTAGTGTAAACAAGCTTAGAGTTTGTGAACACAAGTATGCACAATTTGATACCTAATTTATGTGATTTGTTCGACACGTGTTCAGTTAGATTACTCCCAGCATTTTAGCGAAAATCACGTCTCAGTAGAGAAAACCGGTGACAGGTCATTACTCTCGGAAGAATCTGCAATCCATTTTTCACTCCTTTAGAAAGAAACTGAATGAATTTTACCGTATACAGCCTACGCACATTGTAAACCAATAAAAACCCTCAGTTCGTTCCGCATTGACCACAGTTCTGAACAACTTACGTATTGCAATACAGTGCTTGGTAGGGGATCGTTAACAAATAGATTGAAGGCTTCCAGCGCAGCGTACACCTTCCGGACTCCTGTCAGAACTCTACAAATTGCGGTTCACATCATCCACCTCAGCAGAGTTAATCGCATAGATTCCCGTCGGGTCACGAATCACGTTAACATCGTGAACGGAATGAATCCAGCTCAATACAACCTCGGATGAGTCATCAGCTAAAAAACGCAATTAGCTTGACCTAAATGGTATATACCTCTCGTATTCAGAATGATGGGTTATTGGTGCATTTCCATTAATAGCAAGAACTTCCAACAACGTACCGCTGGCGGGTCCATTTACTATGCCAGACCCGTGATTGAATCGCATTTTGAATCGGCAGAATCCGGTGACCTAACAAGGATTTGAATTTGGTTGCCAGCTTGTGTGAGAACTGATCAGATAACACAAACTGCTATCGGTGCCCAGGGCGACACCTTGTCCTTCTGTCATCGAAAGAGATTTGGATGTTCCTAGAGTGTGAACCGATTCATAAATTTCAGCGAAATTATGAGGGAACGTGCGAAACACAGCCAGGAGAATTCGAGAAATGGTGGCTAATTACTATCAAAAATCGGAAAAAATAATTTTGTTTATACTACGAGTCCCTGTCTCCTTTGTCACCCTCATCATTCTAGTTTCAACGTAATCAGTCCATATGGATGACAGCTTGCACGATTTTCTCCGTGTCGTGCAGTATATCACGTGACTTGATTTTAAATTCAAACTGGTGGAGTTTTCTGATACGTAACTGAACTGACAAGCAGAAGCTGATAATCACAGTCCGTGAGAAGCATGAATAATGGGGCAACTGAACAAAAATCGATCGAATATTCATTTTAAAAGCCCCTACTTGCAAAATGACTTGATTGTAAACTGTGAACCTCTGACGACAGTTCAGTTATTTTTTTGTCACGTTGTTTATGTCAATCAGTCCAAATCAGAAACCATCATTGTCATAGTCAGCAAATACTGTTATGATATTGAAATTGTAATAGACCTGTCAGATCTTCCGATCTCAGCAGATCCCGTATCTTTCACGTCCACAATGAGTCAGCCCGACAAAGTGCAATCAAAAAAGCCCTTTGATCATCAACCAAGCATCCGGGTTGCATTCAGCTGTGTAGTCGAAGGAATTGAAGAACTTTAACTTGTGAAAATTCTTCGCCTTACTTTAGTTATACTCGTTTCTCTTCAAAAGTAGTGTAAGCGCAGTAATCCCACGGCAACTTTTCGCGTTGTGCGTGTGCATATATCACGACCGAGACTATCTCTACATTCAGTTCTAATAATCACGATGATCCTCTGTGAGGCGTGTAAAGTGTCTAGCTCCATGATTCAATGGAACAGAGTAGAACGGCTAGGTGCCCATCGATTTCGAGTGCTCTTCCAGTCATCTGTCGACGGACCAGTGAAAAAATGGTTCATCCTAACCAATGAACACAGTTCAATTGTTCAGAGGTTGTATGGGACTTGGAAACTCAGGTGACTACGTGATAACGAAAGCGTGATGGAGACTAATATGTGGGGCAGTGGTAAGTTATGCGTTTGCGAGTTCGAGTCTGTCCAAGTCAGGTAAACTCTGTTGCACTCTGATGTGAATACGTAACTGCTGCGTAACCACAGCAATTCCAAGACAATAAGAGCAGATTACATACATGATTAGAATCAGTGCACAGCATAGCTTCTTTTCCAGTTCGTCGTTGACAGCATTTGGGTTTAAAAAATATGGCTATATTTTGAATTGTAGAGTGTTTGAAGGCGTTGGTACGGGCAAGCCAGCATTTATAGCGGAACCCAGTGGAGGATAGTGAAACACATTACTTGAGGTCCGGATGAATAAGGTGTGACTGGTCAATAAGTATCTTTGAATAAAACGCCAGATAGGCCTTATTGCGTCGGTTTATTATGTGCCGGTTGAGTTGATCTTGAGAACTACACTGGATTTACAGAGAAATTTAATGAGTCTGACGATACTTTTGATGACCTTAACAAGCTAATGATGGAACATGACAGAGGAAGCATAGACTCATCATAGCATGATACGAGTCAATATGAAACATTTATGTAAGTAAATTGGAGCAGGAAGAGAATTTCTGCAACATCGAGTGAACCGTTCATTGATATTTTTGTGATAGTCTTATCTACTCGGTCAATTGTACGTAATGTAATAACTCGCACACAGACTACACACACTGAGCACGACAAGACCAGAGTGGAATGGTAGGATTGTATTCTGTCACACTTGGTTGGTACTAACTCGTTTATATATAGAAGAAAGCGTGCATTAGTTGGTTCATAACGTGCTAACTAATCACAAGGCAATTTAGCTGAATCTACACTATCTAACAGTCAAGTTCCAGTTTCACATGATTGTCTGTATACTGGAAATGAAGCTGTAGCATACTGGGCAGCGTGTGAAGGAACCTGACTCACCACGAAAATGCACGAGGCTGTTACATGATGAATGGTTCAGCGGAAAACTTTTCAGTAAAATATATATAGGGGCATTCTGGCAGAATGACTTTCTGGCACTCTCATATCTGTTTATGTTCTCTTCTGACAGAATTCTCTATCTCCTTTTGCAATGCAGTTGCATCATCCAGTATTCATTCCTTGAGGATAAGATATCCGTTTTGGATCGTCACCAGTTCTTGCAAGTTGCACGGTGTGCCTACGGGTTTCATTCTGCATGTTGAACTTCTGTTCTGTAAGTTCAAATGGATCTTGTCTGTCTTTTTTTACCTTCTTTAGCAGAGATTTCCGTTCCGCCTGTTCGTTATTTGAAGAATCACGCAATTTATCGTCAAAATTAGGGGCACATCAAGACTCATTTGTCGACCAAGACTGGAAAAACACTGATGTTCCGCCTTCATGTCCTTGTACGCCCTTCCCGGAGTCTCCGATAGCACATTGCTTGGGCTGATTCTCATGCGCTCATCAAACCCACTTGATCACCTTATAGCTTGAATGGGCAAACATTCACTTCCAGGTGAGTATGGTCATGGAACCAGACAATTTCGTCCCATAGAAGTTGAATGACTAGATACGCCTATATGCCCACCTTTGTATTTGAATTCTCATCAGACTTCATCATGATTTTATGGTTAAAAAAGAAGCACAAGATCTAGAATTCAGACCCTTCGTAAAGACTTCAGGTCAAGTGTGTGGATAAAAGTATATCGCACACCTCACTGGTTGAACAGTGTGAGCGGTGGTGCACAATAGAGTGTTTGGTTGTCGCTTCACCAGATCGTTCAGATATTGACCGAGCCCCAAGAACGTTTGGTCTGACTTTATTAAAAGCTTTTTCCTTAGCTTCGGATGATCATCACCGGCTGTCAGTCGATACCGCAGCTGGGTGTCCAATTGATTCCGACATTCCCTTTCACAGTCTGCGTCTGCCTAAAAATTTACCGGGACGACGAGGTATAGTAGCAGATTCTCTAATTCACCGAGTGGAATTTATTCAAGGGTTTTCGAGGAAGCAGGATTTCTCACCAACAAATACAATGTACAGCCGCCTACGGTCAGGAAAAACACCATCTGATTCACTTTATTCACGTCCTTTCGTTCAATGCACCGAAGCTCAAACCGCTCAATGCAGTCCTCGATTTCAGACGCATCGGTATTTGGTTCAGCTGTTCTATACTGGGCAGCTCCATAAAGTGACTCCAATTCCACTAATCGAAGTTCTTGGACTAGGAGGACGTACCGAAGTTGCTCCAACCCGGAACTACGCACGCCGAAATACCAAAAAGATCGAAACTGCAGAAAAGTATGCTATTTTATTGCAGAAATCACTCATATATATGGGCTAGAATAAGGATACCGATTGGTAGATCACAGGTTGACCGATCACAGCTGGTTTTTGTAGTAGCTGGCCATGGCGGTCCTGACTAGCTGAGACTTCTCACTGTATGTGGCTGACAAGTTGTATCTTTCGATATACCGTGAATTTCATGTTGAACCACCACATAGGGCTGTGAAATAAAGTAGGATACTGTCCTGGTTTATGATGACGGCAAAGTTTCTCCTAAATTCAAGCATATTAGTAAAATAAAGGTTTGGCTCATCATTGCACGTTTCACATGCTTACGTACTCTCATCTGAGGGTGGATCCTATTATCGAAATCAAAACATCCCCTTTTGCTTGGGGCTGGATAAATTTGACTAAGAATTTTTGGTTTTGGGTAGCCGTTTGTCGATTTTCCTGGATGAGCTTTACTGAAAACGGTTAGCCTCAAAGTTCAACGAGGCGAAACGTGTCAAGTTTTGAATCTCAAGCAACCATCATTACACAGCAAACTACTTTCGGTATTCATAGATGGCAGCATTTTAGTGGGACAGTAGTATAATTCTAACTGGTTCATTCATCTTCAAGAATGACTTGGGTATACTCCACGTGTTTCATACAGCTTTTCTTGTCATAATATTCCAGGTAGATTCACCATCTTTTTACTCATGTAGAGAGTTGTACATATGGCCAGTACGAGCAACAAGGAACTAATTTATCATTATGGTAATTAGGGGATCGAGATTGTCTATGAAGTGATTCGTTATGCAGCCAGAACGCTAAACACTTCACCGAAACTGTGTTCAGTAGTTTCATCAGCTCTGTGTGGAATCACCAGTGCAGTCCATTTTCCCCCTGGTTTGAAAAGGAACTCGAACCCGGGAAGCACTATTGGGGATTGTTTTTTTCACCACCAAATTAATTGTTCATAAGTTGTCGGTTTCCCAGCAACATCCAGTTAAACAGAAGACTGGTTGTGGGTCTCTTTTCAGACATCAAAATTACAGTTGAAAACTGGAACTATTTATAACAGTAGCTTTCAGCGTGGCTACTGTCGAGCCCATACAGTGTTTTATTAAGTTCCGAATCACCGAATTTGAGGTTTAGGTCACGAAAATTTCATAACCAGTCGAGGTAACGTCATCAGTGGTGCATAAAAGTCATTCACCTTAACTACGAGCAATACCCGTTTTCAAAAACACTGAGCTTTCGTTGTATCTTTGTTTTGGGGCAAAAGATTTTGAGTGAGAATGCAATGCTATACGAAACGTCTATTTCTCTGTCCTCTGTTCATGTGTCTAAGATTTATATAAGCCAGACTTTAATATAAGAATATAGGAAATTTTTAGCAACCTTTCGATTGCATTGCTTTACAGACTTTCTGTACTAACTGAAAGCCCTTAACCTCATTGGATAAGACTACTTAATTCCATCGGCATCTACGTACTGATAGTTCAGTCAGAGTATTTCACATCAAAACTTAGATGGAAAGCATATAAATCTGTTTCAGTTCAGACATTTTCTTCAAAGGCAATGCCGCAAGCGTCACACACGCAAACTTGACGCGATTCAGCTTTTTCCGTCCAATATTTTATCGACCTATCGACTTCCAAATGAAGATGATGCCTGATTGGTTGAATTAGAATTATAACACTCTCATGGCCTACGTTGTCCTTCTATGGCCGTACTATTGGTTGCAATTTGAATTTGGCATTTTTGTTGTTTTCCCTTCGCCAGTGCACGACTGGGTTGGGTTCATGTGTGTGGATCGATGCTTGTCGGACTCTACCGTGTAAACCATTTGTTCGTGAGTTTGCTGGTTAATTGATTTACTCTCACTGAACAAAGTGTCTTCCACCGCTTGATGTCGAAAATACTTTTTTTGATAATTCCTATCTTGGACTCATGTTAAGCTTCCTAGCCATTTGTTTTTGTATGAATCTGTTTGGATGTGAAATTCATCTTAACTCTGAGACGAAAATACTACTTCGTAAAAACTCAACAGGCTAGCCGTCAGCCCGCACTTAGCCGCTTTATTTTTCCACCAACCAAGCAACTGATTAGACTTAAGAAAACATTGACACCAAAAAGATCACTAAAAATCACGAGCAGAAGCATTAGTTTGGGAAAATATCTTATTTCAGCTTCCTCCACGTACTGAATTGCGATCTATGGTCATACTTATTTTGTAACTGCTTACTGAAGGAATGTAAATCTGCAAGTTTCATGCAGTTCAAAATATTTCCTGTATCAGCGAAATTGTCTTAAAAAATAAGTGTGAAAAAGTTGCCGTTGCAAAAGCTCGTTAGTCTGAAGTGACTTAGTTGTCCGAGTTGACACTGTGCTGTGCAATGATCTGGCATTCATTTTTGTATTTCTACGTTAACAGTTTGGATCACACTTTTGTGCAACGGTACAACTTTGCATGTGTACTGTACTGGTCCGAGAAGAAGTACCGGAAAGACAGATCCGTGTTCATCACGTTACATTTTCTATATTCGGACCATAGGAATATTTTACAAACTGAAAGGATGTGTCTTGAATTATAGTAAAGTCACATTTACAAGCCCTTACAACGATACTGCGTCTGGATATGGTGGGATGGCTTGTGCGCCTCCATGACCAAATGAGCTGCGAAAGATGAATTTATTAAACCGGAGATGCAATTATTCTTGACAGACCGATAGGTAAAGACCAAAAAAAGTTCAGTATTACTGAACCACTTATTCGACAACATCTGGTTCTCTATGACCGGCCACAGTGTCCGTAAAGAGGACACTCCAGAGAATGAACACAGACGGAAGCAGTTTACTGGTAAAAAAAATCAATAGATGGATGTAGAATGAGGCACCTGGGGTTAGTCTCGGCGGTAGGATAAGTGATTGCACTCCTTGGGAAGCTATCGGCCGCTTGAGCTAAGCGGTCCTCGGTCCAAAGAAGGCTGCAAGCCCACGATCGGTTTGCAGCATGGGAAGCACCAGGGAAGTTCAAGCGAGAAAGAAATAACAGTCAAATCTCAAGTGTAAGACTCGAAGTTCCTTCATGGGAGCTTAAATCACCTCCCGGTGTTGGATCAAAGCCCCATTGCCTTATGAGTCAGACCACTGAGTCAAAGGCTTCGGTCAGAGTTTCCCCAAAATGTTTTCTGCGAAGTGAGAAGCAGAGAGATATGACTTGCCCAAGTATCTCCAGAAACCTTCCTGTAAAAATTCCCAATAGATACTCTTCCTTTATTTCAAGATCGACGCAAGATGCTGCTTTTATTGCCTCACAGGGGACATGTTTGACGGTAATAATAATTCAAACCTAGAACATATATAAAACGTACTTGTGAGGCCTAAGATACATCTTGGTAGAGTTCGTTTTTGGACTCAGAAGAACTGTATTCAGTTGGCGCATACACATACACGATGAACAAGTACTGTCAGTTTAGTCTATTGCTGTTGACATGTACAATGCCGTCCAACCGAACTGCGCACAGATGACTGCGGACTAAAATCCATTCTAGAGAAGCACGCTCAGCTCCCGTGTTCAAAACGACTTCAGTACCAATCTGGCCACGATCACTAGAAACCGGATTATCGGGCACGCAAAGATTGAAGAGAGAGGTCGGGGATGGTTCCAAGGTATGAACGGTGATCGCAGATTTCGGGTTTTATATACGGTTTTCGGAAACGCAGCACTCATCTATGCTTAGAGTTTCAACAGTCCTAGTTAGTGCAGCCTGTTTCCTTGTTTGACAAATTGTGCGAAGGATGAAAGGAGTCAAGCAAAATTAAGGTCTAAGTCTTGATCACCATTTTAATCTACCGCCGGATCAACATCTTTAGCACGGTTTATAGTTTCTCTCTCACAGTTCTTGCTGATTTCTTGCATTCCGATAGGATTGTTATGTGAAAGATGAAGCACAGAGAGAGAATACTTGATTTCCAAGGAGCTGCTAGTGATTTCTGGGGGAATCTTATTTTGCTGCTGTCAATACCACAGAAGAAGTTTTCCTAAGGGAACACTAACCGGAGCGTGACGTCCATCTCAGAAAAATGTGTAACTACTGAACTTTTATGTGGATTCCATTTATAAAATTATATATTACATTTATTTCATTTTTGAAAGTCTAATTTTAGCTAGAGATACAGATTGGACGATGGTGCTGTTGAATTACGTCGAGTTAAATCTGGCTTTAACTCGGGAATCTTGTAAGTAGTAGGGTGACAGGACGGAATAGCCGTGGAAGCACTCGTACGGTTCCGCGCTTGTAGCCCCCAATCAAGTATGCTCACACGGTATTGATGAAGAATCATCGTTCGATTCCGATAACGAACTCTCCGTCCGTTCACTGTACTTGCGATCCAAATGAGATTGAGGTGATGAACCTATTGTGGATTAGTCAAGTATATGGATGACTGGGCTGGAAACTTATTATGTGGAGACCGTCAGTTGGCATGAAGGGTTCCGAAATATCAGGGTTATCATCCTGTGCATCCTCCCGAATAGATGCCGAAGTAACTTGATGCGTGAGAAGAAAAGTGTTTGGATGACGTTCAGTTCCGGGTGTTACATAAATTCCTCTAACTTGGTGCTCCCGACGATAGTGAACTGCTTTTCTAGCACACTGTGCCAGTATGCATGGGATTGGCGTGAAATAGGTCTCGTTCATCAAAACAGATAGAAGACATAAATTGCAAGATGCGAACATTTCTTTTAATCTTCTCAATCGCGTACGTAAAACATGCGAATTCGTGCTCGAATGGAGCACAGAGTAAAACAATGGAATAGATAGTGTCAAACGAAATTAGGAAACGATTCGGTAAACCTGACTGGTTACCGCCACGGCAGGCACACATTGTGGGTCAAAAGTTTCTGTGCACACAGTGCAGGCCTAAGTCTACATATCAACACAGCCTCACAAAAAGCTAGGAGCTTTGGGTTCCGATTCCATGCAATCACTCGGAAAGCTTGACCCGGATCAATCCGATGATGAAAGGTCACGAGGTGTTTCGCGATCGATGAAGCCGGGTTTCTAGTCGTCGTCTGTTGTCCGGGTGGAGGATGACTCATCCACTGCACTAACCACTTCGGTACATGCTCCCCCATTCTTTGACTGAGGCAACGATCCGTTCTGCCTATGTAGGTGTCACCGCACTGCAGGTGAACTGATAAATGACGTGAGAGGCATTCATGTTCGCGACACTGTTTGAATGTGCTTGGAGGTTTAGTCGTTTGGTGGTTTGCGAAATCTGCAATTCAGCCGCCAAGTAGGTACGCTTTAGCGCACACTTTAGATTTTGGCGAATCCAATTGAACAGATGTTCCCTATTATATGGTAACATTAGAGTAACTCGTTTTTTCTCGACCGTGTCGATTTGCACGGTCTTAGGCCTTTCTCTTTTGTCTATCTCAGTGAACTTATCAGGGTATCCATTGGCGCAAAGAGTTTGGGATAAGAACTCTTCTTCCTTTTGCAGTTGGTCTACACTGCAGATTTTACGCGCTCTGTGGAACAGGGTTTTGACCAAGCCCCTTTTGTAGGCAACTGGAGCGAAACTGGAGAGCTGAATGTATTGTCCACTCCATGTCTACTCATTTTAAGCCTGATTTTATTTTGTAACTACTTGGCACTCATAAGTAGCGTAGTTCGTAACTGGAAATCACTCCAAACGGAGATACCAAAAACACACTTCAGCTACCGGAGACTTGGACTCAGTAGTCTGATCCACAAAGTAATGAGCCGTTAATCAAGCACGGGAACGTGGTCGCGAGGGAACTTATTTCAGTCTGTCACATGAATTTTGATTGCTGTTGCTGTTGCTCTGTCCCACAATTCGTGGAATCGGACTTTATCTACCCCTTCCTTCCCGAGTGTGCCATGTTTCGTCTGGCATAGCCTGAAATCAGGCTGATGTCCTGGTGCTTTAATTATGGATCCTCTATTCCAACTAACTCTTTACCCCCATACACCCAATGGGGCAAGCGGGACGTGGGCTGGGTAGAATCTTTTGGGCTTGAAGCTGCCGAGATTATTCGGGCGATAGCTTCCCAAAGAAGTGTGATCACTTACCCCACAGTCAAGAGAAATCCCAGATAATCCACCAGTGTATCCTTCCAGTGGGGGAGGGGGGGGGGGGTTGATCACTAAACTATTTTTATACTGTCGATTCGCTGGAGCATCTCCTAGAGGGGGTATAAGGGTTGGTCTTAGATGACCAGACGTTGCCGATCAACTGGCTCAGACAGAATGAACTCTAGCGTCAATTCGTTGATTGTATGATTGCATTTCCGGCTTAAGAAAGCCATCTTGCGTAGCTCCTTGGGATGTGGATGCATGGAAGCTATCACACCGTGTCAAGAGGGGTATCATCATGGTGGATTCGAAACTCCTTTCATGGGGCACTTAAACATTTAGACCCTACTAACATTTATCAGAATGCACCAAAACGAATACTGAATGAAATATTACTACCGACTACTTTGGTTCCACTAACTGTTGTTAGTCTCGGAATTTCAGAGTGACAAGTCGGTGACATTTCGAGTGCTTTTAGTAGACCTGCCATTCTTTCACCCTGGTACAATAGTCGAACTCCACGGTACCTCGTGGGACTCACCCGATCATAACTCAAACAAACTGTGGTCTCGACGTCGCACTGGAGCCTGTATTTTCACCAGTGCAGTGAAGCAAGCAAATCTGGTCGTAGGTCCAAAATCAGTGGACGACGGGCGAACCACACCGTACAGTCTTGCCAGTTCTGTGGGGTAATTTCTAACTTGATTCTACGCGCAACGAGGAATATGTGTTTGTGCGTCAACCATAAGCCAAATCTAAATTCTTATTTGATTGAGCACCATTGGGAACTTCAATTTAGGCTACAGTTTTTGTTCTGATCCGTCCCACCAACCCTAGTGTGAAGACTTCTGCATTTAAAGCATCTCGTTAGTCCTTGTACCCATTCTTTGCACAAAACGCACTAGTCCGACTGGTGTGCGCGGCCAAGCCTTCTTACTGACTGGTGTTGAAGCCAAGCTCGGTGTTATACGATTCGTCTGTTATTGTGTCGGACAGCTTCAACGATCCGCTGCCCTGAAGCTCGTTGAAACGTAGACCAGCAACGGAATCAGCAAAATCAGTATGATTGAGAAGATGGAGTCAGAATGAGAACGCTTTACTCGTCTAATAATTGGAGTACATCAGCTGAGACGTACAAGAAGAACTGTTCACGAAATGCTACGTGAAACGAAACGAGCAAGCGTACGAAAATTTACACAACACTCGTGTTCCCTCCGACCCTAGCATTGACCTCGATGCTGGACAGGCTCTGCTTGCGCATCCCATGGTTCACTCTGGTGGCGTTGGTTTGCTGGACAGGACAAAGTGCCTGTTGACTACAGTTCAACCATTACGCTCACTGTTCTTTCGAATGGCAGCTGTCTGTGAAGACAAAGTATACTGGTACTACCATTTGGTGCAGCTAATTTGCTTTAGTGTCTCCTCTGATTTTAGGGGATGAACGTGTTTAACGCGACCAGATGAGAAGAGATGTGATGTGCTATAGCTTCTTGTCAATCAATCAAGATAGACCTCAAGCAATGGAAAGCTTCCAGAGCCAGGTAACTGGATCGGTCTTGTAAAAATGAATCTCACTTAGATTTATTGGTACACTGCCTGTCAATGATATGACGCACTCACTCACAAAAGAATCCATTATTGATGAGTGAATAGTTTACATTGGCTGCTCCGGCGTTCTTAGTTCCGAGCGATCATGATCACGAAATTGATAAGTTTCACGTTAGACAAGGCCTATCTGAATTTCATACTAAACATCATTTACTTGGGGAAGAAGAGTACCGAACACCAGATTTCACTAAACACTTTATTAGACATATCTTAAACACAATTCGAGCAACACCCACCGGAAACAAATTCTGTGGTGGAGCCAGAAATGGAATAATTAACTGAATCTTAAGATGAAATCCTCCATTGTATATCAACAATAGCGGTCTATGAGTAGTCTAGAACTCAGATTAAGCAAGACTCGATATCGTTGGTCAGCAGATCGAGTTTTATTTAATTCTAGCCCACAAAATACTCCAAGACCCCACTCATCCGTTGTATAGGAACTAATACCCTTATCTTGCTCATTCATCCATCAGTTCTTCATTCAAACACTTTTCCTCTGGAATAAAGTTGTACAAAAATCCAGTATACCCTACCTAACTATGGTCCGAACTAATGAGAAACGAATAAAAGCTAGGTTACCAAAGCCGGGCCCAACACCAACCTTGTAGTCAAAGATTTTCTGTAGCCGCCTCTAACTCTACTGAGAAGACTCTTCTTCTCTGAATAATTATTTGATCCAGCTGAACCTTGCACGACCGGTTTCCCAAAGGCCGTAGCGCCTTTCTTTCTCTCCATTGGTGGGATTTTTCTGGAACTTCCTCAGCCCATATTTCTTCCTCTTCTTTCAGTCCTGATAGGTCCTGTGGCTTTTAGTGCTTAAAATCACTGTGGGTTATTTAGATGATCTCATCCCTTTGCATTTCTCTGGGATGTGACCGCTCGATTATTCTTTAACGGGCTCAGTACTCGCTTCGCTCGTCTTCATCGTTATTTTCCACGAGGGAATCTGCCATATCAAATTTTGGGTGTGTGCCATCAGTATTCACAGTGATCACGTTGTTCGTTTGACCCAAACAGTAGTTTTCTATTTTCTTCAACACTGTCATAGGATCTTGTCGGTCCTCACTCCCATTGAAAGCGAGAGTGAACAATGGACGTCTGACTCCATCCCCCAGGCAGTACCGAAACATGGCAATCTGATAATCTTTCGATTCCGAAAATAGTCGAGTGAGGACGGCAAAATCTTGGAATTTCTGCCTCCGCAAAATCCATTCGTCTGCCAACCGTTTTTCACTGAACATGTTCAGCGGTGCCGGAAAGGGCCAAGAGCGTGTTTGTTACACTTATTGTCAAACAACAGTGGGGTCCTTCAGGTCACTCCGATACCGTGTTCTGTTGAGTCCCATTAGATCTACCGAGAAGATTCTGCCGGCTTCAAACTATCTTATTGTATTACCAGAAAACAGGCAAATGCTTCGTCACCAACCTTCCCATCACAAACTAACCGGCCCAAACTGGCATCGATTACCGTCTCTTCTGACTACTTAATTGGTGGTTCGGCCATCCTCCACTCGCAGGGGTATCCTACTTCGTCTTATCGATCCGTTATCCTGGCGTTCGTGATTGCTTTCGCTCAAACCTTGATGTGGATTTCGGACAAATCCTGAAGTGCTGACTTCTAACTTGACTGAGCTGTCTATCGGCGAAAATTTTCCCCATACCCTCACAACAGACAAGACAAGAAGGATGTCCGATATCATATCCATCAATTCTGAACTACTTTAGAACTTAACTACATCCTTCTGTGTTTCTGAGCTAGCGAAATTGATAGTTCTACATGAATCACTCTGGCCTCGGGATGCTTGGTTGATTTTTACTACATCCCTTATAGTAAAGTAGCATTCATCGTATTCAGACTTTTCAACGTCAGTTAGATGTCTGCCGTTTTTATAGCTGTTTCTGTACACTAACAGGTCCAGAAGAATATTGTCCAAATTCGACAGCGATATTTTCGCAAACAATTCCAAGTGGAACACTCGTCGCACTTTTTCAAAGTTCAACTCATCGCAGAAGATCCACAAAAGCAACGTAGTAAAGCATCACCTAGTTTGTAAGAAACCTTCAATACTGTTCACGTCTACTCAGTCAGAACGGTCACACAAGTCTGGCTGTCAAGATTATCCGAACTTGTTCTCATTGGTTGTTTCACGCCAACCCTTCAGACTGTCCGGTGGTTTTCGTTCCATTAAGAAAAGTCCGAGTTTCAATTTCAGTTACTGAAAACAATAGTAGTAGCAGTAGTAGATAATTGTCAAAGTTTATGATCCGCGCCATGGAAATCCATCAAGTTGTTGTCCCGAGAGAATGGTCAACCGGATCAGCGCTTCATTGAATAAAGTATTTCACACTGTACAGGGTTATCTTCCCGTGATTGGGTGACTCGCAGACAAGGGAACCCCAGGTCCCCAAGTTCAGTCATTCCCACGGATAAGGCAGATAGAGAGGAAAGATAATTACATTCAAACGTTTGGGCCTTGTCAGGTAACCCAGGCAACTATGACGTAATAACAACGGGTCATGGATACCAATGGGTTACTCCAAAACCGGGAAGAAAGGTTATATAAGCACTAAAGTATGTTTGGGATCAGAGTTCAATATGAGAAGATAAGATCAACAATTAGACAAATGACCATTAAGGTTAATGGACACCTGTTATAGCAATAAGGGTAAAACTGGGTGACGCAGTGGAGTTGAACAAAAAATTAACACGCGGACATGGAAGCGAGGGGGTGATGGTCGGCATGGGAACTAATGACCGAAGCGCAAAGGCAACAAAATGACTGTCTGGCAAATACAAGACAAAACTATGATGGATAGCATGGGATCTGGGCTAAACCAGTTTAAAGGGGTTTCTCGACTTGGTGAGCTGAATTTCCATGTCCAATTTCGATGAATCTTTACACGCAGTACGCAATATAAGTTGGTTTTTCCGTCAATAGATCTTTGTTACAAATCTTTTGGATCTTGTTGGCGATACAAAACGAATCTCTGCTAACGAACCAGGTCTACCCAAACTATGTTCCATTTTTTCATCTGCTCTTCTTTTTCTATCCTGTATCCAATTTTAACAATTTTCCGGTTCTCGATTTTCTGATTACCACTCAAACTTGATGATTGAGGAAATCCTCTAACACAAATGATGTATAACATTTCTTGGATTTAAACCTTTATTCATCGCGCTTCCAAACGCGGAATAATTCCCGGGTACTCTTGAGTAAGAACTAAGTTTGCACTTCTGATCCAGTTCATTGATGATGTGTATGACGTAACTTTGATTACCTTGCGAATATAAATTATTACGTAACTAATAGGAAGACTATAAAACAGGTAATTCCCGTTTTAGTGAATTTTAATTTTAACCTTATAAGCGTTTTTAATTATTCTCATGACTTCACTATTTACTCTGAATTTCCTCTAATGATCTGAATCTTTCCATTCCAAGGGCGAAGTTTATATCGTCGGACTAGTTCACGAGTACGTGATAATTTGATCCAATGGTTTTTTGCTCTGCTGTAAAAATGGTACCGATTGAGTTATGATCATGAACCTGAGAATTTTCTAGTTCACTGAAAACCAGTACAAAACGACTGACCCTTGATCATTGTTTGAAACAAGAAACAAAACCAAACAAATGAACAAACCATCAGTCACCTTTGTTCTGTTAACTTAGATTACAGTAAAGTGGTCTAAGTGCAAACAACCATGTCAACACGTCGTGTACTGAACTGGCATATATAGCTTGCAGGAAGCTAGTTTTCTACGGTTTACGCCGACTCTATCGTCTATGTAGCGTTGTTGGGGAATGAGTACATCCTTAGAGGTTTGAATTTCTAATATTGCTACTGAAAACGGTAGTTATATTTTGGCTTTCATAATATGTACAGTGCGTCCCATAAACGTCACTCGAAAATAGCAAGCCACACGTACGTTGCAAACGTGTCATGTGAGGCGTGTACGAGCGTGGGCGACTTAGACAACCAGGAGACCGTGTTCGGTTCCGTTCGGCACCGAAATTAGGTTCAACGGAATACGGAGCAGACAGGCCTTGATTGAAAGATGAATGACTGATTGTGCGCACCTGTGCACAAGCCAGGAACAGGAGCGAAATTCAGTGCGGCTGATTATCAACTGTAATTGGGATGTTGACTACAGACGTGAATGTGGGACAGCGAAAGTCATCGGTTCTCGATGGCTGCTACACTAGGCGTTTGTTAGCCTCTTTATCGCGAATAGGCGTGATGCGGTGAAAACTGCAACAATCTTTTCAATCGACCATACCCGAAGAAATTGTAACGTATCGTTTATTCTTCTCAGTCGCCTTGATAAAACAATCTGAAATTTATACAAACGGTGTTTGCAATTATATTGAACGAACTTATTGCACTACCTTATTACAAAAATGATTCTAGATGCAGTGAGCCAAGTTCCTTGGAACTTCCTAATGTACGAGAGACAATTGTATTGTATTGTATGACTTTTGTCAGCTCATGTGCACACGTTTCAGTCAAAAGCATTCGATCACAAAACTGTCCCGTTCGAGTTTCACAGGATTAGCTCACAGCTCAATTCTTACCCTCTCTGTCTTTGTTCGTCAATATGCGAACGAAGTACGAAACAGGAGCATTCTTGTGAATCTCATTCCGAGGGGATACATCGAAAATCGAAACGTGTTCTCGGGCAGGAGTGGCAGAAAGACAACTTGGCGTGCAACGGGTGCTTATTGCCCAGAGGTATCTTGCGAGTAGACTTTATGTGGGATTTAATATTTCTGGCAATAAGGCTAGAGATAAGCTCCTAGATTGAGATTAAGGAGACACTGCTGATTCTCATTAGACCGTGCAAAATAACTTTCGTTGTTTACCAAGACCGGGGAATATTACAGAACATTTGCGTAAGCAAGGGCGAACACGACAGCAGATGCAATTAGAGAGGATTCATTGTGGGGTCCAGAATAGTGCAAACATACAAGTG
Organism: Fasciola hepatica; assembly: GCA_948099385.1. Taxonomy (NCBI): domain Eukaryota; kingdom Metazoa; phylum Platyhelminthes; class Trematoda; order Plagiorchiida; family Fasciolidae; genus Fasciola; species Fasciola hepatica. Next base: position 5,303,028 of record CANUEZ040000121.1, on the reverse strand, counting down.
AGGAAAGATGAACGCCGCAGTTTTACAACACAACTGAAAGTGTTTGGACCACCGGAGGTTGCTGTTTATTATCATCCCTAGGTACTCACAGGAGTTGCTTTTCTGTAGAATCCGGTGTACGAACTATCGTAACTAATGGCCTTAGCTTGTCAATGCTCGAATATGTTATTGTGAGTCGCTTCGAATGCTTTCCAAAACGTCAAGTGACACACCGCTTGTAGTCGATTTCGGTCGACTGCACTTCAGTTTGTTCTGAACCAATCCCGCATTTTCGAGTTTGTTCGTTAATCTGCCTTCAATTGGTGCATCCATCGACGTTGCCCCGGGTACTGCCGACTGAAAATCTTTGCATGTCCTCCGCTTTATGCCTGGTCTCGTCAAAGAGACAAACCAATACTTAGTATCGCTCAAAAGCAATGATTCACCCACAGACTACCATCAGCCTCTTAGTTTACTCAGCTTTGGTCACAACGAATGGTGGTTATCGTAGTGCTTCCAAATAACTTTTCCACTTTCCTGGCTGCCTCCATTCTGTCTAGTTTTTTGTCCCTCAGTAATGCAGTCAACTCAGTGCCCATGTTGTGCCTTAGATAACTGTTGTGTCCCTAATTCAGTACGCAGAATGAAAGTGTGCATGTACGGACGAATGTACATTCAGCACGAGCGTACGATAGGCGCAGACTCAAAAACGTTAGTGAAAACGCTGGCAAGCAGGTAAGTGCATGAGCCACAGCTATATCCAAGTGAAAAGCGCAAGTCAGGCGCACAATCGGACCAGGCCACACAAAGCACTTGGTTGACTGCTTGACTGCCGGACGAAACACTAAGACCGGATCTAGACGGCCGGGAAAGTGAGAGAATGATTTGGAAGCACTACGATAACCTTTATTCATTGTGACCACGGCTGAATGAACTAAGTGACTAAAGGTTGAGTAACACCAACATAAGGGTAATCTGTGGCTGAATCGTCGCTTTTGTGCAGTGGCTATACGGATTGACATGAGAAATGATAATTGTGGCGGATGTGAGAGGGCGTGTGTATGTCTGTCGGCTCATGCGTGCGCGTGTGTATGCATGCGTTGACTACAACACACAGACTGCCGTGAGATGGTCTTAGGAATATCTGGATAAACCCAGTCCTTGGAGGGCTTTGATGCATAGGACAGTGGAGTGTGTACGGCCAGAAGATCAGTGGCGCCTAAACGTGAAGGCCTACACTGACCAAACACTGACTTATGCGACTGCGTTGCCAGTGTGGACGGGGTCGTCGGACAAACAGTGCATGATAAATACAGAAACACGGTGCCAAAAGTTTGTATTTAGGGTGTGTTACTCACTAATTTAGAGGGATCTTATTAATTCTACCACTACCGGTTTGGAGGTGACGGTTAGAGAACGACATACTGGTACACTGGGGGCAGCCGGATCAACATAACATTATGCCAGGCTAAACGTAGCTAGAATCTGTTGGCAGTTCATATCATGTACACGCAATAAGACCACCCCCATTCGTTATGACTGACACTCAGTGAACTCTGTGACCGAGGGTTGAGAAACATCTGTGTCAGACTGTACTGTGAATTAATTGTAATAAGAATACGGACTAGTAATATTCCGACTCACGAAACCCAATAATCGGCACTCTCACCCTCAAACCACGGAACGCAATCCAGAGGACGTGGAAGTCAGATGGTACTCAGCGAAGTGTGCCTATCGGCAATAGTATGCACGTATTTACAAGACACTCGTGATCGGTGTAGAGTGGATCGTATTTGCAAGTGCTATACATGCGTTTATGACAGTCCGTCAGTGAATACAAAGAACAGTGAGTAAGTCAAAGCAAAAAACTGGTAGGGGCTTGAGGATTATGAGCCACGGCATACCCGCCTGGGATTGTTGGAACTTGCCGAAACCTGCATCGGGGAACCTGGCTAAGTATGCACAAGATCATGGGAACCGTGATTCATATCTAAGCCTGTAATCATTCGGTTGCATCGGTAGTTCTTTCCATCACAGAAACAGTGTTGAGGTCCATTCATACTGACCGCAAAATTAGATCAAATCTAACTGAGGATGGCAGTATCCTCTAATATCTACAAGTAATTAGGATGGTTCGTATTACAGGACAATGAACTAGTTCATATCATGGCAACCACAACGTGATTCGTTGGTTTCGGTCTTTTTCTTCGTGTTTTAAATGACATTATCTTAAAGGGATAACGGAATACATAAGGCCGGAGCCTGTATTGATCGCTTAGCCTCAGGCATACGACCAGGTGCCGGCTTGAACAAACATGTGCGAGACCGACACTCTCGTACGCACACGCACACTGCAAACACGCGATCCAAATATTATGCGTTCATGAACACACGCCTGCAGTCGTACACACAACTACACAGCTGACGTAAGTTGTACTTCATTCCGGACAGAGCTGACCAATCAGATCGTACCACTTGTTGAGCGACCTCACGTGGTCTAATACGATTGTTCACTTCGCCTGCGCTTTACCTTGCATACGGCGTTGACTCACGTTCTTGCCTGCGTGCTTGCGTTTTCACGTATCTATTGGTACTTACGTTTGCCGCACCATGCTACCGAATACGAGTTAAACCGTCCAAGCGTGCCTTCCTTCTGCTTACTGAATTTCGACACAACACTGATGAGCCAGTTATTTCAATAGGGATTTTCTTATAGTAGATAATCAAGTGGACCAATTGTTTCACACATGATATACGGTTGCTTACACCGCTTACTTGGCTGTTAAATCAGCTTTTTCTCTGGCTGCTTGGCCGTGCACAGGCATGAATACTAATCTCTGCCACGTTTAAATTGATATGATGGGTGAGAATAACAGCTTGTTTGGCAATGTCTTCCGACTGAATATCTGCGGTATTCCATGTATTTCACTATCTCGTACTTAGACTGACATGGTCGAAATTAAAAGAACGCGAATTGATGCTGTCAACCAAATCTAAGCGACAAAGTGGTTCACTAGAACTGATTTTGCCAAAAGTTGATCACAATTCATTTCAGTTTTGTGAAATGAAGCCAAACTGACTTTACCAACATGTCTAATATTCTCCCAAGTTACTTAAACTGATACCTAACCGTAACTATGGAAGATTTCTTCAACCACCAGGTCACACGAATTATATCCGTTATGAAAAGGGGACCGACAACCGTGCATACTATAATCGCAGTTACCATGATTATCGCAATGACCAATTAATGTAAATATCATCCTTGTCTGGTGACTTGAATGAAATTATTGCAAGAAACCTAACAATTATTCATAATATGCGGATACTGGTTTCACCACAGTCTGAAGACTAACAGACGAAATACAACAAACAAGCTTAACCCATAGTCGAACTGGTATTGTTGACTTGACTAATTATTCATATACCCCTTATCAAAGACAATAACAACATTGATAACGTAAACGCCATTAGGCGATCAGTCTATAGTATGGAAGTAGGGTCGAACCAGTGCACGATTGTTTATGACATGTCAGGCCTTCATGGTGGGATTTGCGAGATCCGTCCAACCAGTGGCTATAGACAGGAAGACATGACTAAGTTTCATGACAAGTGAAGCTCTCGTAATAAAACAGCTTAATCATCTAATTGCTACTATTGTTTGTGGTACTCTCCCTACGTTTTCAGACTGGTGATTGTTTTGATTTGCCAGTAATGTTAGTACCGAGCGATAGCAATTAGAAGCGCCGCAATCTGTGAACATTTATTGGTTGTTACAACGGAATCAGATTCGTTGAAGTCTATCGAATTCAAGAGGCCAACGGGATTATGCACGATTTAGCCGAACAGGTTAGCGATAAATACTGTGCCAATGGATGATTACCACCAAGCGAATACTACTTAGATTGAAATTTTACTCGGGTGTTCCATGCAATACTCTGCGAAATTGACCAACATGACGGACTCATTCACGGTAGATTAGTTTATATTAGCTGACAAACCACTAAAAGTGCGGAGCATTGCATCCGTAGCTTCATGCCATTACTCTGAGGTTGAATGGGACATTTTTGGGACTATAGCTACCAAAATTTCCGTATCGTTGATGGTCATCCGCAGGCGAACAATCCAAAGTATTTTCTTTGCCGTGTCAGAACCTAACCATTACTGCCGTTTTCAGTAGCACATGAAGAAAATTCAAACCTCCAGGGATGAATACGCCACCAGGGAACACTCTGCACACAGAATGGAACTCTCGCATGATGAGCATCAACCTCGGTAGGCTTGATGCTTTCGTGTGAGCATTTTCTTCAGGTTGAGTTAACTCATTTCATTCTAACACTATATTTTTTACGCCGCAAAAAGTGCGTAAAAGTTTCAAGTTCCAAGGGAACATTAGTGTGAATAATCCGCACGTGGCCCGGACTTTTGGAAACCCATTATGCTCAGGTGAACAAGGCTAAAATAGCCTTGTAGTTTACACGTTGTCACATTGCTATGTTTTGATTTCTGTCTGAATGGAAATTAACTGCAAACACCTGCAAGCTGGAATAGTAGTGGTACAGTAGCATTAGGTTCCGTTTCGATTTGTCGTTGATCGTTTAAAATAAGATGAAACTGCATGAAATCACTGATAACGTGCTAGTTCACACTTTAGGTTGTTATTAATCCGAGAAAATTTCCTAATAATCCCAGGACACTCCTGTCTAGAATGCGGATTGTTGCGTTTTATTTAGATCTTTTAGGCAGCGTCACTTTCACACACTTTTTATCGCCAAATCACCGGGGAAACCAGGACGTGTCAGAACGAGAACAAAGTTTACTAACGACCAAAAACAAAACAAAAACAAAATGGAATCTTCCAGGCATTCTAACGTTAGTCTCATCAACTCGCGAGAAATATATACGAGAATAAAGGTCGCTTTTCTCGACGTACATAACAGAGATGATAAGGTAATTTACACAGTTTTATACAAATAAGAAATTCAGTGGAATGCTACCAACGCACATAGGACACGGAATGAATTGATTTGACAAATACCAGGGTGAAATTACATTTTTAAAGTCTTCCTAAAATGCTTAGTAAGGTTCAGTCATTCATCTGCTTTCTCGTTTCTATCCTAGATACGGTATACGAGGTACGCTTACCTATCAGTTGGGAACAGCAAGTGAAACAATCAATTTTTGAGGCCGCTGAAACAATTGTCTAAAAAATCACACAGAGCACATTTGGGAAACACAGGTTGGGCAACCTGTGTCTTGCAAACGTACTGGACAATTGGTTGGAAAAAAATTCATGATGGATACTTGGGTTTATAACTGCAAAATACATTTTGCAAGTCACGTGAATTTTCAAATGATGCTGTTCAGTGTAAATATCCGTAATACAAAGCAAGATACCATAGACTGGACCCAATCCAAAATCGTTCTCAGGGTTACGAATGCAGCTGACTTATGCAAAAACCACACGGGCTTTTTGACTTCTCCGATTGTATCAATCTTTCACACGAGTGATTCACCAGCGGGCCGGATGGTCAACATGCCTCACAAAGGCTCGTGATGGATTACATAGAGGCTATCACGTGGCCACGGCAATACCCACAACAGTGGATCAAATCTCGGGTTAGGAAAATCACCACTGATCGTACACTGACTTCCAACAGAAAGAACCACAAATACTATATAGGAAAGTCTCTTCGTGTCAAAGGGCTCATTGTTAACCTATTTGTTTCTTTTGAACGATTACCTATTTATGTATCACGCAACTACTTGCGAGTAGTGTGTGGGATTGACGAATCTTTCTTTAGCTGACTATCCTTTCGACTCCACCTTTCACGCACAAACTTCATCTGAGCAACCTGCACGTAAAAGCACCAGAATCGAGTTTCGCACTTGTTAGAGCATACCGTCTGATACTCCCAGGGTTTGAACCCGATTCCTCTTACCTCGAAGGCTGGCGTGTTACCACTGCGCCACCCCTCTCTCGTCCGGGCTGATCCGAATTGCCAAGGTAAGCTGGTTCAGATATCAGCCTCTATGACAGCCAGAGTCTGGTGCTTCCGAGTGAAGTTTGGACAGATGACCTGAGGTTTATGCGTGAGAGGTGAGGTCCAAAGGGCAGTCAGCTAAACAAAAATCCTCTCTTTCTTGGTGGACTGGAAAGCCTGATAGTTTACCGAGGAGGCTAAATAAAGGGAAGGCTCTTATTGATTCACAACATTCACGGGGTGAAAAAGTACGAACCACTTGTTTTTCGCTTATGGAGTGCTAAATGCGGATCACAATGTTTTTGCATCATGATGATCTTTGATCTGTACTGGATAGTAGTTACCTCTGTTCAGACGATCGACTTATCCAATCAAATTGAGCTGGTCAAAGGCAAGTAACAATAACAGAAACAGTGTACAGTGTCAGTGATTCACTGTCGTATAGCGAAAAAATGACGACTCTTAGCTGGACATCGTTTACAGAAAATCAGGCGACAGGAAATTTACGGAGCGTATACTGGGATTTAACACAAATCAACTGATCCAGAATACATACCAATGCATTCTTTTTTTCGAATTCCAGTCTTCTTGAATGGCGGAAGTTACTTGCATTCTCGCGGACTGCCATCGTATCGACTCTTTTCGTTCATGGATTGAGACATTCAGATTGCCAAGTTAAGGACTGTTCCTGCCTTCGTTCAGTCTGAACTCTACGCTGTTCAAAAGCATTCGTTTTACTGTCATACACTCTGAGTATTTTCGTTGATCTCTGTGTGCGTGCCTCCTATTTTCCAGCTCTGTTGTGCAACCTTCAAACTTTGTTTACGTTCCCAGTCACCGGGGCTTTTACCCATACTGACACCTCTTATGTTCACCGTGTTGACTCATACGAGCAATCAGTCCATCTTTCTGCCCGTTCCGTACGAGTACCAACCTGAGTTTAGATAGCGTTTTGACCTCTGTCTAAAAATGACTTGTTTGTCTTACTCTCACTGCATCTCCAGCTTACTGATCAGTTCTACAAAAATCACTGCTCAAGCTTCATTATATGTCCGGTTGTCGGCTTTAGCCCACCATGGCCCCTGATTTTTACTCTTTATACGGTCCGTTTGTTCGTGACACGGTTGCCCTCATCCATCACATGAACTCAACCGCAAGTATTGCTGTCACTTATCCGAAGTGGCGCATCGACTGTCATTGATCATACTTCCCATGTGTCTCGCATCACTATCCCCTTCGTCTAACCTTTGACTTTGCTCTCGACCCGCCTAAGTGTATTTGCTTCTCTTGCTGGGCGAGTGTTTGAAGCTCCGTCGACAGCCTGGATACTGTGATTGACTTGCTCACAATCTGAGGTATTTCATCACCTTTGCCTGGCTGGCCGTTCTATAGTACAATAGTCAGGTGAACTTGTGTCCTCTGACTTGGGACTCGAAGTTCTTTTCTTCGTGAGTCAGTCAATAAATGGACGAAAACCCGTTACAGTTGTTACGAATCCCGACCGAACGTGGTTTGACAGACACTTCGTAATTCCCGATCCCGTGCAATGACTGATAACTCCACCCGGAAGAAACCCTCAAACACAACGAAGTACGCAGCAGAAAACACCTTAAACTGAGCGGTATAGTTGGTGCTGGACCAAAGCCGAGTGTGAAAGGGTGTTCCGCTGTCTACATAGAAATGAGTGTGACCTTGTAAACTGAAATAACCTAGCACTCTCCAGCAGTGGTGAATCTTACAATTTTGTCCTGGAAGACCAGTAGCACGTAATTCAAACTTGAAGTAAATTTCAGATATCTCCCAGATTAGGTAAGACTGAAAAAAAATAACTGCAAATTTGAGTTCATCCCCCTCGATTTGCCTGGCAATGATTTTCTCCTAGCAAAGGTCCGTGCACAATGAGTTCTCAATCTGAGTTGAGTTAACAAGATGCTTACCAACAAAGGAACTCAGCTGTCGGTATCGACAAACTGTACAGGCTACTGTTGTTGTCTACGAATATATTCAAAAACTCCCTGACACAACCGTGAAAATGTCCTCATTTTTGGGCATGGAAACTATTCTATTTGTCCGTTGTAAATGGTTATCCAAGAGAGATAGGTATAATCTTGGTTGAGAAATTCAAATAAGCTTTAGGATCTTCATCTTGTACCACAAACTATCGATCTTCCAGACGGTACATAAATCAGGGTGACACCAACGAACTGAGTCTACCTTGTAGCAGTTATCGAACCGCTGAAGAGAGTCAAAAAATAATCTCCTAATCACACAGTACTTTCCACATGATCTAGCTTAAATATCGAACACTGTGATAGTATTCAGTATGATCTACAAAAGTGACCGAATTCCATTTTATTTGCGGTTGCGTTTTGCTTGGGCGCGTTGTGTACTTTCCGACCAACTGGATTTGGCAAGCTCTTAAGCAAGAAATTATTTTATTTAACTTAACTGAATAAAACCGCTACCAACTGGACTAGTAACAATTCTAAAGAAGAAGTATGAACGACACATTTTCTCGTCAACATCATTAAATATAGAATCCACGGTAGTTATTGATCATTGTACGGTATGGATTCCTCCAACTTTGTGATGAATTTATTTACCACAGCTTTTCCCTTAAATTTTACAACTTTATTTTCTAACATTGAGTCCTAAAGTAAACCACCAATGTTCCTCTTCCAAATGGAAAACAAATTATTGACCATACAAACATACGAGCTATCAGAGAATAGCCGCATCCAAAGGACCTTGACTTTCTCATAGTTTTGTAAGTGGGAAGCGACTTTCAGTTAAAGAGATGTTCCTGCCTGGTGGAAATCTGTCTTTGATGTTGATGAACAATCGCTTATTACTCACTGGGTGTGGTGGGTCTGGTTGCTGTCTCGTAGTAAAACCGCAGTAGGAAAATATAAGAATAAGCCCCTGAAAGCAGTCAGAAAAGAGTTGTGAATGAAAGCACCCGGTAGACAACGAAATAGTACAGATGCGAGAACGCTAGTGGTAGCAACACACGGACATATCTCACAATATCTCCATAACCGTACCCCATACCCGGAAAGTTCATCATTCTGTGTACTTCCCGTTCACGGGTTATTTCCCTTATACCTTCCCATCGCGTGACACGCTAACTACGGCCACTATTACTCACCGTTCAGCCGAACACTGATCAAAGCACGATGAATATTGATTCCTAGGAATATGCGCAACAAGCACTGCAATCTGTTCACAATAGATGATTGATTCAGAGACCAGATTTTGGCCCCTGGCACTCAAGGCCTAACCTCAGTACTACTGATACAATGATAACATCAGATTTACACAATATTTGGAAAGCGTCTTCAATCAGATATCCACAATACTCATGTGTCAGATTTCTAAACTCAGTGAAGGTCTGGACTTACTTCTTTAACATACAATCGTCTGTTAACGCACAAAGATGTACTTCTGATCGACACCGCAGATGGCTGAGATGGTCACGAACTAGAAGTGCCTTCTGTACGAGAAAAGTTTTCTTCATTTGATATCAAGATGAACTACACATGCATAGAGTAAAAAATTGTCCTTCTGACTTATTGTTCTCTTCTGAGACGGTAACCAACCCAGCTTTGCAGGAAAATTTTCGCTGCTACTGTCTCACGAAAATGATTCACTGCCGCGAGATGTCAGAATGAGAAGAGCGTACTAAGTTCACTTATAGTTCCTTCCTACTAGTGCGAGATTGTGCAAGAATCCATGTACCATTCATATGGATCTGTTAACGAAGCTTTTGTGATGTCAATTGCTATGCTTCAGTCATCAAAAGGTTCCATTGTAGCCCTGATGCTGTGATCAGGACAAATTTCTCCGGGACCGGATGCTTCTAGATCTCTTTCCAACCATAAGCAGTCACCAAAATGCGACATTTGCAAAGCAGAACCAAAACTTTGAGCACCATGATGATTATGGTTGCCATGGTGACCGTTGATATAGAGGCTTTTCAGTTATTAGCAATCCAAGCACGTGACAGTTTATCAAAGGGATCCTATTGAGTTTTCCATTGTGCAAACTTATAAAACTTCTTCCCCAGAAAGATGTGTTGATTCATTCATTCTGGTTTTTCAAGTTACCTGGTGCCATTATAGTCCCTTGATTTGAGGACTGTCACAGATTACTTGGGGTGTTCTTACCCGTCAGATCCAATTGGTCTCAGCCGCAGACCAATCTTCTGACAGGCGGTGGGCATCATTTGCATTTTGAGAACATAGGGTATGTTCAATGTGATCTGGACGGGGGTTAGATTTGATTTGACAATGATCGGGGTGTACACAGAGCTGGTAACACCCTCGAGGCCTCCTTTCCTGATCGTGTCCTTCGGTATTTTGTCAAACCTCGCATGGCTGATTGTCTATATCTTGTGGTCCGATTGCGATACCCGACTCGTGCAAAACGTAGGACTGCCAGTTCTAGATGATTAAAAAACCCTCTAACAGATTGACCAACTTACCACTCACTCATCGAAGCACTGTGTTCCTTGTGATTGTGATTGTGCATGTGTGTGTGTGTACAAATATTTTCAGCTGTGATTGGCTGACTAGTCAAGTTACACAAATGATTGTCATGATACGAGCTGTCCGTTCACATTGAACCGGTAAAAACCACTATTAAACATCATTTAAACTTGCATATTCTCTCAAGACAAAACAGGTTTAAATTTGACTACTACAAGAGACCACAATTTTCAGCGTAAGCACCTTGTGTATCGTTTATTTTAAACCTATTTGTAGATATCGGTGTTTCGTCCCTAATATCACATTGTCCATAGTCAGTTTGTTTGTATCATGCTTGAAATGTCCAAAGATCATAGCTGATATTTTAAATCAGCTGGTAGAGCTTCCTTGGCCTTAAAACCTTGAGTTGCTTACAGGGATGAGTTCGGATTGTTCTGACATTCTTATGACCTCATCATTTGATAATACCGTTCCAACTGAGCTTAGAATTCTTATTCGTTTTGAGAGTTAATGTGCACGACGTATCTGGGTTGTCATATAGTTTGTATGGGTGCCAACTATTCTAATCTCCAAACATTTTATTCTATAAATCCTAAGCACGGATTTCAGTCAAGCTACCACCAAAGTGAGTCAGTATTCCAGATAAGTTATCGTGTAACATATTGGCGGTTTTAAGGAAAACGAGATTCAGATAATCCAGACCTATAGCTAATTTGCCTCTGAAATAACTGGACGCTAAAAAGGGGTCTTTTCGTTGCTAGAGTGGGCTTTACCAAGTTTATAAGAACCACTTTAGACAACAGTCTCAGATCATGGCCACACATTCAGCTGAGTTTTGGAACCGTTTATCCATTCTCATTATTAAGTTTAGGGTACTGCACATCTCATTGTTATCCATTTCCATCGATGTCTATCAAAGTGCCCCACCAGTTCAGTCTCGCTGCTCCTCATCCACAATCTTTTGCCTTTTAAAACGTAATTTTTCGATTCTGATGGTACGGTCCACACGCTTACATACTACTTACTGTCAATATGAGCGCTTGCACATGCAGCCTGTTTGTTCGTTGGGTTAGCAATGACCCAGATACGAATAACTATCGGAAATCAGAGTTGTGATTCATTTGTGGGCTGCATTGGAAGAAGCGGTAACCTTAACTTATTAAACAGTTTCAGTGTTTCTTATCAAGCTAGGGCGAGAGCCAAGTGTTGCCTGTCACGACACCGTCTTCAAATCCGAACAAACCTACTGTGAATACGAAGCCTGACCACCACTGAACAGTGTGAACAAAATTGGCCCCTGAAATTCCAGCTGTTAGTCAAGCATGGTTTGTGTCATGGCCAGTATTTTTAAGAATCTTAGATCATGTGAAACTAAACCAAAACAATTACTACTCCTGCCATTAGTACCCCCGCTATTACTACCCCTACTACTACTACTATTACCACTACTACTACTACTACTACTACTACTACTACTACTACTACTACTACTACTACTACTATTACCACTACTACTACTACTACTACTACTACTACTACTACTACTACTACTACTACTACTACTACTACTACTACTACTACTACTACTACTGTGGTAGGGCATGCGCATACTACTTAAATAAATAAATGATTGGTCGAAAACTTTATGTACCACGGAGCGACACGGAACGTGACGATGTCGAACAGACAGAACATAATAAGTCAGAGCCAGGCACATAAACCATATGATTGCGTCCTCCAACTGAAAAGAGAATGATCCTGTCGTCCACTGTTTGTTTGTGATGTAAATGAGCGGTTCGGATTCTGTTGCATCATTTTAGTTTTGTTCCAAAGGTTGATTCCGAATAACTGAGCCATTTTCCAGCATGTCATGTGGTTTATGGGATATGATACTGTGACCAGGATTAACATCTCACGGTTGCAGCTTCTCGACTACTGGGAAGGGAGGAATTTCCTGGAGAACTTGGCGGAGCAGGTTGGGGTACCGTCGAACCGGAGTAAGCTGGTAGCCCTTCGAGTGCTTCTCAAGGGCAGGGTGCAGGTTGTGGTGAAAGCGGCACGAAGTATCCCAGAGAAGACGGAGTGGGCCGCCGCCAATGATGACCTGGTTACAAAATTCAGAACCAAGACCGACCGTTAGAAGTCGGTGTGGTGTTTCAAGGCAACATGCCTTCGCTCTCTGAGTGTCCCTGGACCGTGCTTTTTCCATGCTGGGCACAGATATATGGACTCAGCTTTGGCGACCCGCTTTGTAGAAAGCCTGCAAGGCAAAGCGTGTATCATCCACGTCAATTGTAAAATGGATGTTTACCAGTTGGTGGTGGTCGCACATGAGCTAACCGGTGTTGATATGGCTGGGCTGAATATAGCCGAGGAGGAAGACTAAAGACCGAAAAATGGCTGTGTAGAAGAAATGTCACGGAGGATTACTAGAAACACGAAGGAGAAACCGGTAACTGAAAGAAAACCGAAACAAGCCCGGTGTTTCTGTTGTGGGAGCGCTGGATACGCCAGTACTCCAGACGCCAGTGTTATGATGCAGGAAATGAGGATCTGATGCCCTATTTACCGAATGTTTCAAATGAGGCCATTATCGGGGGGGGAGGGGGGGGGGGAAATTGGGACAATAAGGGCACAAGTTGTGGTTAATAGCCATGATGAATTTTACCTAACGGGTACCACTGCTGCAAATTCATTGGTCATGGAGTGCAATCACGTATCACGAAAGTGAGGATCAGCGGGGTCACACACTGAATGAAGGCGGAACGGCTCAACGTATCACTCGAATCAACGATACCACCATGATGTATGACTTCCTAAAATCACGCGATACCAACCAAAACAACACTGTGCACCGATCTCTTGCGTGCACTGAATGCGGTGATCGATCTAAAGGACTATCGGTTGAACACAAAGTCTTACTGAATCGCTAGTGTCAGTTATTCATCTAAGTGAGTGTGTGTTCAAAACTTTCCCACCGAGCGAGAAAGAACGCTTCTTAGCCCATGAAATATTTCGTTTTATTAGTATAAAGCAATGATTGTATAAGGCACTGACTCTTATACCTGGTTATCGCACAAAACTTATTGGTCCAACTGTTTCGGACAACAAAGCCTTTCAATGGGCTGGCGTTGAGACTGAAAATCGCTTGACAGGATTGGTCTCTCATCCAGGCCGTCGATCAGCTATCCTGTCGCTGCTAACGTGACTTGGCTGTCTGCCCAACCATGAGTCAACATACCCTCACAATGTGTGGGCCCAGTCCGAGCGAGATATTTAGCAGTGTGGACCCAGCGTTTCAATCAACGATTCAGGGGTTTGCTAAGCTGTTTACTAGAGGTGAAGACGCAAATTTTTGATTGGGTAGATCACAGAATAGCTACTAGATCAGGAGGCTTTTCGGCCATATGGATCCGATGTAGTCCCCTTTCATCCAGAGGATGAAGTAAAAGACCAAGCCTGGAGCCCATATTACTAGCCTGTGCTGATGAGGAAGCCCAATGGAAAATCCGGATTTATCGATTTGTGTGTTCTATGGGACTTGGTACATTCCCGGAGGTCCAAATCTCTATTCTTGTTACTGAGAATAGCGGCAGTAGTTAAAATTCGACTTTTTCAAATGCCATGGGTGAAAATTAAGTTGCGTTGCCCACCTGAGAAGAGGCCGAACGACACCGGAATCCACAGGTTATACCTTTAAAAGTGAAATATATTTAACCGATGAGTGATCGCATAAAGCTACCCATGTAAGTCAACGGCACCGTCAGTCGTATTTTGGACAATATACCCTATGAATAAACTGGTCATATTTGTCAATTAGGTGCCCCCTTGCATGGTACATCCGAAATGAATCGCGGTTTATGGAGTATTTGCTCAGTTGTATTTCATCTATTAGACCAATGTTTATCACGAGGCCGTCTGCAGTTTAGTCTTGCATATCCGTTTTTGTGTTCTGAATGTGACAGACTTCACTTGCAATAACCATTACCGGTCCATGGATTACGGCGGTTCTCCGATCGCTACATTTTAGCGGTAAACTAAAAAGAAAAATCAAAAAAACCACAAAGTAGGGAGAAAACTATAAATAACTGTCTCAATTCGATAGTTAAATTTTATGAATATAAGAGCTTTATTTGTCATAATGCGTAGTCATATCTTCTTGCCCACAATTACTTACTGGGTGAATCCCATGAACCTCGTCGTGGAAGCCCAACACACCATAAACGTGAAAACACAAGTCAAAAACACAGACTGCACGGTGTATCCTGGATCATTCCAGGTGCATCTTTGCAAAGGGCTTACTGTAGTCTAAGTGATTTTTTTCATAGCTAAAACGGACGAGCGAAATGTTTATGAGCAAATGCAAAATCACATTGGGCACATGCGTACCGGATAAGCGTACAATGATTGTCACACTTCGTTATCACAGCAATGATAAGTTGATCGTAAGCTCGCGTTGTTTGCGCAGTTAAGGGTGGTGTGTACTTGTGGGCAGGGCCTCCGCATATCTTAAAAATTTTGGTGTTTGTAGTCGAGTAGATCACTTTCAATGCCTTACTTTCGATGACGCAATGCTTAGCCTCATAGAGATGTCGATCAGTGGATGATCTGACTGACCTTTGCTCGGCTGGTGGTGCGATCGTGGTGAAATTGTTTGCTGGAGCCACATTAGAATGTGTTCAGCCATTTGATGATATAAATGCCTTTCCATTCTTCCTGTGTAGGTGGCTAAGCATTCACCTTTGTATTAATAAATGCAGTTTGATTTGGCGTGGATAGGCGAATGTTCTTTTATTGATGGCTTAGTTAACCTGTTAGTCGTAAATACAGCTACTAGATTTGCAGCATGGTAAATGCTGCTGACAGCTGACTGCAAGCGTTTTCTGACCAACTGATTTACATCATTACCTTATAACGGAGTTTTAAATGTACTTTCATTTTAGACACTGGTTGGAGTGTCCTTTCTTGGCTTCAGGTGGCGTTACTTTCCCAGGAATGATGTAGGATACTCACTTGCAGTCAGAGTTTAGTGATCTGATTTGTTTCCTCACCCAGAGTATCCGCCGTGCAAATCTGTGCTCTGTGAAACAGTGTTTGCACTGTGTTTATCTTGTACTTTATCGGAACGAAGCTGCTGAAGCGAGGACATTACCCCAGGTGTCTTTTCCGTGAACTGATCTTCTAACTGAACTATCTTCTCAGTGAACAATCTCAATGTCTAAGAAGCTCATGGTGTCATTATCATCACTATGGATTTTGAACCTTCCTTTTGGATGCAGGTTATTGAACAAGCCATGCAGTTCTTGACCTTCTTGTTTGTTCTTTGTGATAACGAAAGTATCATCCACATGAAGGCGATAGAGTATCGGATATTTTGTCCCTAATCTTGTTCGCTAAGTGAGCAACAAAAATATCTGTGAGAATAGGGCCCAATGGACTAGCCATGGCACTGCCATCAATTTGTCGATGCCCTTCATTAAGAAAGTGAAATCTCACCTTAAACGTCCATAACAGCTATAGATGTGTCAATTCGGTATTCGGTATTCGGTAATCCGATGTGAATATGACGCCTATCGACAATCTGGCATATAATATTGATAGTTTCTTGCAACGGGTAATATCCATAGTGTTGTGTTCAGAATTCGGAGAGCATAGTGCGCAACAGATCCGTTCATTAGCACATCAGTAAGCACGCACGTAAACGGGCAAGCAAACAAATAAGTGAATCGTCTATTGGCAAGCCCAAGCATGATAATGCGTCAAGTGGATGGGAACAAAGTATCAATGTCAGTCTCACACACATCTAACCTCATGAGGTTGGTAAAGTGGAACAAAGCAGAGCGTGGGATGGACAGGCATCGTGCACATGAGTGCAAAGTCAACGGGACCGGAATGAATCACGTGCGAATGCCGACGGCACATGGGTTGGCCACACAATACACAGTAAGCAGATATTGGTTTGAGGTATTTTCTTTTTCTGTAGGTTGCATATTTGGGAACTGCCCTTCACTGCATGACCCCCGACCGCGTCCCGGACTGGCTTCAGTAACCTGGTCAGCCATTTCGTTAGTTTGTGTTGCGTAGAATTGACCATGGATAAGATTGGCCCCATTGGTAAATCTGTTTTGTGTTTTTGATAGAGCATATAGTTTTGGTGTTTGACTCCCTCTTAATGTTTGGAGAAAAAACCCTGATGTACAAACGCAGCTAAGCCATTTCAAAGTCTCAGAACTGGAGTTTGCCACCGTGAACATGATCGAACTTGTCCAGAGAGAAGAATAAAATGGTAAAAATGGCAGTCTGTGGAAGAAATGTTGCCCCATTTAATTTAATCCCTGCATAGTGAACGAACTGTTGGTTTCGTATGGCCCTGTGAAAGATAACTGTACCATCCAACCACCCAGTACCACAAATGATCACTACTAGTTTTCACACAGCGGAGGATTACACTGTAACTCATCACATGATAAGCATGATTACAGAAACATACTGGATTTCTAAAGATGGCACGGTCGTTAAAAGAGTAATAGGCAGATGCGTGATGCTGGGGTAGACTACTTCGGACTCAAGTCGAATACACGGAGAAATAGAAGGGAATAGAATACAATGGCACTTCCAGCCGCTGAATGCAAGTCACAGAGGATGCGTCTGGGGACGCGTGATTCACTCGGCTGGACGCGTCCTACAGGCGGCCTCATATCAACAATTTTTGGGTGACGAATTACTACGAACTTTATTAAACGAATCCGAACGGATACCGTAAGACTGGCCTCTGGTATCTTGTCACGATATCAGTAGGGATGTCCCTGCATTGACACTGAATGACACCACTTCTGGGGCCTGTTGAAGGTATTACTCCCGCTTGTGAATTCGGTACCCGAAGATATTCTAAGCGGCGCGTAGAGGCTCATCATCCAGCAAGTGTGTTCTGGAAGCTGAGGAATGGAGAGTGCATCACTACTCTTTGTAAGAGAACGTGATGGGATAAGCGTACTACTGACGTGAAGGAAGAATACAAAATGTTAAGTTTGAGTGAGCGAAATAAAACAGGCAAATGGCCCCTCAGATGGATGGTAAGGACATAACCTGGGAATGATCATTTAGTGAAGAAGGTGGATGTGATGACCAGAAAAAGTCTTCTCCGTGGGGATATATGACAAAATAAGCTTGCTGGAGGGTGTATGCGATTCGGGCTCGACATGCAATGAACCCAGAAGGTGAACGTATACGAATAGTTTCATCAGACCATACTCATATGCTGCGAGGAAGCACCCCACGACGTTTATGTATTAGTATGCACTGCACTTTGTTTACTAACATATAATTTGTTTATCTTCCGTGATGGTTGCTGGCCGGCGAAAAATTGATTCACGCACAGCATCAGAAAAAGGATGAACGTGGATCAACGCACCACACGTTGCGGTGAAAGGCCTGGTCGGTCTTCAGTGGCTAGTGCAACAGGTTTCACATCTGGTTATTCATTGTGACTGTTTGCGGTGTGCTGGTCTCCGGCATCCTACATCCTTCACCTTATATTTAATCCTTGTTTGCATTGTGCTATCGAGCGCGCAAAATCGCTCTTGAACTGCCGCGGTCGATATCAGTGAAACCTGAGAACTTGCAAAGTGGGGACAACAATCGATTGCCCTCACAAGGAGGGGAGAATCTTTCAGCCCCCAACCCGATGAACCGGAATTCCTACAAATACAAGCAGTGTACACCTGTTATCCGGAGATGCTTGTTTTGCACAGGTATATTGCAGATTGTGCGAAAAGTGCACTCAAATACGGGAACTTGTTGATTTTGTGCAGTTTATAAGAACTGACACATTCGAACGTGAGCATTTGAATACTAATATGGCACCAATAAACGGAAAGGATAACGTGCTGATGATGAAAATTCACCCAACAAATTATATATATACCAGCTTGAGATCAAGCAAGATGATAACACAACAACAACAAATACAAAATGGGGAGTACAACACAGCAAAACGGACGGTTAATGAGAGAAAGAGACAGCGCGAAAAAATGCTGATTTTTGTTGCTTCTCATCGCAAACTCTTTGATGCTTTTTGTCAGCTTGTTTGTCGGAAAGACATTTTTGTGATTACTGGGCACAAGAGTTTGACAGGAAAACCGCACACCATTCGCACCACTGATTTCTGTTCTCAGCCCCATCTCCCACCGTTTCCAACCAACGATAGTCCTTGTCCATTGGGCCCCAACTAGGAAGGCGAGAAGCATCAACCGAAGCCAATGCTGATGTCAACTTCATACGTCCGCACCAAGTCATGGCCTGACCAACACGCCACTTCTTCCAGCCTTGTCGAGCACGTGCAAATAGAGCACACAAAGATAGACGATGGGCAGGCATTCGCAAAACGTGTCCCCGCCACCGGAGACGGTGTGAAGCGATTATTTCCGTTAAAAGGTGGCTATCCGTGACTAACGCAAGACTGCACACCTCGTCATTACTTACTCGATGTTCCCACCAGACGCGAGCAATTCTTTGGAGACATAGCTCGTCAAACACGGAAAGACTTCGAGCATCCTCATCACGGAGTGGTCAACTCTCGCAATCGTAGATCATCATCATCATCATCATCGTACAGCGTTAAACAGTAGGGCAAGCCCCATTGACCACTGCCTTTCTCACCATGTTGCACGTTGAATAAGAAAGTATGAATATACAAGATGGACAAAGAGTGGACCTACATGAGTGGAAAAGGAAAGAATGCCCTAGTAGCCAACACACGGAATACACAGTCTAACTGTACAAACGCACATCGATCAATCATTCTGATTTGACAACAAGTGAAAAGCCGCTGGTCGTTTCGAACCGGATAGTTCACCGTAAACCCTAACGAGGCCAGAAGTATGTGAATACAATGATCTCATTAGGTTCACGAACTTCTGGGGCATACCTTTTCGATGAAGAGTACTGAAAAGCGATGTTCGATCAACTGAATCGAAGGCGCCTTTCAAGTCTAAGAAAACCGTTATTGTCGGTCGGCGGTGCGTGTGACGCGTTTCAAGAAGTCGGCGAAGAGTAAAAATCTGGTCGACGCATCCCCGACCTTGGCGGAATCCAGCCTGCTGCTCGCGGACATTCCTCTCGCGAGCGGATTACAATAATACGAACTGCGGCGACGTACGCCCGTCCCTTAAGAGAGAGCTGGATGTCACGGCGAAGCCACAGGTGTAGCAGGTTTACGAAAGCTGCTCTAGCGTTCGTTATGCGTGAACTGATCTACTGCCAAACACCAACACCAGTTGTTATCAAGCTCCCAAGGTACCTAAAGTTGTCGACTAACTCAAGCTGATCACCACAAAAAGTGAGTGCAGCCACAGGCTCCTGCCAATCTTGCAAAAGCACTTTGCACTTGGAAGATGCAAAGTGCATACCGTATCTGGATACCTCAATCGCCAAGCGGTCCAACGCATGTTGCAGTGCCTGTACATTACCACTCAGCAAGGCGGTATCATCGGCATATCAGAACTCTGTTCCATGGCAGGAGTTCACCTCCACCGTTTGAAAGAACAGATAAGGTATTGCGTAGAACATCTTCTACGGCAAAGTTGAAGGGAAATGGGAAAATAGGTCAACCTTGTCGAACTCTACTGGAGACAATAAAACAGGGCGATAGCTGGCCGCAGACCCTTACCCGACCTGAGATGTGACGATAAAATTCTTTGAGTGACACAAACTTCTCAGGTACTCCATTTCTCAACAAGCAATTCCACAGTGCAGTCCTGTCGACAGAATCGAAGGCTGAACGAATTCCCAGGAAAATGATGACTGTTAGTCTTTGGAAGGTGTGATGGTGTTCTAGCAGTTGTAGGAGGGTGACGATTTGATCGATGCATCCACGACGGGCACAAAACCCAGCCTGCTTTCCGCGAGACTGCTATTCACGCATTTGGTTCAACCTGCGAAGCATGACAGACGCAAGCAGATTCGGTGCTATTCAGATAAGGCTTATATTCCAGTGGTTAGCTCATTCACTGCGCGAACCCTTCTTAATGATGGGGACAACAACCGATCCCCCTGCAAAGAGGGAACCTGCTCAGAACTAGAAATGAATTCTCTAACGAGCTGCAACCCAGCATCTTCAAACAGAGCTGGGGGAATACCATCAGAGCCCGGCGATGTGTGACTTCCTAAAGCCTGAATCTCCTTTCTGATCTCCACCTCGGTAGGTGGGTGTGTCTGAACGCTCCACTGGACGTGTGCCGAAAGAGCTGCAGGAGTAGCTGTCACTAAGGGCCATCTAAATTGTGCCTGAAAGTGCTTCATCCAGTGTACGAAACACCGCTGTTGGTTGTAAATTGGCGAACCGTCAGCCTCACAGATTGTTTCACTCAAACCTAGTGGCTTTCTACTGGTAACCAGAATGAGATAGAACAGTTTGCGGAAATTTCCTGCGGTGATAGCACGTTCCATCTCTGATGCACTTCGCGGCCACAAGATTTCGTGTTTCCTACGAAGAATCTCGTGGAGTGCACGTATCATTATGACTGGCGCTTCGTTATACTCGCTTCTAACCGGTATAGGCTAGTGTGCATCGAGAAGGAGCAGAGATTCGGCAGAAATCTAGGGTTTTACGGCGGGATGAGACAGGCCACAAATTACTATGCCAGCGGAATGCAGAGTTCTTGATAAGCGGTCATTGCTGACTTATGTTATCAGGTGAGGCTACAGCTAGTTTCTCAGCTATCGCTTTCTGGAAACTTGATAGGCGAGATGAATCGGCAAGCATATGGTAGCCTTACATCACTGCAGCACGCGTTTGAAGCGTTCACCAAAGCACATGGAAAGTTTATTGAAAACTACTGCGGGGTCGGAATCAAGGGGTGCTCCAGTACGAGCTACAGCCTTGTATGGAATCTCACCATTTGTGACTTATAGCGATGTAGTCGATCTGGGTCCACTGTTGATTCGAAGAGGATGGACGCCAAATAGCGTACCGGTGATCAGAAAGACGGAAGTTCGTACTGGTGAGTACCAGGCGATGGTCTGAGCACAGGGCCGAAAACCGTTCTCCATTTTCCTAGCGAGAGGAATCTAGCCAAAAAGGGCCCCCTAAATACACTTCATTCGACGACAGCTGACCGAATCTAGAATTCAGACCTCCCCCCAAAACAGCGATATCAAGTCGGCTTGCTTTATTTAATAGATCGTGGAGGTTTTGGTAAAAGTTATATTTGGTTGGATCTGGTCTGCAATCGATGGGTGCATACACCTAAACGACAAGCAGATTGCGTCTATGGGGACGGCGATTGCTCACTTTGAACAGACTCGTAAGTCTCACTACGCATCATCGACTGTTGACCGGGATCAAGTCTATCAGTGACGATTCAGAGAACAATGAAAATGCCATCAAGGCCAGATGCCGTAGCCTCAGCATCCCCAGAAAAGTGCAAGTGGAACTTCACAGATGGATTAGATGGATGGGTCAGCTGGACGACAGAACTGAAATCTTGAATGCGAGTCTCTTGGATTCAACACACGTCGATGACAAAGAATTTAAGTGTACGAGCTAAACCCGCCTGTTGTCCTCTACGCATCACGGTTCGCACGTTGAACGTGGATAGTTCGAATGAGCATCGAGTATGGAGGTTATCAGCCGGTGGTAGTGGGTTCGGTAGAACTTGGAAGCTTGTCGAAGAAGGACGGGAGAGAACACGTTTAGGATTTCCACTAGTAGCACTACAGCTGGTACGATTGACGGAAGTTCCCATGAGATGTAATAATGGAAAAGAATGTGGGAGAAGAAAGTGGAGTGATAGAACAAGCTGTGTACGGTGTAGGAAAGTGATCATTTGTTTGAAGGAGCGGTAAATCATATTAGTAAAATCTGTCATGGTTGGTTGCGTTGCGGGTTGTTGTACTGCTCCTGTGCCCAGTCCACAGTACCCCTTTTTCGAGGATGCACCCCTGGCCTTTGCGTAGTCAAGCGCGTTCTGGAAGGCAGAATCCTTGATCCAAATGAGCCGGTGGCCAATTGTGTGGTTCATTTGCCTCTTCTGGAAACCTCTAGGAGTCGGTGACTGACTGCTCAGTTCATTTTCCCTTCGGATGAGGCTAGACATCCTGGGTGACGGGTTTACCCCTCCGCCACAGATGCCAGTGAGCCTAGTGCTGTATGCTTCGTACGCCGTCCGTGATTGGTTTGGAATCAGGGTTTAGCTATCTCTTCTAAAACAGTAAGTTCAGTAAGTTCAAAAGCGATTGAGAGCCGGGTTCGAGTCCCAGTGGGGCCTCGATGAATGTGCACTTTTGATGATTCCTGACGAGGATGAAATATGGTTTTCAACGGTATTTGAACGGTCACATTGCATGATGAATCATATGTGAAAACCGAATATCCTACTACAAACAGTCATAAGCTATTTAGACGACATCAATCCAACTACGAGTTGAATTTGTTTACTGTATTTGTCCAATAATCAGACTATTCTGAAACTAATGCCCGCTTATCATGAGTAGCTTCTAACTTTTCTGCATAAATCTCATCCAAAACATCAAAGGGGGATGACAATCACGTCTATTAGTTATTGCGGTAGGCGCAGCAACTACAATTTTTGTGTACACGGCCACCGGCGCTTAGGTGAACCCTTGACATGATTCATGTGACCCGGCAATTGAGGAAGTTTGCCACAACTGCGGTTAGGTATTGTGAGGGTATGGTCCGACATACTGTTCGATGGACGGCTTATTCTCACTGGCAGACAGTGCGTCAGCACAGGCCCCTACCGAGCCCACGGGATCACGAGCGACAGGAAAGCCCATCGATGGTGTGAATCGATACACGAAACGAATCCTGCAAGCGGCATTCAAGCCTTAAGCTGTGGTCTTCCACACCAGTGGGACCAATGCATTGTGTGCAACGCGTGGGCGAGTATGAGAGCAACCTATATATTCTTTGTTCTCTACTAATAAGCGGAAATGACTCTGAGGCGGATCTGAGTCCTCACTTGAGTCAGTGGGACGGTATAAAACGGGTTTCAAATCCGGTAATTTTGGGGAGTGTTGCACATGTTGATCAGTTGGATTTGAAGTCATTTCACAAAAGTAAAATTAATTGTGATCAACTTGTGGTAAAACCACACAGTCCTAATGGATCGCGTAATTGGCGAGATGTCTGACTTACGACCTCAGTCCATTTTTTTTTAATTTCAACTACTTCGGTATAAGTACGGGATAAATAAAACGATGGAATGTGTTTAGTATTAGTGCTACAGCTAGTGAACTTCTGGACTTTACCAAACAAGCTGCCGTTCGCACCCATTCATTTCAATATAAACGTGGCAGAGATCACTATTCGGACCCATACAGCCGGCAGTAGCACTGTTAAGTCAGTCAGAAGTAGAACCGCTTCAACAGTGGAATGATTGGGAAGTGCGATCAGTTGATCAGGTGAGACAAATGGTTCACAATTTGTTATCTGCCTTGACCATCCACTGTATCAGAATACTAACTGAGATAAGGAGACGGATCACCCGTCCCACACACCTTTCCTGTATTCTTAGTGCACCGTTCACCCGACGACCCCAATCATATCAGCAAAGCAGTCTCGTCAATAAATGTTTGACCACTGCACACCTTGAGGTTTAATCTCCAAAATGCACACCTGCGCCGTCCGGTGTATTAAAATCTTCCAAGGACTGGATTAACCCAGCAATCCTATAGATTATCTTACCGATGTAGTCAGTGCCACATATTCACAAGGGCATGCATGCACCTATAAACACTCATTCGTTCTCTCACATCCGCAGTGGCCATCACTTTTTCATGTCAGTCTGTATCGACACAGAACTACTTCTTAGAAGTGTGTTTGACGGAATCAGCGTAAGGAAGTAGAGATTTTTGTGGTAGGATAGACAGATGGTTCAGAGAATGGTTACGGGTTCTGTATTTCGAACTTGAAGGTGGACCTGACGGAAATTTTTGAATTATGGTAAAATCACCCGTTCGGCAGGTCACGAGTTAGATCTTGTATATTGATTTTATTCAAGCATACCTCTCTTGGACTGGATGTATACATGAAGGTGAACAAAAATCGGTCTGTTTTCATGATCCCGCAAGTGATCGGGTGTGGTACGCGGGTGTAAACAGCGTTCACGATCCTTTTTTCATTATACATGAGAACTTGTGGGGATAGATGTCTAGCATTTTGGTTCTGCATAAGAAGCCTGTCCTGGACAGCGAGCTCATTTGGCACTTTATCTCACCGGAACATAGTTATAGAGATCTTAACTATCGGGGGAAACCAGTGCATATCAGTTTAAGTGTATTAGTGCTAGGTGCTTCAAATTACGCGTAGCATGGCACAAATTATGCAACTTCTTGTCTCACAATTACTCGAAAAGATGGGAGGCGGAGAAAACAATGTTTGGACGTTTCTCCTAGTTCATGAGGATCAAAAAAGTAATTGTTCACCTGTTTGTTCGCTTGTTTTCTCCCTCGTTACAATGTGTGCTTGGATTAATGTTCTTCTATGATCCTACGCAAATTTGATCAGGGACAACACCATTGTCGCCCGGATCACTAGCGCGTTCGATCTATTTGGGCCTTATGCGAATCATCCGTTTGTGAGTTACGGTCCTGGTTACTGGGTCTCCCTTGTGGTGCGGTAGGCTCGCTCTTCCACTCGCATGTAAGCATAGGTATGAAAAACTCCCTTCAGACCTTCACTGACAAGTTCTAATTCCACATACTGCAGTTCATGCTGTTCATTGAATTTTAGAAAGGAGAAGTTTTTCATATAAATAGAAGGTTCTGGTGATTCATTTTGGACCGAAAAATATGATGTTACTTTCGTTTTCGTGGCCTAATGTACACAGTAGGTTACGCAGTCATCACTTATTGCTCTTTCAAGATACTTGAAGGTACTGTAATCCCCCCTGCAAGATTTCAACCTCCCTGAAAGTAATGGTCTATCTGCAAGATAGGCTTTTGCTGCGTGGGAAATTTTTCTCTATAGAAAACCTCTCACTATGTAATAAACCCCATAACCGAACAAGAAACAGTTTTATTGGGAATTTTCGCCCCAACAGGAGGCATTTTCGGGTCCAGTATATTTGAGAATTTCGTTCTCCAAGCAAAATTGGTATGCACTTTTGCCTAGCCATTTGAAATCATTTTTCTGGCTCGATATCACACCGGACCTGCTTGGACTCTAAGTGGTTCTCCAATCAAAATCTCAGAATCTGGTTGCCGGCTCCCCCTAATAGTGCAGTGAACCTCTGAGACTTTGGAGTACGTCCCTTCCTCAGCATTCATCCAGTAAAATAAGTTAGAATCACTTGGTGGTTACCAATCGTACTGGTCGAGTGTTATTTGGACCAATGAGCAATAATGCTGACGAATTCAACGGATTAGGGGTGGGAGAATTTCCATCTCATGTTGGGACTTCGATATTGTTCGCCTGTCAATGTGACCCAGAATCTGCTAACGTGAACAGTAGTCTTGATGCTAATCTGCCGCTTTTATGTCAAATCTGGATGAACATTGACATGATGTCTTGCAACATCACGCGTTTCGCTCACGAATCGGTAACAACTTGGTACAAGACCTTCCCGTTAACTTTACTTTGTAGATTAGTTCAAGGACGCAAAAAGCACATTTTTCCAGCAAACATAGAGTTAAAAATATTGCTACTTATGTGGCTACTTCCTTTTGGCCATCGCTCTCCCTGAATGCAATGCCTCTCAGAGAGAAACACTTTCAGCGATGCTGGCTATTTGACTGCTTAACTGGGGCATTGAACACGGATTACTCACTCAGGAACAGTTTACATTTCTTCAAACTTTCACCTCCTAGAGCATGATGTCTCGAGTTAGCCGAATACCGTCACTGGTCTGTTATTCCCACCAATTCTATTCTCCTATAAACCTTTATAAAAGGAATCAGTGTTATTGTGCTATTCGTGCGCTCAATCACCACAGTTGTTCTATTCATTTCGTATTGCCCGGTCTTCGGTATCCCTGACTTGTAGTAAAAACATGTTTTCTTATCGCTTTTTTTTCTCTTGGTCTCTGTGGGTGCTTGTAGATACGGAATATGCCCCTGATGAGGTTGACCACACTCAGTCTGCTTCAAAAGATACACTATCACAATTCAAACTGGTACCACTAGAACAGAATGTAATAACGTAGACACAATGCAGCTTCACCAGTACCTTGATTGCCTTAACAACCAAATACCACTAGTAACTTCCTCACTTACTTTCACTTTTATGGGACTATCCCCTGGTAGAGGATTAGTCAGCTCCAAGAATATCTCGTATCATAGCTGACCGTACGCGGCCGCTGTAAGCGAGTTCGGAGCAGATCGCGACCCAGTTTTTTTCCATTGGACGCACCTTGGACCGACCGTAAGCCTAGGCGCTCTACATTCTTCTTCGCAGCTTTGATCCAAGTTTCGAGGTGGCCACCAAGGCGACAGCGCCTTCCAGGGCAGGGTTCGGGACAGACTGTTTGTTTGGTTAGTTTCGTCTTGGGTCGCCGTAAGATAAGATCCAGCCATCTCAGTCAACGACACTGGAGAAAGTCTGAGAGTTCGTCAGTTTCACAGCACAGCCTCCTAACTTCATCGTTGGATACTCTGTCGCGCCAGTTTGTTTTCAAAATACGTCTCAGGCACTAGTGATTAAACACCTTCAGCTTTCTAGTATCCTCAACTCTCAATGTCCGGGTTTCGCAGCCGTAGCTGAGTACAGGGCGGATAGCGACTCGTTCATCATTTGGGAAAATCACATGAAACGCTATGGTGTGTGCAGAAGGACCTCGTGATCGCTTTGCTTAACCAACGTTCTTATGCCAGCACCGGTAAAAGCCCCTTGATTTGTTTCAGTCGCTGGTCTTGATCCGCAGTCGAACACATCAAGTCTTCTGACACGTGTTCGAATACATCTGTTTCCAAGGGATATTCTAAAATGTTCTGTGATTTTCTTCATCCCAAGAAACTTGAAGCGAGCATGCTTAAACTCAGTCTACTCTATGAATTTTCACTGGTGTTCAGCTGTTCAGAATAACCAATAAGCTTTGAGATTAGACGGCATCATGACTTTTGAAAATTAAGGCCGATAAAACACGTGCAACCTATTCTAGTTTCGACTGTCGTGGTCAGAAAAATCACGAAGTTTCGTTTAGATTATCTTTTTTCTCTAAAGTGAACTTTTGTGAATTTTGCCACACTGTGTTTATCTTAAATGTATGTTCACATACACAGAACAGATCCAGCCACTTCTCAGAATGTTGCTTCGCATCACCAAAAAGTCAGACTGTCCTTAAGAACCGAGACAACAACGGAGAAAATATTTTCAGGAGACGGTGCATATGGGAAGCGGTAGATTATCTGTGTTCCACTGTCAATGTGGCAGAAATGAGCCCAATCGAAGGTTATTTTCTGGATTGACTGCGTCATTATTTTACCATGGAGATGGACCACCTTATACACAATGAGTTTCCATGCCACATCCATAAATCTCGGTTTTCCCTTGCTTCTACCAAATGTTTCATTATCATTCTGAAAAGAAAGGGGAACTTAGTTACTCCGAGATCTCCTGATCTCACCAACTCAATTACATCGCCTCAGCAGGGGTGCCTCTTATCTAACGATAAAATTTTATTGTCATTTACACTGAGGTGTACGAACGGAACGTTAATATGGCAATACGGTCACATGAGAAAAGGGAGCGAGACAGTAGTAGACCAATCCTTCTAACCACTGAGCTCGACCCCGACAGTGGGGTGTGTGCATCCCACCGTTGTTCATCAGCTTAGACAGCGACTGCGGATTCACTAACTGCCACAAGGCTTCGTGTATTGCTATCCCAGGCGGTTTGCCACCACAAATCAAGAAATCACAGTAGGTGACACTCCAGAGTGGGAGATATGAGAATCCCATTTTTCATTTCGCTGACAATTAATCCTACATTAAAACGAAATTCTGAAATTCGAAGTTTGATGTAAACGACCTTTTCTGCTAACAAGTCCAACTTTTGCTATACGTTTTTCATTTCAGTCATAATTTTACACTTAAACACATAATAACCAAATCGCCAACAAACAAATGAGCTCGTCAAGGTTAGTAATTTCCAGTCCCTGCCGGGATTAGAATGATTCACCCATCATTAATAGCATTACCGCCTTAAACTCGAACGTGATCGATAATGTTGTCTCACAAATCCGGAAGTATACAACCATGCAACCGCAACTGGGTATTGTATGTGGAAGCGGAATGGGCGATCTCATCGATTTCATCGAGAACCAAACTGTTGTGCCATACAGCTCCGTTCCAGCATTTCTTCAAACCACAGGTTAGTTTAATGGTGAGGCTGCTTGGTTTTTTAAAAGGTTGATAACATTGTCTTTGTTCCAATCCCATTCCTCCTCGCCAGTTTTTACTCTCATCTCCCAAATTTGTTTTTTATGAGTGAAGCCAGAATATACTCTTATCGCATACTCTCATTTTCCAGTTAGCGGCCATGCAGGCAATTTCGTGTTCGGCAAAGTGGGATCTGTTCAAGTAGTGGTAATGCAAGGCAGATTACATCAATACGAAGGGTTCTCAATCGCCCAGGTGAGCAGCTTTTCGAGGCTTCTTGCTTTCCCGGCTGCAATTTAGTCCCCATACATGTTGACTCATTTAGATGCACATACCGATACGCGTGTTGAAACTGTTGGGCGTGAGCATTGTGCTACTGACAAACGCGGCTGGTGGTCTCTCGGACAAGTTGCAGGTGGGCGATTTTGTGGTTCTCAAGGATCATATAAGCCCGTCCGGTATGTGCACCGGGAACGTTCTGGTCGGTCCAAATGATGAACGGTAAGTGCCACAAGTAACGCGTATCTACGCCTTCGCTCGCACCACAAAGTCACTGATTTGTCAACTTGATTCGAACTGATTGACAATGCAAACCGGCACTTGAGAGCGATGATGGCTGTGAAAGGGTCTTAAAAGGGTGTTATATGACGTTTGGCACTCAATAATCACGAGGATGGAGGTGGGGATAATTACAATCCCTGTGCTTTGAGGCCTACCCAGGTAATGTTGACATTCGCACGTGATTTGTTCTCTTGCCGTTCGCCTTGCACGCGCGCATGCGATGCCTGTCTGCCATACATTCCAGCGAGTCCTACTCTATCAATCACTTGGGGCTTGCTCCGCGTAAGACTGATACTGATTAACTGTGAGCGTCCGCTCGACTCACGCTCATGCTTGCGCTTGCCGTACGCCCGTCCGGAAAGCGTCCATCCGTGCATACGCGCTTTCGAGTTATCAGACGGAAATCTGGTTAGCCGTTGCAGACTTAGTGAACAGATGAATCAAGACGACACACCCGTGTGCGTTCCCGGAGGTTTCTACATTCAGATGCTCATTCTATTATCACCCTAGTCACATCATCTGGTAGTAGACATTACCGCCTTTTCACCTACCTTGTGTTTGTTCAGTCTAACCATGCAAAGCTTACGTTGTGCCACTATGGTTGTTAATATTAATGTTATTAGTCTTTTTGCCTCTTTGATTCATTATATGGTAATGTACAATAATTCTCGAAGGAGGCTGTGACCAATCAGAGGCCACCGAATGGGGTAGTAGCCTGAATGGAACTCGGAAGGTCAATTTCTAACTTCCATTTGACTGCTATAATAATGACGCAACAACAACAACGATTAGATATGTTGATAGCAACTTCTTCATCTCCTGGGCTTTCACTTCGTATAAATTGTACCGGCATGATTGTGACTTTTCGAAAACACATGTTCGCTTGAACTTGTGCTCTTTAGAAAGATTCTTGATGACAAAGCTGCCTCGTCAGAACGTTTGTGGTCCTAGTTGAGATTCTAAATCACGGACTCTTTGGTGTGAGTATTGGGACGCTTGAGTCAACTGTGAAACAGATATGAGAAGCAAATGAAGAACGACTCAGAATTGAACACAGTGTGTAGTTTCTGATGACTTTAAATGAACTTATTTGCGAGATATACTTTCTCGGTATCGGAGAACGCCGCTGGATCAAAGGCAAAAGGCGTCGAGAGTCAAAATGGGACCAAAAAGAGCTCATGGTTATCTTCATCAGGTTGGAGTTAGGCTGTCTTCACCATCAGTCAGACTGATGTTGTCAGTGCTCAGAATCCATGATCATGACAAACTAGCATTCATGATGATTAAGAGAGGGATGAACGAATTAGGAAAAGACTAATCTAGAGGGAAGGCGAAAAAGTAGCGAAACATCTGAATGGTTTTAATGACCGAAATCCAGAAGTGAACAGAGTGATTAGAGCTGGTAAGTATTCACTCAGATAAGATTGTGGTTATTATCGTTGCTATCAATGCCACCACTGCTACCACTGGTACCGCTTCTAAAACAACAACAAGAACGGTAGCTACTTCTACTGCTATCAACAATGGTATACTAGTTATGAAGAAATACTGGATAATATATCAAAGACACGAGTTTTGAAGACGGCACTTTCCGTGATTTAGGGCTGTTGTGTTCAGAATTCGGAGAGAATAGTGCGCGACAGATCTGTTCATTAGCACATCAGTTAGCGCGCACGTAAACGGGCAAGCAAACAAACAAGTGAATCATCTATTGGCAAGCCCAAGCATGATAATGTGTCAAGCGGATGGGAACAAAGTATCAATATCAGTCTCACACATCTAACCTCATGAGATTGGTAAAGTGGAACAAAACAGAGCGTGGAATAGACAGGCATCGTGCACATGAGTGCAAAGTCAACGGGACCGGAATGAATCACGTGCGAATGCCAGTGACATATCGGTTGCCCACACAACAAAGGCCATTATTTAGACCCCAGTTACATCATTTATACCTCCGTTGGGTGCCCATTGTTATAATTCTGGTCCATTTCTCCACAATTCCAATTTCTTCCGTAGGTTTTTGAAGTGCAGAACATGTCGTTCCACCGCCTGGCTGTAAATGACAATGGCAACTGTAATCTCATTGAGTCGAATGAAGCGTGCACGGACGGAGAGTCTATTTTTGGAGTCATCGTGTGATTCTGCAAGTGTACTCTCCGTCCATGCACGCTCCATACGATTCCAATGAGATTACAGCTGTAAACCAACTGTGGAGTGCTCAAGTATAGCGATGATTGGGCAGAGGAGTATCATGTACGCGTACCTGATGAGCAGCAAAAACCGCGAAACCGACCGTGTGCTTCCGGAGAAATTTCGTCCTGTCATCCAGATACAATGCCATTACCGCTCATTTCGAAGACAACCGCAACTGTCGTTAGTCCTTTCAGAAAACTGAGCAATGATGACGGGTACTTAAATGGTGTCCCTAGCAATCGAAATGACATTCTTAGGAAGCAGGATTGCGTGTCTCCAAAAATAAATACGCTTTTCTCCTAATCCTCTCGTTTTACGAGCGTTTGAGATTATTCTGAGCTCAGGCCGATCACGGCTAATATCGTGGCTGCTAGAAGCTTATCGAAAACTGCCGATTCAGAAGGCACTGGTGCCGGCTTGTTCACACTTGTCATTTACCTGTCGAAAACTGATGCAAAACAGAAAATTTTCATTAGGCTTCCCGGACTAACCGGGGCACGACGTGGTCCATATGACAGAAAAACGTCTGGCTCTGTAGGTATTTCGTGCTCCAGTCACCTACAGAAACCGTTTTGATAATCAGTAGCCGTAAAAAGTTCAGTAAGTTATGGAATGTCTGGTTGAAACCTGGGATTCGTGTCGGTAGATATTTCGCTTGTACTGGTCTCTTACGTCCGATTGGTCGACTGACCAACGATAGGCACCGAGTCAAACTTCGTTTCCAAAGTATATGCACTGAGATCGACCACCACACTCAATGGACACAAGGTCAGTACCCAATTATTTCACAAGCATCGTGTGATGTAGCAGGGTCTTTGAATACCGGCCTTACTTTAACTACTTTTTCATCGTTCGTGTTTTACCAAGGAATCACTTTTTCTGATCACAAAGTTTGCCAAATTTTATCTTACAACGGTTGCTTTTTGAATTACCCACGATCCACGCACTTGGAAACGAGTTTCCAATATTTTTGAGTGGAGTCAGAAATCGTGTAAAGCGTCTGTTTCGGAAGGTACGTGGCTAGTCAAGAAAACATCGTGCTGGTCGGAGAACTGCTCTAAGACATCATACTGTTTTCAAAATACCGATACATCTAATATTTTCTTCAAACGCTCTTTCCCTTTTGGGGAAATTTGATAAAGTAACCCATATCACCTTGCAAAAGAAAGGAAAAAACGTTGGATCAATACTCCTTTAGGGAAGTTGGTGGTACAACAAAATTGATGATGTTGCGTTTCATTATTATGGAGATGATGTTTTCAGGGGCGATCGGCCTGCGATCCCAAGAAACCGAGGAGGTAGGATAATCACATTTATCCGTCACAAGTGGTGCAAGTCTTCTCTCATTTCAATTTAACACGATGAAAATCAGTTGCATTGTAGTTTGTTGCAAGCCACCTTTTCCAAGTTCTTTTCACATCTTTTCCTCGGTAGTTCTTATATTGCTCCAGATACTTCCGCCGATGTTATCAGTCAGTTAATTTTACAGCTTTTCGAACTATCTCATTATAAGTCATGATCAGTCCTTGGACATAAAGGCAAGTGATTTCAATAGACTTGACTTATCCTTTTTAACCGCCTTGGGTTTTTTAAATCTTGTGCATTGCTCAACGCGCCTCGAAGCCTTTTTGGATTCAGTATTAACTAATTATCCAGGTATTTTTACAGTATTCTAAATTGTCCCTACTAGCACTTCTGATCACTGTACTTTACTTCTTCACCCTAAAAGCAAATGGTTGACCAACCCCCTGCACTTGTCGCGCACTGTCTAAAAACGAGCTTGCGCCCCCTGAGAATCTCGATAAGATTAGGGCTTTCGTTGGCTTCGCTGGGTTTTCTGTTCTTTCTTTACTTGATACGTTCTCATACTGTGAACACTTAACTCACTACCTTAACTTTTGTTATGACTTGTGTTGCCCCATGGAAACCTACTCTGTTCGACCCGATAGGTTTTCCTTTCTCTTTGTTACTTGAAGGGGCTCCGTAGAGCTGAGGGAAGGGCGCACAAATCGTGCTGGTATCATGCTGTGAAAAACCTATCCACACTCGTCAAGACTAAAGTGTGAAGCCTGAATAATCTGTGCATAGACACAACACTGGGTAACAAGAACTTCCGTGAGATGTGGAAAGCCCCGAAATAGTTATGCAATGTCAGTCCCAAGCTGAAGAAAAACTTCGAATTACCAGTTCACCGTTAACTCCGACGCGTCCTCATTTCTCCCTCCATATATTGAATCCTATGAGCCCAACTGTGTTATACCTGGTTCTGTCCTTAGATTTCTACAACAAGTCAAGTGTCATAAGTCTGGTGACTTTTACTTGCTATCACCGACGTAACTTTCGAATTCGCATCCCCTTTGATTAGTCTATTTATTCGTTGTATTGCTTTTGGAGTGATTCCCGACTGTTGCCGATCTGTACGTATCATACGTGTACCCAGGAAAGGATCCAACAAATATCGTGCGATAGCCTATACATCCACTTAGCTGGAAGTGTTTGAGAATGCACTCCTCCATCACATAACTCCCTAGGTTCACTCTCTTGACATGACAAAATTTGCCCAAAAACCCTCTCTGTCAACCTTTAATGCTGTTGGCTACATTGTTAATTATGTTGCTTCCACTCTTGATCACGGTGACCCTACTGTTAGGCTAATTTCTCATTGACTATACTAATGAATTTGGTCTTCTTCACCTCGATAATCTAAATATTCAACATGGTAATGGGGCTGAGGGTCATACTTTGAACAACCCTCATAATCAGTGTTCTACTCGCACACAGTTTAATTCTTCTGGTAACCGAGGCTCATCTCTAATGTCTAACTCTGATGTTTTTAAGAAGGTCATTCTGTTCCCATTCATTTTCTTCCTTTATATTAATACACTTCCAATTTCACCTAGTCTCAATGGGCGCAAATATTCCGATGATGTTTTACTTGGATGTCTCTAAGACGGAAATGGAACTTTGAATTCTCTCCACAATTTTCCACCTACAACGCCGTGTTACTGACTTTATATCTACTCGTTCAACACACCACATAGCTCATCGCTTCTTCGATACACTCCGAACCTCGTTCGGGCCTGATATACTGAGGTTTGAATCAACTTTCCTTCTGGTTTAATTCCCACTTTCTTTCCCTTAACGTCCTCAAATTTATTGACGTGCCCTTCAATCTTCAATGTGGACCTTGCTACCAAACTATTCCGATGATATCCCATATCTCATAGTTGATAACCAACATTTCCATAAAGCTTCTGTCCGTTACCTAGGAGTTACGCTAACTCGCAACCTTTGCTGGACCAGTCACGTTGAAACAATGTACACTGAAGTCAGAAAGCTTTATCTTCTATAGTTCGGACTATGAAATGTAGAGTACCTTGTAACCCTGTACTTCAATTTGTAACCTCTTGCATTTTCCCCATTTGACTTTACTGCTGTCCAACGGTCTTTCCTGGTTTGAAAGGAAAAGATTCTTATCTTAACATCAAATCTCTGAAATTGCCCTCCCGTTGTATCAATATTAACTGAGATACGCAAACGGACTCCATCATCACCAAGCATTTTGACGCTTGTGACAAATTCACAAATAGGTTACCTTCCGACACAGATCACTGTTTTCACTCCACAATCTCTAAAGCCGCCTCTTTCTTATCTACTAGCTCGAAATTCAAAATATTTGGATAACACATGTCGAAGAATAGGAGTAGACCCATTCCTTACCTTGCCCGCTTACTCGTAGACCGCGACCAAGTAAACAACGATCTCGTTATTCACCTCCGTCATTGATCAAACTGCATTTACCTCTTCAATTTGCTTCCACGGATTCCTCCGCACCCCACAATAAGCTTTTACACTCTTTTAGTTTCGATTCCTCTGTAAATCACGTATGTGCTGAAAATCCACTCTACATTGGGTGCATAAAAGTGCTTATTGATTTGACTTGACTCTATCAGAAGTTGTGCATCATCATTTCACCAATAATTAGATCCATAACGATACCTAGCCCGAAGCTGAAGGACCGGTTGCGGATACCTTAGCTGAACGAGACCCGACACGTCTCCAGGTCACTGATGGGAGGACGGCCACTCCAGTGGTTAGCAATGAATAAGGTGTACTCACCAAATAAGCGGTCGTGGACGACCAGTGGTAGTGCTCGAGGATGTGATAGGATTCCCGCTTGGCAAGTATTCTCCGCTTCAAAGCACCACAAATCTGCCGATGGCACTATGACGCGGCGAGTGTGGCCCATCACTTAGTAGGGCCATAGCTCCCTGTAGTGTTCTACTTATCCAACAAGGTTTTCCAGAAGAGGCAAATGAACCATATAATTGGCTACCGGCTCTTCTGGACCAAGGATTCTGCCTTGCATGAAGCACTTTGGCTGCGCAGTTAGGGGTGCATCCTCAAATAGATATGCCTACCCAGGACGGAGCGATAGAGTTGTACAACAGCCCGCAACGCATGCAACCCCGAAAGAGATATTGCAATGACTGACTGCTACACTCGGTTGGATAATCCCTTCTGTTCCTGTGCTTGTTGTCGTTGCTTCGGCACCATGCTTGTTTTCGATCCGGTGTAAAATATATTTATCCATCACGGCAGGACTGCACCTTGATGTGATATGATAGTCTACTTGAATCCGTGATCCGGAAAGATGCGCAGGATGACTTCCTTAAGCCAGAGATGAGATCATGTCTGACTGGTCGACGGTTAGAGGCCATGCGAGGTTCGGTCTCTCTGAGTTAGTTGATACACAACGTCTGGTTCTCTACGACAAATCACTATGCCCCTGGAGAAGACACTTCAGCAGATGAAAACGGAGAAAAAGTTTGACGGCCATAAAGTCTCCACTAGATGGATGAGGGAAAGTAGTACATGGGTTTTCTCTCGGCGATGGCACGAGTAACAGCACTCTATTGAGCAGTTGTCACCCACCTAAGCCGGGAAGCCTCCAGTCCGAAGGATGCACGTCGTCAGTATTCACCTTGCTCCATTTGTTACGCGTAGCTAAGGAACCAATACGAAAAGTGGGTCGATAATTGGAGCAATAGCAATGAGAAACAGACGAACAATAACAATCAGGTCTCACGTGGCAGACTAGAAGAAATTCCCTCGCCAGTGCTTCAGTCACGTTTTCGTGGTTGGTTGTCACCCCACTGTTTTGTAGGTCAAACTCCTGAGCCAAGGGCTCCGGTTAGGTTTCCCGCAAAAAAGCCATTTCTGCAGTGTGAGCAGCCATGAAAAATAATTCGCCTAGACACCTCCTGAATCCGTACTGTGAAATTCTTAACAACTGAACTGGTTGGTCATTAGGAGGGTAGGTTGCGCAGTTTCATGAATGCTCTATGTTTTTCGGTCGACAGTCTTCATCCTCGTAGCTAAAGGTCGAGCTTTCTCATCTGGTAACGACTTGACCAAGGAAACAGCAGTACCCGTATCTATTACGCAAACTTCCCCACATCGATAATTCCAATTCATTCTCGGATCAGCCCTTGGTCTAACACCTTAAGGATACTTTTATTTGGAGAACAGTATACATCTTCAAAATTTTGGCGCTCGGGGCATTGGCACCAAACGTGTCTGACACCGACATAATGGAAAGACGACCTTTATTCAGTTTTCCGTCAGTCATCCTTGGGTTATCTGTTACGTTCGCAAAGAGGCGGATACCCTCTCCACATTCATTTTTATTTCCTGAGTCTTCATCGCATGTTATGTAAACCACTACAAGCCATCAATGATTAGTTCACGGGTAACCTGCACCAACCGTAAATCACCCATGATCCGATCAACGCGGAGGACTTGCATTTCTTCTGAAGGTGATTCGTCAGGATAACCACAAATCTATTTGCCAATAACGTGTGCGTGACGTCACATCCAGTGTGAGCAGCGTGTGCGGAAGACAGCCCGCACCATATCCAATCTGGTACGTTTTATAACCGCTGGGGTCACCAAATCTTTCTCCTGGTCCCAGAACCAAATTTAGTAATCCATAAGAAGAGACGGAAAAAGTGATCTTTACGGCATGGCATCTACGTCGTGGACAATAAAACCAAATTTATTCTATCACGTAACATCAGGGCAATTTTCTTTGCTCAGCGACGAGAGCAATATTTATAGAAACACTATGCAAGATTCAGACTCCTCGTGCCCAAAATACATCCTGTGAATATATTTCAATGCCCATTGAATCACATTCAGCTGTGCGCTGTTCGTCACGCTGGAAAGTGACCGACGAATCCAGCCCAGAGATTGAAACCAGGACAGTTGCCGTGTATCACTGGAATAATGGTCCACGCATCACTGGATATTCTCTTGCCTTACTCACACCCGACTGGCAGAGCATGTCTCCGGTAAGGGGAACTACCTCGGTTTGGTTCCGGCTGGCACCGCTGGACCTTTCGATGTGAAAAAAGCAGTTTACCGGTCTAACCCCCCATTAGATGGATGTATGAGTGGAGTAACTGGGGTTTATCTCGACGGTGGGAGAAGTCACCGCTCCTCATTGGGCAGCTGTAGCCCGCCTAAGCTGGGCAGCCGCGGGCCCAAAAGGATGCTGTCCCGTCCACGTTCCGCTTGCTCCGTTAAGTGCTTGGGGCTAAGTAATAAGTCCGAAAGGAGTTTTGAGAAAAAAATCACCAGCGAACACAAACCAATAATCGGATCTCACGTAAGAGACCAGAAGAATTTCCTTCATGGGTGATTCGGTCGCGTTCCGTGCTGGATTACCGCCCCACTACATTGTGGTTCAGACTTTTGCGTCAAAAGCTCCGGTTAGGGTTCCCAAAGAAAAACCCCTTCTGCGGTGTGGGTAGCCGCGAAGTATGATGAGCCTATAAATCTCCAGTAGTGCCCTGGGAAACCTGTCTTACTTCTCTGTTCTTCGTTCTTCATATCTCAATTCTAAATGAACACGAGAAGTCAGAAGTCGTGACCGATAAATTGTAAGTCTTGGTGAGTATAATAACTTTTAGATACGAAAAATTAGACAATTGGTTCTCAAACCGAAGCATTGCCCTCACCTACCTGCGTTCAACGTCCGCACACCTTTCCAAAACGGGTAACAGGGTGCTCTAACTATCACTCTCAAAACCTTTAACATGGGTGTGTGTTGTATCACCGAAACACTCATACAAAACTCAATCTCAGTGATAATACAACACCCCAGATACAAGTTCAGCTTCTCGTGTCCAGCGATTCAGTGTTCTGTTCCCGGGGCCAGTGTTGCGCTGGCATCGCTCTGAACATGAAAGATGAACGTGCACTGCTCGACTGAATCTCAGTTATCAGTCATCGCTTTGTGGTTCTGTTGAATGGTTCCGTGCATGTCAACAGTAATATACTGAAGCATCGATGCCTGTTTGTCATTTATGTGTATGCTTCAACTGACTGTAGTTATCCTGGGGTTAAAGACAAATTCTACCATGATTTGTCTCAACTGCTCCGCAGTGTGCGCTCTAGGGACATAATGGTAGTTTCTGTTGATTTCGGTGCTCAAGTTGGAAGCTTAGACTAGACGGAGTAGCACACAGGAGGCCGATTTGGCTCTCCAGCCGACCAAACCAATGACGGTAACTTGCTTAATTTTATGCAGCTAGCTCCTACGAGTGACGCCTGACCATGAGCAGCGTGTAGAGGAACTGTTCACGAAGAGTCTTGGGAATTAGGTACAAAGTGGAGTCCCTAGAGTCGCTTATCCAACTATGTTCCGACCATAGATTATTCCTAGTGAGTGCAAATTTATGACACCAAAGGCTGCACCGACTAACCTGGCGTCCTCCTGTGCCTCCGCAGCGTTCGACTCGGATCAGTCACACTGCTATCGGTTACTGCTGGTGTGAATCAATTGAAAACTGTCGATCATCTCACTCCACGTCCGTAGACACTGATCACGCTTTTGTCCGTGTTTGTTCCAGCCTATGTCTCGTCGGTGGCCAAATCAAAGCCAACCGTCTCCCTCAGTCGCTACTGGATGATAACCATCGATCTACTTTCTAAGCAGAATTATCCATCAGGTTATTGACGCAGTCAAATGCCCAGGACCCAGGTAAGCGATGGACAGAGATCAAGGAGGCTCTATTTGAGCCTGCTAATGCGGCCTAGGGCTCAAGAACCCTATGTGCCATCTTCAACTTATGCTTCCCTTTGAGATACTTTTCACCTCTGGAGGCAGGACTGCCTCGCCAACACTCAAAGCTCTCAGAAGACAAAAGGAAATCACATAAAATGCTCACCGAAATTCAGAAGTCAAGAGACTTGTGCTGGTGATCAGTACAGAGATAAAGCATTTGGATGCTTCCTTTGTCGAAGAGTTTCTACAGACCAAGAACCCTAAGCTTCTTTGGCATGGCATAGGACTTTTACATGGTCAGAAGACCAAACACACGAACAATAAGGTAAATGTAAACCACTTCAATGCTACATATATACATCCCTCCATTGACAGCCCTCCTTCATATTCCTCTTATGTTTCTGCAGATCTGGGACCTTTCTCTATGGTAGATATTTTTAAAATTATTCGCAAGTCCAAAGCTTCGTCGGTTGCTAGTCTTGATGGCCTTCCTCCAATGATTCTCAAGTATGATGCTGCTCAGGTTGCACACCGAACACTGCTTTGATGAACGAGTTTCTTTCCAGATGTAACGATTCCTGATCTGTGGCGTCCAATCACCATCATTCCAGTTCCTAAAGGCTCCATCACCTCTGGTGGAGATCAGCGTTTTTGCTCCGTCGCCATCATATCTTCTGTCCCAAAAGTCACTGAAAAGGGTGTTTTTACCCGTCTTCAAACGCATCTCAATATGTCACCTGAACCTTTTCAGCTTGCATGTATACTCGAAGGATCCACCCTTGATGCTGTAGCCTGCTTGGTCCATTCCATCACTAAATCTTTACACAACTCTGAGCGATCTATTCTCTGCGCATTCCTTGATTATTCTTCAGCTTTTGCTTCTGTGCCCCTATCTCGTCTCCTCCGGAATCTTGAGGCTTTCGACTGTCCGGCACAACTCCTTTCCTGGCTACCAAACTTTTTTCATAATCGAGTTCAGCAAACCAAGGCCAGGAAAAACATCTCAAAACCACTTGTTAACAATCCCGGTATACTACAGAGTGTAGTGATATCCCATTTCCTGTTTTTGGCCTGTGTTAGCGATTTCCCGGTTTCTTCTCCATCCAACATATTCAGATACATTGATGACGTGGTCCTTTGTCAAGCTATTTCTGAGTACCCGAATTTCAGGAAATTTGATGAGAAACTATCTCAAGTAGAATATTTCTTTTCCCAGTTGGCTCTAAAACTGACTTCATCTAAAAGCCTTGAATGTGTTTCCAGTCTCGCTCGCTCATCTTTCCCCACAGATCCTATTACATCAAATTCCAAATCCTCATCCACAGTTAGTTCCGTCAAGTATCTGGGTGTCAGCCTAGACATCAGTTTACGATGGACATGTCACATTTAGCACTGTACTGGTAGTCTGAGACGCCTATCTTTTCAAATAAGAAGACTCAGGCAGTTTTGTACACCAACAACAGTTGTCTCCGAATTTGTTCTTCCGGTCTCATTATACTATTCTCTCGTAATTTTCCCCGGCCCTTGAAACAACACTTCAAAGCCTTTCACCGCGAATTGGTAATTATTAGTCGCGTTTCATCCCTCTCTTTTCGCGTCCTTTTGAATGAACCAGTCTGACAACATATTGGGTCTTGCTCAACTCTGTCCCAGGAGATATTACAGGATCCAAAGCATCCGTTACCCTCTGACTTATTTCTTGGTCGTTCTCCCTCATCCACCAGATCCGAATTTCCACACTTTTCTTCCAGAATTAGCCTGTACAAAACTCTCTTGTGCCCTATCTGGCTCGGATACTGACCGACAAAGACAAGAGTAAAGCGGAATTACTGTCTAAATTTCGTTAGTGTTTTCTTTTTCCATTTCCCTCTTATATATATATATATATATATATATATATATATATATATATATATATATATATATATATATATATATACATATATATATATATATATATATATATATAATCGTATATTTTGTTTATTTCTACCCCAATGTTGACAGACCATTTCTGACTGAAATGTAAGTGTGCCGCTAGCAAAGGTATTACATATAAATACAAATACAAAAATCCAATCCTACGTCAGTAGTGGAAACTCTCCGTGAGGTAAACTACCTCAAACGATGTAAAGCAGTTGCATGACCGGATTGGTTGCCCCGATTATTTTCAAGGAAGGTGGCTCGCCATTGCCACTGGAGTTTACAAACTCTTTGGTGTGACATAGTAAAATAAACAGGGTCCAAAATATTGTTATGAATCGGCAATCGTACTGATTTAGAAGAAAAGCGATAGACCCTCTTGTGAAGACCACAGATAGTAAGTCCGGTTAGCTTCGGATCCAAACTGCTCGCTGGTATTATTCTCCACCGATTATGTAACGCTCGCAAACAGTGCTCGTGCGAGAATCAATCTGGGTTTAGACCTGGTCAAGGCTGTATTGATCACATCTACACTCTTTGACAAATTTTAGAACATAGACACACCTTCCGTAGACTCATTATCTTCATTTTCCGGATCTGAAAGCGGCCTTCGACTCGGTCCATCACACGGTTCTCTGGTGCTGCTTCTTGTTGAAGGGTATACCAGAGAAATTCATTTCCATCCTAAAGTCCCTGCACATGAATACCGGAAGCCGAATTCGGGCTTGCGGTGCTCTTTCACTCGAGTTCACTACAAAATGTGATGTACGTCATAGCTGCCCCTTTTTTCTCTTCAACTTTGTGATTGATATGGTCCGAGAGACCGCACTTTTGTCATTTGGGGATAGTGACATTGAACTTTTCCCGGGTGAAAAAGTGTCAGACCTTGAATAGGCCGATAGCAGTACTTCTAAGTGAAGATCCAAGTAGGTTGCAAACTTTCTTGGACAGCTTGAACAACTGCGTAGCATGTTCGCTATGCGTTTCGCACTTTCAATGTGCAAGATGCTGTTACAGGATTCGGTTAATCCAACACCAAACTTTTCAGTATCTGGGAAAACTATAGACCAGGTAGACAAGTTCTGTTATTCAGACAGCTGCATTTCACCCGTAGGTCGGTTATCGGATGAAGTGTCTCTGCGTATACGGAAGGCTCGTTTGGCTTTTGCCGATCTGAGTCATCTGTGGCGTGGACACGACATCCGTTTGTCTGTCAAGGGTCGAGCGTACGATGCAGCAGCCAGACCAGTGCTTCTGTGTGGTTCAGAAACATGGCCACTGTGGGTGGAAGATGTACGAAGACTATCGGTATTCGAACACTAATTTCTTCCTAGCATTGCTCGAATCTGGTGGGAACACCGTATAAGTAATGCTGAGGTTCGGCGGAGAGTACTAGATTCACGAAGCAAATAATTAGATGAAGCACTAAAAGTTTCCAGTCTAAGATTTTTGGGACATGTGATGCGCATGTCCCCTGACACGATTCCTCGGCGCACCATGTCCGCTAAGGCAGTTACCGGCTGGAAGATGAGTAAGGGTGGTCAGTCCATAACATGGAAGAAGGGTATGAAAAGCCTAACCAGTGGACTTGGCCATGTAGGGCATGCTACGCTTCATGGGTCGTGTCCAACAGATCCCTCCCCCCACTCT
This sequence comes from Fasciola hepatica, assembly GCA_948099385.1. Taxonomy (NCBI): domain Eukaryota; kingdom Metazoa; phylum Platyhelminthes; class Trematoda; order Plagiorchiida; family Fasciolidae; genus Fasciola; species Fasciola hepatica. The sequence goes on along the minus strand of CANUEZ040000121.1, from coordinate 5,259,844 downwards.
AAGGTTAGATACGTAGGAGGAAATGGGTCCGTTTCGCGACCAGTGTCACTCTTGTGTTCATAAATTTCCTTCGTCGACTTGATTCTATGTGTAGTTCCCTTACTCCTTACATACTTTTTTGTTACTTCCGACTGAGGCTAACGCTGATAGATATCAACCAAAACCACCACACCCAGAGCATCATTATTGACTTAAAGAACTAGAACTGACCGATTCAATTGCTTAGGCTGTAGTTTACGGTGAAGAAAAAATTCCTGTTATGTTTGTGATCTATTCTACTCCACTTCTTTCCGTAAATCTAAAGCGAAGTTCGCCAGATGCGGGCTGCTGAAAGGTGGCACTAGTGATGATCAATAGGATGTCGAGATTCGAGTACATGACTTCAAGATTTTAGATCCCCCATAATCACCGCCTTTCATAGCATCAGGAGTATCGGTAGATGCTCCTCTCCGAATGGGACTCTGACGACGTGCAACTGTGATTCCCTCATAGTCGTTCTACGTGAGTTAGTCGCAGATAACCTCGTGAGCTAAAATATTTGGTGTGCGTAGTATCCATAGATGGATGGACACCGTTCATCCTTCCATCCATCTAGATACTAATTATATCAGATCACCGTCTACGTTTCATATTTTTCTGATGAAAAAGTTTGGAAGGGTGAAACCGTTTTTTGTGCCGAGAATTACCAAACTCTTGAAGAAAAGAAACTAATCAGTGACACAATTCAAAGTACCGGTTATGAGGAATTCCAAGGATTGTTTGTTCAAACATTCCTGTGACCATGGAAACTCATTTTCAGGGCGAGGGTTTCCGAGGGCGCGTATCGTTGAAGTCTGATCAGTTTCCAAACTTTACATGTTCAGGACAGATGAGCTTTTCGAGAGCGGATTCGACTTCGTATCCATAAATGCAATGGTATGAAAGGAAAATAAGTCAAGAGCGATCATCAAGCAGAGGCAAAACACTTTGATGACTTGTAAGAACAAGCTCTGTGTTCTGATGACAACGAATCGACGAAGGATAATAAGTATTCACGAAGTTATTTCTCAGGTAGTTTCAACACGAATCATCATTGCATACCATGTGAGTACTACTCCACAGCCGTTTCTTGCGACTTGTTAGCGGTCACTGACTCTGCATATTCGCCGTTTCCATACTGCTACTCAAAAGTGGTGCAGAGGATTTCGAGTCATGCATGTAACTTGCTTAACGGGTGATTACTCCGAACAAGCTAGACAGAACAGGGCTAAACTGATTTCATGGTTGCCAGTGTTGGGTCTATCGTTGATATTACATGATTAATCAATCAAATCTCCTACTAATGGGAATTATTTATACATTGGAAAGATACTGCTGAGTTCGTAAGGTGACCCCCACCCCTTAACATTTCCCGCCTCCTTGTTGCATTTTTTCCCTTGTTTGTACTTTGTGATGATCGCATCACCTTTGATTCTAGGTCCGTGCATTGCATGTGATGTCCATATGGTGTCGATAGATACAATCACTTTATAGCAATCTGGAAAACTAGATAAGTCCTAGTTACTCAATTGCCTACGTGGACTAACTGAAGAGTTACATTCAAATAAAATTTTCCCGTGTACGATCTGTTACTTACTAAGAATCCATCCAGGTTATTACAAAACGGAAATTTTGATTTCTCTCCAGTTTCGGACCTCGATTTCCGGCCACCTTGGATGCTTACGATGAATCCTTGCGCGAAAAAATGCTCCTGGTGGCAGAAAAGTTGGGTATGAAAAACCACGTTCATGAGGGTGTGTATTTCCACGTAATGGGACCAACGTACGCGACCAACGCGGAATGCAAAGTGATGTGCATGATGGGTGCTGATGTTGTGGGTGAGTTTACCTTCATCGTTTACGCACTGACCATGCTCATGGGTACCAATCGACTGGATGGAAACCGGTGTATTTTATTCATTAAAAAATACATATAAGGGAGAAAAGTGTATCTCACTCTTTGCCTATAAAATTATCAGTCAATCAATCCAGCCAGCTAGCCACCCACCCACCCGTCGATCCACAATTCATTCGATCCCACGTGTCGTTCTTACTTTCGACTGTTTACATTTGAATGCTGCATGGTTAATTGCAGCATCATTCACCACTGGAAAGCCATTGAAGTAGTTGTGCGACGATCGACACCGGTCAAACAATTATCGAGCATAGCAACCGAGGTCCTGACAGCCCACGAAACTATGAATGTCTTTCTGTCGGTTGGTTGTGCAGTGTATATCAAATTTGGAACTTAATTTTATTGGAAGGATAATAATGTGTTCACAAGGTATCGGACTTTTAACTTACAAACTTTGATCAATTGGTGGCCACTGATCGATACCATGTTGTTTAACTAGGTAAACCTAACCAAAAACCAAAAATCAATTCTGGTACGTTTAGGAGACAGTTCACTGACTTCATTTATGTATTCATAAACCAGTAATTTCCGATTCACACTCTCCGATAAATCGGTATACCATTATCTCGTAGCCTGTCAGAATGCATCACCATTCCAATTCGCCGTCGAGTTTGTTTACCAGCAACAACATAAATTGGTAGATCAATGCAACTAGAAAAAAAAACGCCTAGTTAAATTCCGAATCGATATTAACATTTGTCTATACCCGGTAGCTTCGACCGAAGTCTAAATTGATCGAAAAATTTTGTGAATTGCTTTGTGAACTGACGAGCTGACTTTGTCAGTTGCAAGACTTGTTCACCGTGTGTAAAAGACCAGTTACGTCCTAAGTGAGAAAAATGTGGACTGATGAAACCACAGCGTGCGCGAAGAAAAATCCAAACTAATGAAATAGCTCCCGTTATTTCGTTCCGTCCGTCATTTGGTGTCCAGGTACAGCATGAGAATTTACACACACAAACACACACGCACAAAAGCATCCGTTTACTTTCAATTAGATAGTTTTTGACTGATCACAGTAGCCACCCCCCCCCCCCCAACAAGAAACACCGGTCGGGATCGCTGAAATTGTTACTGTGAGGTACTGCATTCGTGGAAGGAGATAGTCGAAAGGAAGTACTCACATAATCGGTATCATTTTTAATACGGCATTTGGTTAAAATGATTTCCATCCGTTCTACAAAGTAAATTTAACCAGAGGGACTTGTGTCAGCTTGATAACACTAAGAACAATTTAGTATGATCCACGAGTGAAGTGTGTGATTTTGCGATGCATCATCTCAAAGTTCAAAATTTGTAACAGACGGCTTCCTAGCATCAAGATTACCGTTCACCTTATCGGTGTCCAGGTCACGTCTTAGCATGAGATGGAAACCCTCCCAAGCCTAAACAAATGAATTCTTCAAAATTATTGCTCATTGACTCAAATAAGCCTCGATCAGCGTGATTAGAACTCGCCAGATCCAGTGGCTTAGAGATTCTAACGCATTTAATTACATGATGACGCATGAGTGCAATGGAAGGGGCTACCCCATAGCCTTAATGGCCCGCCGCACCATTAGGGATAACCGGCAACCAGATCTTGATATTTGGAGTGAATAACCACATAAGGTCCCAATAGATGTGGTCACGATCAAGAGAACTGATATATCGATGTATCCAGCAAAACGGGTTAGATACTTTTATCTAACGGTGGTTAAACAAAAGTGCTTAACCAGTTTTGCTTAGAAAACGAAATCTGACCCGGAATTGTTTCTAGTTGGTGGGGGGGGGGGGTAAATCCAAATAAAAGTGTTTCTTGTTCGGTTCTGTGCGGTATATTGTCTGATGGAAGGTTTTCTAATATAGGAAATTTCCTTGCACAGCAAAAGCGTTTCTTGCAATGTGGTTTTCGCAACCAGGGCGGTTGCAATCTAAGGGGGGGGGGGGGACTATTGTATTGCGAGTGACGACAAATTCCAGGAAATGACATGTTCTGGAATTGACTTTTATTTTCTTTGGAATAAGTCATTTTGCCTTGACTACCAGGCAGCGCGATATTAGCAAAATAGGAAACCGCGTCCGATACGAAAAACCTGCTTGTTCACAAGCCTCACACACCAACCAAACGGACCGACCTCGGTCCACTAGATGAAAGCATCTTGTCAATTAACCAACTAAAAAAGGCAGTGATGTAGCAAATCGATCAAACATATCTTTCCCTTTCGAGTTCCTTTATTTTTTAAATTTGTATTAGTAGACACGGTCTCTGTGTTTATCTTAGCGAATGTGTTGATTTAGTTGGTTGCTCTTCGGTAAACTCGAATTGTCCAACCAATAAATTCTTTATCACTCACTTTTCTGTTGGCGCTCTGCTTAAGCTGTTTATTTCGTCTCACTTATCATTATATGTTGTTCTATCTAGGTGAACGTTTTGTCAAACGCTTGTCAGAGCCTATCAGCTACAATGTCCACATAGTACCGGATACCACCGCACACTCACTATACTCGCTGCCTTTCTGCCAGCCCCACTGATCCAATTCAAATCTTCATCCTTCATTTTGATGAGATCTGGATGATTTGTTGCCACACTGTCGTAGAAAATCTTTCGCATCATGTTTATTACAGTTTACATCTTATTACTGACACCAATATAATCTTCTGGTTTAACACTGATTTGCTGGGTCGAGAACGTCCTACTTCTAATTAAGCTTAACACTAGATATTCTCCTATACTGCTACACTCGTGGATATCCCTACTCGGAAAACACAAGGACAGTGAAATAAAAGTGCGCTTATCAGCGTTGAACTTTTTGAGTGTTTTTTTTAGTCTGTTTGAGTTTTATTTTCTACCGTATCGCTAGATTATCTGTGTTGTCAAGTTTAACGAAGTAGTTGGTGCTTAAAAGACCACCCAATCCCTGTGATTTTTTCAGCACTCCAGGACTGAACACTGTGAACTATCACCTGAGATCGCCGAAATCAGAATTCTACTATATTTTGACAAGCCACAGAGTTTATACTCTACTTCTGTACATGTCTCCACAGGCAACCGATCGGTTTTAAAAAGGTCCCAAGTAATTATCGACATTCCTTCTTAAAATGAAATAACCAAAATCACAACTTATCAGGATATTTCTCAAGTGTCACGAGAACTCCAAGCGGTTACTTCCTATACCAGTGATCTAACTGTCCGTGTCTCACATTTGGCCACCACTTACCCACCTGTTCGTTTGACTGCCAGTATGTATCTCCGGTACTATTGAAATATCTCTTACATGCGGACAGTGATACGAACTTAGAATTTCGTTTCAAGTGGTTTTCGGCACCGCCGAGCCCTCAAATAAAAAAATATCAACTCAGCATATGTCCACAACTCGTTCTGTGACTTGAAACGGAGCACTTTTTCCATCATGAAGTTTCTTTTATTTCCTGGTCAATCTCATTTCATTGCCTTCCCCAGAGACTGCAGGTAAATATCTTAAGTTGTAACATTCCGAATTGTTTCACTTGTGACACCATCATATTCGGTTTTAAACTTTACTTCGTGTTCCATAGTCCATACCACGGCCCTGGTTTTTGTTTTGCAAACGTTTGTCCGTCTGAAAAAAACGATAATTGCTATAGCACGCTTAATCGATTAGATATGTTGTTGGCCGTTTCTCTATTCCCTGGACTCATCTATGAATTTTCGAAAACAGTGTTTCACCAAAACTTATGTTCTCGGTGTGATTATGGTCGTTCTCCACCGAACAGTCGATTATGGCCTGGAGGATATGACAAGATAGTGAACGTGTTCATCGGACTCATATTTGACCACTTTTAGTCAAGTGACGGATGACGGTTGGTACCAGTTTGAGTGATGCAGCTGAGTTTCGTGGGTTTACCTGAGCCATCAAGGGAAGTATATACTTTGGCATCTTTTTGGTCATTCTGTTGTTTGTAGTGATAGATCGGTCCTACCGATGTGTGGTTCATTGCAGCTGAAAGAGAAAGCGTAGACGCAACGGAAATAAAATCACTAGTAATATTATGTCTACCATAATGAGACACACATGTTTGTAATTTTGTTGTCATACTTTCGCTCATTTACAAACTGTGGCATCAAATGTCGTCTGTAATGGGTGCTGTGTAGAGATGCAACGAAATCAACCTGGACATACGTCGTGCATAATTGTGATTCTGACTTCTCTTTTGAAATTCACCACGGAAAATGGTTCTTTCAGTTTAAAATCACCAGTGTTCACCTTTGAATGGGAGCTTGGTAGGGCACGGAGTGTGTGAGCATAGACGTAGTGTAGCAGAGTAGTGGGTTTAACAGAATCATTTTTGGTTCATTGCAGAGTAGGCCACCCTTTCCATGAGATAGAGATGAATAATCTTTTTGGACACTCGTTCGATAAATGGAGGCTTTAGGATTCTTTTCTAACTATAATGGACGAGTTCGGATGTTCGTTATCACGCAACGCGGTGAAAATATTTGCATCCTAGTTTTTTAGATTTTCTTCGGTGAAAGAACACGGTTCGAACCATTGTTGGAAAAGAAGCAAGTAATTACCACAATCATACGGATTGCTGGGGGGATCCGTTCAATCTTCCAGTTATTAGAACATCAAAGGAGGCTATTGTGCCTTTTTCTTACAGCTCGCCAGTGATCTGCAAGTTCATATATGCTCCACTGAGTTCCTCTAGTAGCCTTGAGGTCACTTCTAGCTGATGTACGACAGTGACCATGTGGTCTGTGCATTTTGTGTGCATAGTCGTCATGTTGATGACCGTTTCGATCATACCCATGATAGCAAAAGTCAGTAAAAGAGCACATGAGCTGCGCACTGCATTTTCATCAATCTGTCCGTCTGTTGCGTTGGTACTGCAATTCGTAACTGTAATCTAGCAAACGTACAAGAATGAACTTTAGTCCTTTTTCGATGCGGCAACTTATCCACGATCTGGATAAACGGCTTGTGATTTGAGCCCCAAAAGGGGAAACAGCTTGATGTAAGTGAAACCTTCTGCAAAGCTGAATGTAAGCCTGTTCCCGGTCAGCAGAAGCATCTCGGATTGGCTCCTACCACTTGCTTCCCATTCAGTTGGATCATCAGCACACTTCCTGTGTATTACTTATTACGAAGCATATTCAGAGTTATATGTCCGTAAGCAAAACCCGCACTTGCGTGGGTTTTAACACCGTCGACTTTATTATGAACAATTTGTTGAAAAATAAAGTTGATGAGGTGTGTTTTGGTTTTCAAAGAGTCGCTGCATTGTACTGCCTCACATAAAGTGACGGCACGTGACCAACTTCTACAGTTGTTCACTATTTACGTAGAGTATGAGAAGGCTCCCTTCAGTCTCATTTCTCTTCAACTTTACCAATCAGAATGTATTACGCAATGCAATATCTGACTTGTCAAATGGTCGAGTTGATTACTTCTTGAAAAATATGTTTCGGCTTACAGTACGTGATGAAATTATCTTACTGAACGATAATTTCCAGACTGCCCAATATGCTCCTCATGAGTGTAATTTGCTATTGCAAGATAAGTTGGACCCAGGATCTGCAATAATCCTTGATTGTGCTCAGTCAGAAAAAGACGATGGTTTTGACTACCTCGAGTATTACACTACAGCTGACTGAGGTGTCGGAGAAGAAATCGCATCACCGAGAGCGAGCTAGACTGGCTTACGTCAGTGTATGACACTTGCAGTGCCACCATTGCGTTTGACTTTCTTTGAAGGCACGGGTGTGAAATACCACGTTGGAGTGCTTTTTCGCTGCTGCGAGATATGGCCACGTTGCTCTGAGGAGACTTAAGGGAGGGGAATTACAAAGTATTGCTCACGTCTGATGTTAATGCCATGTCAGGAACGATGAGGTCCATCGTCTTGCACTGGGAGTAGGTAGTTGCCTCATAACTGGAAAAATCCAGCCACATCACCTCCGGCGAGTCAGACATGTTTGTATGCCTGCTCATCGTCCACCACATCGTGCTCTATTTGTGCGTTCTGGTTATGACTGGAAGGAGTGAACTTACATGGTGATGTGAAGAAAATGGCGTCGGTATAGACCTCCTTTGATGTTTATTGAGTTCTCCGTCGAAGTCGGGTTTAATACAAAGATGGTAATGGCGTACATTACCCTTGTGCGAAAGGGCACACATAATAATCATGTGCTGTATGAGTGATTACAAAGCAATTCGTGATGTCAACTAAAGAGCTGAAGTGCTTTTATTGACCGACTGATTAACGTGCTTGGCCTCTTCGGTTATTACTTCTCTTACAAGCGGCTCTGAGCGTTGCCTCGTTTCTTTATCGTGAATCCCGCACTCGAGCGGTTGCGTGATTGGTGGCTAGTCGTCATGATCTACGGGATCACGTGAATATACACACAGTATATGGCAGTAGGAATTGTATTACTACTCGCTTGTTGGTTCTGTTCTTCTCCGAGGGTACCACATTACGTTGAATACTCATGTCCCAAGATTAAGGCACCTCAAGTGACCACAGCAACACAAATCAAAGGTTTTGTACAGCGTCAGTTTGCGGTGATTAATTCTTACTACGGTCGGTTCCTGACGCTGAACATTTTGCTATGTAAAAAGTGGATGATGTTTGGAAATACAGAGTAGAAATATTTCTAATTTGATTGTGAAATGGTTATTCATGCAATATCGATGTTCAACTCACCGTTGATTCTGCTGGGTTCTGTGAGAGTGACTGTTGGCGGCTTATTGAATGAATTCGTTTCGTTTCGTGACGACCTCATTGGGCCATCAACTTTGGGCAGACAGTGATGTGCTATCTGCTGACGGAACCAGGCCGTCTATCGATGCGTCAGTCAATATCCTCATATCACGGATATCTGATAAACGAGCAAAGTGTCTGTGAGAGCCTTGCCCGATCTGACTGAGAAACAAACAGCGAAAACTCATGGATGGAGGCCCCGTTAGTCGGACAATTTAACTCGATGATCATGACACAACGAGGAAAATCAACTGCCTGAGTTTGGAGAAAAACAATGGGAGTTGTGATTCGACCAGATGTAGTTTCTCCACTGGATATCATATTCAAATAGTCCTGGAAATAGCAACATTTGACGGTAAACGCGTCAGTATGAAGCGTCAATCCTGTCATACACAAATTGTCGGAAAATACATACAGTTCAGATGAGCCCTTGAATCACTCACCTAACTGCAAAACTGGGTCACAGATCATTGGTCAGCAGAGAGATCGGTAAAAAATATCGATATGTAGTCCCTAAACTTGCTCTGCAAACTTCACGTGGGCGGTTACGATCACTAATGGTTTAGTCGATGACAGACTATTACAGTAGAGTGTACACCAGAGGATTCTTCAACCACGTTTACCTCTATTTGAGTGACTCTTTTCAAGCACACAAACGCATGACACATCTGTGCTATTTCCTCTCCTTTGTTCGGCAGGCATGAGCACAGTCCCCGAAGTATTTGTGGCACGTCACTGTGGCCTACGCGTGGTGGCTGTCTCTCTTGTCACGGACATTTGCAATCCCAATTGTGTCGGCTTGAAGCCGTTGACTCACGAAGAGGTCTTGGAGGCGGCAAAGAAAAATACTCTGAAGTTGAAAAAACTCATTCAAGAATTCATTCGAGAATTGTAGCGCATCGGCGGCTTAAAATCTTGATTGCTTCCTTTTTGATCAAACAACAATATTCCTTTTATATTTCGTGACCAAAATCGATTATCAATGCAACCTAGAGCATATTTTTCATTTATTTTTTCTATCACAGAAACGGGTATTGACAGGCCCATTTCAGATTTCCGTTCCACCGAAGACTCATCGAATTTCGTTCCTTTACCACAGTGCATTGATAAGCCTCGCGGTAGCTACTGTTCATAAACGAAAACACATTTCTGAATCTTAAAGTTGGACGTCTTGTGATTTCTCGTTTCAAGCAAGGCATCAAGTACTAAAAGAAAAGGAAACATTTCTCGGATTGTGTACTGACTAGCTTTCCGTCACGCTAGCAGTGCATTGAGTAGGACCAAAATATACAACGAACAAATGGAAATCCGAGGGTGTGCGGTTCACCGGCGCTGACTGAGTGGTATAAGCGTTTATAACACCCAAGGTTCGAGTCCCGCAACCAACGGTCACATTGATGACAGACAATAGTCCAATGTTGGCAGGCTTGCTACCAGGCCAGGCCTATTAAGATCTTTTTTATTACTTGCTTGCGCATGAGTGCAGTGGAAGGAGTATATACCCCATTGCCACAAAGGCCCATCGCATCACTAGGGATAACCGGCAATCAGACTCTGAGATTTGGAGTGGAGAACCACATAAGGTTCCAATAGGTCAGGTGTGGTAACGAGCCGGACGACAGTGACACGTTTTGCACTTCAACGCTTTCGTTTTTCTTGCCTGATTGGGCGATTGCCGAGGCATCTATTGGGCCATTTGGGCATCACTAACCGTGCGTTGAAACGAAGCCACTTGTGTGCAGGTGATGGCATTTACAGCGTGGTGTCGAACAAAGGTTATTTTCTAAACTAGAATCTAATGACCGTCCATTCGTCATTTTAGCATGAAAGTCAAACATCAACCACCAATACACGGTTCGACCACTTTTTATCACTGCTCAAATCAATCATTAAGTGCCTAACAAATGATTGTACAGCCGACTCTCCTGACGGTTTCGGGCAGGGTCAGATTTCTTTCCAACTCATTATCAGGTTTAGTATGGTTCATTTCCTTTGAATTTTCCAGATGACGACTGACAGTTTCCCCAGTGGAGACTGGTGGCTACGCGGTTCATTCTTACGGATGTTAAGTTTTGAGAAATTTCAGATAAAAACGGTCTGAGTAATTAACTACAGTTTATTCAGCCTTGAACCATGCATTTAAGTGTCCTGATTTTCGTTGCTACTCTGTCATAGTCTACAACTGAATGCAACCATAAATGACGCAAGTACGACCGGTGGTAGCCCCAAAGTATCCACTTGAAACTAGTTCAGCTAGTGTGAACAAACAGGGGCCCAAAAGGTGATAAAGTACACCCCTTGAGGTAAAACTCCTGAAACGGGTGACGTGATCTTCAGGTAAAAGTTTTTAGAATGAGAACAGAATATAAGAGAGAAGTTTTAAAAGACAAAAGAGACGAACAAAATATTTTCCATTATAGAAGATAACTACATCATTGCCCGTTCACAAAGGGTGTGCTAGGCCACCGTGTTTTGGACATAAGTGTGGAAACAGCAACACACTAAGTGCATTCAGTTCCAATTTATTCAACTACTAACTTCGCACTCCTGTGCTCTGGTTTCGGTTGCTACCTTCCGGCATCGTCTAGTAAAGGGCAAAATGAATAGAAGCATAGTGATAAAAAACCAAAAAGTCGAAGTACCAAGAGGAAATCAAGACGACAAGGAAAGAGCCCGAATGCAAATACGCCACTGAACGCGACACTCAGCCATATCACTTAATGTCTCCAACCATTTAGTAGGCGGATCACGTGGACCCCAACCTGGAAGTCTAACATGTCATACTCGGCCAAGGTTTTCATACCTTTTTGCCATGTCATGGACTGACCACCTCGACCTACCCTCCAATCACCACCTGCCTCAGAGAACGGCGTACGCTGAGGAAGTCTATCCGTGGGCATGCGTGACACGTGTCCCAACCATCTGAATCTGTTTAGACTCAGTACTCGACCCATAGACTAACCTCTGGTTCCCAGCACCTCACGCCTAACCTCAGCATGGTTGATACGGTGTTCCCACCCTACTCGAGCAGTGCTACGGAGACATTGGTGCTCTAACACCGACAATCTTCGCCTAGCTTCTACCCTCACCGGCCATGTTTCTGAACCGCACAGAAGAACAGACCTAACCGCAGCAGTGTACACTCTGCCCTTAACAGACAATTCGATGTCACGCCGATGCCACAAATGACGGAGGTTGGCAAAAGCCAAACGCGGCTTCTGTATACGGGATGACACTTCACCCGATATCTGTTCACCTGGTGAGATGTAACTGCCCAGGTAACAAAATTTATCCACTTCAAGTGGAGCTTCCCCTGCCAACACAAGGTTTGGTGTTGAGCGAACCCAATCCTGCAACGGCATTTTACACTTTGAAGGTGCAAAACGCATCCCAAACATTGCTACATTGTTGTCAAGGCTATCTGAAAGAGCTTGCAGATTACCTGAATCTTCACTCAGTAGAACAATGTCGTCCGCATATTCCAAATCAGACAGTTTACTGTCCTCTGTTGACTGATTACCTTTTTCACTGACTGTCACATTAAAATGTGCTATCTAAATCTTCGTTCACTAATCTGTAATTTCATTTGGTATTTCCGATTCGATTCCATGGTTCCACTCTACGGAACGCATGAATTTCCAGTCAAATAGATAACACGGTGAGGAGAAATGATGCTGAATGCGAGTAATAAATTACGAAAACTGGTTTGATTCGCGCCAGAAAAGTCAATCGGAACTGCAGCATTACACCAAGAAACATTATCATTCGATCTGAACCACCTTCCCAACCAACCTTGTATTTACTTTTGCAGTTTTCGACGCCAAAACAATTACTCCGGGGTATCCTCTATGAGCAGGTGATGTATTACACAACCGCTGATCGGGGTATTTTAGCATGGGAGTGCCCGAGCAACGGTGTTTGTTTGAATGAAAACATAACACGCCACAGAAACATTACGCGTGTAGGATGATGTGATGTATCCTATCCAGTTTACTGTAACCACAAATTGCTGAATACCTCTGTTAAATCTGTTAGGCGCATATTTAATAAATATTACTCAACCTTTAACTTCATTCAAATACCGCTGGTAATACATAAGCCTCATTCCTTCGACTGCTCACCCAGTTTGTTAGCATGACATACGGACTAATTTTCGAGACGCATCCCAGAAACTAGATTCACCGGTGGGTCGTCCAGATTCCTGATTAATAACTTTCGCACTCTCCAAGCTGCTGTGCCTTCACCCTTTTCCTCAAATTTACGTTAAAAACCTCTCGTATGACTCCTCCGAAACTGTAATAACTATGCTGACGTCGTAATTACTTGGTATGCTGTATCAACCAAAGAGGAATAGATAACCTATCTGATAACCATCATAATGTCTGAAAAACTTGGCGACTTCACGTAGAGTTACATATGATTCACTTCACCTCAAGTCAAATGGATATAGTTACGTTTACCTTGACATGATGCTGTGTTTTCATTCCTCTACCCCAAGACGAACAGTAAACAGTTCTCAAACCACCACCCCACCAAATAATAGTAGATAACCCAAGACACCTTCAGTATAAGTGAATCATACCCCACTTTTCGCGCCGGTCCTTTCTTCACCGTGTTCCGTTCAACCGACAACCTTGCTCGCATAAGTGATGTAGTGGAGTCAATCGATACTGAGTCGACAACAACTTAAGGTTCATTTGATAGGTCATCATATAACTTTGCGGCTTCCTGGATTTCGTGGTTCCAGTTATTGCTCGTTCGCATTTCTATATAGCTTATCACCGGTGCAACTTGACACGAATGTATATTCCTTTACGATTAAAACTAACCGCACATCAGTTTGGAAGGGTATCTTCCGAAATTGCGATCACCTTTCACTCACGGGTAGAAAACAAAATTTGAAAAGAATACGAAAATGTCATATTAGGAGAGAAACTGCGAAAAGATTAGTTAATTTTGAGGAAGTATTTTTACTTTCGTCACAGCCAAGGAGCGAAATGCAAGTCGAAAACTATAAAATGATGACAAAATGTTCCGACAGAAGTTGATCTGAATACGACGCAACAGATCCCAATGAGACAGAGCACATCTAAGTGGGACGTAGAGGTAAGCAATATCACAGTTCAAATGAGAGGAAGAAATACAATGTGAATCGAGTGTTTATGGTCATATACCCCATGAATCACGAACGATTCGTTCGAATTGATCATGACTGCTCGACTGTTGTGAACGCCAGTCTACAACCAATCGAGTCCACTGGCTCTCATCTGTGACACGATCAACTGGGCATGTACCTATAGCGACAGATAAACCGTGATAGAGTGCTTCGAACTCGGAAAATTCAACCGGGGATTCCACCGATCCGGTAAGGATTCGAACCAGCTCTTGGAACTCAGCGGCAGTTGGGACGATGGAAGAGCCTGTTACATTTGAGGGATGGAAATGAAATGAAAACGAGGATGAGGCAAAACAAGTACAAGCATAACACACTAATCAAATATGCAAATTCACGGTGGCTTTCTGGTTTGTTAATTATCTGTACCTATTCACCATGACCTGTGGTTCCCGACTCGGTTTGTAGGACTAAGTCACATAGCTAACCAATATAATAACTGGGATGTTCAAGGGCGGTCCGCTTCCTGTCAGCATTGAGATGAATTACCACGAACCAGCTCGTCGATGAAGACCTAAAGTAATAGATCCTCATCGACAGAGATCTACTATGCCGCTCAAATCAGCCGACTAGTGTGACCATCGGGTTATTTAACTACGTGCCGTTGCATCAGTGCAGAAGTCTCGAACGCACACCGCACTATTGGGGATGATCGATAAGATGACCCCGAGAGCAGGAGTGGAGAGGCATATGAGATCCCAATGGGTTAAATGTGGTAACCAACCGGACGACAGTGACCGGCGGTGACGGGATTTGAACCCCTGACCTTCAAGTTGGTAGGTACAACCACCACCGGTCACCCCTGATGACCGTTTCACTGTAGCTAGAATCTCCTGCAAAACGATTTAAGCAGAAACGATATTCAACTGCGCACTAACTTAAAATGATGTTTATAGTTTAGCTTTAGGTCATGCAGTGTACTGTTGATGATCAGATGAGACTCGGAACCAAGATGACATGCGACAAGCGCCGTCTTGTGTGCTGGGTTTTGAGGCACGTCTAACAAGTTCAGGAAAATACATAGTCAGGCCGTTTAAATGTGTACGAAACGAGACCCTGAGGACAGAGAAACGACTAAAGAAACAGCCTAATTGTTTGCCGTGCACAACGACGTACACTAGTCCTTCTCTGATAACAGGGCTACTCCACTACTTGCTGTGCCACTTCCCGTCTTTTCGATAGGTAATGGTCTTGCACTCCCCGCGAATTATGGTCCTTTTGGGACAACCGAGTCTCTGAGACTGCAACTACTTCACCATTGCAGCGGTCGGCTCTGGTGATCAGTTCCACCCATTTGTTTCTAATGCTGCAGACTTTGGCGTATCGCACTTACGTGCCCTTTCAGACAGCGCTGACCTATTGTCTTTTAGTTTGTATCTCGCCCCGGGCGGAACACCCGAGTGGTTGCTACGTTTTTTGATTCTAACGCACTGTTAGGATGGCATCACGCCCGTACAAACAGTAGCACAACTGAATATTTTGGTATTGGTCTCTCTGTCCTTGGGTATCTTTTCGGTGATTTGAAATTATCGAGAACAGCTGTTCATCCAAACTGAAGTTTTTAATATGCCTATAGTTATTTTCCACCAAGTGTTAAATGGGGTTTACCATAAGTTCCATTTTTATAAATAAAATCAACTTAATAAAATGCAGTACAAACCTTGAACTATTTTATTCCGCTTGTTGCACCACTTACTTATCTCACTCCCAAACTGTTGCGTAACCCTGATGCGGACACACCGCCATTTTAGCCAACAGAGCAAAAAGAACACTGTTCTATGTTGTATAAATGAATGAAATTCGATTTTAGTAGATTTCATGTTTAAATATTCAAAATAAACTGTCAACCTCAGTGGGGTCCTAAGCAATACCACATGGATGCTTTGGTATTAATTGTCCTGAGAGTATCTACAGACACAGCGCCTATGGACGGCCTGTTTCGTTAGGTGAACAACACGTGTTCGCCCGCCCAGAACAGAGCGCGCGGTTGCACTCAGCGAAGTAGATCGATGGTTTAGTGGGCAGAGTGTACGCCATCACCGGTACAGAATCGAGGACAGGAGTGGAGCCAGTGGAAAGGGGCGATGGACCAATCAGTGATCAATAGTAGTCCGAATAGAACGGAGCCGAATCAACCAATCCGGTTACAATCAGACAAATCAGCCAGAAGAGCCGTTTATGAACAACAAGTGGATCAATACGTTTTTGCGCAAAGTTTTGGTTATGATCACCAATCCCATATAAACTGTCTTTTTTGTGATAATAAAACGAGACAGTTCAAAGACAGAAGTGTCTCTTCACTAGAGCCAGTGGGATGGATCAAACCATTTACGTTCTACCAATTTAGCTGTGTGTGGGGGGGGGGGATCGAATTTCTATGGAGTCGATGACTTTCAAGATCTGAATGAGGAAACGCCTTGGCAAGCAGTGCACTTGAATCAAGCGACCGGACCCAGTCTGTCCGCCTTTAGTTAGAACAAACGTGGATTAAAAACGATTGCCCCGATTGCAGCATCTCATCTGACTGCAACATTTCATCTTCGTAACAGATACAGCAACTGAGAGACGTTTTACCAAAGCCATTATTCTAAAACAGCGTCCAATACAAACAGAGTCCAGAACGTCATTCCGTCCGTAATCCAACTCACCGTATTCTTTGATTGCCCAACTAGGAGCTGTGTAAAATCGTCGGAGTTCATGTAAACTGATATGACCGGTCATGGCGGGATCCATTTTTATAAATGCCTGGTGCAAACAAGAAATACATTATGCAATCAGTTACTGACTAACGAAAAATGTAATAATAGGTGGCACAGAAGTGAATATATTTCATATACGTACAAATTGTGATTTCACAGGAGGTTCAATTTTCTAACAAGATTTTAAACGAAATCCGGCCTAGCATTGACCGCTGCAACGTTCAAAAGATGAACTGCCAAAAGGACGGGAAAAACCAAGTCGGGGGTTCAGCAGACTGTTTGTATTATTGGTATGATACTCGACCATACATGAATCACCTGGCATATAAGTGATGTCGAAATTCATCGGACAAACCATTTTCATGTTGCTGAATTTCTTTTTTCTATGTCCTTTATGGTATGTCCTGACGAAAGGTTAAAATATAGAATTCTTTATAAATTAATATTTTCAAAGCTAGCCCTATGGTGCATTTTGGTCATTTTAAATTGTGTGACCTTGGTTACCATGATTATTGTTCCTGGCATTCGCAAATTTGTTACATTTCGAATGAATAATTAAAACTGGAGGTATAATTCACTGCAGGTGGTTTCATTGTTGATGAATTCATGCTGACCTCATCAGAAGCACTTCTTTTTGTGAAGTTTCGACAATATGTGTTTCTCGAAGGAACAAGCAAAATAAGTGAAAACACATCAGGTGAGTACTACATTATCTAACGAATAAACAGTGAATTCGCAGTTGGCGGTAGATCTAGCGGAGGAAAATTTCGGTCTATTTCGAATAAACGAGCATCACATCAATGTCTCATCAGTGTGATGCGGCAAATATTCTTTTTTGTTTTCACGATGATAAAATAGTGAGTGCTCAATATTGGAAAATCTTTGTGCTCGGGATTTTCTCGTAAACGATAACACGTATTTTGGCATTATTCATGTAAAACGTAGTGTCACAACGACATGGTGGGCAAAAAACGGATATCAAGATGACGGTCGAACCCCCCCCCCCCCCCCCCCCCGGTGAACCGGAATTCCTACAAATACAAGCAGTGTACACCTGTGTATCCGGAGATGCTCGTTTCGCACAGGTATATTGCAGATTGAGCGAAAAGTGCACTCAAATACAGGAACTTGCTGATTTTGTGCAGTTTACAAGAACCGGCACCTTCGAACGTGAGCGTTTGAATGTTAGACTATACGAATATGGCACCAATAAACGGAAAGGATAACGTGCTGATGGCGAAAATTCACCCGACAGATTACATATATATATATATATATATATATATATATATATATATATATATAATATGTAATATATATACATATATAATATATATTATATATATATATGATCTGTTGGGTGAATTTTCACCATCACTATATATATATATATATATATATATATATATATATATATATATATATATATATATATATATATATATATATATATATATATATATATATATATATATATATATATATATATATATATATATATATATATATATATATACCAGCTTGAGATCAAGCAAGGTGACAACACAACAACAACAAATACAAAATGGGTAGTACAACACAGTAAAACGGACGGTCAATGACAGAAAGAGACCGCGCGAAAAAATGCTGATTTTTGTTGCTTCTCACCGCACACTTTTTGATGCTTTTTGTCAAGTCATGGCCTGACCAACACGTCACTTCTTCCAGCCTTGCCCAGCACGTGCGAATAGAGCACGCAAAGATAGACGATAGACGGGCATTCGCAAAACGTGGCCGCGCCACCGGAGACGGTGTGTGATGGTGTTCTAGCAGTTGTGGGAGGGTGACGATTTGATCGATGCATCCACGACGGGCACAAAACCCAGCCTGCTTCCCACGAGACTGCTATTCACGCATTTGGTTCAACCTGCGAAGCATGACAGACGCAAGCAGATTCGGTGCTATTCAGATAAGGCTTATATCCCAGTGGTTAGCTCGTTCATTGCGCGAGCCCTTCTTAAAGATGGGGACAACAACCGATCCCCCTGCAAGGAGGGAACCTGCTCAGAATTCCAAACTTCTGAGAACAAGACATGAAGTTCTCTAACGAGATGCAACTCACCATCTTCAAACAGAGCTGGGGGAATGCCATCAGAGCCTGGCGATTTGTGACTTCCTAAGGCCTGGACATCCTTTCTGATCTCCGCCTCGGTAGGTGAATCTGTCTAAACGCTCTACTGGACGTGTGCCGGAAGAGCTATAAGAGAAGCCGACAGCGAGGGCCAAAGAAACTGTGCCTGAAAGTGCTTCGCCCAGTGTTCGAAACACCGCTGTTGGTTGTAAATTGGCGAACCGTCAGCCTCACAGATTGTTTCATTCACACCTAGTGGCTTCCTACCGGTAACTCAATTGAGACAGAACAGATTGCGGGAATCCTCAATGATGACGGCACGTTCCATCTCTGATGCGCATTGCGGCCGCCAGATTTCACGGTGCCTACGAAGACTCGCGTTGAGTGCATGTCTCATTACGAGACGTTACACTCGCTTCCAGCCCAAATCGACTGGTGTGCATCGAGAGGGCAGAGCTTCAACAGATACCCAGGGTCATGCGGCACGACGAGCCAGGCCACAACTTACTACGCCAGAAGAAAGCAGAACATTGAGTGATATGGCTAGGTATTGCGGACAGTGGTGCAGTTGGATTTGGACTCTTTCTTTGTATTCGTGATTTCCGCTTATTACTTTGATTTTTGGATCTTTTTCACTTGATGTTTGTTTCTACGTTTCACTGGACGGTGCTGGAAGTTAAAAACCGAAACCAGAACACTTAAGTGTGACGTTATTGGTTGTATAAACTGAAAATGAACTGCTTTGTTTAAGAGGTCGTACGGCTTTTGGTAAAAGGTATCTTTGATTGGATTTGGTCTGCAATCGGTGAGCGCATACGCTGAAACGATAGACAGATTGCTTCTATCGGAGCGGTGACTGCTCACTTCACACGAACCCCTGAGTTTCACTGCGCATAAACGACTGCCGATTGAGATCCAGTTTAGCAGCGCCGATTCAGCTTTCATTGAGATCAATGCCAACGCCAGAAAGACCAGTAACCGCAGCCTCAGCGTCTCCAGAAAGGCATAAGTGAAGCTTCATAGATGGATTAGATGGAGGCGTCAAATGAACGATAGAACTGGAGTCTTGAATGCAACACACATCGATGGCAAGGGATTCAAGTGTACGAACTAAACCTGCCTGTTGTCCTGTACACAGCAGGGTTCGTACGTTGAACGTGGCTAGTTTGAACGGACATCGAGGACGAAGCAGGGCATCAGTCGATGGTAGTGGGTTCGGTGGGACTCGGAAGCTATTCGAAGGAAAAGAGAGAATATAGCCAGGATTTCCATCAGTGGCACTACGGTAGGCACGGTCGACCGAAGAACCCGTGGGATGTGAAAATGGAACAGAAAGTGGGAGAGTGGAAATGGGAGAACACGTTGTGTATGGTGTAGAACAGTAATCGCTTGTGCGCATGGGAGAACAGTCAATCATAGTGGTAGAGTCTGTCATGGTTGTTTGCGTTGCGGTCTAATGTGCTACTCGGTCCCCCAGTCCACAGTAGGCATTTTTATTCGACGGTGCATCCCTAGCCTATGTACAGTCGAGCGCGTCTTGCAAGGCAACAGCCTTGATTCAGATGAGCCGGTGGCCATTTGTATGGTTCACTTACCTCTCCTAAAAACTAATGGGAGCCGGTGACTGATTGCTCAGTTCATACGCCCTTCAGATTAGACCGAACATCCCGGGTGCCCATTGTAACTCCCCGTCACAGATGCCGGTGAGCATGCCGTTGTATGTCTCATGCGTCACCCAAGGTTGGTTTGGAATCAGGGTTTAGCCATCTCTCCTAGACTGACTATTTGTCAGTCAGGTGGAAAGCGCCGGGCATATGCTTTCGTCCTCTCACTTCAGTGGGAACACCTCCGCTACGAGAAGGCAGTGAATAGGACTTCCTCAGTAGAGACTCTTAGGCGCACGGTCCCTTGGGAGCCTTTCGAAAGGCGTTCAGGACGGGCAGCCAACTCGGAACCTGAGACACCCACCCCCGATCGTACTGATGCGTTTAGAGGCTCATCCAACCGAAACTTCACGTTGTTCTCGTTAGTGCATGACATTTGGTTATGAAGCTGTAAATAGTTTGATTCGTTAGCGCATGCAAAATGAACGTGGTTCATATAGCCAAAATGGGGCCAATCATGTGGGTTGTAAGTGTTACTGATCGGAGTCTCGATTGACAATACTTTATTAGCCACGCATGGCGTTTGTAAAGTGGATGGCTGATTCACAATTTCAAGATGGGTATACAAATATGAACTTCAATTGATGCATTTTGTTCTAGAAGGTGAGTTGATAAATATTTTAGCACCAAATTGGTTTAGAGATTGGCTGAAAGGACGACAATTCACCGTAGATTTTTTTTCCAAGTGCTAAAACCAAGGCTAGATTTACAACACCCCGCTAGTGAATTGAGTGTAACGCATTGGCAGAGACGGCCATTCTCATTTTCTCTGATGTAAGTGTTGGTATCTGCTTATACACCTAATGGGCTTCGGCCCATCGGTTTTTCATTCTCTCCATGCTTTTTAAGATCGTGTACGCGCAACCCTCACGGAAGAGCGCTGCATCCAGGAAATCCGGCGGCTCTGCTCGTCTGTGTCCGTGTCGAACCCCCTGTCGTTTTTTCGTTGTGTCGTGGGCGAGTTCGTTACCGTGTTACAGTGAGCAAGCATGCATTGGATTGACTATTCTGTATAAACGAGTGGATTTCGAACATGATGGCACATCAAGATAACCCGTGTTGGATGACACGACAAGTAGGAGCCAATGTACTGTGACATTCCTATTACATTGATTCCATTGAGGAAATTTTCGGAGTGGCTATTGGCTACTAGAATAATTCCTAGTAGGTAACTGGTAGGCGGGCAAATTTAATCCAAACCTAATCAACGAAATTCACGGGATATCAGTCAGAGAAAGTACCCACTTTTACGACCATCGCTCGCTGATTGGTAGTCATATCACCAAATACCAGACGCAAGAAATCCATAAAATGTGGAGGTCCATCGTAGCCCGCCATCGAGTCCCAGGCTTGCCAGATAATTTGTATGGATTCCTGAAGTGATGTAAGATAAAAGGATAACAGAGTTTGAACCAATGAAACTTCGAATAACCTTGGTCAATGAAGTGGCTATCCTCTTTCTAGTTCGGCTGTTTTGTTTAGTTAAATAGTTGAGTGACGTGAAAAACTCAAGGAAACGGACTGATTAATACGGTTTTTCAGTAATGCATTCGAGAAGACGAAAAACGAGTAATGACATGAAGTTTATCAACTGTTTCGGATAATAGAGTATCCACATCAATTTTTCTCATCCAAAAGTCCACGCTGTGAGCCATTATAGAACCGACAACCTTCTACCTACCGGGAAGTTGTTCTACCGGTTAGGCTAGGGCACGACGGTCAACCGGGTGCGAATAATGCAAGTGAGTGTCCAATGAAAACAGCGTGGACTTTTGGATGCGAAAAATTAAAGTGTATTTTTCGTTATCCACATTATCCAGGCTCCTCGTGCCATCAATAGTGTTCTATAGCCACCCACTAGCTCTAGTGAGAAAACTTTCCTGTCTGCGAATCACTTCATTTTATTAACAGAAAACAGACCGTTAATGTGGAACGTAAGAGTCATTGTCACCAATAATCGCACCATAAACTAACTGGTCTAAATTGCCATCAGTTAGTACCTCTTCTGATTGGTGAGACAATCAGCCACCCCTTGACGGGAATCCTTCCTTGTCTAATTGATCCGCTGTTGAGAGAATAGTGATTCCGTTCGCTTAAACCTCGACCTGGATTTCGGACAGGCGCTGACTGCTAATGAGACTTGGCTATCTATGGACGATGAATCAGGTCATAATACCCTCACAAATACATGGAAAAATTGTCTCGTCGTCTTATTTAAGGTATATCGTCCGTTCCTGTAGTATTAAATAGCGATCGATATTCAAATGGCTACTTCCCCAGAAGAGGACTTGCAAATTTACTTCTGGCCGTTACGTGAAAACGGTAGTGATGGTCAGCTGCCCTATGGTGTAATGTTTTGACATCGTAGAAAAGACTAATTACCAGACAGGATATTATAACGCAGAGTTGCGCGTCACTCATGGTTGGTACTCGGCAGAATAGATTCGAATATGGTGACATTACAGAAATAAGAAATCGAGCGGATATCAGAGTTCGCCAGCTAATTTCCAAAAAACCTTATTATAAAAAAACGATTTTACTAACCGAAGAACACTGATTTATTACTTTAATTTGCTTGTTTGACTGCACCGAAACTTGGTGCGCTTCGTTTGGGTTCATCTGATGTGTAATGAGAAAAACCGTGTTGCGATTGTCTCACCTCATTTACTTGATTTAGACGAAACCAACGCAATCCGTCCTCCAACGATCGGCGACACAGTTGCATGCGCATTTCGTCCGACTCATCCGAAACATTGTGCTGTTCCAGAAAACGAGTCATCTCGACGCGACAGTGCCGGTACAGCTGAACGAACGCCTCAACCGGTCGCGAACGCTGACGTAGGTCGCGTCGCCAGAGTGCTGTTATTGGTTCACCGGACGAAACATTCGAGCAAAACAGACGAAAAAAAATCAGATATTCTTTGAGCGTTGACCATTGCCTTGGGCGAGATAAACTGCATTATTGGTGAAACACAAACGCTTACTACTTCGTTACAGATGTGAATTGAAAGAATTACGACATGCAACAGTTTGTACAACCCAGTGTAACTGAACACCTCCGGTTCTTGTAACGCCACTATCTGAGAGATAGTACAGTTTGCAATTTTTATCTCTCTTCTCTTCATAACCAGATCGTTTAACTGGGTATGTTATCCGCAAGTGCTAGATTGTTGGTCGCGTGAACACCACTCCAAGTCCCATTATTGTCACTGTTGACAAAATGTCAGGAAAGCTAATTCGCCCACTTCATTCCAAACTTATTTTGGTTGTATGGCATGGCAAGAAAAAGACCTCAAAATAAGCGGTATTCATGTGTGGCTTGCCGATTTCATAGTGGAAGTTACTGAGTCATCTTTGGATTCATTCTGCCTTATGCATGTGTATGTCCATCTAACCGCATACATATATTTCCGCTTACAAACGATATCTGAATTAGACAAAGTAGTTGATATAATCCTGGCAGATTTCACCAAGCATCTGACTGGTTCATTTTCGTAACCTCAACTATTTCGAAATGTCAGACAAACACACATTTCGGTTAAGGGAAACTATTTTATGGTGTCACAAAACTCTGATGAATAAACATCTAGCCAGTTACCTTGTAGTTTCAACAGTTGGAGTTGAATGGCCGGTCTGAGTGGTAACCTGGCCACGTGGAGTTTAGCCATTATCGAATACCACAAATCCTTCGGAAGATCTTGCCTCTCAAACTCTTCTTCTCTTGAAGTAGGAGAGGGGTCAATAAGGAAATAGAAGGGAAAGGGAGTCATGTGAATATGGTGGGCGACGATAGAACTGCTAAAAAGCAAGGAACAAGTCGTGCCAGATTTTATTTTGGTGAAATTCAGTGCGTCCCCCCCCCCATCTCAACCACTATAACCAGGGATGAACAAGCTAGTTATTTTAATATAAGTTGATCGATCATAAAGCATAAACGCTCAAATCAATATTGATTATCAGTGAGGTACTATACAGCTGTCTTATGCTTGTTAGAATACGTGAACAGTACCTATTCACTCGAACACGGGCTGAACATTAACCGATGCACTTTCCGGTGGCTGGCTCTCAACGGTTTCTTCATGTCAAAGCCACAATATGCGTTGTTTATCAGTCACTAGTCTCAGAATTTAACAACTAGTCATCCACATAATGATCGACTTCTTGTCCATGTTGATCAGCTTGGAAACGGTTTGCATCGAACTCTGGACGAAGTTGATGGAGTGAAGAGCAATGCATTTGGTCGTTACAACAGAGGCCCCTGTTCAAACACCTGAATGTGATCCGTGCAGTTACATAAACTGCTTATAGTGCCCGCTTCAGGCTTGGAGTTAACTGTGTGTGAAATCGGAGTGCGGATTGACTGATCGGATATGTTATAACGGAGAACCCTGGCCTGATTATCCTAATCACAAAGAAAACACGAGTCAATGAACCAAAACAGTAGACTGAAATTTCCTAACGGAACGGTGTAACAAGGCAAAGGCGACGTGAGTATAAATCAATAAAAGCAATGGGTTGGATGATGCACGCGAAAGCGACAGGAACGTCCGATGAGCGTGAATGGATATCAGCTACGGCATGGAGCGGATTGATTTTCCAACTCACTACAAGAAGTATGAGGCTAACGAGGTTGCTGTTCGACATTTATCGGTGATCTGGCAGAATTACGAAGATATATTAGTAGGGGAAAAAACACAACTTACTGTCCTGCTTTCTTCACAAGCTGGACTGTTCCAAAGTATGTCTTGACTCCATTCTATTTCAAGATCCTCGCTACATTACCTCCGTTCCAAATCATGCAGCATCAACTCCACAAAACGACTGCCAGTAAGGTCACAGACCGGAATAAGGATCAATTATTGCACTTAAAAGCCTACACATTTTTATCTCCAAAGAGTTGCCTGGCTTTCATTCAAAAGCCTGGCCGAATTGCAGTTTACGATTCTTATGGCCCGATCATTTTTCATCTCGGAGCGGTAGCTGTAAACGATGACTGAAATTCGGACACACTTGAATTGTTGTGACCGAATTGCAGCTCCCGTTTTTTGCTGCAACTTTAACAGTCAATCGGCGACCGCAGTTCGATTTTTCCTGCTATCCCGTTCACTCACTTGGAACGTGAAAGTTCAGTTCAGTTCAAACAACCATTAACCACACACTGGGTGCAGTAGTTTCGGTTGCTATCTCTCTGTGGGAGCCCCAATCAGAAATAAATGAAAAAGAGTAAGAAGAGAACTAAAAAAAATAGTATCAAGACGATAAAGAAATTTTGTGAAAACAAGAGGGCCACTAATCGTGACACTGAGCCATATCCTCCAGTGTATTTAACCACTGAGTGAGGGAATCTCTTGGACCCCACGCAGGAAGCCTAACGTGCCCTGCATGGTAAAGTCCACGCGTTAGGCTTTTCATATCTTTCCTCCATATCATGGACTGGTCTGAATGCTGCAGCGTACACTCGACCCTTGACAGACAAACGGATGTCGTGTCCACGCCACAGATGGGCAAATGCTAAACGAGCCTTCTGTATACGCAGAGACACTTCATCCGATAACCGACCTACGGGTGAAATGCAGCTGTCTGAATAACAGAACCTGTCTATCTGGTCTGTAGTTTTCCCAGATACTGAAAAGTTTGGTGTTGGATTAACCGAATCCTGTAACAGCATCTTGCACATTGAAAGTGCGAAACGCATAGCGAACATGCTACGCAGTTGTTCAAGCTGTCCAAGAAAGTTTGCAACCTACTTGGATCTTCACTTAGAAGTACTGCTATCGGCCTATTCAAGGTCTGACACTTTTTCACCCGGGAAAAGTTCAATGTCACTATCCCCAACTGACAAAAGTGCGGTCTCTCGGACCATATCAATCACAAAGTTGAAGAGAAAAAAGGGGCAGCTATGACGTACATCACATTTTGTAGTGAACTCGAGTGAAAGAGCACCGCAAGCCCGAATTCGGCTTCCGGTATTCATGTGCAGGGACTTTAGGATGGAAATGAATTTCTCTGGTATACCCTTCAACAAGAGGCAGCACCAGAGAACCGTGTGATGGACCGAGTCGAAGGCCGCTTTCCGATCAGGAAAATGAAGATAATGGGTCTACGGAAGGTGTGTCTAAACCCAGATTGATTCTCGAACGAGCACTGTTTGCGAGCGTTTGATAATCAGTGGAGAATAATACCAACGAGCAATGTAGATGCGATGCTAACCAGACTTACTAACTGTGGTTTTCACAAGAGGACCTATCGCTTTTCTTGTAAATCAGTACGATCGCCAATTCGTACCAACACTTTGGAACTTGTTCTTCCTCCCATATCAAAACAAGGAGTTTGTAAACTTCAGTGACAATGCCGAGCCACCTTCTTCGTAAATAGTCGGGGGAACCAATCTGGTCGTGCAGCAGCGTGATAGCGTTTGAGGTAGCCTATCTCACAGAGAATCTGTACTTCTGACGGAGGATTGGTATCTACATCCACAAATACAACCATGGTGCTACTCGGTGCATCTATTGTGGATAAGAGTCAGTTAAGTTGTTTCTCGAAATGTTCTACCCAACAATTTAGACGACGCTCCTGTGTCTGAAGTGGTGAGCCATTCGCATTTTTGATCAGTTCACTAATGCCTGGCCTTCGTGGACTGGTATTTTTAATTAGACAGAAAAGGTTGCGGCTGTTGCCGATTACTATATTCTTCTCAATCTCCTTACACTTAGCAATCCATCACGGCTTACGGTCGTTTTTAGACTCCGAATCAGTTGGCGCTTGGGGCATTTCCATGCCTTATCATATCTGGAATCCGGTAGAATCTATATGCGTTCATTTACCGGTGCTACTTAGGATGCAGATAATCATTTCTTCTTTCATTCTCTCTGAATGTATGTATGTATGCACGTGTGCCTGGGTCTTGGGCAGCATTAGCAGGCGCAAATAGAGCCTCCTTGATCTCTGTCCATCGCTCACCTGGGTCCTGGGCATTTGACTGCGTCAATAACCTGATGGATAATTCTGCTTAGAAAGTAGATCGATGGTTATCATCCAGTAGCGACTGAGGGAGATGGTTGGCTTTGATTTGGCCACCGACGAAACGCAGGCTGGAACAAACACGGACAAAAGCGTGATCAGTGTCTACGGACGTGGAGTGAGATGATCGACAGTTTTCAATTGATTCACGCCAGCAGTAACCGATAGCAGTGTGATTGATTCGAGTCGAACGCTGCGAAGGCACAGGAGGACGTCAGGTTAGTCGGTGTAGCCTTTGGTGTCAGAAATTTGTACACACCAGAAATAGTCTATGGTCGGAAGATAACCGGGCGAGTCCGTCATCGTTATCGGTTTGATCCGCTAGAACACCAAATCGGCCTCCTAAATGCCACTCCGTCTAGTCTAAGCTTCCGACTTGAGCACCGAAATCAACAGAAACTACCATTATGTCCCTAGAGCGCACACTGCGGAGCAGTTGAAACAAATCATGGTAGAATTTGTCTTTAGCCCCAGGATAGCTACAGTCAGTTGAAGCATACACAGAAATGACAAACAGGCATCGATGCTTCAGTATATTGCTGTTGACATGCACAGAACCATTCAACAGAACCACAAAGCGATGACTGGTAACTGAGATTCAGTCGAGCAGTGCACGTTCATCTTTCGCGTTCAGAGCGATGCCAACGCCAGTCCGACCGTGGGTAAAAGACACTGAATCAACTGACACGCGAAGATTGAAACGAGAAGCTGAGCTTGCCTGAGGAGTTAGGTGGTATCACTGAAGTCGGGTCTTGTATGAGTGTTTCAGAGGCACAAAACACATCTGTTTTAATTGTCCGAATAATCCCACAGGGCACATGGAGAACAACACAAGGTGGCGAACAAGCTCGTTTTCAGTGATTCGTAATCATGCCATTACATCACATCTGCTTTAAGTGTTTCGAGAGTCATAGTTAGTGCAGCCTGTTACCCGTTTTGGAAAGGTGTGCGGACGTTGAAAGCAGGTTAATGAGGATGCTTAGGTCTGTGAATCAGTTCTCTAATTTTCCGTATCTAGAAGTTGTCATACTCTCCAAGACTTACAAGTTATCGGTCACGACTTATTCTGACTTCTCGTATCCACTTAGAATTGAGATATCAAGAA
This sequence comes from Fasciola hepatica, assembly GCA_948099385.1. Lineage (NCBI taxonomy): Eukaryota > Metazoa > Platyhelminthes > Trematoda > Plagiorchiida > Fasciolidae > Fasciola > Fasciola hepatica. The sequence continues at coordinate 5,231,418 of CANUEZ040000121.1, read as the reverse complement.
TAAAGAGCAGGAAATGAGAAATTTTTCCGGAGAAACCGCTGGATATTTTTGGCTCATCATACTTCGCGGCTGCGCACACCACACAAGGGGTTTTTTGGATACGCTAACCGGAGCCTTTGACTCAAAAGTCTGACCCACAATGCAGTGAGACGTCAACCCGGCACGGAATGTGATCGGAGCGCCCATGAAGGAAATTCTTCGGGTCTGTTATGGGCGACCTGATTACCGCTTTTATCTTGGCTTGTGTTCGCTGGTGCTCTATTACCAATCCATCTTTCGGATTTAGTCTTGAGCCCCATGCAACCAATGGAGCAAGCGGAACGTGGACGGGGCGACAGCCTCCCAGTGAACTGCGATTACTTCTCGCATCGTTGAGAGGAATCCCAGGTGCTGCACTCTTACGTCCATCTAGTAGAGGTTTTTTGACCGGTTAACTGCTTCTCTCGTCGTTTATTCGCTGAAGTGTCCTGTCCATGGACGTAGCGATTAGAACCAGATGTTTCTCATTAACTGGTTCAGAAACTGGACCTCTTCAGACTTCTATCCACTGACCTATCATGCACCCGTGGTGTGAGGAAGCCATCCTGCGTAGCTTTTTGGATCATGGAGGCACGCAAACTTTCACACCACGCCAAGATGCAGTCTCGTCGTGATGCGCACAACCGAAAGATCTGTCTCCACTCACTGGTCGGATCATCGATCGCGACACGATCACCCAGTTCAGTCACGGGATAATTGCCGAGACCCTTAGCTGCGGTCACAAGACCGGGGGGGGGGGCACATTACGGAGTGATGTTCAGGCAACGAGTGGGTGATGCGGCCGCTGATGCGATATGGGTGAGGGTGTTTGACGCGACGGGCTTCAGACAATATCCGCAATGACCAGTCCGGTGGCACTTCCGAATACCCCTGACATAATCCCGAGATAAAGTGAGAAATGGTATTGAATGTTGAACATAGTCGGAACAGCATAATAAATCGAAACAGTTTGCTTTCCACAGGGACCTGATAAACAGAAAAAGTTCTACCCGTACCAACAATCCTCTTAAATTCGTCGAGTTTGTTCTGCCCCGGTGCAAGTTTGAAAAAGAACAAAGCCATGAGCATGATAATGGTGGAAAGATCAGTAGCAAGACAATTGGATTTCGACATCCAAACATCTTTCTTTTACAAACACAAAATCCGATGCTGACATAGACTTCGTATAATGAAAACCACGAACTAGTTCTGATGGAGACATGTGGGGTGACAAAATCAGGGAAAGAAAACGATGAGGAAAATTAAGACGTCCTTAGGCGGTATATAGGGAAGGGCATCTGGTAAACATATATAAGCAAACAGTTTAGATGAGATATACTGTCAAAAGAGGTCGAATCTTCCGGGCGGCATTATAATCCTACTGGTGAGTAATTTATGATGTTCAACCTGGTAAGCACAAACTTCTGTTGTCGGTTAAGTGAGGAGCCAAGTAATTCTGGCGAACCCTTATTGAACTGTTACTATTCCGAATGAGGATCAACCAAGATGGTGTTATTCTTTTGCTGATCAATTATTCTAGGATCAGTTGGCATCACATGGCCCCATTGGCAACGACAACAAAGGATAGGCTTATGATTTAAGCTAATTAGTAGTGTTAATCTTTTCGGAGGAATTTGAAACCATGCGTGTTGACCTGTCTACACGAGGTTAACAGTATGACCGGAAATGGTTGTCAGCTGGAAATGATGCCTAGTGTGAGTAACATTCTTGGTGCATTGTGCTCCAAATGATCAAAACACGAGATGCCTCACACCGGGTATCGTTTAATTCATCCCCGGCTTCGAGCAGATCTGAATGTTCACCTTCAACAATATCCCGTCCACAAACGATCCACGAAATGGCAGGATACTTACAAAGCACGTTGACATGTTGAGCTGTCTGTGGATAAAACGTGCAGACGAACCACCCCAGCTGTGTACTCCAACAAGCGCCGCAACGGTACCGGAGCGCATTCTACGTAGGGATAGGAGATGAAGAGAACAGCTCCGGGGAACAAATCGATTTCTGGCATATAGGGTTGACCTGTGCGTTCACCCCATGCACAACGATACACACGTCGTGGCAAAAACGGTAGTGGTTTGGTGCTTGTCGACGAAACAGAATGAAGTGAACAGGGAGGGTGAAGAAGAATTTGAGAATCGCACTGAAGTTTCATATACATGCACATTAGCAGAAGAATCTGATACAACACTGTCATTGTACTACGTGATACCATAAAACGAACCCCAACAGACGCTGCCACGGATATGAAAAAAGAGTGAGCGTTTGGTGGACAAGGTGCGTGAGTAGATTTGTGATACTGAATACCAAGTGTTCGACTTCGATTCAGAAGATTATTTTATTCAACAGCAAAACAGCTCGGTTCACTTGGATTGAGTTGCAACAAACCGTGGGTTATGCTTATCCTCTTGCCTCATCTTTCCTTTCACAAATAGGAAGAACTAAGACAGGGAACGGAGATCCGTTTGAAAAGAGTGACTAGGATAATCAGGCGGACAGTCTGTTCCCTAATATACCCTGTTCATTACACCATGGTTTCCTGATGCGTGATTCATTGTACACAAAAAATTGTATGTACCCTGGGGAGGTCGACTTTCTCAACTTACTACTCGAAACCTTGCCAGTAGGCAAAAGAGGGTAAGCATCACAAAGTAAATAATAGAATCAGCTGGAAAAGTGTACGCGAAAATTGGATGATAGAGAAACAAATTAGCGAACTTGACCGATAAATAATGTGGAATAATGGCTCTAGGGTCCACACTAATCTTAACCGAAGATTTTATAGGTGGCACATTATTTTTAAGTATACGGGGTACTAATGAAGGTGAAGTGCGATAAGGTCAGTGGTCCAGACGGGTTTTTACCAAGAGTGCACACTGAATTTGCTCTCATTTCATCCTCAGCGTTAGCATGTTTATGCAATCAACTTTTGTTCCTTGAAAATACCCTGAATTGTACTAGAGCGGCATCCATAATGCTAGTGCATGTTCGCTGCCTGGAAGGTATATCGTGCCATCTAGTACTCTGGACTTGTGTGTTCAAGGACTTCCATTGCGATTACCGTCCTCTGAGATAAGAAAAAACTGGTCCGGTTAGCTTGACTATCGTCACTTGAGTGTCCCATTTATTGTCAATATATATCATACACTATTTTGTTTTTCACTCTATGGGATATGTAAAGCCGCTAGTGTTTGTAGTCGGGACTGTAATGATGCATACAGATTTGTAACCAGAAACAAGCTTCCAGATATATAAGGTGTAGATGGTAGCCCACCGCCTGCCGGAGATCATTTATCTGACCCCTGTAACAATCGTGAATTGGTAACACGTCGCAAGGTCGCTAAAGCTTACCTCGCACTTTCCTTAATAAACGCGTTTCTCGGTCCTTCATACTACGTGAACCAAACTGCACGCTACTCTAATGCTCGGCACTGTACGAATACGTTAACCAGACGGTATTCTCCACCACCCATGAGAATGAGAAGGCGATCGGGAGAGACATTGATTAGCGTGTATTTGAGAGCGTGCGCGAGAGCAACGGTCAAATGGCTACCACGCTTGGCAGTCAGCGTTCAGTTAAACAATAAACGTATTAAAATTAAGAACGATGACTGTCGCAACAACGTGGTCGTGGTAATAACGTCTTAGCTACTTTTAACGACAGAAGTTCTTCAGGGTATCATTCCATCACTCTGTCTCTATCCCACATATACCACTCTTTTAAAGTCTATTTTCAGACTTCAATGAATAACTTACTGATCAGTCTATTTTCTTTCATCGTTTAGTTGTAATTCGCCGTCTAAAACTTACATGTTGGAATCACTTGCACAATGTGCTAACCTTGCGCGTGATTCACCGCAAGGCATTTATCATCATGTCTAAAAGGAACGTGACGAAATATACGTGGTCCGCAATGTCCAACAGATGTGATTGATAGTTTACGCCACGATCATCATGGAATTTGTGGTGCACTCCTTCAGCTTAAATACAGACTTTCAATGGAGTGAGTCTGATCTGCTGTTAGACACTAAAATAGTCTCTACAGTGCAACAGAGATGACGAGCTGCCGTCAGGATACGGGTAAAGAGACCAACACTACTAAGGATTGACTAATACATGAAAGAGGACCGTTAAACAACAGTTGTGAGAGATCTATGAAGGGGAACATATTATTGGCTGCGAATATAGTGTTTTGGCACTACGCATGTTTTATAAGTAGATTATGAATATATCCCCAGTCTCGCTAGTAGGAGAGAATGATCCAGATCTACACCGTGTTTTCTGTTACATTAGATGGTCATTGGTGAACCCCCATCTTTCACCGTACCCACACAGACACTCGTGAAATCTCCAGTGTTGCATCGACTCCACTTTTCGAAAGACATGGTAATAATTTTTTCTTATCATTTGACGACGTAAATTACGATAGATCAAGATTATCACCACCCTATGTGATCAAGCAACCATCGCTTTGCGTGGTGATAGGCATAGACAAGGCTGAATGAACGCACTTCATTGTGTGCCCAACGACCTCGTCCAAGTAAGCGAAGCAGTAGCATCAGCCAAATCTAGGCCACCGGACACATTCACTTTTAAGCACAATTGGTTTCCTGGTCATGCACACTCACACTTCCCGGTGCACGAAACTCTTCCAAGGACGTGTCCATAATAATTGGTATATCACTCACAGTGTGATAGGAGTACGTCGGTAGCTTTATGTGATCACTCCACGGTAAAATGAACCATTTTTGAACCTTCCTTAGCAAATCTGGTTATCGGTTATCTTCATCTCAAGCGGACAATCAAGTACATTTTTCCGCCCGATGTTAAAATCTAACTGCTGCTATCATTTCCAAAAGCATTTATAGAGATTCCACCCTCCCGGGGTGGATCCACTTCCAGTGAACACATTGTATAAACATGCTAACGCTGAGGATGAAATGAGAGCAAATTCAGTTTGCACTCTTGGTGAAAACCCGTCTGGACCACTGACCTTATCGCACTTCACCTTCATTAGTACCCCGTATACTTAAAAATAATGTGCCACCTATAAAATCTTCGGTTAAGATTAGTGTGGACCCTAGAGCCATTATTCCATATTATTTATCGGTCAAGTTCGCTAATTTGTTTCTCTATCATCCAATTTTCGCGTACACTTTTCCAGCTGATTCTACTATTTACTTTGTGATGCTTACCCTCTTTTGCCTACTGGCAAGGTTTCGAGTAGTAAGTTGAGAAATTCGGCCTCCCAGGGTACATATGTTCTGTCCACGCTGTACTTTGGTCTGGTGTATTGCAAGGTGCAGCATGTCTCCCTTCTTTGTGCTCCTGCTGATTGAAAGCCTTGTGGCTGGGTCGCTTTAGTACTAGCCTTGTCCCTCTCTTCAGCACGCAACTGTTTAACATCTAAAATCTCATGCCACTGCACCCTTAGATCATCCCCATGGTTTTGTAATCCGAATGGTATCTTGTTTTTGCTGACAGGGAAGCCGTCTGTAAATTGTGAAATGTCTACCACAACTTCCACATTTCAAAGTGATCCAATGGTTTAAGGATACCATAATCGGTTGATGCAAGTCCTTTCGAATATATTGTATGTCAGACAGTTTTTAAGCCCAGCTCCTGCAGTTAAAAGCAACGTTCTTCATACAACAAGTTCCCGAGGACTTCTTCTCATGACAGTCGACTGTCTGCCAACTAGCCCTAGCTAAATCCGCTATAACTGACCAGTCAGACTCTAGAGAGCTACAGTGAATGATACCAACACTAGACTATCAAACGGCGCACACTAAGTTTTCGGACCGCATCTGGTTTGAAGTTTTTCGACAATTCATCTTTACCCGATTTGTTTCTAACTATCCATTACTGTTACAGTAGGAATATAGGATTTTGTTCCCAGTGTAGTCTGTCCAAAAAACTCGGGACCACCTCAATTCAGTCGAAATCCTGACATACGGCCGAATTCCAGTTTATACAACCGATACTGCTCCCAGTGGCCCAAAAAATACAAGATATTATTGTTTAGCGACAGAGAGAGCAGTATCAGTAGTATCAACTTGAATTCGACCCTATGCCAGGATTTCAACCGAATTGGCGTGATGCCGAATGTCGTAGACTGCACATGTAGTTTGAGAAGTATTCTCTTTAACTAAAACTGTCAAAATTCATCATTTTGATTCTTGGTCTCAGGTCACCATGAAGCTCATTTTCATGATTAAAATATCAATACTCTAACTTCTCAGATCATCGACAAACCGTGAGTTTATCAGCCAAGTCCTACTCAATTACTGCGTTGATGTTTTCGGCTTTTTGTGCTGCATGTGTCTCGTGACAGAACTCGATAGGAAGAAAACCAGTTTCGACTTATTGTCTGTTCACTGAAAAGAACCAAGAAACTGCTGAGTGCAATATCAGGACTGAGCCGCCAAACAATTACCATTAACTTCTCGTGGTGACTGTTTGACCATGGACTGTTTTTCAAAGCCTAATCTTTGACCGACCTGTTTTTCTCTTTAGTAAAGTACGGTGTAATAAATGTTCGAATCTGCGTCATGAACACCACTGAGTGCAGAGACGTTGATTCAGTTCCTGCGGGACTCATCGGACCAGTTTTTTATCCTTCATTTTCTTTCCAATGGTTTATTAAGGTTGGTGTAGTAACATTTATCAATGTTGCTGATTCACGCGCATCTTGAAATGTGTCCGCTTTCGTTACAGTGCTACGGTTAGTTGATCCTCGTTTGTATTAATGATCAGTGCTTACCAGTGTACCTAGTCCCAACTGGTGTTCAAACCCGAAATACAAGCTTGTAAGTCCCTCAAGTTAACCGATAAGGGATTTGTGCTGGCTATAAGCTGCTTGTTTTACATGAACTCACGGCTAGGGCTAAAATCATTGAAGAGAAACAACAAGACAGTACCACCACGACCACCATGTGATACACAGTATAAACACGTCCGTATGCATTCATTTCCAAGTAGTGGTCTGACATGACTACGTCCTCTAACAAACCATTGGGGAAAAGAAAATAGCAATGCGTGTCAAAATACATCAAATATGCGGCCTTGTGTTGAGTCACCTCGAATAAGATCACAAACAACTTCTCCCGAGAATTTAGCTGTTTGGTTCAAATATTACACTCTTCCCCTTTCCTCCGGTTGTATCACCATCGCCACTATCTTACAACATTAACCGAGGGACAAGTTCCACTGACCACTGCCTTTCTTGCACGTAGAAAAAAAGAAAGAACGAACACAGGTAGACAGGGAGTGAACCTACACGGGAGGAAAAGGAAAGAACACCCTAATAGCCAACACATGGAATGCACGGTCCAACTGTAAAAATGCACATCGATCAATCATTCTTATTCGACACAGTGACAACACGATCGCCACTGTTCACGGTTCGCTGCCATATCCTTCAGTATCTCCAGCCAACTGGTTGACGGATTTTTTGAAACCCAACCACGAAGACGTGAAGCACCTACTTTTCCTAAGTTTGCTGTACATTTTCTCGTTCCTCGCTGCCACGTCATCTGCTGACATCCACGTAGTTTCTTCAACTCTCTAGGAAGAACGGAAAACAGGACACGGTATGGTAGACGTGGTCATCAAATGTAACACGTGCCCCAACCAACGAAGTGTACTAACCTGGATATGCTGTGACAGAACATTCTCCGAATTAGTATCCAATACTCGATTTCCGACCTCAGCATTGCTCACCCGGTCAACTCATCCAATCTTAGCGATACTACGCAAACATTGGTGGTCGAAAACCTCAAAACGACGAATATCTTCCACACGCACACCCCAAGTCTCGCAATCATACAACAAAACTGAACGCACTGCGGCACAGTACACACGACCTTTCAACTTCAGCGAAATATCAGGTCGGCGCCACAAATGCTTCAGTCCAATGTACGCCACTCGAGCCTTGGATATGCGCCTGCTCACCTCTACGACCGTGCTTCCATCAGTCGTCACGATGTTGCCAATGTAACCGAAGCGGTCGACAATGTGCCAGCATCTCTCCATCGAGCATCAAACTGGGAACCCTTGACGTCCAGTCTTGCAACATCACTTTACCATTTTAAGCTGTAAAGCGCATGCCGAATGAAGCTACAGCTCTTGCGATTCTATCTAGTGCACGCTGAGCATGTTCCTTGCATCCGAACAAGCAGACAAGGTCGTCCGCCTAATCTAGGCCACACAGCTTTTCATCATTCCCTAGTTCAATGCCCACATCCTGACGATTTCGTAGGGCATTCTCCATTATCTCGTCCATGACAAAGTTGAACAGGAATGGAGAAATGGGACATCCTTGTCGAACATCGCTGGTCGTTTCGAACGGACTTGATAGTTCACCGTAAACCCTTACGCGGCCAGAAGTATGGGAATACAGTGATTTCAGTAGGTTCACGAATCTCCGTGGCATACCTTTCCGGCGAAAAGCACCGTTTAATCAGCTGAATCGAAGGCGCCTTTCAAGACGGGGAAAACCATTACTGTCAGCCGACGGTGTGTGTGACGCACCTCAAGTGATTGACGGAAAAATAAATATCTGGTCGATGCATCCTCGACCTGGGCGGAATCTGGCCTGTTGTTCGCGGGCATTCCTCTCGCGAGCCGGTGTAAGACGACGCAGCAAAATCGAGGCCGATACCTTGGGTGACTATAGGGATCAAACTGATCCTATACTCATTGCGTTTTTCCTTGTAGAAGATCGGTACAATCAACGACCCGCCCCATGAGAACGGAATACGCTCCTCGTTCCACACGTCAGCGAGCAGGATGGTAAGCTATCTTATCAACGCATCACCACGCATTTTGTTTGGAATTGGAGGGAGTCCGTCGGGACCGGCCGCTTTCCCACACTTTAGTAATCGAATGCATGACTCCAATTCCACTTCCAATGGCGGCTCAGGTGATACTCTCCAAGGAATCGCATTTGTTGACACGGAAGTAACTATATTAGCGCGCGACAAGCTAAACTAATCCTTGAAGTATTCGGCCCAACAGTCAAGCCTTTGCTTATTACTATGAATAGGCTCTCAATTTCTATCGCATATCGTTTCACTGACCAGGGTGCGCCATCCACCGTTGTCACAAATAAGTTTAAACAGCCTTCGACTGTTACCTGCAACAGCTGCTACTTCCATTTTTTCGGCTACCTTGACCCACCAATTTTCGCTATCCAGTGTCTTTGATGAACATGGGATCTAGGACTGCAGGCGAAACCTGCTGCCACGTGAATCACCTGCTGGATATGGGCCCAGTACTCATCTACATTACTGTTCGTCGTAGTTTCTAGCTCATGTGATAATTTCTGTTTATAACTGGTGCGAACTTCTGAATCAGACAAACGTTGTAAGGCTAACCGGGTTTGCGGTTTGTGTCGATGACCATGGAGCTGGAGTGATAATCGCATTGGAATCAATGCACGGTCCGACTCTACGTACGCCGACCAGTAGGATCTACAGTTCTGGATAGAACTGCACCACCGGTAGCTTACTACGATATGATCAATCTGGCTCAGATTACCTGAAGCGTTAGAACGCCATGTCGCCGTGTGACGTGAGCCGTTTCGGAAATTTGTACGGGACAGGAATAACCGATTGCTTGCACAAAACTGAAGAAGTCTATCCCCGCTATCTGTGCGCTGAGCGAGTAAAGCTCAACGTCCACTTAAACACGCTTCTGATGCACTAAATTTGCCAACTTGTGCATTAAAAGCACCTACTGGCACTACAATGTCAGAGCCTTTGCTCGTGCGAACGAGAGTGACGGATTCATCGTAGAGCTCACTCTACTGCGTGCCAGAGCTGTAGTCTTTTGGGAAGTATGTGGAGATCACAAACAAGCTGTGCTTAACACCACCCATAGTAATACGCGGAGATTTGTTTTATTATCGGTTGACAATCAGGAAACCGAAGACAATATACAGATTTAAACTGCAGTCGGATTGGTGATTTCGACGTGGCTAATTAATACTATACCACTTATCAAATACTATATCGACCTCGATAAGATAAGCGCTATCTATTTACCAGTCTATAACGACAGAAAGGTAATAAAAGCCGGACCCGTGCACTTGATTATCTAGGGCATATCGAGCTTCCACTGTGAGATTCACGCGATCCATCTAATTGATGATTATAGGCAAGAAGATATGACTACATGTCATGGAAATTGACACTCGTGTTTGCACATCTAAATCATCCAGTATTACCTGTAGTTCTCTTCCTACTAACTCATGCTTGTGACCATTTAATTTCCGAGTAACAATCAGAACTGTTCTGTTCTGTTCATGCAAACATTAATCATGCACTGGGTGCGATGGCTTTGGTTACTGTCTCCTAGCGGCAACCTCAAAAAAGGAGGGTAAAAGAGTATGAAAGGAGTAAGAGGAGAACTACATTAATGGAATTAGGTGGATGAAGAAAGTTTGTGAATGCAAGAGATACACTGATCGCGGCATCTCGCCATATCCCCCAACGTATCTAACCATCGAGTGGGAGGGTCACTTGGACCCCACCCAATAAGTCTAGCACGCTCTAAATAGCCAAGTCCATCAGTTAGGCTTTTCATACCTTTCTTCCGTGTCATGGACTGATCACCCTTACTCATCTTCTAGCCGATACCTGCTTCAACAAACACAGCACGCCGAGGGATCCTGTCAAGGGACATGCGCAACACATGTCCCAACCACCTTGGCCTGGTGAGCTTAAGTGTTTCATCTAATGATTTGATCCTTGAACCTAAGACTTTCCACCGAACCTTAGCATTGCTCACACGGTGTTCCCACCAGATTCGAGCAATACTACGAAGAAATCGGTGTTCAAATACCGACAATCTTATATCCTCCACCCACATTGGCCATGTCTCCGAACCATACAGAAGCACGGGCCTGACTGCTGCAACGTACACTCGACCCTGTCATGTCCACGCTATAGATGACTCAGGTTGGCAAATGCCAAACGAGCCTTTTGTATATGCAGAGACACTTCATCCGATATTCGACCTCTGGGTGAGATGCAGCTCCCCAGATAACAGAATTTGTCTAAAACGTTTATAATCGCCCCAGATACTGAAAGGTTTGGCGTTGGACCGACCCAGTTCTGCAACAGTATCTTGCACTTTGGAGGTGCAAAACGCATACCGAACATCGCTACGCAATCCGCCAAGCTGTCTAGAAAAGCTTGCAACTTACCTGGATCCTCACTTAGAAGAACTATGTCGTCCGCATACTCAATGTGTGATACCTATCCACCCGGGAAAAGTTCAATGCCGCTATCCCCAACTGACAAAAAGGCGGTCTCTAGGACCATATCAATCACAAAGTTAAGGAGAAAAGGAGAGAGCGGGCAACCCTGACGAACACCGTTTCTCGTGGTGAACTCGGGTGAAAGATCACTGTAAGCCCGAACTCGGTTTCGGCTAGTAATGTAGAGGGATTTTACGATGGGAATGAATTTCTTTGATACACCCTTCAGCAAGAGACAGCGCCAGAGAACCGTGAGGTCGACTGAGTCGAATGCCGCTTTAAGATCAAGAAAAACGGAGATAGTGGGTTTATGGAAGGTGTGTCTATGTTCTAAAATTTGCTGAAGAGTGAAAATGTAGTCAATGCAACCCCGATCAGGTCTAAACCCAACTTAATTCTTGCGCGAGCATTGTTCACGAGCGTTAGATAATCGGCGGAGAATACTGCCAGAGAGCTGTTTGGATGCAATGCTAACCAAACTTATTCCCCTGTGGTTTTCACAGGAAAACCTAACGCCTTTCTTATAAATCGGGACGACCACCGATTCAAACCAACTCTTCTCATATCAAACCAAGGAGTTTTGTCAACTCCAGTAAAATTGCTGGGGCACTGTCGTTGAAAAATAGACCGAGGCAACCCATTCAGTCCGGCAGCCTTATGTCGTTTAAGATAGCTTATCTCACGAAGAACCTCCGTTTTTGACGGAGGATTGGTATCTACAACAAGAGCTGTACCCATTGCGCTGGTGAGCAAACCTGAAGAGGATAAAGGCCAATTCAAGTGCTTTTCGAAATGCTCCGCCCAGCGAATTAGACGACGCTCCTGAGTTTGAATCAGTGAGCCGTTCGCCTCTTGGATCAATTCGCTAACGCCTTGTTTACGTGGACCGGTTTATCTAATCAGACGGAAAAGAGTGCGCTGTTGTTAATCACCGCAGCTTTTTCTACCCCCTTACACTTCGCAATCCACCACTGCTGACGATCATTTCTCAGGCTCCGAATCAGTTGGCGTTTAAGGCATCTCCGCGCCTCATCGTATCTGGAATCCGCAGGAATCTTTTGCGCACATCTAACAGTGCAACTGAGGATGTAGATATCCATTGTTTCTGTGTGTGCCTAGTTGTTGAACCTTGGGTAACATCAGCAACCGCATGTAGAGCCTGTTTGATCTCTGTCCATCGGTTCTTCTGGATCCTGGGCATTTGACTGCATCGATAACCTGGTGGATAATTCTGTTCGGAAAGCATATTGTTGGTTATCGTCCAGAAGAAGCTGCGGGGGATGGTTGGTTTTGGCGTTGTTTCGACCACTGAAGAGACGCAGACTAAAACGCGCGCGGACAAGAGCGTGATCAGTATCTACAGACGTGGACCAAAATGATCGACAGTCTTGAATTGATCTGCGCTAGCGGTAACCGACAGCAATATGGCCGATCTGAGTTCAACTCTGTGAAGACGCAGGAGGACGCCAGGTTAGCCGGTGACGCTTTTTGTGCGAGAAATTTGTACTCGCTAGGAATAGTTCATGGTCGGAACTTAGTTAAATGAGTCGATCACCGATATCAGTTCGATCGGCTGGAACGCAGTATCGGCCTCTTGTATTTCTCTCCATCTCGTCTAAGCTTCTGACTTGAGCATTGGAATCACCAGCAACAACCGTGATATCCGTAGAGCACACGCTGCGGAGCAGTTGAGACAAATCCTGGTAGAATTCATCTTTAGCCTCAGGAGAGCTACACAGAAACGACAAACAGGCATTGGCGCTTCAGTCTAGTGCTGTTGACATGCACAAAACCATTCAACCGAACTGCACACACACAGTTGCTGACTGGGATCCAGTCGGGCAGTGCACGCTCAGCCTTCACGCTCAGAACGATGCCAACGCTAGCCTGACCACGAGCGCTAGACACCGAATCACCCGACATGCGAAGAGTGAAACGAGAATCCGAGCTCAGGGGAGCGAAGTATTAACACTGAAGTTGGGTCTTGTATGCGTGTTTCGGAGACACAACACACGTCTATGTTAAAGGTTTCAAGAGTCCTAGTTAGGGCAGCCTGTTGCCCCGTTTGGCAAAGTGTGCGGGCGTTGAAAGCTGCTAAGTGACAAGGATGCTTAGGTCGGAGAATGGATTCTCTTCCTCCCACTGTCTTTAATTTGCTACCCTTTCCGAGAGTTACAAGTTCACAGTCACGACTCATTGTGGCTACTCGTACGCAGTTAGAATTGGAACGTAAAGGGATGAAGAGCAGAGAGATCAGGAATGTTTCCCGATTGACCGCTGGAGATTTCTGGGCACATCATACTTCGTGGCTGCTCACACCACACAAAAGGTTTTTCTTTGGACACCCTAACCGGAGCCTTTGACTCAAAAGCCTCACCCACAAGGCAGTGGGGCGTTAACCCAGCACGGGAACGTGACCGGAGAACCCGTGAGGGGACTTCTGGTCTGTTGCGTGAGACCTGATTACTGCCGACGTTTTGTCTTGTCTTCGCTGGTGATTCGTTATCGATCCGCTTTTCGGCTTCAGTCCTTAGCCCCATGCACCCAATGAAGCAAGCGGAACGTGAACGGGGCAGCATCCTTTGGGTCCGGGACTGCCCAGCTTAGGCGGGCCATAGCTACTCAATGAAGTGTGATGACTTCTCCCACCGTCGAGAGAAACCCCAGGTACTCCACTCTCACATCCATCTAGTGGGGGGGGGGGTTAGACCGGTAAACTGCTTCTCTCTGTGTTTGTTCGCTGGAGTGACCTCTCTAGGAGGATAGTGGTTAGAACCAGATGTTGCCCATCAACTGCTTCTGAGACTATACTTCGTCTGACTACTACCCATTGACCTGTCAAGCATGACTGCATCTCCGGCTTAGGGAAGCCGTCCTGCATAGCTCTTTGGGTCATGGAGGCACGCAAGCCATCACACCACTCCAAGGTACAGTCTCGTTGTGAGGGGACAATCAGAACAACCGCAATCGTTGAATTGTTGATGATTGTTCCAACGGAATCCGACTTATCGAAGTGCTTACCATTCAGAAGACAGATGTGAATATGCACGCTTGAGTGGCAAACACGCTATCGGTAGATCATGTACTAACGAAAGAAACCAATGAGCAAATACTTCATAAATTGTGATTTGCTTCGGATGTTCCACGCATAGCGCTGTGAACTTGACCAACATAATCAGTTGATTGTAATCAAAAATGATTAATAAATAATTTTTCACTCCCTTTTAAGTATTTTACAACAATGTACAGCATTTCTGGAAGGGGGCCGCAGCTAATCAGTGGCTGCTGAACGGAGAAATGGATCCGTATTGGTTGGCATGCCACTAATAGGGTTGCCGGATTACGTCGTTAGCTTATTAGCAGTATATTTGAAGCTATAGTTATAAATCCCAGTGTTGTTGATCGTCTTATCAAGGGGACAATCCAGTGTATTTTTCCGACTGACATCAGGCAGAGTCAACATATAACTATTGCTGTCGCTTTCAGTGGCAAAAATATAAATTCAAACATACGGAAGAGGATGCACTCCCGTGGAACAAACTACAAAATCAGTAGTAAACCACAAAAGAAAACGTAACTTGCTGAACACGTTTGTCCATTGAAATATCATGACTAGCGAAATAACGTTCCCGGATTAGGCTCAAATACGTCTTGGCCCGCTTTTTGATGGTAGAATGAGTGAGTGAGCGGGTCATTTGGCGTGGTTCGAGCCACCCATTTGTTTCCAATCCACTTGGAAAATGTTTGCTGTGTTGATGTCAGTAAGCCAGTCAATTTACTTCTGGACTTATGCACACTGGTATTTCAATGCGTACACATTCGTAGGTTCAATTTGGCCATTGCGACCACAATAAACCTAACGACGAGGGTTGCCATGGCGACGAGAGGAGATTGAGTGCTAAAGCCTAAGTCTAAACGCAATGTACACGAGCCCTTTATAAGTTAAGTTGGACAGTAGGTATGGTGTCTTAGGAGAACCAAACAGTGATTGAACGGTATAATAATCTAGGTGATAAAAAGGTCTTGGTCTGAGGCCCCGACAGTACAATATCTGAAGTTCCTCAATACTATGGGCTTTTTTTTAATCAATCTTTTACTTCGTTTTTTCTCGAAAGAATAGTACATTATTCCAGGAAGGCGAAAGCTGTCACTCCCAGACTTCCGAAAAGGTAAGCTGACCGATAATGGTCAAATCCGAAACTAAAATCCTAAAATGTTTTCTTAGGGTAACCCGTTTGATCAACAAAAAAATCTATGGATATTAGACCATTGAAAAGCTCCTGCTTGCGATAGTGCAAAAGCTCCTAGCAGAAAACACCCAAAACCAACCGTTCAGTGGCAGAGCAAATCAACTCAGATCATTTGCGATTATTGGACAATGATCAAGTTCAGCTACGATTCACTAGATGACCAAAGGAACTGGAAATCAGGTCAGTTAGGCATGATGTGATCAATTATGACATCATAAAAGTATCATCAACAACAAAAAATGTGAATGAAGTAGTAGCTAAATCGATTTTGCGGTTAAGATGCTGGTGAAAAAAAATGAAGGAAGCACTGCGGTGTATGAAGACAATCAAAAATTCTAGTTTTCTTTTCTAGGTCCAGTACTCTCTTGTGATCGGTTCTGGAGACTGTTGGGAAGATTCAGTGACTTCTGATAATATCCACCCCATCAGATCGTTAAATTACGCGAGAACTAAGGGGACTGCAAGTAAATACGTTTTTTTTCGGGGTATGACTCACCGTGGTACTACGATTTGGATATCTGTACAATTAACCGACTGGTGTAGTATCATAATATTATGTGTGAACTCCGGTTTTGACAGTCCCATAGCGCTAGCCCATAAAACAAAGTATTTAAAGCTCGAATTGAACACTTCAGAACACTTTCACGTGTGCTCAATCTGGTTTGGATAAATAAAATAACTAAATAACTAGCTTGCCTGATTGGTTGAACCTTTTCCTTATTTGTGAACCACCCACGTATGACTGCTGTTTGTGGGTTGGGTCAGTGTCCATACGTGCACGTTGGCAGATCGGTTGGGCGGCATTTAATGCCACGACACTGTCTTGCTAAGGCCTCTATTTCAGGGGAGAATACTCGCCTAAAATTTTCGGAAACAGCAGATAATCTGTCTTCTAAAGATTTTCAGGTTCCCAAAGGACGGAACAACTAAATGAACATCTTTTGTTTACATCAGTCTTTATGAGAGCTTTGTCTAGCTAGCCTAAGAAGTTCCAAAGCACTTATCATGCCTCGAAGACACCCTAAAGTAAGCAAACCCAACACCAGTATCACGACTGTTGTCGATGCGATATGGTTGTCAATTTTCGCAACTGGCAACGGGCTTGTAAACACACACACACACGCACACAGAATACAAATCGTTCAAATGTGTATGCGGGCTAGATATACTCGTCCGCTATCCAGTCCGAACCAGCAAACTAATCGACTGACCAACATGCCATCATTTGTAGTTTGTCTTATCCACCAAACTTGCCGACGGCAACTGAAATGACCAACTGGTGAAAAGTTCTGACGAGGTTTTGAACTTAATGTCAGATAAAAGCTCATATTTCGTGGTCAGATACAGGTAAAACTTAGTTGTCGTCGAGATAAACACCAAAGCTCAGCCCAATATGACCCACCGTATTTGGTCTTACATATACATACATACATTCGTTTCCCTAGTGACATAGACTGTTGTGTTCAAGAGGTATAACCGTTACACTGTGCAGATTAACATATGAAGTTAAACAGTTAAACAGTCACATTCTTTATCGTGCATTAGATATTGCACTATGTTTTGTGAGTTGATTGCTTGATTGATCTCGCTAGGATTAGCCACTAAACCGCTCAAACAAATGCAATCTGTAAGTTTTAGAAGGAAGTTTTGAGTTTGAACCACGATCCCCTTGAGAATGTTGATCGTTTAAAGTATGAATAATGCCAGCAATATATCGGAACCGAGATCGGTTCGCAGTGCATCAGAAAAAACGATGTTATATGTAAGCGATTGATGTTCGTTAACAGCGCGGTCGGAAACGATGGTATTCCGTTGACGTTTCGGTTATCGCGGGTAACCTTTCTAAAGACCAATTTATGATCGACTGTAAACCAGTATCAAGAAAGGTTGCCTGCGGTCACCGAAACATCAACGGAATACCATCATTTCCGACAACGTTGTTTTCGAACATCTAAACGCTTACATAGAAAATCTACCAAGCTACCAATTAGTGGAAACTACGGCATGGTTGTTCTATCTAAATCGTATGTCTTGCTTTTATCTAAGGCATTTAAAAAAATATAAATGTCACATGCCCGTCCGATCGACGAGCTTTCCAGTGCCTCCTACCTATAATATCACTCATCCGGATACTGCGTTCACACTGACGTCGTTTCTTAGTGGCTGTTTCCTACTCTGATGTCAACTGACCTTATTCCTCATTGATTATTACACATGTGCTCATTGCAATTAGTCATGGTCAGGACTTAGTGTTTTGCTTGCAGTGCGGTTGCTCTTCTTGTGGCTTTGTGTGGGTTCACTGGCAGTTGGAACAGACGCCATATTATGGCGGTGCTCATAATTACCTATTGCCGATTTATGGGAATTTTGCGCTCCCTATTCTCAGCAAACTTCCACACTGATGCAGTGGTAGGTCTTATTGGATACAAGATTGTTTATCACGGCTAAAAGAAATCCTAGTCATACTGGCCAAATGGGTGATCACAGCTGTTTTTTTTCTAATGCCAACAGTCTAACAGATGTGCTTGCCTCAGAAGATTGGTACTATTGACCGCGGCCTGTTGCATGCGTGCTTTGTTCACCACCTACGCAATACAACACCAAAACATACCCTTTCCCAATTTTATGGTCTTCATACAGGGCAAACGTCGAGTCCTCTGTGAAGGCTAAGCCCGTAAATGCTCGAAGAGCCCATGACGACATTGAATTTCGCCGTTCCACGATTCGATTGGGCCTTCCAATTTCGTGTGATCCGTCTGTGCAGAGGGCAAATGGGTCGAAAATGTTCAGACGTGCGGTGAACCAAATTCTCGGTCTTCGTCTCCAGGTACTAGTCGTGGATCGATACGTCTCTAACGCATTGGGTCTGTAAAAAGCAGCAGCATCAAGAGTTAAATCAGGAGTTGTCGGCGAACATGTTTTGGGTGATTTCGTTCTCAAGCCATTACAATCACGTTTATATGAAAACGAATCAATAGGAAGAGTTGGGAAAAGTCTCATTAAGTCGGCACGGAGAAATAAGGGTGAGGGGGGACGGAAACGCGCGTGAATGACCAGATTATGCAATCGGTGGTAATTAGCTTACGTCACCGCTGCGCCCTACTGTGCAACACAGTTGACTGTTGGCCATGGGAGTTGTAGTGCTTGGACTAATTTTCGCTGCGCCCAAAGCTCAGGCTTTGAGAGGCGGATGATAACTACCTCGGCAGTTGCTAGTATCCGGAATCTAATTGTTCTTGACACGTTGTGGGACGCGGTAGACGACTTTGAAGGCGGACTGGGTGTCGATTGGATGCCCAGCTTCTACCAAGTGCGCAACGATTGAACTTGATACTACTCCATTGGCTCCATGTCTAAGCCATCGTGGGGTGATGTTCCCTAATGCGTTTTGATGGCTGTCTTGCCGTTCGACTTATGTAAGTGGCGGAGTGTATATACTACTTATTGAATAAGTAGTTAATTGCTCAAAACACAATTATAGACAGTAGCAGATTAATAACGAACACCACTATGTCCAAGGGACTAAACGCAATAAGGTAAACGAGGACATGCAAACCACATGACCTTCCCTCCGTCTGGATAATGACTGTCTTCAAGTGGATTGGAACGCCGGTATGCATATAAGCATTGTTACACTTGATTAATTTTGGCGACGCCCGAACGAGTGCTTCCCAGTAAACAACCTATCTGCCAGATACGTCTTGTTCATCATAACACAAGTAGCACCACAGGTGCACCTGAATTGGTAGACTAACATGGATGAGGTCAAAAAGGGCAGCTTGTCATTGTTTTCGCATCGGATTATTGGTGACGTAACAAACACACATCTGATCTTGGCGGCGTTGAAAGTGGACCTCGCCGTGGCACTCAAAATTTTACTGACTCTATCGGCAGCAATGTCCCCCTTGAGGGGGAGTCGGATTATTAGTGCCTTCTTTTCTGTCTGAGGGATTTTCACTGGTTTTGTCCGTTCAGCCCAGTTTCTTTGGATAAATTTATCGGGATAACCATTCCAGGTCGCTTTCCGATACACCTTTCTCTGGATCGAGCCATCAGGTCGTCTGGTTAAGTATACATCAAGAAACGATAAGCAATTTCCTTCTTCCATTTCGGTGGTGAACTTAATAGCGGAGTGTGCAGTGTTGATTTCACATGAAATATCATCTAAATCGGTTTGTGCCGGTAGTAGTGGTCAAATCGTCTTATTGTTCTGCGTAACGCTTGAGTTCCTAGCTTTGCCACGAAAACATCCTAGAAATGAGGCCATAGCAACCCCATCCTTCTGGCGATAATAAGTGTTATTGAATACAAACTGTGAATTCAAAATTTATCGAAGAACTAGCTCTCTTAGATCGGTAGTCGGAATTCCCACGGGTACCGCTCCTTCATCAACAAATGAACAAATAAAGTCTGCTGTTTCAATCAAAGGTACATTAGTAAACAAAGAAACCATATCCAAAGAGAACATTTGCTTTCCTGATATATTCACATCTTTAATAACTTCAGTAAAGTGAAAAGTGTCACGAAGTGTATGCTTCGCAGGTCTCTGTCGTACGGGTTCTAAAAGATTATCTATCTATCGGGCTGTCGTGTGGTATGCTGAATTTGCAATGGAAACGATGGGGCGGAGGGGCAGCTCAGGTTTATGGACTTTTGGAAGGCCATATAGTCAGGGTATGGTGAAGCCTATAGGCTTAAGGCTTTCAAAGAGGCTAGGTGAAATGTAGCTTTGGTCTCTGATTTATCCTCGAACTGCCACTTGCTTCGTGAATGATTCACACCGGGGAATTGTAGCACACTTCACACAACCCAAAATGTAAGCCACTCGGATTGAACACAGTGCTTCTCCTAGAGCGTACTCACCAAGAGCGGTCATCCCCTCCGTGCGAACACATTTTTCCTGCCCCGATTGATTTTACCAATAAAAGCCCTCTAAAGTGAACATCACTTTCGGGTGAACACGGTCCTCGGGTTGCATACCTACACACCAGCAGGAAACGCCACTTGATTCTGTTAAATAAAGCTCGTAGGTCCTTCTATTGTGACAAGAGTCAAACGTTGCTCTTGGGTATGTATGCCTGAACATTGTAGGCCCTTCAGATATTTCATGGAAGGTCATTGGAATCATTTGACAATCAGTATCAGTGGATATTCAGGAATTCCGCGAATGTTGTATTGTTGTGTGCCCTCAACTGTTTGCAACAGCCGTTGACAACCGTGGTGATGGCTATCGCAAATTTACTTTAATGTTTGATCTCATGGCTGACAAGCCTGTTGGGTTCACTTAACAGAATTACTGCAACTTTCATACCATTACAATGGAACTCATGAGAGCCCCCAAATTGAGAGAGATTTCCTAGAGCCTTGGTGAAAAAGCAATGGTTAGTAACCTATACAATAATGGACTTTTCGTGAAGAACACAGCACCCCAATTCAGTGTGGGGAGAACGAAAGTCCACATGATTGTCAGAAGTGAGGCTAGCATCAAAACTAGTTGGGACCACTAACGTCTCGGTTGCTTCAGCAATGCTAACAGCGCTCTGTACGTATGGTTTCACACTGCAGAGACGTCAATCTTAAGAAGTGGCGACGACGAAGAAGAGAAGGCTGAGTGTGAAAACGTTCCTGTGAGGGGTGCAATCCAGGCTGCACAACTACTGTAAAATTTGCACTAGAATCGTGCGTGGAATTTGTGCTCGAAGTAGAAAACATAGAAGAAGTTAGTCTTACAACAGAGACAACAAATTGGGGAAAAATTGACGATGGGTTCCGTTTTGATAAGACAAATTGCTACTGCAAGTTTGGTTCGTGACATTTCAATCGTGATAATCTCACTTGAATCTCTCCGAAGGTTGGTGGGTTTTGAAAACTTCGTTTTTTCACTATTTTATGCTACTTTCTGAAAGTCTCTCCTGGAAGCAAAAAATTGGTCGACCCCGATAACGTTCGTTCTAGAGAGGGGGGAGGGAAGCACTGTTCCTGACCGGGTGAAACACCTCACATGTCAACACTGCATATAAGTCCTGTTACCAATTTTGTTTTCAAGCCAAGTTCGCGTGAGAACCAATAAGTTGACAACAGGTACCTCAGGGTATGAGATTGTACATGAAAATTCAGTTTGGCACTTCGAGAAACGCCTTTACACTGGATTAGTCCAGATTCCGAGCTTTTTATTTTGCATCTTCCAAACAGTTACTATTTCTCATGCGCTTAGATCGCTAGACCACGACGACCACCACCTGCTCGCCAGTACACGCGCGTGATAACTGTCTGTACATTGTCATTCAGCCACACAACTTCTAGCCTTGTTTTTATGACAAGTACTGATTGATGTTAACCCGTATGTCTTAGGTCCATTTTTTGGCTTTATCTGTTCGTATAGCTTATCAATGAACCCTGGTCCCTAACAGATTTTGTCGCTTACGTAACCTTTCTGCCCCACCGTGTCCCTATGTGCACGGACCCACTGGTTGCCACGACAACTCCGTTGGCGCTGTTGTTTCCGCACACTACTCCCCATCCACGTGTTGTTTCTTACCCGACTCATTCTGTTACTGCCTCATGACTGCCTGCATTACTTAACTGGGCTCCATCGCTTGGGTATAATTATCTCACTGCATGCATATTTTGTGGAAGTCAACACCAGAGAGGAGAAAGGTTGTTCAGCTTGGGAAAGATGTGCTTTAATTGCGAGAAGCTAAATCATTTCGCCCGTAAGTATCAGTCCTCCAGGTTGGGGGTTGATTTGAGCTAGCAACTCAATCGGTAAAATCAGTGGAAGAATAATTGATCCAAGCAAATGGGCTTCCACTAAGCCATCCCGCTGCCTTGCGGACAGGTTCTTGTCAGAACTAAAGGCTTTGGATGAGGACCCTAATCGTTCTCCTGCTTTGTGGCTGGACACCCTAGCAGTACCCGTCCAACATCTCCCATGAACTGCACGACTACAAAGAATTCCATACTGCATCGGTCGTCGCGCAGGCTAATCAGGACCGCGCTGCCCATTGCATCGAGCGGGGTGGGTAGTGATAAGTGTGCTACTGCTCAGAGTTCCCTCTCTGTTATTCAACCTTTGTCTTCTGTCCCTAACCATCCCTCTTTGCCCCATCTATCCACCCATAATGCTCCCATTGATAACACGGTCGATACTCGCAACGATTCACTGTCAAATAGTGTCGGGAATAATCCTCTGTCTGGTAACTCACATTTTCTCAAGCCCCGTCAGCCTCTGAATCTCGGCTCCTTCAACGTGCGTACACTCATGCAGGCCGGTCAGCAGGCGTGCCTAGCCCTCACAATGAACTCTCTGAAGATTGATGTTTGCTGCTTAAGCGAAACGCGTATCCAGGATTCGAGCAATGTAATTCAGCTAACTGCTCCTGGTATCTCATCGAGGTATATTCTGCGCACCTCAGGAGACGAAGCAGCTAGAGCTGTGGGTCAACGTGGTGTAGGAATTGTCTTGACTGACAAGGCTGAGGCTGCCCTATTAGACTGGATCCCTGTTAACAGTCGTTTATGTGCTGTGAGACTCCAAGGGTCAGTCGGCGTTCGAAAGGATAGTTGTGTTAAACGCAATTTGTTCGTGATCTCGGCGTACGCCCCAACGGACTGCAGCTCAGACTTGCAGAAAGATGAGTTCTATGATGCCCTCGCCACTCTCGTTCGCAGCAGTAAAGGTTCCGACATTGTAGTGCTAGCTGGTGACTTCAATGCACAAGTTGGCAAACTCAGTGTGTCAGAAGCCTGTTTAGGTGGGCGTTGTGCTTTACCCGCTGAGCGCACAGATAACGGGGATAGGCTTCTCCAATTTTGTGCAGACAATCGATTGTTCTTGTCTAGCACAAATTTCCGACACAGCTCGCGTCGCACAGCGACATGGCGCTCTAACTCTACAGGTACTTTTAGTCAAATTGACCATATCGCCGTAAGCTACCGGTGGCGCAGTTCTGTTCAGAACTGTAGGTCTTACTGGTCCACGTACGTAGAGTCGGACCATGCCTTAGTTTTAATGCGATTATCTCTCCAGCTCCATGGCCATCGTCGCAAACCGCAAACCCGATTAGCCGTGCAACGTTTGTGTGATCCAGACGTTTGCACCCGTTATGAGCAGAAGTTAGCACATGAGCTAGGATCCACGGAGAACAGTAATGTAGATGAGCATTGGTCTCATATCAAACAGGCGATGCACGTTGCAGCAGGTTTTGCCTGTGGTCATGGATCCGTTGTCCATCAAAGACACTGGATCTCGCAAGAGTCGCTGAGTATAATGGAGCAAAAGCGTCAGCTTTCGAACCGTAAGGAGATGAATAAGATGCGGAGAAAGCTGCAAAGACAAGTTACGCGAAGCCTTAAGAAGGATCGCGAAAATTGGTGGGTCAATGTAGCCGAAGAAATGGAAGTGGCAGCTGCTTCAGGTAACAGTCAAACACTGTTCAAACTTATTCGTGACACCAGTGGACGGCGAACTCAGGTCAGTGAAGCGATTTGCAGTAGGAATGGAGAACCCATCCATAACAAACAGCAAAGGCTTGACCGATGGGCCGAGTACTTCAAGGAACAGTTTAGCTGGCCGCACGCTAGTGTAGTTACTCCCGTGTCAACAACTGTGACTTCTTGGGTGGTATCACTTGAGCCCCCATCAGAAGTAGAAGTGGAGTCATGTATTCGATTACTAAGGCGGGGGAAAGCGGCAGGTACCGACGAACTTCCTCCAGTTCTTTTCAAACTGGGTGGTGAGGCATTGATAAAATCACTAACCGCCTTGCTCCGTGACATTTGGAACGCGGAGCGTATTCCGTTAATATGGAGCGAGTCATTGATTGTTCCCATCTTCAAGAAGGGAATACGCAATGACTGCAGTAATCATCGTGGGATTAGCTTAATCCCGATAGTCGCCAAAGTATTAGCTTCGATTTTGCTGCACCGTCTTACACCGGCTCGCGAGAGGAATGTCCGCGAAGAGCAGGCTGGATTCCGCCCAGGTCGAGGATGCATCGACCAGATTTTTACTCTTCGCCGACTACTTGAAACGCGTCACACGCACCGCCGACCAACAATAATGCTTTTCTTAGACCTGAAAGGCGCCTTCGATTCAGTTGATCGAACAGCGCTCTTCAGTACTCTTCATCGAAAAGGTATGCCCCAGAAGTTCGTGAACCTAATGAGATCATTGTATTCTCATACTTCTGGCCGCGTAAGGGTTTACGGTGAACTATCCGGTCGGTTCGAAACGACCAGTGGTGTTCGGCAGGGATGCCCTTTGTCTCCATTCCTTTTTAACTTCGTCATGGACGAAATAATGGAGAGTGCGCTGCAAAATCTTCAGGATGTAGGCGTCGAACTAGGAGATAGTGAAAAGCTATGTGACCTGGATTACGCAGACGACGTTGTCTGCTTGTTCGAATCCACGGAACATGCTCAGCGTGCACTAGATAATCTCGCAAGAGCTGTAGCTCCATTCGGCATGCGTTTTGCACCTTCAAAGTGCAAGATGATGT
The DNA here is from genome assembly GCA_948099385.1 of Fasciola hepatica. NCBI lineage: Eukaryota > Metazoa > Platyhelminthes > Trematoda > Plagiorchiida > Fasciolidae > Fasciola > Fasciola hepatica. Next base: position 5,206,366 of record CANUEZ040000121.1, on the reverse strand, counting down.
TCCAAGACTGGACGTCAACGATTCCGAGCTTGATGCTCGACGGGGAGGTGCTGGCAGTTGTCGATCACTTCACCTACCTCGGTAGCTGCGTGACGACGGATGGGAGCACAGTAGTAGAGGTGAGTACGCGGATATCCAAAGCTCGAGCGGCGTACGCTGGACTGAAGCACTTGTGGCGCCGATCCGATATTTCACTGAAGTTGAAAGGTCGTGTATACTGTGCCACTGTGCGTTCAGTTTTGTTGTATGGTTGCGAAACTTGGAGTCTGCGTGCTGAAGATATTCGTCGTCTTGAGGTTTTCGACCATCGATATTTACGTAGTATCGCTAGGATTGGGTGGAATAGCCGAGTAAGCAACGATGAGGTAAGAAAGCGAGTATTGGGTACTAATTCAGAGAACGTTTTGTCACAGCGTATCCAACTTAGTAGACTTCGTTGGTTGGGACACGTGTTACGTATGGCAAACACACGTCTACCGTACCGTGTCCTATTCTCCGCCCCTCCCAGGGAGTGGAAGAGACCACGTGGAGGTCAACAGATGACGTGGCAGCGAGGAATGAGAAAATGTACAGCAGACTTAGGAAAAGTAGGTGCTTCACGTCTTCGTGGTTGGGGTCCAAAAGATCCGTCCACCAGTTGGCTGGAGACACTGAAGGATATGGCTGCGAACCGCGAACAGTGGAGATCGTGTTGTCACTTTCTATCGAATCAGAATGTTTGATCGGTGTACGTTTGTACAGTTAGACTGTGTATTCCGTGTGTTGGCTACTAGGGCATTCTTTTCTTTTCCCACCCATATAGGTCCACTCCCTGTCCATCTTGTATATTCATACTTTTTAATTCAACGTGCAACATGGTGAGAAAGGCAGTGGTCAGTGGGGCTTGCCCTACTGTTTAACGCTGTACGATGATGATGATGATGATGATGTAAGTATCATTCAATTCTTACAAATCCAGTCAACAAGTCAACGGATTTAAAACCTACCGTCAGTGGGTTTAACTGCGGCAGCACAGAAAAAGGGTTATTTGTAGACTTTATTGTCAATAAGAAACCCGTGTTTTCAACTGGATTCGTGTGCCTGGGTGAATACAATCCCTGTCTCCGACATTGATGGTGGGGACACCAAGAATTGCACCACCAGTTTGAGTATGTAGAATGGAACAGAAACGATCGTCAAGGGAAGTTTTTATTACATGCTATCGCTTGGGTGCAGTGGAAGGGGAATAAACCGCATGGTCACAATGGTCCAATGCACTATTAGAGATAATCAGCAATCAGACTCTGAGATTTGAAGCGGAGAACCACATAAGGTCCCAATAGGTTAGGTGTGGTACGAGCCGGACGACAGTGGAATACTGTCTACCACCAAAGTAATCGGTGATGGCGAGGACTCGGACCTCTCTCTCTGACCTCCGAAGTGATAATCAAACGCTTTGAACCACTCGACCATCACCGGTTGTAGAAGAAGCAGAAGTAGACTTGGAAGTCAAAAACTCCAAGTATAGCGTCACTGGAAGAATCAAATTCCTGGTGACAGAAGACAACTTGCGGCCGGTGCTAGGACTTGATACAATGAGACTATTTGCGAGCAAAGAGGCGTTTTCCTGGCTATAGTGGGACAGCACTATATATATATATATATATATATATATATATATATATATATATATATATATAATGTGGTTCTCGAGATCCACCCACCCGATGGTTGGATGCTATAAGTGACACGGTTAGGTGCCGTGGTCGGTGGCATAATTGTACCCGAGTTCTTTATTTGTCTGCATGATTTCCTCTCATAAATTTATTTTCTGTTGGTTTGTTTCATATGGTCTTATTCGTTTTGCTCTCAATCAGACGATGTTGCGGGATAGCAACCCAAACCAGAACACAGAAACAAGGTCAATGGTGCGAAGAGCTGAACTGCTATTTTACACCGAGCCTGGAGTCAGGCATAATACCAACACAAGAGGCAAGAATTGGAGACCATATACGTCATTTGAGGTGTTTCGATTGAAAAACGCATTAACCATGGTGAGAGTTTGGCTTACCTTACTAGACCAGGTCGTTGGCGGAGAGACATTGCAGAGAGTTCTCTTGGAGTGGGGTCTAGCTGAATCTTAGAAAGAAAAAATTGTACTTAACAACAAGCGAGTACTTTGTCGGTAAGATTTTCCGTTGTACCGCGCCTCCGAAAATCGGACTCTAGAGCAGAACAGATTCGGTCACTTTCGGTGTTATTATGGTCTGAAATGATACCTAATACGTTTAACATAGAGCAATTTCTAACACTTACGTGATCCATTCTCTTCATGTACAAAACTGGGAATCTGTTTGCCAGTGAAGTTATCTGCTTCCTTTCGGCGATTCTAAATGATAGACAGCGTTAGTAGTGTTCAGTTGTGACTAAAAAACCAACCAAAGGTAGATGAGTAGCCCAAGGTGGATTAGTTGAGTATTTTGTTTCCTGTCTTTCTGAAACCTTTGGGGTCCATAATCGATCCGAGGACTCCGTTCCCCAACTCACTGTTGAGGAAGAGTGAGTAGACCGACTGGACTGGGAAATTTTGAAGTCAGGCCCCGATTGGCTTTCTGACGAGAAGTTCAGATTCAATTTCGGTACCTCGGGCATTTCACAGATTACTGTAGCATAACCGCGGGTTACAAAGATAAATGAGGATTAATCTGTAGAAGAATGTGGCATATTTCAATTCTAAAACTAAATTAAATGATTCATGCATGCTTTTGAGAGCAAGGCATAACATACTGCGGAGTTTATTATATATATATATATATATATATATATATATATATATCCTATTCACACCTTTACATACTACCTACTATCAATGTGAGTGCTCGCACATATATCTTTGTTGTTCGTTGGGCTAGCAGTGACTCAGACAAGAATAATCAACAACAAAAAAGCAGTTGTGATTCATTTGTGGACTCTCCAAAAAAGAGTATCCATTCACACTGCAGGCCGCTACCGGGGCCCTGACGGGACCTAGATGAGTTCAGCCCATCGCCCGAAATTTTCCTGCAAATGGGTTCCTTTTTTCTACTTTCACATCCCCGATTCCCGTTTTACTTTTCAATTTATTCTAATACCTCAAACCTCATTTAAACTGGCTCCATGCTCTATTATTGATAAATGTAAACAGAAGTCGCCAATGTCGATAATCATTGTTACTGGTGACTTCTGCCTACATTTATGATGGATTTATTAGGAACATTAGCGTTTTCGCAATTTAAACTTAACTTATACTACTAGATGTATATGTTTTTAATAAACAGAAAATGTCATGGAAGCTTATGTAATTTTTTCCGATAAATACAACAAAATTTTCTGCCTATCGCTAGCCCATTTGTCCAGCGTTGGACCAGCGTACCGTGTACAATATGCTGCATGGGTTCTCGTTTGAAACGATATCGGGTCATTTTGAGGCATGCTTTGAACCCACCGGGGACGAAGCGGCTTACAAACCAAACGAATTCAGAAATCGCCATGATCACTGAGATTGACGTTTAGATCGTGCGATCTAAACGTCAAGCTCAGTGATCAGGACATCATGGCAACCAACAACCTGAGCTACAACAAACACAAATATTTAAAACCACTGAGAGTTCAGAAATTCTGAATGTATCTTGACTATGCAACATTATTTCATCTCAAAAAGGTACACAACCAGCACGCCGAGATGGGCAAACGCTGGGCACATGATGGGCAGTTCCATCCATCGTACAGCGCTAAACAGCAAGGCAAGCCCTACTGACGACTGCCTTTCTCACCTTCTTGCACGTAGAAAAAAAGAAAGAACGAACACAGGTGGACAGGGAGTGAACCTACACGGGAGGAAAAGGAAAAAACTCCCTAATAGCCAACACACGGAGTGCACGGTCCAACTGTAAAAATGCACATCGATCAATCATTCTTATTCGACACAGTGACAACACGATCGCCACTGTTCACGGTTCGCTGCCATATCCTTCAGTGTCTCCAGCCAACTGGTTGACGGATCTTTTGGACTCCAACCACGAAGACGTGAAGCACCCACTTTTCCTAAGTTCGCTGTACATTTTCTCATTCCTCGCTGCCACGTCATCTGCTGACCTCCACGTAGCTTCTTCAACTCTCTAGGAAGAACGGAAAACAGGACACGGTATGGTACTATGTGAACATCGGTGGTCGAAAACCTCAAAACAACGAATATCTTCCACACGCAGACCCCAAATCTCGCAACCACTGAAAACGATGAGCACCGCTACCGGGGACCCAGATGGGCTCAGCCCGTTTTCCTCCTTTTCTGCAAATATATTTGTAAATTTCATGAAAGTCCCTTGTAGGTTTTTCCAATAAATACAAAAAAGTGTTCCACTTGACGTTAGCCCGTTTCACCCAGCGTTTAAAATTTTAAGTTTTTGGAACTAGAGGCAGTGGGACACCTCCCGTATGAGCCTCATCACCGTCCACTGCTGGCAATGACCTTACGATGGAGATCCACACCAACGTTCCGTCAGATGTGCATCAAGTTTCCTTTTGAATAGTTCGTAATTGATCTCTTTCACCAAGTCAGATGGCAGCGAGTTCCAAATTTTGGTTGCCCTCCTTGAAAGACGGTAGACCAAAGGAGACCATCCGACTGTAGCTTCACGGGCGTCAACCAGTGCTCCCTTGTGCGCAAGTGGTCACGAAGCGGGAATTCCACCTGCAACTCGGCGCCAATTTCGCCCCGGAGTATTCGTCGTATTTATATCAGGCCACCTCTTACTCTTTGATACGGTTCCGCAAACAGACCCGTTAACTCCAACCGCCTGTCGTAACTGATCTCCCGTAGTCCAACGACGAGACGAGTGGCGGCTCGCTGCACCCTTTCTAGCTTCGCGAATTCGGCAGCCGTGCAGAGGAATGTAGCGGCTCTGCTATACTCCAGTCGAGGACGTACGTATAAGTTATGCAGGAGTTCGAAAGCACCATAAGGTAGCTTCCCAAACGTAGATGCTCCCCGCCGAGGCACATACCTTGTCAGTGTGATCGCGGGTTTTGAGCGTATATGACACCATCACTCCAAGTATTTTTCACCGACAGACACTCGAAAAGCTGCTCCCTGGAAAAGGTAGATGTAATCAGACCTCGGTCCCCCTAGCTACAACTGAGTGCACTTTTAGACATTGACTGGGAGAGCCCGCGCGTTGGACTACTGCGCTAGATTATCCAAATCCGCTTGTAGCGTCTCGTGATCCGCTGTAGTTTTGATCACATGCAAGATTTTGAGATCGCCAGCATGGACCAGACAAAGGGACATCAGTTCTTGTGGCAAGTCGTTGATAAATGCCAGGGACAGCAATAGGCCTAAGACCGAGCCTTGCGGTGCTCCGCTGGAAGCCTCATACCACTCAGTACGATGAAGCCAATTTCATAGAAGACCTTTTCTTCAGGAAGTCTTCAATCCACTTATGTGACTGTTCTGTCACTCCTAACGATCACAACTCAATGAGCAGACGGTTGCACGGCACTTTGTCGAACGCTTTACTTGTAACATGCAAGTAGCAGTGATCTTCCGCCGGGGGGTTGAGCGTGTTTGATCTGCAGAAGTACAAGAGAGGGAAAAACTCCATGAGCCGAAGCTCAGTAAGTGTATCAACGGCGCCAACACTTAAATTACTCGAACAACAATATGGCGGCTTACAACCTGGCCATTACATGCTGGAGTCTGCACAGATAATGTCCGTAGAGCGGCCCTCCGCTCTAGCCTGTGCGCCAGTAGGTTGGACAGCCAAGATCGGTCCTTCCGGAAATCATGCTGCTGGTGGCTGAGAAGCTCGTGGCTATCTAGGTATTGATGCAGTTGTGTCGAGACTAATCGTTCCGTAATTTTTCCGATCACACACGTAAAGCTAAATGGACCGCAATTCGCAGCTTTTGTCTTTCTACCGCCCTAGAACATCGGAATGACAACGGCTTTTTCCATTCGGATGGTAGTTTGCCGTGTTCCATCGAGTTGTTAAACAGTCTCGTGAGTGGGGGTGCGATTACTTCAGCTAGTTCCCAAGGAATCCAATCCGGATCAGGCGATGTGTGGCCGGAGCCCTCGCAGAGCATCGACAAAATCCTCCATCACGAACGATCGAAATGTCATGGTGATTGAACTCTGTGAAGGCTGGGGGTGAAGAGGACCCCTCCGTAGCATAAGCATCAGCACAGTGTCGCGCTAATAGTACTGCTTCATCGCAGTTGGAGTCCGTGATGTTCCCATCATGTCAGTGTTGGGATGCGTGGACGAGCCTTAGTCCTCCTCAGGTATGCAAACAGCCTTTTCGGTGGTGAGACGGAATCGACCGCAAGTCGCTTTTCGTATTTGCGTCTCTTTGTGGTCTTCAGTGTCGAACACCACTCATCACGACGAGACTGCATCTTGACGTGGTGTGATGGCATGCGTGCTTCCATGACCCAAACAGCTATGCAGGATGGTTTTCTTAAGCCGGAGATGCAATCACGCCTGAAAGGTCAGTGGGTAGAGGTCAGACGAAGTCCAGTCCCCTGGTCCTCCTGCCTAGCAGTCGACTTGAGCTGGAAACTCAGTCGGTAAAATCGGTGGAACAATAACTGATCCAAGCAAATAGGCTTCCACTCAGCCACCCCGCTGCTTTATGGGAAAAGGCTCTTGTAAGAACTAAAGGTTTCGGTTGAGAACCCTAATCGTTCTCCTGCTTCGCGGCTGGACACCCTAGCAGTACCTGTCCAACATCTCCCATCATTGCATAGAGCGGGTTCGGTAGTGATAAGTGGGCCACTGCTCAGAGTTCCCCTTCTTTTATTCAACCTGTCTTCTGTCCCCAATCACCTCTCTTTGCCCCTCTATCAACCTATAATATTCCCACTGATAACACACTCGATACTCGCAACGATTCATCGTCAAATAGTGTCTGGAATAATCCTGTCTGGTAACTCACACTTTCTCAAGCCGTCAGCCTCTGAATCTCAACTCCTTTAACGTGCGTACACTCATACAGGCCGGCCAGCAGGCGTACCTAGCCCTCACAATAGATTCTCTAAAGATTGACGTCCGCTGCGTAAGTGAAAAGCGCATCCAGGATTCGAGCAGTGTGATTCAACTAACCGCTAGCGGTATCATATGTAGATATTTCTTGCGCACTTCAGGAGACAAAGTAGCTAGGGCTGGGGGTCAACGTGGTGTAGGAATGGTCTTGACTAGCAAGGCTGAGGCTGTCCTTTTAGAATGGATCCCGGTTACCAGTCGATTTTACCGGGGATGCCATAGCACGACCGATGTGTGAGGGAACTTGTCATGAAGAGTCTTGGGAATTTAGTACAAAGTGGTGTCCCCAGCGCCACTCGGCTTTTTGTTCGACGTAGCAACTCTAGCCCGTGCACAACCAAGTGGTATCTGTCGGGTAACAGGAAGTTTTTGTGTTGGGAGCCGGTGACCGAGCGAGCTGTTCATACGCCTTCTGGATGGTGGACCAGCAATCCGGGATGCCCAACGCGTTTTACTGCTGTACGATGATGGTGATGATGATGCAGTGCCGGAAAATCGAAAATGTTGCCAAGCTCATTTTCGTTGTCGCAACTGACTTCGTAGTTCCCTGTCAAACCAAGGCGGTCCTTTTGCATGACTTCGTCGCCTGTGTGGAGGTGCAAACAAACTCACCAGTGCAGTTATTTCTAATTTAAAGGAAGCTCAGGTTTCGTCCACTTCGTCACCAACGGTCGAATCCCATAGTAGGCCAGAAACAGCTTTTTCCATTTCAACAAAAAGTATGCGCCACACCTCCAGTCCACACTGCGGTTTCCGATGAACGAATGCACCGCACCTCCAATGGATGACGAGCATCGCGTGATCACTGGAGCCCAACGGCGGTAGAAGAGAGATTCCATTTCGACACGTTATGACCCCTGGGAAACCACGCGTTTTATCCCGCTGCCCTGCTGGTTAAGCTTTGGATAGCTAAAGGCTCCGGTTGTGGACCTCTAAGAAAGCCATTTGCTTTGGCTTGGGCAACGTAGCAGTATCGCGCCCGAAAACAAATCATAGACTCGAACTATCTACCACTTCCTCCCCGATTGTACCATGTTTTGTTTGGCATATATATATATATATATATATATATATATATATATATATATATATATATATATATATATATATATATATATATATATATATATATATATATATATATATATATATATATATACGGGAAACATGCGTACTCAATCTCAGCTTGTGACCCCGATCGTTGCAGTCTGCTAACGGAAAACCAGAAGACAAAAGCCCAACTCGCCAAAAATATGTCTTGCACAGAAATTACCAGACGGAAATCCCAGATGAAAAGGTCCGTTTCACCGTTTTCCCCTCTCTCCCGAGTCTCTGCACAAGCTTGACTCATCTCTTGGCGTTTCCCAGGAGAAACATCTTTGTAGAGACGAACGGGCTCTCCCTTTGGACGGTAGGACCGTCTCAGAACCTCTCTCGCTTGCTCTTGAGAGCTAAGGACAACTTTCGGATTCGGCGGTTTTCCGGGCTCTTGAACCTTACCGAGTCTGAAAGCCGCTCTGACTTGGACTGTTGCTGCCACTCCTGCTTTATCTTCCGTAAACAGTTTATTCAGTATTACGTCTGAGCTGCATCAGAGCATAGTTTAGTCTGCACTTTGTAGCAATATCTTCCGGGATGTTGAGTGCCAGGAAGCATTGTTCACGGGGCGGGATTGACGTATCTCTTTCCACTTGTTTGTGTCATCCCGAGCGTCAACCGAGAGGTTCGCTGACCTTGGTGGTTTACCAGCCGGTGGTTGGCACAAACCATTGTCTGTTGCCGCAGGTGGAGGACCGTCCCTGATGTTCTTTTTTCTCTTGTCTATTTGGCGAGTAGTTACAGAAGTTTTGGCAGCAACCGAGACGTAGGACAGCAAAGGGTTTGCATCTGGTGCAAATGTCTCCACCGGTGATATGCTGGGGAGCACTCGAGTCGGCGGTGAGTCCGGTGGGGGTTGAAGCTTGGTCACAGCACAACTGGAGCACGCGACTTTTATAACCGTTTTGCATATAGTTTCAGCCACTCATATTTATCCGAAGGAATTTTGGCGCAATGAATCCTTTGTAACAAAACCGCTCCGAAACCCATCGGATTTTGGCCCGTTTTCGAGCGGTTTCTGAACGGTTTCCCAGGGGTTTGTGCCAATCGTTTGAAATACGTGAGATGTTTCGTTAATTTCTGTCATTTCTCCCAAATAACTTTTTACCATACTCACTTCTATCTCCTAGTTTATGATTTTTTGATTGTTTGTACTTATTTTCCCTTCTCGAGGGAATGAAATAGAGCGATCTATACCGAGGTATTTCAAGGCATTTCGATTAATTAAATCAATATACTGAGATAAAAAACGCCGGCTAAGCATTGAACATTACTCCGGTCTTCGATTCCTTTCGTACCAATTCACAGATGATCCGTGTAGAATGGCTACCAAACAAACCGGTCAAAAGCCGATCGGTTTCGGGACGGTTTTGCTACAAGAGAAGGACAAATATTCGGAAAGCCATAACTTGTGAGACAAGTGAGCATCTTAAAACGTAATTTGGGAAAAGTGACAGGAATTAACGGAACATATCACGTATTTCAAACGATTGGCACAAGCCGCTGGGAAACCGTTCACAAACCAGCCAAGAACCGCCCCAAAACCGATCGGTTTTTGGCCGGTTTTTGAGCGGTTCTTACTATTAATCCGATCCCCAGCCAGCACAGGTGGGGTCCAAATGTGTCGAGATTTAAGGCTACTTGACCGCGTTTGAACACTTCATCGTTTAATCACCGGCGATTGGTTTATTTGTGGTCAGGAAAAAGGACGGCTACCATATGTCACCAATGAGGGGCGTTCGCGCAACTGATACCTTATCTTGTGCACAGGTGTGCATCTAGTGCGGTCATCTACGCACCGCGGTGCGTAAACGGTTTTACTTTACGGAGAAACTGAATGAAGCTAAATGATGCTTATAAATGTATATGGCAAATATTATGCACGCCAACTTCAATACGTGCTACTAGATAGTAGTATAACAATGGTCGGCAAAAGTGACGTGTCTGGCAAATGTAAGTTCCGTATTAAACGAACCGTAGCTGATGAATCACTGCAAACGGAGAGGAGTGGTAAACAGTGTGTAAGCGTCAGTATACGAGTTCACTAATTATAATAAATGGCTGTCCAAGATACTGGATTGTCAAACTTAAATAATTCCATTTTTTCATGTTATTTTGACCATCTGTTTTCAACAACTTCCTGTCTCGCAGAAACTGCCTGAGAACAATACGAAGACGAAGGATGATAAATGGTTACCACAATTCAGTGTACATATTTCACCTTGCTTTTCTTAACATAATATTCTATTTTGGAAAATGAGCTTTGGTTAGGAATAAGGTATATGATTCCGCCAAATGGTGTACGCGGAATTAGTGGTTAGCTCTCCCTTACGGATCCCTGCTAGCAAAAGTGACCTCAGGTCTTGCGGGCTACTTGCGTGCGTACATATGTGAACACTGTGTATCAACTGATATGGCTATACGGTGTTGAAGGTAAGAACTTGTATGCGGCGCCCATGACATTGTTCAAAATATGCTATCTTGGTATTATATCAACGGTTAGCACAAAAAGTTCGCCAGGTAAAAATGTTTTAAATAAGGTTCGGTTAGATTAACCGTAGCTAAAGTGGATAAATACTGGCAAATGGTCTATGATTATGAAAATGAGTACGCCGAAATCGTAAAACAAACTGCCGCCCAACTGAAACTAATGAAATGGTTTATATTATTTGGACAGTATTATTTTCACAGCGAATTTTGTTGCTTCTGTTGTACTTGAGGAACTGTCAGATGCTCCAAAACAGGCTAACGGAGAATGAAGATTCATTGTCGCAGTTTATTGCACACAGTAGTCAGCTAAATTTCGTAAGAAGATAGCAGTGTAAATGGATTATCATGTATAACCAAAATTATCGCCATTCAGCGGTCATAGGTTGCACGGGCATAATCCCCATTGACAATTTAATGTCTACAGAGACTAAGTGGAGTAAACTCTATTTAGAGCCGCTTTAGATCCATGAAAATAAAAAAGCTTTCGTAACGCAATTAAGGAACTAAAAAGGATACGATTGCATTGCATGAATAGATAGCACAAGTTTATTCGACGCCTAATGAATCTATCGTTTCTTTCCCTGTGGACAGCGTACTCATTGAATTTTACTAATAGAATTTGTCATTGTATATCATGAAAGAAAGGAAATGGATTAATGAAATTGAGTCAGCAGAATCCAAAGCCTCGTCTTATGTCACTTAATATTATGTCAATATAATGACACAATACTGACCGGCACAGGTAAATGGAAAAATTTCCTTACAGTCTTCATTTGTTCCTTATTTGAAGTTATAATATTAGGAACAATTGTGCACTAACCCTTCCATTGTACTGGGGCTGAACATGTAGTAAAAGTTGTGAACACGGCTGTGTGACAGTGGCTACACGACACCAACAAGAATCACAAGCGCAATCCGAGTTTAACGGTAGGTTCATACTTCTAAACTTATTCTCTGCCAACTTAGAGACCGGAAGACGAACACGACGACATACGGGTCAAATGAACAAAACTGGACGACAAATTTGTACGTTTCTGTAATATGTAACTGTAAAATTGACTAAAACGCCTTTTACGGTTTTTTAATCCATTTTTCGATGAAATGGATTGGACGAGAATGGACATATCACGATGCTTATTTCTATCTTCTAGTTTATGATTTTCCGATAATCGTCCTTGTTTTAGCCATTTTGAGGGAATGAAATAGAGCGATCCATACCGGGGTTTTTCGGAACGTTTCGATGAAATAAAGCAATACAATAAAATAAAACGCCAACCAAGCATTACATATTACTTCGGTCGTCAATTTTCTTCGTATAAATTCAATGTTGATCCGTGTAAAATGGCAACGAAACAAACCGACCGAAAACCGATTTTACGAACGGGCTGGGTGCTACAGGGGAAGGTACGCGTTGGAAACACTACTATTATTGTCAATATTACTATTACGAACATTACTTCCATTGTTCCATAGTTCTCGATAAAGTAAGTAATATTTGAACCGTCTGTGCAAATGTTTCTGTCACCTATTTCAGATGAAAACGATGAAAACCGGACGGATATTTTTTGCAATGGTATGTAGACGTATTTACTGTCAATAAAATTGTTTCATGTGTACATATATTTCTCATTTTTTGGTTTATTCTGTGTCCGTACTTATGTTCGGAGAAATGCGATCAAGTACGAAAGTGCGTTATAACGCACTAGTATACTAGTATAACTGGGATAAAGCTTATACACAAATCCAGGCGTAACAGCACTACTGGACATACTTATATTGAAATAACGGTGGGATATCGTCGAATAGCTATATAATTATTATTTATTTATTGAGAATCGAACTACAATAAGCTCTATGAGGAAATTTCCTCATTTCGTTGGGGTCACTCAGTGGTACGGCCAAAGGGACACTCAGGGAGGGGAGGGGGGCAAGGCACTCAGGTGACGGGCAAGGGGACACTCGTGCTGCATGGGAGTAAAAACCACTCGTAAACCGGCCAAAAACCGGCCGGTTCCGGAGCGGTTTTGCTACAAGGGTAATAATCCATCGAGAAATAATAATCCACAAATGACTGAGCTTCCTGGAGTTCAAAGATACACGATCTGGGGCAGTAAAACTCATCGTGTACCATACGTCAGCCCATTTTGCTTAGCTTTACCTCAGGTAGCGCCGGACAAGGTGCTCAGCACTATGGGCTTATCCCGTTCGGAAAAGCGCTCGGTGAGCTGACTAAGTGTGGTTTTCCGATGAAAAAAAATGATTTTTTATATTTTAGATCTTTCCTTATCCGACAGCACGATGGAATTCATGTAAAACCATCTAACGAGCAATAACCCACCATCAGTCCTTGGAATTAGGGAATTAATCCAGGTGGTGTGGTGTAAAGCAACCCCATGTGTTCAGCTCAGTTCAGTTTGCACGGGACAGGTAATGGCCATTGCCCATCGAGAGTCCAAAATTCTTTCGGTTGTATGTACACCATTTATGCACCCACCACTGCACAGTGTATTTCGCTGAGTCCTTGCTGACAATGAGAGGGTAACGGAAAACCTCGTCACACATCAACTGTGGTTGACCTTATGCATCGTGAGCGTTCACTGAGACAGTATGCAACGAGTGAAAATGTCCACCAAAACATTCTGCGGACAGACCGCGGTGCTACTCATCATTCATGTGGTTGATATACTATATACTATGTCTAGTAATCAACCTAGCTCAAGCTTTCGTGGGCTTCTTTTCTTGCTCCTTGTTCTGGAATCTAGAGCCACTTGGAATATACTATACGGTCTAAGGCCAGAAAAACCCTTCATTACCTTGAAAGTTTCTTTAAGATCCCCTCGACGTCTCCTCCTTTCCAACGAGAAAAGATTCGGGTCACAGAGTCTTTGGTCGTACGTCTTACCCTTCTGCCATTCATCTATGTCTCTAACCTCCCCGTAACAGCCTAAATCTCAGCTGATGACTTCATTGTGCCGGAAATATCCCGGCACTCCTTGACATCGTCCCCAAAACTCCATGATTTCCTTTCGTGTATCCCTGTTGGTAAATGGGTACAGCATGTTTTATCCCCCACTAGAGGAAGAAATACATTAGACCTTATCTTCACTATCGGTATCAAGAATTTACATACCCAGATCTTAAGTCGCTTCAACGGTAGTGACCATAAGATGGTATCCCGTGTTTTCACTGCCCCCTGGCCTCACACCGATAATTCAGCAAAAACACACCTTGCGACCACCAATAAGCCATACCGTAGAGCCTGTTGGAATAGTCTAAACTCTTTTATCCGTTCCCTAAACTGGGACGAATCCCTTTTACTTATTGACCTAGAGATAGCCGCTGCCCAACTGTATTCTAATCTCCGTTGTTGCCTCGAAAAAATCACTCCAGTTTCAGGGCCCATCACGAGCAAACAGCTGGACTCTCTAGATCGTCTTAACGGTAGCCCAGCCAAACTCAAACGAAGTTTCACTAAAACGAGGGACTTCTCGTCGTTTCTCCAAATAATATGTATTTCCCATGCTATTAAACTGCGTTCGGATTCTTCTAGGAAAAACAGGAACTAGATGCCTTAAGCCACCCAAACAAGGTGGAAGAACTGGCCAGGCTAATTAAGGTGAGAAGCAAGCAACTTGGTCCAGCAATCCTATATTTGAGCTATACCAATAATTACTTGGATGACGCTGTATTGGTTGCGGAGGCTTTCAGCCCCTACTTTGCATCCTTTTTTGACGACGGATGACGTCACATCCATCCCTCTTCTGAATCCGGTGACATCGGTGACTTTCTCGACGGAGGTGTTCCACTCCGATGGGGTTTCAGCCCAAGTAGCAAAAACAGGACCGTCCTACGGACCAGGACCGGGAGCATTACCGCCGGAGGTTTTCAGTCAAGGTGGCGAAGACTTTCCAATGTTGCTGACAAACATATTCAATTTGTCACTCAGGTGCAGTGTTTTCCCTTCCCAATGGAAAACTTCCACTACCATACCTATGCACAGAAGAGGACCTCGTCTAGATCCAGTTAACTATTGGCCGGTGAACCACACCCCGGTCGTGTCCAGAATCGTGGAGATAGTGATCAAGGAATAGCTGACACATCACCTTCTTAACCACAATCTAATCAACCCTGGTCATCATGGTTTTCTGAAAAACAGATCATGTGCGACACGCACGACAGATTTCCTCGGCCTGGTCACAGAGGCTGTCAATAGTTGTAAATCGGCAATCGTGACCTTTGTGGACATAACCAAAGCGCTCGACCGGGTATCCCACGTCCGGTTACTACAGAAGATCAAAACATTTGGAATCGTGGGCCCGATGCTCGCTTGGTTTTTATTTCATTTATCAGCCCGTAAGTATAGGCGAAAATTCGTCCAAACCCCGTCCCGTAACTAGTGGTGTGATACAAGGCGGTGTACTCGGACAACTGTTGCTCTTAATGTGCGTAAACGGTATGTTTAAAATTTTCTAGTTGGGGGTTTCCTTCCTCCTCGCAGATGATACCAAAATCGTGTACACTTTTGAGCCCGCGGCGTTAGCCTCTACCATAGATGAAATTAAAAGGGGACTGCTCGCTCTCAGCTCCTGGAGTGATGATTGGAAAATCAGGTTCTCGGCCGAAAAGAATAATATTATTACGTATAAATGTCACGTCCCCACTGGAAGATTTAGTATAAACGGCAAATTCATACCCAGTAACTCTCAGGTACGTGACTTGGGTCTACACTACTCATGTACGTTCGACTTTTTGGAACACGCAGCCATCCAGGTCGCTAAAGCACGCCGTACGATCGGGCTAATACATCAAACATTTATTTTGCCGGAAAGTAAACTAAACATTTTAAAGTCCCATGTTAGACCTCTTCTGGAATACGGCTCAGTCATTTGTTCCAACATGCGACAAAGGGACTGTAAAGGAGTTCAGGAAACCCCGTTCCATGCATTAACATCCATATTACAAACGACATTTATCATTCGTATGAACTATCTTTGCTGGAATTCCGATTGTTTGTTTTATTTCTTTAAATCTTTGTCACAAACCGGACTCCTACCGTCGCCTCGAGCGAGAGTCGCTCAGCTTGAATTTCGTTGTGACTGTATTTGGTAATCTCATCTTCTGTAGCTAACCTTTGCTGTAACCCAGCTGCAGTTGTTGATTTGTTGTCCAATTTTGAGCGAAGGAGCCCAGAAGGAACACTATTGAGGTTTGATTATTGTCAAATTATTAAATTTGTTGTATATAGTACCGTAGCTATTTGGAATCGACTTTGTTTTGAATTGTGTCGAAATTGGTTGCTACGCGTCGCTCGAGGGTTCCGGTGGCTGGACTTTACAGGGACCGTATAGCGTTTGAGAACGTACAACGGGCATTCACGAAACAGCCTATAGGTTTTTCTTCGCCCTCTAATTACATGGAACGTTGTGAGCGGCTGAAAATCGATCCCTTATGGCTGCGCCGCATAAGAAATAACCTTCTGTTCTTTCAAAATATCTTGGAGAATAGATCATGTAGTTCAGCACCGCAGATGAGAACCCTTTCTACTTATCCCTTACGCAACAGTGAGCTCTTGGTTTCTGTCCCTTAGCCGAAGCTTGCACTTCGGTCAAACTTCTTCAATAACAAGTACGCTTCATTGTGGAGCAAGCTACCACAACGAATTCGGGCACTATCACCGACATCGGTGGCTTTCAATCAGGAAATAAGCATAGCCCCAACGGTGGACACGCTGACCAGGATGTACAATCCCTATATTTCAGGGGCTCAGGCCTTTGAGGTAGGCATAGGGTACTAATAAATCGAATAACCGCTTTGAGCAACCTAGTCTCAATCAGACCCGCATAGGGTCGGCCTCCTCGCTGCAGCAATTACGGAACTCAGCGGTGCATTCCCACCATCTAGGACGGCAAAATAATCTCAATTTTTTACCATCAAATACCTTTTTTGCGGCAAGCCAACATAGCGGCCCATGGCGTAATCATGTATAAGGGCATCACATTGTTGGGGCTGCAAGTAGTGCCCCACCCTTGTGCAAACTGGTGTTTCGGTGAGCTTGAACCCCAACAAATAATCGCAGGCTGTGGTTGACTCTACCTTCCCCCGCATTTTCTGTTCTATGTAAACCGCATTGAGGATCTGACTTCACGGATATGGCAAGTGTTACCGCGGCACATCTGTGAGCATTCCTGGCTGTGATTGTCTCCCTGCACAGAGCTGGCCACTGATGAGACGACAGAAACCTCAAAGCGTAAGAGATTGGCATAAGAAAGAGAGAAAAAATACCCCACTGCTTTGTCTTCCAGGCATAAGAGCCTTGTCACATGTGAGCCATGTCCCCAGGCTGCCGTGTTGCTACGGATTGACTGATGTGGCTGACCTATTCTCAACACGGCTTGTTACATGCGGTCCATGTTTCGGCCGGGGCGTGGGAGCCGTGATCACCCACCAAAACTAGCTCCGCCCTCTCTGACAGCCAGATACCTGGCTGCGATAAAACTTAAAAATAATAATGTCTAAAAAAGTGTGGTGCACTCTTACAGCGACGCGAGCTGGATGCTAATGGATATGTGCCGTGCTGCCTCCCTAACCGAAGCAGGCCCTAGTGCCGCCTACCGTGGGCACTGAATGTAAACCGTTAGAGTTTGCTTCCTTGACGAAAATTTGGCCCCATCCCGTTCCCACCTCTCACGGCTCTCCAAACCAGTTCTCACATAGGTGTTTTCCTGTTTTGCAATATGCTAACGACGAGAAAGATATCACGGTAACCATGCAAACACCACCATATCGGATATCCTTGCTCCTAATCAAGTATAATCTCAGCACACTAGCACCATCGAGTACGTGCATAGACGAACTTACGACTATGTTTCTCGGCACAGGACCAATTTCCTTTAGTGCGTCATCACCGACACCATAATAATTTTTCTACTTTAAGGCCCCCAGGAACCATTCAGTATAGAGTAACCACTATACCAGAAGAGACCGTAACAAACATAGTGCTATGGTAGCATAGTACCGGTCCCATTAACACACACACCGTTCTTCTAAACCTACCTTACCGCCTGGGTGCTGAACTGCAGTCTGCATAAGCAAACTGTATTTCCAAATCCTCTTGACACTAAAGCCTTAGGTTTTTCTCAGTATCCCAACACTGCCACACCAACTTGCGAACCAATAATCCTTTAGAATGCATACACAGTTGCCTAACCGGTGTACGCAACTTTGCTAGCCTGTAGCATTATAGCTCGGTCCTCTGCGAGCCTACTTCATCCAGAAGGTGGATTAGTGCTATTGACCGCTTAAATGAAACTTTATCCTTGCTCCATTCACATAATTCTAACCAGCTCATTGTTATTACCGTTATATATTACCATAACCCACAGCTGGAACCACGTCCAGACTGCAATCCCCATTTATTTCAGTTTCGTCGTATCTCGCTATCTCAGTCGCCAAACAGGAAAACCAGGGGTGTCACTTTGACTCGTACCGACGGGAACCCAAGTAGAACCTTCCATAGCATCTAAAGACTGCACTGAAGCCAAGCTGCAGAAAATACCCCCAATTGCCTATCAGACCGATTGGTGTTTTCTAACGCAAAGCCTCTCCTGCCGATATCACCATTGCAGCCAACACAAGTAATAGTCCACTCGCAATTCGCTAATATAACAGTCATCAGTTAAATCCGTGATATCTCGCCGCACCCGGCTGACTGACCGACACATATCCTTTACGCCGCCAGAAGAATCATACCCATATGGTGTTGTTCATTACCAGTAATGATGCTGAATAACACTGAGGCTCAATGCGTCAATGTATAGATGTATATTTGCCAGTGAAACAGCGTAGTAAAGCTCAAGTCAATGCGGAGACTTTCCACTTTAATATCCGTTGCAACAGTCGATTTTTCCCTTGATACGTGTCCAGATGGAAGCTGGTCCTCCTCTTTTCCAGTACCCTCCAGTTGTGCCTTATCATTTCTGAGGGATACAGGTTACAGATCCTGAAATTAGGCTCACCTTCATATGGACTGCCGTTCCTCCCACACTCACCGAAGTTCTGGAATGCACATTCATAAAACTGGTTTCATGTCTCCCTGTTCCATAACTCATTCATTTTATTGAACCGCGGCAGATCCGTCATTCAGGGTTTGCGTCAGCTTCACGGTTTGCTATTCTCTTTGCATGCATCGATTTTCCCGAGTGTACCCCCATGAAATTTCTTCTTCTTTCTATTAAAAAATTACGCTGTTCGCAGATCCCCGATAAACCGCCGTCTTTCATGGCTTGCATCGTTCTCGCCTATATTACATCTTTAGCATTATGTATGAACGACATTTTGGCATCCTCAAGGCGCGCCATCGCCCAGCCCTAAATCGACGCCGGTCCAAAGTGACCGCGCAAACCATTATTAGGGTGATCCACGTAAACTATCACCGTCTATGTTTTTCCGTCGCTAACACTTTTGACTTTTTACCTGAAAGTCGTAAATATTTCATCTTACTGATTAATGCTGTACACCACGGTAATGCGCTTGTGCGTGCGTCTCGAAAATAGCCGAGAAATATATTATTATTATTATTATTATTATTATTACCATTATTATAATCCAACCGTTTGCATGGCTAGAAGTTGAATCTTTCCTAAGCAGGCGGCATTGTTCTTGTTGAAGTGTGACCAAGCCTGCCTGCCACCTCCTGAGTTAGGTCGTACTGTGACCATGTAAATAGGTAATAATATTTCCGACTGCAGACAAGACAATGCTGGTCGCAGCCTGAAAAGCCCACCGTGAGCCCTTAGTACAGCGGTGTTGCACGTATCCAGTCATTTAAGGTCACCACCCATGACGACCCCAAGGTCTTTATCCCTACTGACCCCCTCTATTGTGAACAGCCCTTGGTCATAAGCGACAGTTAGACATTCTGTTGACTTTGACAGCAAATGGCTTTTTCTAGCCTTCAGGAGTAAGCCCCATTTGTATGCCCAGTCCAGGAGGGCACCTATTTCCCTGCCTGAGTCTATCATACCCTCAGATCCAAAAATCTTCACTTCTTCCGCGAAAATGAAGCTAGGCTATTCAAGGGCGGACACTAGGTCGGTAAAAGACAACAAGAATAGGACCGGGCCCTGGACGGATCCCTGAGGTGCACTACCGGTGAAATTCGCCAAGCTGGGGCACCCGTCCCCTACAATGACATAGAACGTCCTGTGAAAGGGGAAGTCCATCTGTCGCCTGCATACTGGAACACCTATAACGAGAGTTTCCATTTTGCCTAGCAAAAGACGATGAATAACGGAGTCGAATGCCTTGCTAAAGTTGAGGTAGCATACCTTAACGTGCTTACCTCTATCCAGTCGTCGAGCTACTTCATCTAAGAAGCACAAAAGATTGGTCAGGCGGGATCTATTTTTGAGGAATCTATGCTGGGCGGGACTAAGCATGGAGAGCTCCAGTAAGTGCTGAAAGATGTGGGCGCGGGTGATATTCTCAAAGACTCTACATGGGACGCCAGTTAGACTTGCTGGCCTGTAGGAATACATAGTAATCAGGGATTTCCTCTATGACCCGCCAGCGCTCCACCACAGTAGCTCCCTCTGCCTTGTCTCAGGTCGGCCCCATCGCCTTATTGCGAAGCCTATCCATTTCCGTACTACCGAAAGGTCTAACAAGCCTTGAGGATGCCTTGGGATGCAGCATGCATAGGGTGATTTCGACACACACGTGGTCACTCTTGCCCAGCGGTGCACAGTAATGCAGCCCAGACACATCGTTCGAGAAATTTAATATAGCTAGGACCAGCAAGGATGGAACGTATCCAGCCCCATATCCGGTATTTTCCGTTATATGCTGGGGCAACTCATTGGCATGTGGCCATTCTAAGTAGGTTTCCTCCCCCGATTCCGGCACGCAGACTTCAACCATCCGGTCAATGTGCGGAAGATTGAAGTCATCCAACATGGGGGTCTTTCGTGCCTCTTTAACTAGTTCAGTCATGGTCCGCAGTAAGCTTGATGCCCTGTAGACACAGAGAACGGTAGTCCTTCTGCCTGGAGGACGATTGTAACCGCTCACAAGTGGACTTCACAAGTGCGCTTCTGTTTGCACCGCAAATCCATGATAGAAGTACCGTTTGGTTTTAGTATTCGGCTAATTGTAGTATTTTACTACACATGTCGAGCATTACTTGATCGATTGGTCATATATCTGGTCGGACTAGGTAGCAGGACTTGAGGCTCGGGCCAATAAAGCGGTCCAGATTTCCCCACCAGGAGACGGTCGAGATGGATCCTGCTGGGCTGCAACTTCTGTGCGCACAGCGGTCTCGCCATTCGGTCGTCTCTCCCGCAGTTGTCCGGTTGGCCCAATGGAAGGCGTACCTGTTGATGACTCCGCTGTGTTTCGGAGTCTGGAGCGGAATGTGTATCTAAATACGGACGTGTTCAAGGCGGATTTACGAAACTTTCGGAGGCCAAGGCTTACTTCATTTGACGTGTGCAGTTCGAGGACCCAAGCAACGACGAGGAAGCAGAGTGCACTTTTGCCGAATGATGTGCCCTAATATTCCGTGAAAGGCTGCTGCGTCCACCGAAGGCGGAAGGGCGGTAAATCCTCCAGGTAAGTTTCTGTTCAATCGCCAACTCGTTCCTTTCAGATATCTCCATTTGGACCACGGAGCCATGGTGACAATCCTTTTCGTGGGGTCATGCTACTGTGTTGTCCACTGGTCGGTGGAGCCCACGCGTAGTTTGCAAGTAGGAATCAAGGGTTTTACGCATTCTATTGTAGGCTTACACATGAGCAAGAGACTCATGCGTTGCGGTTGATGGATGGTTTCAGAGGCTCACCGGAGCTTGGGGACTACGGGTTGAAAAATCCAACCGTCTCTTGAATAGCCAGGGTTTTAGGTCTGTAAGTGAAGACGTGGTGGAAAAGAGTCGCCGGAGTTCGTCTTGTCTGAAGCTGCGGATTGAATGATGCAGCCTGTATACTGAGGCTCGGTTGGCTGAGAGACTTAGACAAGGAAGTACAGAGGGTACTTTGGTCCGACGGATTTGGCTTGGCAGGCTTGTCTCTGCTGTAGACACGAAGTTGCTAGCCAGCTTCAAACGTTCGGAGGCTGGAGAATGTGTGAGTGTTGAGTCGAGGTCAACTTCTAGTTGCGGTTGGATGTTCATCTCTGTTCGAAGACTGCTGTCTTGAGCAATGGGGGTTCCGCGGATAACTTTGTTGGGTTCGACGCCGATAACGTTTGGGGCTTGCAACCTCTCCGAGAGTCCTTTTTGAGGAGGCTTTTGTTGGATGTTATTCGGGTTCTCCTGTCGGGTGAAGCGCCAGCCATAATGTGCTGCTTTTTGATAAATTCTGCGGCTTTTGGCTTGTCAGTGAACAGCAGAAGCAGCTGACAAGGCTAACTTTGAGTCCGTTTGGGCAAGCGAATGCAACGACGTGTTTCCAATTCCATGCCGACTGCATTCATTAAGGTATGGCTTACGGCTTACAGAGGGATCGTGTCGGGAATATTCAACACAAGGGCGTAGGCTGCCCAAGTCCGCTTGCAGTGCATGTTTGTCCGGTGTGGTTCGAACCCCGTGACTAATTTTGACGTCATCGGCGCACAAAAGGAAGTAGGAATCTGCCTGCTAATCAGAGTCTTTCACGGAGACTGTTAGCGTCTTCGGGCTTGGTATCGAGCCTTGTGGCAAGTTTACCGCGTTCTGTGGTCTTGTGCCTTTTGGACCCGTTACCAGTATTTCGTATCTCGTCTACCAGATCATTGATCTTAACATTTTGATACAGTTGGGGAAAAAGTACAGTTCTTAATAATAATAATGGTTTATTTCGAGGACACCCGAAGCATGCTCAATCGCATGATCATATGATACAAGTGAGGTCACAAAGAGGTTCCTTGGATATTCATTTGGGTAAATGCAGCTTAAAAGTGTACAGGTTTTAGTGGTCGCACGAACGATTGCCCGGCAAGTTTGAGTTTGAAGGTCGGGTGGACGTACATTTGCGAAATGAGTGAAATGGGCTCCGCCGTCAAGATACGTGATGAAGTAAAGCGATGATGAAGTAAAAACACGCAGTATTTTGGATAGCGTCGATGTAAAGTCGCAGGAGTGAGTAAACTGACAAAGAAAACTTTCGAAAAAGCACCAACGAAAAATTGGGGAATTTTGGATGATGAAGGACATGCACTTGAACCAGTAATCCAGATGACCCGGAAAATTGCAGAAATATAATACCGAAGGATTTGTGGTGTCCTTCGAGGAGGGAGAATGCGTAAATGAAACAGTCCGTTTAACCACGGAATTGGTATTTACTATTCATCAAGAGGTTGTGGAGAACGCCCTCATAAAGAGGTGGGTGTAGATGCCCGAGCCTAGAAATTTCACTGGAGCAGAATGAAGAAAGTTGACAGGTGAGTGAAACACGATTCGAATAACGGGTTCGTTTCAGGTTAATTGGTGAACAAAATTTGACGACAGGAGTTGATATACGATGATCTTATGAAGTCGCATGGGGGTGGTGCATAAACGATACTGTCATAACATGTAAAGAATCGCTTAACGGGATGCGCTGATAAGAGTCTGACATGGGGCATTTGGGAAACAACTGGAAGGTCAGTAAATTGGCATACGTATAGTTCATTGCCAGCAAAGGTTTGGAGAAATCGCTTTCGCAGTGTTCTTCGGCGTAAATGCCTAGTCGTGGAGGGCTGATGAAAAAATGGCAATAGGTAATAGGTGGGTGAAACGGTGCTCGACTATTGGTTTATCGGGGGTTACTCCAACACTGACAGTTGAGGAATACGATTGTACAACGAAGTGGGCATAATAGTGGTTTATATGTTTAATATTTGACGGAATAAACTGGGGGTAGTACATCACTAGAGTCTTCAGAAGGTGCAGATAATCGTGTGACTAGGTACGTTGAGGAAAGTTCAACCTGAGACTTTGGGGGGAATAACGGCAGCCTAAGTTACAGTAGTTGATTTTCAGCTAAAGATGCAGAGAGAGCACTATGGATTGTGGTACAGGTGGCTGACCGTGAATCTTGCCGGAGCAGCGGCAGTGGTTTATAGATGAGTGAAAAGTTATACAATTATGGATTTGTCCGGGTTCGTTGATGAGTAGCATGAGAGCGTCTGAAGTTGGTAACAAAGTGGATGCGGGAGGTGGACATATAGTGGACTGATGCAGTCGTACAAGAGTAGTACATATGAGCAGCTCTCAGGAAGTGCAGGTGATTGCAAAGCTGGATATGCTGAAGTCTGACATGAAAAGCCATTGAGGCAATCGAACTATTTATGTCCTGGATTGTGAATACTTCGCTGCCAATGCAACTGTGATGAAATGCAAATGGCTGAATGGGAAAGATGCAACGGAAGGATACACTGAACATAGAGGTGGTGTCACCCCGATGAAGCGCTGGAAGCAGGACCATTTCGTTTTGTGTGGAATTGTTGGCAGGTGAAAGACGAATCTCTAAATGATGGTTTTGTTTGGATAAATGTAGTGGTGACATACAAATTACGAAGTGGATGAATGGTCTCTTCAAGAGTATACCAGTAATTGTCGTTTTCATAATAAAGATCTGAACAGT
Organism: Fasciola hepatica; assembly: GCA_948099385.1. NCBI lineage: Eukaryota > Metazoa > Platyhelminthes > Trematoda > Plagiorchiida > Fasciolidae > Fasciola > Fasciola hepatica. Next base: position 5,182,116 of record CANUEZ040000121.1, on the reverse strand, counting down.
GAAACCATTTCATGTTTTGGGGTACAGAATCCTGTAACTGGATATAATAGAATGAGGGTAAACATGGCATCAGTTCAGACAAATAAAAGATAAGTCGATGGATATAAATGCAAGTAGTCGCAAATAGTAGGGTACATTTCTGAGCCGAGTGAGTATATGTGCACATGTTGATGTGGAACCTGACCGGTTGTATGGTAAACCTTGTTCAGGAAAGTTGGAGGAGGCAGTGGGTGGCAGCAGTAATATGCAGGGGACCTTGTTTTTCAATCCGCAATTGGCGCTGGTGGGTGAGGCTGGCCGTGCGCTGGACACCCAACCTGAAAACCAATTCTGGTGACAGGAGGTGCGATCCGCCAGCCTAGTTGCGCCTGCACGTCGTCGCAGTTGGCATGCACGCCCGATGTGCCCGGCCAAAGCGGTGGATCTGACCGCGCCTCGCACCGTTGGGATTGACATGAGTTTTCTTGGTGGGGCCAAACGGCCGTAGGTATCAGGAAGTCCGCGACCAGGCACCAGGGGATCCCGGAACGTAACCAAGGGAGCATCGGTCGGGTAGCGTATGAATAGCCAACGGTCAGGTAGATGCGTAGGCCAGGTTAGTGACCGGTGTGGTCTCCAGAGTATTAAGAGTCATCGAGAGAGAGGTACGCACGAATGAAGGTCTGGAAATAGAGAAAAAGTAGAGGAGCGCAGTCTGGGAAGCTCGCAGCTGAGGGTAAATGGGAATCGATACAAAGAGGCAACAATAATGGAGAGTGACTCTCTGAAACTACTTTTTCGATTGCAGAAGGCAGAAAAACTAAGAATGGTTATTTGATTTCATCTGTCGTAGACCGCCGGTGTTTGCGCCATTCAAAAGTGTAGACCCTTCTCATAGGCTTGGTCATTGGGCATGTCTGCATTTAGGAGCTGTAAGGTTTGGGTAACCGTGAGGAATTTATCCAACGCACTTCTAAACCGATGGCTGGAAGTACAACTGCCTATTTCTAACGGTAATTTATTCCATAAGGTAGAGTACACTGTGATGAAGAAATGTGAACGTAGGCTGGTGTTGGTAATAGGGGTTGAAAGGGTAAGAATTCTAGAACGTAGTGGATAGTTAGAAACGGGTTCAAAAAGCAGTGGACTAGAAGTAAATGTCCGACTGTGAAGGATGTTATACAAAAAGATAAGGTTCAGTTTCATACGGCGAAGCCATAAAGGGTCTAGTTTAAAAAATAAGCAGCGTTCTTTATAAGTGAGGGCTGAGCTCCATCCAATCAGTCGCTTAATAAAACTACGTTGAACTGACTCGATAACAATTCTTTCTGATTTCCGCATACTAGAAAAGATCAGTGGGCAGTATTCTAATAAAGGCCTGGCATGAGATTTATAAAGGAAAAGAATGCAGTCTCGAAGTTGGAGGGAGCGAAATATTAGCCCTAGACACTTTCTGGCCTTAGCGACTTGGAGGGCCGAATATTCCGAGAAATTAAATGTGCAGGAATAGTTCAAGCCAATGTCCCGAACTATTTGCTTGTTAGCAATGGTTGAACCACAAACGGTTAATTATCCTGGAGGTAGCTTGCATTTATGTGTAAGAACTTCACATTTGTCAGCGGAAAAATTCATCTGCCAAGTTGAACACCATCTATGTAGTGCAGATATGTCTTTAGAGATGTTTAAGATAGCCGAGGCGATGCATTCAGGCTTGAGTGACTAGACAATTTCATTGTCATCAGCAAAAAGAAATGGGGTTCCATGGCTCACTGAGAGGAATATGTCGTTTATATACATGAGGAACAGCAGAGGACCGAGGACGCTACCCTGTATAACACCGCCTGTAACTGGTTTAGGCTTGGAACAGTGTCCGTTTATCGAGACAACCTGAGAGCGAGTAGACAGGTGAGAATTGATCCAAGATAGCAAAGGGTCGGTAATGCCAAATGATCGGATTTTGACCAGAAGATGTGGGTGTGGCACGCGGTTAAATGCCTTTGACATATCCAAGTAAAGTACTATAAGGGCCATTCCAATGTCTGCCATTTCAGTGATGAGATTTAAAAAATCGCGTTGGCAGGTTGCGCAAGATCTTGAATGAAGGAAGCCGTGTTGTCGAGGAGTAATAACGTCAAATTGAAAGAGGTGCTTGACGATGTGTTCTTTTACGATTTTTTCCATTAGCCGAGAGAGGACAGGTGTATGGTTAATGGGCTTATGCTTCCCATGTAGCTCGTTGCCAGTATAAGTCGTTTCACTTCAATATCGCCATCTTCAAGCTTGTGTGATGGTAACGTTATCCACATCTATTTAGGTGCAGTTAGGAAGCCCGGCCTCATTGTTCACACCCGCAGCCTTTCTAGTGTCTTTAGGCTCTTCGAGCAGGAGCCGGCCGGGTTACTGGCGGATTGGTTATGGTGCCACTGATCGGTCTTGTTTGACTAATGAATCACAGTGAATCTGTTGCCGACGAAGGTGTTAAAACGAGAGTGTTTTCTTACGTAATTCAGTATTGTGGCTGGGGCCCCCCAAAAGCTTGATTCCCTGTTTATTTGGTCAAAAAGTCTTTCTATCAACATCACGGCCCTCACAGCAAGTACTGCTGCAGTCAGTTCTAGCCTCGGAGTGGATACAGTCTTCAGTGGAGCTTCGCTCGCCCTTACGAATTTAACCTGATTGTGCCACCAACCACTTTCGTTTACCCTACAGCCATGAGCCACTACTACGTAGCCTAATTCTGATGAACCTGAGAACAGGTGGACTTGGTCATCGTGTGCACACTTAAATTCTGTCAACCATCTTGACCTTGCCAAGTTATTCTAGGCTGTGTAACCGGTTGCGCCATTGCTTTTCATCGTCCTCCGGGAGAGGTTCATCCAAACCCGTCTCTCTTTGGCACGGCCGTAGCAGCAAGCACTTTCTCGGCAGCAACCATGGTGAAGCGAAACCTAAAATATCAAAGAGGCTTGAAACTAATGACGGGACTCCTCTCAGTGCGGCTGGTCTTTTGAATAGGCCCGGAGTGAATATGAATTCGTCACCTTCGGGCTTCCATCGAATTCCAAGCGTGCTCTCCATTTGTAAACAGGATCACAAAGTATCACTCGCGCACTCAATTTTCTCGGACTTCGGATCAACGCTGAGAATTTAAGGGCTGTTTGAAGTCCATTTTGTAAGGCTGAACTCCCCTGCCTTAATAGTGGCGGATAGTTTGGTCATATATAGAATAGCAGTATTTGGGTCATCAAAGAAACAAAGAGAACCATCCACGCAGAAATGATCCACTGCTCTTCCTAACAGGTTGCTGGTGCCGCCAAATCTCTCGAGGGTTCCCCGGAGGGAAAAACTAGCACACAAAGGGGATGGTACCGCTTTAAAGGATGAACCGCCAGCCTGAACTCGACCAGTGTATGGCCTACGCCACTTTCAGGCCATCAGAGAAGACGGAAGACGCATCTATCTACAACGGGCACCCTCACTTGTAGATGTTTTTTACGAATGTCAGCAGAGGCGGCCATGAAACCTCGACTAAAAGTGCCGTCCTCTTTTGGCCCTGTAACACGTGGTCGTCAAGTGACACACCCTGACACTTCGCGGTAAAATCAAAAGCCATTATGACCTTTCCAGGTTTCTTTGGGCTCACGACTGGGTGGCGGGGCAGGTACAACCTCAAATTTGCACTGCTTAAGTTTGTCTGTTCTTCCTATATAACCCAAATCTATGTTATGTTGCACTGCTCGCACATATTTTTTTTCACTGCGGTTCTCGAATTATCCTGCTTTCGGGGGAGCAAATCTTTTCTGAGCTATTCCTCGGCTTTTCGGCATTGGTTTCATGATGGGTCTCCATAGCACAAAAATCTTGAGGCGATTTATTGCATACTTGGCGTTTTCGGCTACCACCTTCAGAGCCGACCTATATTTTAGCGATCCGGAGTCTCTATCAATGTCTACATCGGCAAATTCGGCGTTATGCAGCTGTCGGAACGCCCGTTCAATGTTCACCTTTTCCACCGGTGTGCAATTGATTTGGATCTGTGTGCTGTATCTCCCTTTCGTACTACCATATAAGGTCCAACCGAACATTGTGATTACTGCACACGGTGTTACGAACGTTTGAGCAATGCGTAGCCAAATTCGCAACGGATCCCGAAATCAAAAGACGATTATCCGTGATAATTCTACGATACTAGATTATTACAATAATCAATGACATAAACAATATACAAACCTCAATAATACGATCACAAGGACTCAACAACGAGAAACCGAATAGCAGCGTGTGAGCAGACAGCACGTGCGTCACGCAGGTCCTGAACAAGGATGTGCCAAATTAGCGCTCTGGGCGCGAACAAACAACAATTGGTCCAGAAAAACAACCAGTTCATAAAGACAAGTCAATAGTGTATGGAAATGAGTGATGTTGGGAAAAACACTGAATCGCGAGGGAAAAAGGGGGATTTTCCATGACCGGCTGTTACACCGCCCACCAAAATCCTCCTGGATCCTTAGCAGAGTCAAAGGTTCGGTATAAAGGTACTGATTCTTCCTACCTGCCTAGGCCTTGCTGTCAGTGCGCGCGTCTAATGCTCTTCGTCGACGTTCTACTACTGGTCGCACCTAACCCATTGGCTACATAGAAGTGAGGCTAGTCTACATCTTCCACGAGACCAAATGACCGATGGCGGGCGTGAAAGGTCACATAGACGTTGTCCTCGTAAAGGGCCGTCCGGTCCTGGATGTACGTGCTTGAGTGTGTGTGTGTGTGTGCGTGTGTGTGTGTGTGCCGGGGTTACAATGAAATCACAGGTATGACTACACATCAAAGGAAGACTTTCTGCAATGTCAACAAAAGACCGCGTGGCAAGAAAAACGAGTAAATGTAGCATGTATGTGTGACCTGAGCTCCGCTACTTCCACATATGCAAGGAGCATTCGGTAGCGTCAACAAAAAGCAAACAAAGAACACTGTCACATGTATGATGGGTTTACGGGATGTAGAGTGCGTCGTGCATGCGTGTTTGACGGAGATTGTGTGGTAAATATGGTGTTTCTTTATCCACCGCGATTACTGGTGTGAAAAAGGTTTACTAGGCCACAGGGTTATCAGCTCCTCCGTCTTCGCTCTCGAGTAGGTTAATACTGCGTATGTCACGAATGAGCACTCCGTTAGCAGTCTTCACCTTCACCGTTCTTATCATTTCGTCAGTGCTTTTGATGGTTTCCGTAACTACTCCCAAAGACCAAGCGCTGAAATGTGCGCGTTCGTCGGCGATCACAACCACGTCCCCAACTTTGAATGGTCTTGTTTTGGCCAGCCACTTCTGTCGAGTCTGCAAAGCCGGTAGGTACTCCCGTAGCCATCGCCTCCAGAAGACCTTGGCCAGATAGTTCGCTTGCTTCCACCCGTGGAGGTAGCTCCCACGAAGGTTTACCGGCCCTTGGAAACCCTCGTTCGATCTTAACGTCAATAAGTCGTTCGGGGTGAGCGCCAGGTGGGTGGGGTCGCCGTTCATTACTGGAACCAGGGGGCGGTTGTTCAGGATTCGCTCCACCTCAGTCATGACGGTGTTCAGCGTCTCGTCGTCGGGCGGCTGCTGCTCCATGATTGACAGCAATATCCGTCTGGCGGACCGGATCATGCGTTCCCATATGCCGCCTCGGTGACTGGCCTGTGGGGGGTTGAAATGCCATCGTATGCCGTAGGCCACGGTTCGATTCTGCAGTTCGTCCCTGTTTATGTTCTTGTGCCAACGCTGCAATTCCCGTTGAGCGCCCACAAAGTTCGATCCATTATCTGAGTATATATCGGCCGGTACGCCTCTTCGGTTGATAAATCTTTGCAAGGCCCGTAGAAACGAATCGGTCGTCATCGAATGTGCGACTTCTAGGTGTACCGCACGTGATTTCATGCACGTCATGATACATCCGTATCGCTTTTCTAATCTTTTCCCGCACTTGATCCACAAGGGCCCGAAATAGTCCAACCCGGTGTCACTGAACGGCCACCAGCCCGTAGTCACCCTGCATTCTGGTAGTGGGGCCATGAGTTGTTTGCCTGCCGTGGCATTGCGTCTCCTGCATTGCACACACCGTCGGATTACGCGTTTTACAGTCTCTCGTCCTCGCAACAACCAAAGACGCTTTCGGATGACGCTCGTCACGTGACTTTCCCCGGCATGTCCCTCCATGGCGTGGACGTGTTGAATCATTAGCTCTACTACAGGTTGTCTCGCAGGCAGCAGTATAGGATACTTTGTGTCGAAGTTCAGGTGGGCGTTGGTCAGCCTACCATCCACCCGCAGCAGTCCGTTGATGAGTTTGGGGTTTAAACGCTTCAGCTCGCCTCTTGGAGATGGCATGTCTTCATTGGTCGGCCCCAATTCTTCCGCCCTCTTGAGTTCTTGGGCGAAAGCCTCGCGTTGTATCATTCTGAAAATATCGTACTCTGCCGCTTGTAGCTCATCGGGACCTATCGGACCGACCCGTATCCGGCCTGAGGGCCGTAGCCCTTTCATGACTAGTAAATTTCTCTTGAACCTGGTTAACCAAACTAGCGAACGAAGCGTCTTCATCCAGGAAGAAAACCTGACCAGTCGCGGTAGAAAGGACGACGCTTCGACGACGTTGGTTGCTATCACTACGCCTTTGATCTCCAGTTCCAATTCCGTAGGGGGTTTTAATTCGAACACGGGCCAGTCCTGTTTGGGCAATTGCAGGAAGTTTGGCCCTCTCGTCCACGTGTCCAGTTGCCTGAAGTTGTTCGCACCTCGAGAGCACAGGTCGGCCGGATTATCGCCAGACATGACATGACTCCACTGATGCGTGGCTGATTCATCGTGGATAATCGTGAGCCGGTTAGCAACGAAAGTACTAAACCGGCTCCGGACGTTGTTAATGTAGTAAAGTACTATCGTTGAATCCGTCCAGAAGCTCACCGACCAAATGTAGAGATCGAAACATCTCTTCACAGCTTGCACCACCCTGACTGCCAACACGGCTGCGCTGAGTTCAAGGCGTGGGATTGAGACCGACTTCAGTGGGGCAACGCGGGCTTTGGCGAACAGGATCCTCGTGGTATATTGTCCATCTCCTGCGCACCATCGTCCGTACACCACAGCTCCATAACCGACTTCGGATGCATCGGAAAAAGCATGTAGTTCTCCAGTCCGTGTCGTATGGCCAGGAGTCAAACATCGTGGGATTCTTATGTCCCCTAATTTTTTCAAGGTGTTAAGAAATTCTTCCCAGTCCAGCCGGTCCCCTCGGTCCAGTGACTGGTCCCAATCAACTTTCTTACGGCACAGCCGCTGCAGCAAGATCTTTCCGGGTAGCAGCCATGGTGAGACGAAACCGAGCGGGTCGAACAAACTTGAGACGGCAGATAGTATGCCACGACGGGTTATCGGCAGCTCGGGAACGTTTAGTTCGAAAACAAAATCGTCCGTTTCCGCGTCCCATTGTATCCCTAAGGTGCGCTCGGTAGGAAGTGGAGAGCCGTCCAAATCTCTTACCCTTTCGGCCTTTTCGTGATACGGGATGACCTTCAGCACTTCTGAAGCGTTCGACATCCATTTAGTTAGATGGAAGCCGCCCTCTTCCAGCAATCTCGTCAGACCCCTGAACTGTTCTAGAGCTGATTCCACATCATCGAATGACCCAAGGTAGTCGTCGACGTAGAAGTTCCTGCTGACGCTTTCTACCACCGTCCGATGTACTAGATCGCCATGCTTGTTCGCTGATTCTCGGAGGGCGTAGTTGGCACAAAATGGTGACGATATGGCTCCGAAGGGGTGGACGGTCATCCTATAATTCACCACTGCGTTGTCCCGGTCACTCCCTTCCCACCACAGTAAACGCAAAGCATCTCGTTCTCCTACCGGAATCTTCACCTGATGGAACATTTCCCTAATGTCAGCAGACAAAGCCACTTTACCCACTCTGAAACGGCACAAAACATCGATCAGTGGTGTGGTCCAGTCAGGCCCCTGTAGTAGGCGATCGTTTAACGACTTGCCCTGGAACTTGGCCGCACAGTCGAAAACCACCCGCAGTTTATTGGGTTTCTTGGGGTTGATAACCGGATGGTGAGGCAGATACCAGATACCCCTTTTGCTGTCGGTGTTGGCAGGCACTTTTTCAACGTAACCGAGGGCCTCGTTTCGCTTCATCAAATCCGCGTGTCGTTCCCACAGATTCTGGTCTCGAATGAAGCGTTCCTTTAGTCGTAGTAATCGTTGGAGAACATAATTTCTGTTGTCATTCCACGGGTCGACCGGTGTGCGCCATGGGAGGGGAACCTCGAACTGTTTTTCGAGGCCTCTAGTGCCTTGCCGCACCGTTTGTAGGGCGAAGTGATCCTCTTGAGACAACGTCGGTCTTTCGTCTCCAATGTCATGAAACTCCTTTTCATAAAGCCGTTGCAGATGATACTCTATGCGGTCCGTTTCGGCGGATAAGTAATTCACGGAACCGCGCACCCCTACTGGACCGTATAACATCCATCCCAGAGCCGTGCGTACGGCATAAGGTGCCTGGCGGTCGCCCACTCTTTGGTCAAGCACCCAATGCGCCTCTGGCACGTCGCATCCGATGAGGAGATCCACCTCATCATCTTCCCAGTCTACAACGGTAATATCCTGCAGGTGGGGCCACCGAGTCAAGATTGCGTTCACCGACCTTGGTGCTCGCATGGGGAGATCCGCTAACGTGAATGCCTCCGCTGGTTCAATTTCCTCGTTAGTGTCTAGAGAGATGAGTTGCAGCCTCAATCTACCGGCAGTCATTACCTGTGTTCCGCCCACCGTGCTCACTGCTAACGACGTCGCACCTTTAGCCAGTTGGTGTTTGTCGGCAAACCGCTCTTTCACTAAAGTGGTGTCGGATCCACTATCAACGAAAGCCAACGCCTTGACTATCCCAGTCGGAGTCACTACTCCCACGGCCACTACGCCTAAACGTACCGGTTTACTGGCAGATTGTAAAGTTGAACAAATCACGCTGGGCTTGGCATTCGCCTCGGATATGGTTACTCTCGCCTGATGCAGCAGCCGATGGTGTCTGCCCGTGCAGCCCTCGTGACCACATCGATTCCTTGTTCTACAGGCTGCTGCCCGGTGCGTGGTGTTGAGACAGATGAAACATGCTCCTGCCATCCTCGCCATTCCCCACCGTTCGTCTATTGTGGCGTTGCCGAACTTGGGGCACTCTGGTAGGCCATGGCTAGTACCACAGGATCTGCAATTTGGTTTCGCCGTAGCATCTCGTGAAATGACGTGGGTGTTGGTCCAAGGCTGGTACTTTGGATATTCTCGTACAGGGGTTTGGACTTGGCTAGTACCGGGCTTGTTTGCTCGGTTGCTGTCCCGGATGAGTCGGCCGAATCTGCTGTCAGCTATCTTCGTCTGCCTGTCTAAGTATTCAGTCAGGTCTTCGAAGTTGGCTTCTCTGTCACCTCGGCTTATCCGCTCAGCTTCTTCCGCCCACCGACCCTGTAGTTCGGGAGAGAGGTGACGGACTATGCCTTCCAAAGTGTGCATGGCGTCCAGGTCAGCCCTGTAACCTAAATGGTCGAGGGCTATTGAGCAGTTCTGCATCTTGATCACCAGGTCGGCCATGGTGTAGACGTCGCCCTTGGTTTTCTTTGCCTCTGCCATCACGCCCTCTATTAGGTTACGGGCTACTTTGAAAGGTTGGCCAAACAAGTCCCTCAGAATCTTTCTTGCCCTTGTGTAGCCTTGTTCTGGATCGAGCATGGTGCATCCGTCGATAGCTTTTCGCGCTCTGCCTCGGCAGTAGTGAGTAAGGTAAAGAAGCCTTTGCCCAGGGTCGGTTACCTTGTTTTCAACGAACGTCTCGAACTGTTTGACAAACTTGCAATATTGCTCAGCTCGCCCGTCGAAAACCGTTAACTCCACTCTAGGCAGATCGATCGATGGTGGTTTGTAGTCGGCGACCTGCGTGGGGTTCCCTACCTTATTGCACTCTAACCTATCGGAAGTGTCGAAGTCACTGGTCCTATACTCTCGCTGTTTCTGTGTACACTTCTCTGCTTCATGCGCCTGTAGTCTAGCCGAAAGTAACTGTTGCTCTAGTTCTATTATTCTCAGCTTATATAAATCAACGTCCTTACGATCAATATTGCTTTCAATAACACATGAGCTAGCACTGACAGGACTAGGCGATCTAGCATTAACTAAAGAATCATAAGTACCCAGAACCTCCCCAGAGACTTTCCGCATTACTTCCTGTCCGGGTTCGACTGCTTTTGATCCTTTTCTTGGCATTTTGCGTGAATTTTCCTCGTTCCAAATAGATCTATTGAGTATTGTTACGAACGTTTGAGCAATGCGTAGCCAAATTCGCAACGGATCCCGAAATCAGAAGGCGATTATCCGTGATAATTCTACGATACTAGATTATTAAAATAAACAATGACATAAACAATATACAAACCTCAATAATACGATCACAAAGTCTCAACAACGAGAAACCGAATAGCAGCGTGTGAGCAGACAGCACCTGCGTCACGCAGGTCCTGAACAATGATGTGCCAAAATAGCGCTCTGGGCGCGAACAAACAACAATTAGTCCAGAAAAACAACCAGTTCGTAAAGACAGGTCAATAGTGTATGGAAATGAGTGATGTTGGGAAAAAACACTGAATCGCGAGGGAAAAAAGGGGGATTTTCCACGACCGGCTGTTACACACGGTGCTTTTCGGATCCCGGTGCTTTGATCTAGGACCCAGTATGCTTCCGGTACATCAAAACCGAGCTACAGATCCATTTTGTCATTCCACCACTCCTCGGTTGTGACCCCGTCGAGATGCGGCCACTGACTCAGGATCGATTGTACGACTGAGATGCTCTCATCGGCAGATCTTTTGTGGCGAATGCTTCTGGGCTTTCTGCTCTATTGTTGTTGGTGATGTTAACGAGTTGTAGGTACGGTTTGGTTGATTGAGTGACCTGGGTGCCACTCACTGTGCTCACTGCCAATGAAAATCGATCCCCTCTGATCCCATGTCTCTCTGCAAACTCCCTCCTCACCAGAGTGGTATTGTAGTGACCCCGATCGTTTTGAGAAAATGACTGTTTTCTGGACACTATTTTGGATCTATTTTCTCCACGATCTTTTCGGACGTTTGACATTGACCTCATAGTGTTGTCCGGTTGCGTACGTTTTACTGGACTGACTTTTCCGAGGTTTCCGTCGACCTCGTTCTGAATCACTTTCACTTTCGGTCGTTCGCCGATTGTACGCGCTCGCGGTTCGCTTTCTGCACAGCCGTTGCGCTTTGTTTTCCGTTCGGTGTATCTCTCGTATCAGTACTGTTCCGGTTCCACGATATATAGAATACACCTTGCATCTATAAACCGACTTGCGTCTTCTCTATTCGTCCGATAGAGGAGATAACGTTGTTATTTCGTTGCTAGACCCAATAGGAGACACCTCCACCAGCCGCTCTCAAACGCCTTATATAGTATCCGAGCCACCACCTACGACGGCCAACGCTTTTATTACACCAACTGGGGTTTCTGCGCCTACTGCTTATACATCCAAGAAAACGAGTTAATTACCACAGCAAGACATTGGGTGAACCACACTGAGATTCGGTATTTTTTCGGTATTCAATTTCTCCAGTTTGTGCAGTTAATAATGGTGGTCCCCGTGGCATCCATAGAATTACTGTGCGTTGCCTACCTGATGGCTATCCTATTTCGGCGTCGATCGTGAACGCGGCAAAATTTGACCCGGTAGTATGGGAACTGTTTTGGAAGTGCACCCGGATGCGTACGAAGCCAGTCCCCAGCACTCAAACTCTCATAAACGTAGAACGAGGTGCAAGCCTGCTGCTGAAATAACCGAAAGTCTACCTCAAACCTTGAGAACAATCTATAGGTGTCTTCTACATGTCTTGAGAAACTCCCAGAGTCATAAACGAGAACACGTGCAACGGCCATGACAGTCAACAGGTCTGAGCGGTAACAGCCCTGCACAACCTTTGTATACTACGTAGTGGCCAATTTAAACACAAGTCACCGCAAAAGTAGGAATATCATTCCTATTTTCCGCGAAAACGACTCCATCAACTCGGACCAGTTTCTTTTATGTTCACGAATAACGCCAATTTGGCCATCAATAAGGTTGGACCAAAAGAAACCATCGGCGTTTCGGGGTAGGGTGGTTGTTCTGCCAAAGTGTGGAGTAGATAGAAAATAGCAAAGAATCACAGAAATCCTACGGGAGGAAGATAGTCCTACCAGAGAACCAAACTGGATTGACGGATACACGGATATCGTGAGAAAGAAACAATCCCGAAGGAGACGTATACAAGCAATAGAGCTTCTCAATGTATGAGAGTGGTTACAATGTAAAATTAGACTATGAAAATGGTGGCATTACACAAAAAAACCAAGAAAACCAGTCCTGGATTACAGTTGTGAAGTTCACTGATCGTATATCGGATGGGCCAGTTGTATAACAAACGGAAAACAAACTGTACTGGGGTTGCCAAAGTGATGGTGAAAGAAGTGGCCGGATAAAATCATATAGACTGTGAGCAGATTATTTTGCTTTCAAAAGAAGGCAATATAATGCATCAACATGAAACTAGGAAGTGGCGATAAATTGATGTGTGGTGCTTAGCTACGATAGTGGCAGAAACGTGGCTTGCAAGAGAGATGGTCAATTAAGTGGCAGGTAAGTATTTGCATACTGATATTTCTTAGCAAAGACTTCACAAGGTGATAGGAGTGTATCAGGGATCGGTAGTGTCTAAGACAATTTATAGGAATAGAGCATGGAAAAGGAAGTACACAGAACAACCGATGAATAAACTTGCTAATTTCGGCAGCCGGATATGAGCGGAGTGTATGATAAACCCAATGGACTACACACCTAGACCGTGGTTGCAAAAAGATGGTGAAAGAAGTGGCCGGATCAAATCATATAGACTTCGAGCGGATTGTCTTGCTTTCAGAAGAAAGGAATATAATGCATCAACATGAAACTAGGAAGTGGCGATAAATCGATGTGTGGTACTCAACTACAACTGTAAGAAAGACATGGCTGGCAAAAATGATGGGGTGACGGATGGGAGACTATCAGTTTATGTTTATTACAGAAGGTGGACTACTTTATGGCGATAGAACGGAACTCAGCGGTACAAGAGCTTATCAGCTAGGCATATGCGGGACATGATACCTTGCAAGATGAGGATGTTGCAGGGTAACAGCCCTAAGTAGGCGAATAGCGGAATTGACAGGGAAAGCAAACAATCACAGAATCATCGACTGTTGGGAATCTCCAGAGAAATATTTCGCAGTGTCATATACTGTTTGGGGATTGTGGTGCGGAAGTGGATGGCAACAATGAGTACGTTAGTTTTCGAGTATATCGGTAAAAGTAACAAAAAAGAGTGAGCTTCATCTTAGAGAATGGTTAAGTTTACAAATAAGACTGATGAATAGTTTAGCATGAAACCGCGGGGAAGTGGACCGGGAACGACGAGCCAAGAATGTTGGTGGGTCTTTGAGTATGCGATAATCATGCATCAACGGAGGCAAATTTTGCCGGGCGTAACACGCGGTAAGTTATGCAGGCGAATTTGAAAGCGAGCACGATGGAGAGTCCATGTTATCTGGAGGAGACAGCAGCATACTTGCAGCATTTTGAGCATATGAATGGTATTCCTTTTGTTTAGTTTTTTAATCCCCAACCGGTGCTAGTGGGTGAGGCTGACCGTGCGCCGGACACCCAACCTAAAAACCATTTCTGGAGGCAAGAGGTGCGATTCACCAACCTATTTGTGCCCGCACATCGCTTTCAGACGTCCTGCACGCCCGATGTGCACCGGCCAAAGCGGTGGATCCGACCGCGCCCCGCAACGGCGGTATTTGCACAGGTGATTTTGGTCAATGGGGTCAATGGGTTAGCGTCGAAATGGTGGGCGGGTACCCGATTCTCAGCTAGAAGTGTGGGTCAGATAGTTCGCCGGTATTATCTCCGGATCATTCCAAGACATCAAAAGGGAGATTCTCGCCGGTTGGCGTCTGGAAACAAGAGTGGCGAGAAGCAGTCTGGGATGCTCCCAGCTGAGGATCAACGGTCAATGGTGAAAAGAGAAATACAGTAATTTAGACACAAGCTACTTTGGAAAGAATAAGGACTATGGGCCATTAGGAGTGAATAAGAATACAAAAATAGTGACCAAAACTAGGAGTAAGAATGATGATTTGGAGGTAGATGGTGGTCGCTGGGATTGGATTTCGTGTTGGAACGCTAGGGCACAATAAAGCAGGGGAATGGGGCCAGTTCGGACCGAGTTAAGCGAATTAGGTATGATGGAGATAGATAAGAGATGTGAGAGTGCATGAATTAGGGAGAATCTAACGAGAGCAGTGTCAGTGATGTAATTCATTCTAAGGGGTACTAATATGCTGGCGATGGAGGAGGCATATGAGGTAGGTGATGTTGACGTTGCAAAGGATGTTACCCGGGTCATTATTTCTTTATCTATTCAAAAATCTAGATTACTCTCACAAGCTCGTCCCAACGTGGTGCACGTATGGGTTAATTGTGGTACTTTGGCGACATCTGAATATTTTTTGAGGACAATTTTGAAACGGTCTAGTGCCTGGCAGACCCGAATGTCTTCAGGCAGCCTGTTCCAAATACTGGAATAGACCGTGATGAAGAACCTTTCTCTTAGTTTTGTCCTAGAGTATGAAGTTTAATAGTATGATTTCGGTTACGAAGAGGGTGTGGTGTGTCTTGAGCGAAACATAGATCAGTGATGGGCGTATGCGCTCTAGAATGTAGGAGGTTGAACAGAAGATAAAGATTGAGTTTCATACGTCGTAGCCAAAGGGGTTCAAGCCTCAAAAGCTCACGTCTCTCTTTGTAATTCAAGGAAGATGGTGAGCCGAATAAGTGCTTAGTAAAGAATCGCTGAACACTTTTGATCGCAAGTCTGTCAGACTTGCGCATGAGTGCGAACCAGGGGGCAGTACTTGAGCTGCGGTCTGGCGTGAGATTCAAAGATCAAAAGCTGGCTGTCACGCATTCTTAAAGTTCTGAGGATGAGGGCTATCGTTCTCTTTGTCTTAGCCACCTGGTCGGTGGCTAGTTCTTGAAAGGTGAATGTGCAGGAATACTGTAGGCCGAGATCTCGTGCTAGCGGAGTAATAGGAATGTACAAGCCGTTTAAAGCGAGGAGTTCAGGAGAAGGTTGACTTCTATGCGCGAGAATGGCACCCTTAGCAGCGGAGTAACTCATTCTCCAAGTGTTTCACCATATGTTAAGAGCGTTCAGGTCGTCAGCTATTTCGGTGAGGGTATAGGTCGAGGTACGGGGTTCAAAGGAATACACAATTTTGATATCATCAGCGAATAGAAACGCGGTGCCATGGCGTATTATTTAGAATACGTCGTTAATGTAGAGAAGAAATAAAAGCGGGCCTAATACACTGCCCTGTATAACACTACCTGTGACTGGCTGGGATGACGAGAGGTAACCCTCAATGTTTACTGCTTGCGACCTCATGCTAAGATAGGATAACAACCAAGAAAAAAGTGGGTCTGTTGTGCCGTAAGGTTGAACCTTGGTTAGTAGCTGAGCATCAGGCACGCGACCAAATGCCTTCGTCATATCAAGGAGGGTAACGATAAATGCCTTTCCAGAGTCATCCGACTCTTTGATTAGATTGAGGAAATTAAGTTAGCAGGTCAGACACGACATAGACTTCACGAAGCCGTGTTGGTTTTTATTTATTAACCCACGGGTGAGGATAAAATTGGCAATCTCATCTTTAACTGCTCGTTCCATTATCCTGGATATAATGGGAGTGTGGTTTATGGAGTGGTAATCAGCAGGGCCATGTAGGGCACCCTTCTTGTGGAGGGGAATGATAACGGAATTTTTCCATTTGGATGGGAAAATGCTTTGTGATATGGGGATGTTAAATAAGCTCAGCAAAAGCATCACAATGTCCGGGCCTCCAAGACGAAACAGAGCTGATTGATATCATCGGGTTCAGGGCGGGCCAGGAGCCGGGTGGTATTTAACAGCCTTCTGTTTTCGTTGGCTGAGAACACTACGATTGACAAGGTATCGGCAGCCGAGAAATTGAGATCCTGGGTTGGACTATTGTGGTCTCTCATGAAGGTAGAAGCGAAGAAATTATTGAATGCCTCAGCGATCAACTGGAGCGAGCTAATATAAGTAATCTCGGATAGGAGCAAGTTTGGTATTTTGGTTGTACGGCGGAAGGTTCGAGTTTTAATAAGGCAAGAGAAGTTGGCCATTTTATTCGGCTGCTTGAGGGCCTACAGTTCTTGCTTTTCCAGCTTGTTCTCCTTTTTGCTTAGTGGCCGGCGTGAGAGGTGGCTGAGGCAGAGAAAGATGGAGAGGTCGTTGGTCCTTTCGCGGGAAAGCTGCAACTTCTCGAATTAACGTTGCATCTTTTGTTGTTGATAGGTCTTTCTCACACCGAATTCGATTATATCGGGAGAGATGATGTTTATAAAACAGAATAAGTTAGGGTACATCACATCCGACGCCAGCTGAAGACCAGATGTTAGGAAGAATTCATCCCAGGTCTGATTTCGCAGGATGGTGGGTAGAATGTCCCAATTTGCATTTCAGAAAGATTTTTGATTTTGAGGTCTTTCCTGGTGATGCGGCTGAACAAAAGATCCACGTGTCATGACCTTATGATCACAACCAGGAAAGTGGCCGAGTACATTTGCCCTTATATTTCGGAGGCTTGAAGTAAAGGTAAGATCAAGAATATTGTTCTCTCTGGTTGGTGATTTTGTGTGTTTTGTCCATCCGCCCACACGGATACATGAGATAGAGTTGCCAAATTTTGGAGAGGAATTCAGAGTTGTCCAACAAATGCCAGGGAGGTTGAAGTCCTCCGCTATGATTTTGGCAGCATGTGGGATTTCAGCTACGTGGCAGAACGCATTGGTAATTGCATTCACATCGCTCATGTTGTGGCCCGGTGGACAGTAAACACAACCAACGACGAGCTGTCCCTGGAGCAGTGGTATAAAGATCCAAACAGAGTCATGGACCTTATCAAGGGCAGGAAGTTTGAGTAAGTGTGTTCCAAGACTGATCTTACTATAAGCAAGACATCCACCACCACGTCTTTCAGATCTGTTCGTAGCAAACATGTTGTAACCGGGTATGGAGATGTGTCGGAGGGGAGTTTTATCAGTAAGCCAAGTTCCAGTTACCAGGATCATATGCGAGTGAGATTGCAGTGCAAAGCGCGGACGGATGTAAGTTTACTCACAAGGGAGCGGGCATTGTAAAGTGCAATTTTGAAACTATCACTATCATGGCTATAAAGTACATTGAATGTGCGACCCCCTAAGTTGGCTGTCAGGTTTGGAGAAATTGTAGCCACTGGTGGACTGTGGGACGGTGTGGGAAGAGATATGGTATGGGAGGAGGCGGGACGTTCAGAGAAAAAGGAAAAACCGGAAAATTTGGATGGGGTGGCATTGGGTCCAAAAGCTCACGACTAATTGGAATTGGGGAGCAGGATGCATGTGGTTGGGTTGTCCGTAAGTAGTCAACCGGAACTGCATTTGGATAAGGTACTGGCATAACGATCTGAATAGTCTTGCCGAGACTTCCTTTTTCGTTGTTGGAAGAAGCGTTGTCATGATTCGCTCTACCTGGAGGCAAAGGACTGATTGGGTTTGGAGAGCTAGGCCCGGGTCCCCGCAGTGAGATGACTGATTTTTCCGACAAAGTTACTTCATTTATCTTCGAATTCGTTATGAATACTGGTGCAAATACGTCCAGTCCCGCGCCTTACTAAGGAATGCAAGAAGTGGCTAGTCCTGACATCGACAGTTGAGGGATTACTGATTTTACTTCAGGTATCGGGCTATTTTCCCGAACCGGTGTTGGATTTCGGACTCCTTCGAGGGTCGGCTTTGATTTTTTGGAACTATATTCTGTGGCAGTAGTTTGTAGGTTCGACGAGACACTTCTTGAGCTAGTCGGAGAACTCATGTGATAATATGATAATTTGTTACTAGTCTTGGAGTCAGCGGGACTTTTATCAGTTTTGTGGACGTCAGGGAGCACATTAATTTGGACCGTTTCATTGAAGCTAGTCTGCAAGTTTTGACGCTTGCAACGCAGCCCAGATGGAGTGAAGATTGGTGAACTATTTAGGTCGACAGCTATTACGCGACTAACTACAGAAGAGGTCCCCAAGTAACACATCCCAAGTCTGCCCCATGCGTGCACCATGGGGCAAACTTGAGGCAGGCGTGGTGCTGCTCCAAGCTTACCATTGAGAAACTTGGAGCAGCGCTGCCGTTGCCCCAAGATTGCCCCACGGGGCTAGCCCCAAGTTTGCCACATGGGGCACGCATGGGGCATGCCCCAAGTTTATCTTAAAGGTTAGGGCAACGTGTTACTCGGGTCTTCGCATGGTGGCCGACGCTTGGTAAATTGACTACCTGAGAGGGACTACTGGCTAAATGTTTACCAGGGTTATGGTTCTTGGCATGGCTTTTGTGAACCTCCCATTGTAGAGGGGTTTTATCGGGAAGTATTCTTGCCTGTTTGAATTCTGTAATGGCAACGACGAAAGGCTGTCGGCTAATAAATTTCTCGGCAGCAACTTCAGTATTAAACTGAATCAGGAGTGAGCATGTATGCTGAGGTGAAGTTTTGCGGAGTCTGACACGGTATCAAGGTTGCAAATTCATGTTGCGAGCCCTTAAGAGTAAATTGTTAGCAGTTGAGAGAGGTAATCTGTCTGGAATGTTGAACACTATTGCAATATTGGCTTTCTTGAAGCGTCTAAATATTTCAGAGGCAACGGTATCGATGAACTTCGTGGTCTGCCTGAGTGTGGTGTAGAGATGAGTCGAGCAGGAACGCTGATGGACCTATTGTCTGATGGTTTGTTCAAAAGCGTCAAGCCGAGAGTAAAAACTATTCATGGTTTTGCTTATTTCGGCGGTTGCTTTGAGAGCATCTCCAAGTATATCCACGAGGGATACTGAACAACCTTTGAGCGTGATTTGGAGGTGAGGAGTCTTACAGCGGCGAGTGCCAGCTGTGATTTTGGGCCGATGGGCGGCAGTGGAATGCATAGCTAAGCTAATGGGGTGATTGGTAGTTAATTGGACGCAATATCGCAGGAAGTAAAGTAGAACCAGTAGAATGACAGTTGACAGATAATGGGCGAATTACCGGACTATGTTAAATTGCGGGGTATCAAAAAGGTGGGAGAAAAGTGACTAGGTGAGTTTGAGAGACTTGATGAAAAGAGGCTAATTAGGGAGGGTTTTGAACAATGTATTAAGTTCGTTAGAAACCTTAAATCTCTGAAAAAGTTCTATTGCACTGAGTTGCGATAATGACTGACGCCGGCAGGTTGGCGTGACGAAGTTATTGCTACTATTGGATCAGTAAATCAGTCGAAATAGTAATAAATACTAGTAATAGTTAAATGCTTGATCTTAACGCTGAGAAGCAAAAGGACTGAGACAACCTGATTCTGCCTCACGATGACCTTGGCGCCGACCGATCGAGTCGTCTATTCGGCTTATGGCTGTTGAAATTGGTTGACAAGTCAAAATATCTACATAAACAACATCGGAGGCGAGCAAAGTTACTGGGAAGCTGAACTTTTCTGAAGAGAGGAGTTTATCAAAGGAGGCTCGAGGAGCCCTTGCATGCTGCAGAGTATATAAAGCGTATGGATAGTGCCGCATCGTAAATCATAAAATGGAGCTCTCGTAGCGTGCGTAAACAGACACGCACGTAATCCGTGCCAGACGCAGACTACGCGAGCATTACGGACAACTCAATCAATCAGTATGCGTTGACCCTGTGAGTGGACATGAACAACCAATCATAGCATTTTACGTGAACAAAGGGGAAGACAGGCAGACAGATCACGTGGAGCGCTCAATCGATCGCATGCATGCACCTAGTGCGCATACAACGTCACTTTCCTTCAATCGTCAACGCTTTATTTGCCTATATGGCGCTCAAAGGGTTTCGGAGTTCATGAGGAACGACGCACTGCCTGTTGCTTAGCATTGCGCTGTCCGAAAAGGATAGGTCGAGAAATCGCTCTAGCCCGCTTCCCAGTATGGAGCTGATGGGCGTTAACTTTCATACCATTGGCTAATTCGTGTGCCTGGTCCTCAAACACGCTGGAATATTATTAGTTGTGGGGAACTGTTTTCTCCCCTTCGTCCTATCTGATTCCGCAAACGAACGTTAGTTCCGGAACTCAGCATCCCCGTTAATCGCGGGTAAGTACTTTGATAATTCTGTCTCCGGAGCAATTCGGGTCCCGTTTTGTCGTTCACGATCTGATGTGCTGCCTTGAGCTTTGAACGCAAAGCCCTCGCAAACATAAGTTCTCCCGGAGTCTTATTTGTTGCCCTGTGATAACTGGTGCAATATGCAAACAGCGCTTGAAGTACGAAATCTTCCTTGAGTCTCCTTGTCACTGTGATGTCTGAGCACTCTCATTCATTGAACTGTTGAGAGGCCCTGCCATGCCGTCGCATGAAGGATTATACGGTGCGGTTCATGAATTCATAAGCTCTTGCCGCGTTAGAATTTTTTCGAACTCGAAGCTGATGAACATCGGGCCACCATCTGCAACGACCTCTTCTGGCATACCGAAACTAGCAGTGAGGTGTTTCATCAACTGAATTATCGTAAAAGGGGTTATATCTTCGCGTGAGTGTACTTCAGGCCACTTGCTGTTTTTGCGCCTGCCAACGAGCATACTCCTGTTTGGGCTGGAGCTGTTAAAATTGGTCCCATGATGTCAAGAGCCCACCATTTCTATGGCCGCGTTGTGTAGTCCACTGGTTGTATTGGTGCCGGTATGGGTTTGATTGGTTTATCGGAATGTTGACAGAGTCCACAGTTAGTAAAAATGACCTCAACGGAAGAAAACGTACATGGCCACCAAAACCATTCGCTAACCCGCCGGTGGGTCCTCCTAATTCCAGGATGTCCCTCGTGTGCACATAACAATTTCGTGTTTCGGAACGGATAGTGGGACGAACCTCGATCCAAACTTGACACATTCGTCTATCACTGAAGGCTCTTTTAGTAGGTTGCAGTGGCATCTTGGTTCATCTGGAATAATACCTTTCTTGGGAGACCATCCTCCTTGAGCGTATTGTTTGACCTGCTGCTGTTTACTGTCCTCCAATTTTTTCTGAAGCAATCACTCTCTCTTTATAGATAGAATTCCGAAGTCATCAGGCGTAGCAAATACTTCAGTTTTAGTCGTATTGTTCGTACTTTCTTAGTCATTTACCGGCAAACGCTAAAGAGCATCCTTAACCTGATTTTCAGATCCACATTTGTATCGCGAAATCATAGGACAGTAGTCTCGCATACCAGCCACTGATACAAAGTGGCCTGTGACCTTTACTTTCACCACTCCGAGGTGTAGTTAAAGCTGCATGATCAGTTCGTAGGTTAAAATGTCCGCCGCAGAGATACAGATGCTATTTTTGACAAGCGGGCCATGAGTGTTTTTTTTAAATAAAGGCACTAAAATTATACGAATTTACTATATGCTTACTTGCAAATAATGGGTGAAGTAAGTTTTTCCAGTTCTGGCAAGCCTAGGGAGAAGCCTAGATCTCGTACGTTATCCTTTCTGGTCGGGGAGGAAGCACGGTGAGTCCAGTTCTACTCGAATGCAGGACAGGAAAAGTAATAATTGGTGTGGGGAGGTGAGCATTTCTCAGTTCATATCGGGTGCAATGAAGTCACCAGAGATAAGTGTAGCTCCCAGGAGTATTTCGGACAGGTAGTTTAAAGCTTTTCTGGTGGGTATGACGTCAGAAGCGGTCGTACTAAGAGGTCTATACACACAGCCTATGTGGAGGCGTATGTGAGCAAGTTGAATGTCAACACAAAAAGTCCTTTACTGCATCCAGGATAGGGTGGTCGTGGGAGGTTGGGGTAAAAAAGCGAATAGAAATTCACCACCGCGGCGACACCTGCTTTCACTAAACATCTGATGGCCAATCAAAGAGATCTGAGCGGGTGGGTGGGATCAGTTAGCCAAGTATCAGTGACGAGGACATGACCATTGCCGTGCAGGAGTACTGGGCCCTGTAGCGAGTTGAACTTGCTAATAAGGGACCGGTGACTTGTGAGAAGTAGAGAAAGCTTGGTGAGTTCGTTCTTAGTCAGAGAGGGACTACGGCGCGATATATGGGCTGGGACGCTCAGGGTGGAGCTAAATTGTGTGTCCTCAGCAGTATGTTTTTGTATCGCTGAAATTGTAGTAAGTTGGTGTGCAAATGATGAGAAAGGTTGGGGAGGATGAACTGCTTCCAAGGGATGGCTTGAGAAGGAGTCAGAAACACATCGAGGGTTAGATGGAGTAGAGAAGAGGAGAGAGGTTGGGGGAACTCTAGCCGGTGCGGGAAGTAGGAAAAAACTAGTAATAGGAGTTGCGGGCGGCGGATGAAACTAGAACAGGGAGAGTGGCAAGGAATAAAGTGGGTGGGAATTGTGGATTTGCAAGCAATGACTGGATAACAGCTTAGTAGGAGAAGACATGGGATGAAGGGGATTTGACTACGAAGAGCCAGGCGATCGGATAGGTGGTAGGTAGGGGATCGGTGGGTTCCGAAGAGACACAGATAGTAGGTAGTTTTGATAGCCAGGTTGGGCCGACGGAGCTGGCGGAGGAGGTAAAAAATGGTCAGGGCAAGCTGTGCATGCGACTACCAGTCGACGGGGGTGCGTGCAAAGGGGTCTGTGGTGTGATACCACCGGACGATCGATGATGTAACAGTAATTCAGGAGGCAGATATTACCTGAGATGGGGTAGGCTTTGGATGCTGAAATGGAAAATACACAAGCCTTGTTTCTGGCATGCTGACCACTAAACTTTAGTAGTTGAGATTCATGTGGGTTAGGGTGAAGGGGCTTCTAACAGTAAAAAAACACCAGTATCCGGAAGTGGTGGCCCAGTTGTCGGTGACTTTTGGTAGACAGATATCTCATCATGGACCGGAGTGTAACGGTGATTTAGTACATTGTGCGAAATTCTTACTCGGTTTCCTTTTCTCACTCAAACGGCTCTAATCATTTCGTTACCCAGTCCTTCCCAACCAATCCAACCTACTCGCCTTCCCTTCCCTTCACGTGGTGAACCGCTCACCTTGCCTCGCTTCGCCCACCGTCCTCCCGCAAGTGTAGTTTTACTGTAGACCGATTTTCCATTGTGGCTAATTCAGGAGCCTACTACCTTCACATCTTGTGCGTCATAGATACCCGACCTTGCGTGTCATGCTTGCATCCATTCTTTATTCGCATTCTCACTTGCACCGCATGAATGACCTTTGTACTTTCCTCCCATGTTGGAGATCACTCCGCGCCTGCGCAGGGGTCTAGGTCAAGAGTGAGTGTGATTCTTCTAGTCCTTATCTGATTCGATTTATTGATCTAACCTGTCCCTTCATCTCATGTACGCCTACCAGTCTTTCCCCGATTGGTCAACTGTTCTTCCTGTAGGAGATGGATTTCGTCCTATTCCAACGGCTCGTTCCAGTGCCGCATGGTTATTTTCCCCGACAGACCCTTCTGACAAGTTGAAGTATATTCCAGGACCTTTTCGACTGGATCGCGTCACAAATTGAGGTATGTTGCTTGTAATTCCAATGGCTGCTCTCTGAAGCAAAAGTAATTCACCCACTCACCTTATTTATTTGGGCTTCGGGTTCCTGTTCTACAAGTCACTCCTTCACTGGATGGCGGCACAGTTACAGGGGTCCCCCATGGTGACGCAGTAAAGGTTGCGCAGGCTTAATGCCGCGTGCCTTAGTTGATCTGTTGAGGTGATCAGGAGCGGGCTGCAATTTTATCGGAGGCTGCCCGTGGCATTGTAAAGCCTGCCAGTTTTAAATTTTAACATGGTCACTGCAGCTGCAGACGGCAAAAAATGCCTGCTTTCCGTCTTCTTGGACATGACTGGAGAATTTGACCGTGCTTCTCACTCCCTGCTGTTGGCCAGACTCGAAGCCTTTGGCCTCCAATCTCCTCCTCTCAACTGGTTTCCCTCTATCTTTCCCACCGCAGCCAAGTTGTTTCAATCGATAACCTTCCCTCACAACTCCCCCGTTATTAGCGGTATCATTGAAGGAGCCTGCTAGGACCACTACTATACTTATTGCACAATAATGATGTCTTCTCTATAATACATCACGGCACCCCTTTCCTACATGCCTAGGATATAAAACTTGTATATAAATTCCCACCCCAGAATCCAAACGAAGCAATTCCCAATGTACAGTGCGATCTAGAGTGCCTTGAACAATGGATTCACCCCTGGAAAATCGAATTCTCTGCTGAGAAAAGCACTTTTCTGACCCCACGAAGTCAAGCCCCTCCGAACTATTTTCTTACACACAACTCCCCTATTACCCTCGAATCACCAGTACGAGGTCTTGGGTTGCATTACTCGTGCACCCCAAAATTCTCGGAACACCTATCTTTCCCGGCTTCCAAGGCAAATATTTCCTGGGGTTCCTATGTATATCCCTCGTTCTGCGCGATACAAAACTTCTATCGAATCTGTACTTTGGGCGACGCTGTTCAGGGACCGCCCTGTCATCTTCACCAATACTCTCCAAGCCGACAGAATAGCCTTAGAAAATGTACAACTCTCATTCACGAGACAGCTGCTTGGTTATTCTGCCACACCTAGCTACAAAGAGCGCTGTGCCGTCCTTCACAATTAACCTCTTTGGCAGCGCCGTACGAGACTTAACCTTTGCTCCCTCTATAGGCTTATTGTTTGCATGGCTTCTTCTTCCTCTGGCTCACCATGTATGCTATCGACTTCTCCCTACTCCCTCGGTCGCAGAGGCTTGCTTCTTGTTATTCCGAATTCTAACCTATCAATGAGATGTGATTTCATTCTGCTAAACTATTCCAGACTGTGAAACAAGCTCCCTATTAAAATTCGTCGATGTTTTCCCTCAACAATTTCAAAACAACAATGGCACTTTGCCTGGCCCTTGGTAACGTCCTGATGTAGGCTGACACTAACATGTCTCAAGCCCGAGCTTTTGAAGTGGGACCCAACTTCTAGCTAATCTTTAAAACTCCACTCTGTATGCTTCCCCATTCCGGGACACTCCTCTGGCCCTGGCAAGTATTGAACCTTACCATTCCGTCCTTATACAAGCTCTCTCCGTAACCCCATCAGCTGCTGCCAGTCGTTCTCTATCTATAACCATTGTGCTTGCCTTTCGACTCATAACTGTCCCTCGTCCTTGAGCTCTGCCCCAGGGCAACCCTAATCAATTTGCGCATATCTATTCGCACTCAGGTTTGCTCGTTCCCGATTTTTTGTCTCAGAACTAATTCACCCCAAGACTCAGGAAAGTCTGGGTCTGGATCCTTGCAGACTTTCTTTGAGGTCTGTTGTTCAATTCTAAGACCCAGCCTTTATCTTTGTAATGGCCTAGCCCTGTTCTTGCTCATTCAGTCTCCTACCCAGGTCCTTCCGTGAAATTGTTGTTACACCTCCCCCCAAGTCCACAGCCGGCACAAATGCCAGGCCGTAGCGTCTTCTCACCTTCATTTCAGAACTTACCGACCAAGTACCTCTTTGACTATACTATCCCGTGGGCACCAACAGGGCATCGTCCAACCACAACGATACTATCATCCGATGCTGTTTGTCCACGCTATTGCTTTTTATCGCACCTAAGATTGGTTCATCACCAAGTTATCACCTTTTTGCTGGAAAATCATTATCCACTCGTTATACGATGTAAACTGGTGAATATTCACCTGTCTTCCATCGGCCTTTCTTTCAACACTCTAACAACCCTCTCTCCCGCAGGATGTGCCACTCTTTTGGTTCTTTTGATTGATTTCATCTGATGTAATATATATATATATATATATATATATATATATATATACAATTCCGTAGGTAACCCGCATCCGCAATGTCTGTTGTCAGTCCAATATTTTTGGGTCACGTATCATGCAGCCCCAGTCACACGTCATTATGACATGGTACATGTATTGCAATGCTCATTAAAGATGTGCAGCTACCTGGCGTCCATTCTGTCATTTACTCGACGAAATGGATATCTTGTTAATCTCTGTACCTTTCCGCACCTAATTATGATTTATCTTAAATTTTCGCATTATTATTTATCGACCAACATAAAGTAAGCGTACAATTCTCGCCCCATCACTTGTAGTTCTCTAACCTTCCCTTCAACATCACTCTGATTGTCCTTCTATCCCTGCAGAGTTGTCGCTCGTTTGTTACACAACTGATTCCACCAGTTTCAAACCACAAAATCCATTTTTTCATACCCGAGGCCTTTTCCTATCCTCATCCCAAGTCCTGCTTTCGTGTAGAAACAACTGGTTCCGTAGCTCTCTTCACCTCAGTCGTATGCTCCGTTATTCAGAACGGCCACCCGAACGGCTACTCACTCCACACTCCACTACCTCTTCTGCACGCTATATGCCTCTGCAATCGCTCTTCCCACCGATTCACAACCGCTATTCCATCTTTTTGCTGTTACTTCGTGGCATATTTTGATTGCCGCAAGTAATCCGCCCACTGCTCCTGCCCTGCTTGAGCCATTTCTTTGGTCACCGCTCTCGAAACCGCATCCTCTCTCTTTCGGACCTGTTGTGCACTGTTCTAGTGGTTGCCTCTGTTGGCAGCTCACCACCAAGATTTTATCACCAAATGGCCCACTGAATCATTGCAATTTATCTCTGAGGATCCATTTTTGTATGTCGTCCAGTTTTCTAACATTCATGTGTACCTTACGCGTGTGCAAGTTTTCGACCGAGCGCTCCACGTGATCTGTCTGCCTGTCTTCCCCTTTGTTCACGTAAAATGCTATGATTGGTTGTTCATGTCCACTCACAGGGTCAACGCATACTGATTGATTGAGTTGTCCGTAATGCTCGCGTAGTCTGCGTCTGGCACGGATTACGTGCGTGTCTGTTTACGCACGCTACGAGAGCTCCATTTTATGATTTACGATGCGGCACTATCCATACGCTTTATATACTCTGCAGCATGCAAGGGCTCCTCGAGCCTCCTTTGATAAACTCCTCTCTTCAGAAAAGTTCAGCTTCCCAGTAACTTTGCTCGCCTCCGATGTTGTTTATGTAGATATTTTGACTTGTCAACCAATTTCAACAGCCATAAGCCGAATAGACGACTCGATCGGTCGGCGCCAAGGTCATCGTGAGGCAGAATCAGGTTGTCTCAGTCCTTTTGCTTCTCAGCGTTAAGATCAAGCATTTAACTATTACTAGTATTTATTACTATTTCGACTGATTTACTGATCCAATAGTAGCAATAACTTCGTCACGCCAACCTGCCGGCGTCAGTCATTATCGCAACTCAGTGCAATAGAACTTTTTCAGAGATTTAAGGTTTCTAACGAACTTAATACATTGTTCAAAACCCTCCCTAATTAGCCTCTTTTTATCAAGTCTCTCAAACTTACCTAGTCACTTTTCTCCCACCTTTTTGATACCCCGCAATTTAACATAGTCCGGTAATTCTCCCATTATCTGTCAACTGTCATTCTACTGGTTCTACTTTACTTCCTGCGATATTGCGTCCAATTAACTACCAATCACCCCATTAGCTTAGCTATGCATTCCACTGCCGCCCATCGGCCCAAAATCACAGCTGGCACTCGCCGCTGTAAGACTCCTCACCTCCAAATCACGCTCAAAGGTTGTTCAGTATCCCTCGTGGATATACTTGGAGATGCTCTCAAAGCAACCGCCGAAATAAGCAAAACCATGAATAGTTTTTACTCTCGGCTTGACGCTTTTGAACAAACCATCAGACAATAGGTCCATCAGCGTTCCTGCTCGACTCATCTCTACACCACACTCAGGCAGACCACGAAGTTCATCGATACCGTTGCCTCTGAAATATTTAGACGCTTCAAGAAAGCCAATATTGCAATAGTGTTCAACATTCCAGACAGATTACCTCTCTCAACTGCTAACAATTTACTCTTAAGGGCTCGCAACATGAATTTGCAACCTTGATACCGTGTCAGACTCCGCAAAACTTCACCTCAGCATACATGCTCACTCCTGATTCAGTTTAATACTGAAGTTGCTGCCGAGAAATTTATTAGCCGACAGCCTTTCGTCGTTGCCATTACAGAATTCAAACAGGCAAGAATACTTCCCGATAAAACCCCTCTACAATGGGAGGTTCACAAAAGCCATGCCAAGAACCATAACCCTGGTAAACATTTAGCCAGTAGTCCCTCTCAGGTAGTCAATTTACCAAGCGTCGGCCACCATGCGAAGACCCGAGTAACACGTTGCCCTAACCTTTAAGATAAACTTGGGGCATGCCCCATGCGTGCCCCATGTGGCAAACTTGGGGCTAGCCCCGTGGGGCAATCTTGGGGCAACGGCAGCGCTGCTCCAAGTTTCTCAATGGTAAGCTTGGAGCAGCACCACGCCTGCCTCAAGTTTGCCCCATGGTGCACGCATGGGGCAGACTTGGGATGTGTTACTTGGGGACCTCTTCTGTAGTTAGTCGCGTAATAGCTGTTGACCTAAATAGTTCACCAATCTTCACTCCATCTGAGCTGCGTTGCAAGCGTCAAAACTTGCAGACTAGCTTCAATGAAACGGTCCAAATTAATGTGCTCCCTGACGTCCACAAAACTGATAAAAGTCCCGCTGACTCCAAGACTAGTAACAAATTATCATATTATCACATGAGTTCTCCGACTAGCTCAAGAAGTGTCTCGTCGAACCTACAAACTACTGCCACAGAATATAGTTCCAAAAAATCAAAGCCGACCCTCGAAGGAGTCCGAAATCCAACACCGGTTCGGGAAAATAGCCCGATACCTGAAGTAAAATCAGTAATCCCTCAACTGTCGATGTCAGGACTAGCCACTTCTTGCATTCCTTAGTAAGGCGCGGGACTGGACGTATTTGCACCAGTATTCATAACGAATTCGAAGATAAATGAAGTAACTTTGTCGGAAAAATCAGTCATCTCACTGCGGGGACCCGGGCCTAGCTCTCCAAACCCAATCAGTCCTTTGCCTCCAGGTAGAGCGAATCATGACAACGCTTCTTCCAACAACGAAAAAGGAAGTCTCGGCAAGACTATTCAGATCGTTATGCCAGTACCTTATCCAAATGCAGTTCCGGTTGACTACTTACGGACAACCCAACCACATGCATCCTGCTCCCCAATTCCAATTAGTCGTGAGCTTTTGGACCCAATGCCACCCCATCCAAATTTTCCGGTTTTTCCTTTTTCTCTGAACGTCCCGCCTCCTCCCATACCATATCTCTTCCCACACCGTCCCACAGTCCACCAGTGGCTACAATTTCTCCAAACCTGACAGCCAACTTAGGGGGTCGCACATTCAATGTACTTTATAGCCATGATAGTGATAGTTTCAAAATTGCACTTTACAATGCCCGCTCCCTTGTGAGTAAACTTACATCCGTCCGCGCTTTGCACTGCAATCTCACTCGCATATGATCCTGGTAACTGGAACTTGGCTTACTGATAAAACTCCCCTCCGACACATCTCCATACCCGGTTACAACATGTTTGCTACGAACAGATCTGAAAGACGTGGTGGTGGATGTCTTGCTTATAGTAAGATCAGTCTTGGAACACACTTACTCAAACTTCCTGCCCTTGATAAGGTCCATGACTCTGTTTGGATCTTTATACCACTGCTCCAGGGACAGCTCGTCGTTGGTTGTGTTTACTGTCCACCGGGCCACAACATGAGCGATGTGAATGCAATTACCAATGCGTTCTGCCACGTAGCTGAAATCCCACATGCTGCCAAAATCATAGCGGAGGACTTCAACCTCCCTGGCATTTGTTGGACAACTCTGAATTCCTCTCCAAAATTTGGCAACTCTATCTCATGTATCCGTGTGGGCGGATGGACAAAACACACAAAATCACCAACCAGAGAGAACAATATTCTTGATCTTACCTTTACTTCAAGCCTCCGAAATATAAGGGCAAATGTACTCGGCCACTTTCCTGGTTGTGATCATAAGGTCATGACACGTGGATCTTTTGTTCAGCCGCATCACCAGGAAAGACCTCAAAATCAAAAATCTTTCTGAAATGCAAATTGGGACATTCTACCCACCATCCTGCGAAATCAGACCTGGGATGAATTCTTCCTAACATCTGGTCTTCAGCTGGCGTCGGATGTGATGTACCCTAACTTATTCTGTTTTATAAACATCATCTCTCCCGATATAATCGAATTCGGTGTGAGAAAGACCTATCAACAACAAAAGATGCAACGTTAATTCGAGAAGTTGCAGCTTTCCCGCGAAAGGACCAACGACCTCTCCATCTTTCTCTGCCTCAGCCACCTCTCACGCCGGCCACTAAGCAAAAAGGAGAACAAGCTGGAAAAGCAAGAACTGTAGGCCCTCAAGCAGCCGAATAAAATAGCCAACTTCTCTTGCCTTATTAAAACTCGAACCTTCCGCCGTACAACCAAAATACCAAACTTGCTCCTATCCGAGATTACTTATATTAGCTCGCTCCAGTTGATCGCTGAGGCATTCAATAATTTCTTCGCTTCTACCTTCATGAGAGACCACAATAGTCCAACCCAGGATCTCAATTTCTCGGCTGCCGATACCTTGTCAATCGTAGTGTTCTCAGCCAACGAAAACAGAAGGCTGTTAAATACCACCCGGCTCCTGGCCCGCCCTGAACCCGATGATATCAATCAGCTCTGTTTCGTCTTGGAGGCCCGGACATTGTGATGCTTTTGCTGAGCTTATTTAACATCCCCATATCACAAAGCATTTTCCCATCCAAATGGAAAAATTCCGTTATCATTCCCCTCCACAAGAAGGGTGCCCTACATGGCCCTGCTGATTACCACTCCATAAACCACACTCCCATTATATCCAGGATAATGGAACGAGCAGTTAAAGATGAGATTGCCAATTTTATCCTCACCCGTGGGTTAATAAATAAAAACCAACACGGCTTCGTGAAGTCTATGTCGTGTCTGACCTGCTAACTTAATTTCCCCAATCTAATCAAAGAGTCGGATGACTCTGGAAAGGCATTTATCGTTACCCTCCTTGATATGACGAAGGCATTTGGTCGCGTGCCTGATGCTCAGCTACTAACCAAGGTTCAACCTTACGGCACAACAGACCCACTTTTTTCTTGGTTGTTATCCTATCTTAGCATGAGGTCGCAAGCAGTAAACATTGAGGGTTACCTCTCGTCATCCCAGCCAGTCACAGGTAGTGTTATACAGGGCAGTGTATTAGGCCCGCTTTTATTTCTTCTCTACATTAACGACGTATTCTAAATAATACGCCATGGCACCGCGTTTCTATTCGCTGATGATATCAAAATTGTGTATTCCTTTGAACCCCGTACCTCGACCTATACCCTCACCGAAATAGCTGACGACCTGAACGCTCTTAACATATGGTGAAACACTTGGAGAATGAGTTACTCCGCTGCTAAGGGTGCCATTCTCGCGCATAGAAGTCAACCTTCTCCTGAACTCCTCGCTTTAAACGGCTTGTACATTCCTATTACTCCGCTAGCACGAGATCTCGGCCTACAGTATTCCTGCACATTCACCTTTCAAGAACTAGCCACCGACCAGGTGGCTAAGACAAAGAGAACGATAGCCCTCATCCTCAGAACTTTAAGAATGCGTGACAGCCAGCTTTTGATCTTTGAATCTCACGCCAGACCGCAGCTCAAGTACTGCCCCCTGGTTCGCACTCATGCGCAAGTCTGACAGACTTGCGATCAAAAGTGTTCAGCGATTCTTTACTAAGCACTTATTCGGCTCACCATCTTCCTTGAATTACAAAGAGAGACGTGAGCTTTTGAGGCTTGAACCCCTTTGGCTACGACGTATGAAACTCAATCTTTATCTTCTGTTCAACCTCCTACATTCTAGAGCGCATACGCCCATCACTGATCTATGTTTCGCTCAAGACACACCACACTCTCTTCGTAACCGAAATCATACTATTAAACTTCATACTCTAGGACAAAACTAAGAGAAAGGTTCTTCATCACGGTCTATTCCAGTATTTGGAACAGGCTGCCTGAAGACATTCGGGTCTGCCAGGCACTAGACCGTTTCAAAATTGTCCTCAAAAAATATTCAGATGTCGCCAAAGTACCACAATTAACCCATACGTGCACCACGTTGGGACGAGCTTGTGAGAGTAATCTAGATTTTTGAATAGATAAAGAAATAATGACCCGGGTAACATCCTTTGCAACGTCAACATCACCTACCTCATATGCCTCCTCCATCGCCAGCATATTAGTACCCCTTAGAATGAATTACATCACTGACACTGCTCTCGTTAGATTCTCCCTAATTCATGCACTCTCACATCTCTTATCTATCTCCATCATACCTAATTCGCTTAACTCGGTCCGAACTGGCCCCATTCCCCTGCTTTATTGTGCCCTAGCGTTCCAACACGAAATCCAATCCCAGCGACCACCATCTACCTCCAAATCATCATTCTTACTCCTAGTTTTGGTCACTATTTTTGTATTCTTATTCACTCCTAATGGCCCATAGTCCTTATTCTTTCCAAAGTAGCTTGTGTCTAAATTACTGTATTTCTCTTTTCACCATTGACCGTTGATCCTCAGCTGGGAGCATCCCAGACTGCTTCTCGCCACTCTTGTTTCCAGACGCCAACCGGCGAGAATCTCCCTTTTGATGTCTTGGAATGATCCGGAGATAATACCGGCGAACTATCTGACCCACACTTCTAGCTGAGAATCGGGTACCCGCCCACCATTTCGACGCTAACCCATTGACCCCATTGACCAAAATCACCTGTGCAAATACCGCCGTTGCGGGGCGCGGTCGGATCCACCGCTTTGGCCGGTGCACATCGGGCGTGCAGGACGTCTGAAAGCGATGTGCGGGCACAAATAGGTTGGTGAATCGCACCTCTTGCCTCCAGAAATGGTTTTTAGGTTGGGTGTCCGGCGCACGGTCAGCCTCACCCACTAGCACCGGTTGGGGATTAAAAAACTAAACAAAAGGAATACCATTCATATGCTCAAAATGCTGCAAGTATGCTGCTGTCTCCTCCAGATAACATGGACTCTCCATCGTGCTCGCTTTCAAATTCGCCTGCATAACTTACCGCGTGTTACGCCCGGCAAAATTTGCCTCCGTTGATGCATGATTATCGCATACTCAAAGACCCACCAACATTCTTGGCTCGTCGTTCCCGGTCCACTTCCCCGCGGTTTCATGCTAAACTATTCATCAGTCTTATTTGTAAACTTAACCATTCTCTAAGATGAAGCTCACTCTTTTTTGTTACTTTTACCGATATACTCGAAAACTAACGTACTCATTGTTGCCATCCACTTCCGCACCACAATCCCCAAACAGTATATGACACTGCGAAATATTTCTCTGGAGATTCCCAACAGTCGATGATTCTGTGATTGTTTGCTTTCCCTGTCAATTCCGCTATTCGCCTACTTAGGGCTGTTACCCTGCAACATCCTCATCTTGCAAGGTATCATGTCCCGCATATGCCTAGCTGATAAGCTCTTGCACCGCTGAGTTCCGTTCTATCGCCATAAAGTAGTCCACCTTCTGTAATAAACATAAACTGATAGTCTCCCATCCGTCACCCCATCATTTTTGCCAGCCATGTCTTTCTTACAGTTGTAGTTGAGTACCACACATCGATTTATCGCCACTTCCTAGTTTCATGTTGATGCATTATATTCCTTTCTTCTGAAAGCAAGACAATCCGCTCGAAGTCTATATGATTTGATCCGGCCACTTCTTTCACCATCTTTTTGCAACCACGGTCTAGGTGTGTAGTCCATTGGGTTTATCATACACTCCGCTCATATCCGGCTGCCGAAATTAGCAAGTTTATTCATCGGTTGTTCTGTGTACTTCCTTTTCCATGCTCTATTCCTATAAATTGTCTTAGACACTACCGATCCCTGATACACTCCTATCACCTTGTGAAGTCTTTGCTAAGAAATATCAGTATGCAAATACTTACCTGCCACTTAATTGACCATCTCTCTTGCAAGCCACGTTTCTGCCACTATCGTAGCTAAGCACCACACATCAATTTATCGCCACTTCCTAGTTTCATGTTGATGCATTATATTGCCTTCTTTTGAAAGCAAAATAATCTGCTCACAGTCTATATGATTTTATCCGGCCACTTCTTTCACCATCACTTTGGCAACCCCAGTACAGTTTGTTTTCCGTTTGTTATACAACTGGCCCATCCGATATACGATCAGTGAACTTCACAACTGTAATCCAGGACTGGTTTTCTTGGTTTTTTTGTGTAATGCCACCATTTTCATAGTCTAATTTTACATTGTAACCACTCTCATACATTGCGAAGCTCTATTGCTTGTATACGTCTCCTTCGGGATTGTTTCTTTCTCACGATATCCGTGTATCCGTCAATCCAGTTTGGTTCTCTGGTAGGACTATCTTCCTCCCGTAGGATTTCTGTGATTCTTTGCTATTTTCTATCTACTCCACACTTTGGCAGAACAACCACCCTACCCCGAAACGCCGATGGTTTCTTTTGGTCCAACCTTATTGATGGCCAAATTGGCGTTATTCGTGAACATAAAAGAAACTGGTCCGAGTTGATGGAGTCGTTTTCGCGGAAAATAGGAATGATATTCCTACTTTTGCGGTGACTTGTGTTTAAATTGGCCACTACGTAGTATACAAAGGTTGTGCAGGGCTGTTACCGCTCAGACCTGTTGACTGTCATGGCCGTTGCACGTGTTCTCGTTTATGACTCTGGGAGTTTCTCAAGACATGTAGAAGACACCTATAGATTGTTCTCAAGGTTTGAGGTAGACTTTCGGTTATTTCAGCAGCAGGCTTGCACCTCGTTCTACGTTTATGAGAGTTTGAGTGCTGGGGACTGGCTTCGTACGCATCCGGGTGCACTTCCAAAACAGTTCCCATACTACCGGGTCAAATTTTGCCGCGTTCACGATCGACGCCGAAATAGGATAGCCATCAGGTAGGCAACGCACA
This sequence comes from Fasciola hepatica, assembly GCA_948099385.1. Classification (NCBI taxonomy): domain Eukaryota; kingdom Metazoa; phylum Platyhelminthes; class Trematoda; order Plagiorchiida; family Fasciolidae; genus Fasciola; species Fasciola hepatica. Next base: position 5,146,996 of record CANUEZ040000121.1, on the reverse strand, counting down.
GTAATTCTATCTTAACTTTTCGGATATCAGAATACTCAATGCCCGGCCTTCGTGAGGATCCGTGCCGTTGGAAAGCGATACAAAGTCGTCGGTCAACGTCTGCAGCATAACCACGATTTCCATCCAATCAGCGATAGGTTCGACCATCGTAATAGGCGGTTGACTTCCAAACAATAGCCTCACACGTTAAAACTAATGGGTACTTTCCGTAGATCCAGTGAAATATGTGAATATACTCGCCAAAAGTTCAACCGGTTGTTCACCTTAAGGGATAATTACTAAAACGGATGGAGGATTAAGATGAAGCTAGGCGCCGACGCTTGCATACTACAACCTGCGCACAATACAGGGTTCAGGAAAAAATGCGCCGTCTGGTAACGCCGCATTCACCGATCGTGGAGAACGAGTGCAGCATCTGCCATCTTCAGGATCCCAAAGTGTATTTTGACCGGGAAACCCAGTGGGTGCAGTGCAGCCGTTGCTCGCGTTGGACGCACTACCACTCTGCGTTCTTTACGGAATGGGTCCATCCATCAGGTTCTACGTAATAAGATGTGGGTGGGTTATGTGTAGACAAGTGCGCCTAATGGGCGTCGCGCTTCCTCATGAGCGTAGACTTCAGTTCGCGTAACAAAAGGTTGGCTAAGGCGCGTGCAATCTTACAACATTGAGGTCACGAAAACAGAAAATCGTTCAGGCTGGATGGGATAAGCTAATTCTAGAAGAGTATTCCGTATACATATGTGCGCATCATTGTGTTCACATACTTATATGCATGTTTATATATATAAATATATACATGCATATAAATATATGTATTTACGTGTGCATATATATATGCCTGTACTCGCATGTATATATATGTATGTACGTGTGCATATTTACATATATACATATATATTTACATATATATATTTGTATTTACATTCACGTTTATGTATTTACGTACGCATATATACATATATATCTGCATTTACATATGCATATGTGTACTTACGCGTACGTATATACATATATATATGTTTACATATGCATACATGTATACATAAATATATATTTACACATACATATATGTTGTTACGTGCAAATATATATATATATATATATATATATATTAATTTACAAGTGAGCACACATACATAGGTAGAGGTTCCACTAGAAATATTTACATTTAGTAATTATGCTTGTCAGTTTCCGGAGTGAGGTGTATGAACCATACCTATCTGCATCATAATTTAGGTATACAAATGAAACTTGAGCTTTTTCCTTCATATGATAAATGTAGCTGTATAGTTCCCCAGTTTGCCGTACAATTCCCAAATTGGCGTATCGGTTACCGTGGACTGAATCTTCGTACAAATGGCTGTACTTTTCCGCAAACGACAACTCAGTCATCGCGCACCCAATCAAATCGACGCCAAATTTTTAAATAGCCCGATTTTGGACCACAGAACGCTACCGGAACGGCTCGACCGCCTGACCTTGAGCTCAAATTCACCGGGCGGTACCGCAACAATTGGCTTCAATGCTCTCTCTTACACTCAATTGCGTTCACATAATCGTACAATCCTCCCGTAACTCTGATTCAGCTTTCAACTGTACTGTTTGATCTTGCACTGCAGCATGCTTCGGGGTTATCCGAAATAAGCTACTATTAGTGTCATTATCTTGACATTCAAGTCTGCCAGGCATTATTCTCACCTTGGTTCACGCAAGCAATCTCCTTCAACCCCCTGCGTACGTAAGTTCCACCATCTTGAATGCGCCTTTCTGACATCAACCGGATCATCTGATCATGTATTGTAGCATGCTTTGGGCTCATCCGAAATATATTATTATTATTATTATTACTTTTTCAGAAAGGAAGGTGTCTGATCCAGGGTAGAGACTCTTGTATCTGTCACTTTACCGCCTTGGAAGAGCCAGAGAGGCGATCGACGGTTGCTCAATGCCGGAGCTCGAAGAGAGTCACGCTCAAGCACGTGAAATATTAGAGGATCTGTTTGGGTGACCATTTAAGGTGGCTCGGAACTTAATCGATGGAGTACTATCAGGGACAACACTTTCCAAAGGCGAGTCAGGTCCTCTAATCAGTCTGGTGATAAAGATGCAAAACTGCGGCATCGCTCTGGATCGCCTTAATTACAGATCGGAACTAAACGCACTGCACATATTGGAGACAACAGTGCGCAGTTTACCCACGGAACTACGGAGTGGATGGGCCGAGGAGGCCGAGAGGATTAGCGGGTTCGGGCGGGAAACTACATTTTAGGACCTGGCATAATTTATAGAGCATCATGACCGAACAGCAAATAGTTGTCTCGGTCAATTCGTGCGTAAGACGAGCAGGCTACCTAGGACTGCGACAGTATCACAAGGCTGGGCCAGTAATCCTAACGAAGACCAAACACGGGAAAACACAAACACTATGCCGGGAAGGTGAAAATTTACCGGTATGTATGGCTTGTGGAGCGCTACATCGCCTAGTGGAAAGTCCTCGCGCCCGTGCCGTAGACGTCGACAAACGGTGGAGAATTGTCAGCAGATTGGGCGCGTGTCCTGTTATTCACAACAATTCACATCGAGCAGCGGCGTGCCGAATGAAAACGAGTTGTGGTCAGGATGGATGCCACGGGGACCACCATTATTAACTGCACAAACTGGAGAAATTGAATACCGAAAAAATACCGAATCTCAGTGTGGTTCACCCAATGTCTTGCTGTGGTAATTAACTCGTTTTCTTGGATGTATAAGCAGTAGGCGCAGAAACCCCAGTTGGTGTAATAAAAGCGTTGGCCGTCGTAGGTGGTGGCTCGGATACTATATAAGGCGTTTGAGAGCGGCTGGTGGAGGTGTCTCCTATTGGGTCTAGCAACGAAATAACAACGTTATCTCCTCTATCGGACGAATAGAGAAGACGCAAGTCGGTTTATAGATGCAAGGTGTATTCTATATATCGTGGAACCGGAACAGTACTGATACGAGAGATACACCGAACGGAAAACAAAGCGCAACGGCTGTGCAGAAAGCGAACCGCGAGCGCGTACAATCGGCGAACGACCGAAAGTGAAAGTGATTCAAAACGAGGTCGACGGAAACCTCGGAAAAGTCAGTCCAGTAAAACGTACGCAACCGGACAACACTATGAGGTCAATGTCAAACGTCCGAAAAGATCGTGGAGAAAATAGATCCAAAATGGTGTCCAGAAAACAGTCATTTTCTCAAAACGATCGGGGTCACTACAATACCACTCTGGTGAGGAGGGAGTTTGCAGAGAGACATGGGATCAGAGGGGATCGATTTTCATTGGCAGTGAGCACAGTGAGTGGCACCCAGGTCACTCAATCAACCAAACCGTACCTACAACTCGTTAACATCACCAACAACAATAGAGCAGAAAGCCCAGAAGCATTCGCCACAAAAGATCTGCCGATGAGAGCATCTCAGTCGTACAATCGATCCTGAGTCAGTGGCCGCATCTCGACGGGGTCACAACCGAGGAGTGGTGGAATGACAAAATGGATCTGTAGCTCGGTTTTGATGTACCGGAAGCATACTGGGTCCTGGATCAAAGCACCGGGATCCGAAAAGCACCGTGTGCAGTAATCACAATGTTCGGTTGGACCTTATATGGTAGTACGAAAGGGAGATACAGCACACAGATCCAAATCAATTGCACACCGGTGGAAAAGGTGAACATTGAACGGGCGTTCCGACAGCTGCATAACGCCGAATTTGCCGATGTGGACATTGATAGAGACTCCGGATCGCTAAAATATAGGTCGGCTCTGAAGGTGGTAGCCGAAAACGCCAAGTATGCAATAAACCGCCTCAAGACTCTTGTGCCATGGAGACCCATCATGAAACCAATGCCGAAAAGCCGAGGAATAGCTCAGAAAAGATTTGCTCCCCCGAAAGCAAGATAATTCGAGAACCGCAATGAAAAACAAAATAAATGGGAGCCGTGCGACACAGAATAGACTTGGGGTATGGATTCTTATTTCTCGGACCGTCATAAGTTGGCTCAGATTATTCGTCCTTCTCCAAAGCCAAGCCTGTCGCCATTGTTGTCATACCTGGCAGCGTTCTGAGCTCATTGTTCTTCCTCATATATATAAATGACGTTTTCTGTGTCGTCCTGCATGGCAGCCTCATCTTTTGCGTGCGACATTAAAATCTTGCATAGTTTTGATTCTAGTCCGCTTAGTACAGTTATCAGTGATATACTGCAAGGTTTGGCAGCTCCGATTTCTTGGTGCACCGCCTCATCAATGAACATTTCTGCGGAAAAACCAACATTCTTACCCTCAAACGCTATGTCCCCCCAGGTATGTTCAGTATTGACGGTCACCCGATTTCCATCAGCCCGTTAGTACGAGATTTAGGTTTGCAGTATTCAGCCACTTTCACTTTCCCCGAACACACTGCCACTCAAATTGTGAAGGCCAGAAGACTTATAAGCCTGCTTCATGGGACATCCCACCTTCCGGAAAGCACATTGAGCACCTACAAGACCCACGTCAGAAGCCTTCTGGAATACTGTTCCATAATCCACTCTAACATGCACCAGTGGGAAGGGGCGACTATTGGAAGTGTTCAGCGGCTAGTGACAAAGGAGCTAATTGGCTTTATCACTCAACTCAATCACAGCCAACGCTGTGAACATCTGAAACTAGATCCGCTATGGATTAGAAGCGCAAAGCTGAACCTCATGTTCTTTTATGGCTTTGTTGTAAATCAAATAATCAAATCAACATTGCAGTTCAGAAACCTAAAGGACTCACGGTATCCTTTAAGACTGAGAGACAACAGTCATTGTTCCTTTTTCTAGAACTGCTCTTAGATTCAACGTTTCCTGGTTAAGTATGCGGCTTTATGAAACAAATCACCCCACATTATGCGTTATATAAGGCCGTCTAAGACGTTTAAGGTTCACATAAGCAAAAACCTCACAGCACAAACTATAATACAACTTAAAGATTTGTACATAAGTGGAGAAAGGGCTTTTGAAGTTAGATTAGGTTTCTAATAGTTTTCGAGCTCCGCCTTTTCGTGAGCCTCACTGCGTTTTTGTCCACAGCTACGCTTGCTTGCTCCACTCGCGCTACTCGCCCAACCGTTTTGCTTCGCTTCCACATCTGGTCCTGTCATCAGCGTCCTTGATTCTCCCTCGGCAAAGTCCAACAGGCACAGTCTTTCAACATTCTCTGCAGTGCCACACTTACCGGACTCAACTCCTAGTTATGGCGGCATTTTCCTTCCTTTTTTCTATTCTCTCTCCCCATTCTGTACCTTCAGCTTATTTTGTTCTACGATTTCCTACAGAATGGTTTTATCTTCAGTCCGGTGATTCTGTTCCTCCTTTATCTGCTTTGCTGAATCTGGCAAAAATAATTTTCCAGTCCCCCCATCCTCTCTTTGCTTTTCCGGTAGCCACGGCAATTACTGTTCTCTCTCTCCGTCAGACCTTGACATATTGCACTTGAGTTGGCATATGGATAAATAGCTCGAAATTATAAATCCAGTTCAAAGCTCCTTCTAAACAATATTTACCAGCTAGACGTCACCTGAATTTGACTCACCATTACGCCTGAGGCTCAGGGTTTTGAGGTAGCTCTCCACCATCAATCTGCCCCCCATACAACGCCTTAGTTTTCTATGCAACGCTCACCCGCCACTGACCAATAAGTTGTTTCATCCGGACCTACAACCAATTCTCTGCCGAAACCATTCTCTCTATTATTTATCAGTTTTCGGTATACTGAATCCTATGATCTTTACAATTCATCAGTTCTCACCTTCAAAACGCGACTTTCGGCCGAAAATCCTTGACTTGTCCGCCCTAACCACTCGTTGTCACGGCACTAGCTAGCGGTCAGCCTCTGCAAAGCCGGTAGTGATACCTTTTCACCAACTTCGTCGAGCCCTTGAAGTTACACTGCATATCATAATCGGCGGTGCGGTCACAGATGGCCCCGCATGTGTACTGGAACCCGTCCGACCGTCACTGGCTAGAGCAAGCTATTAAGTGACAACCCCAGGAATGCTGCCATTTGCTGAGTGATTGTTCAATCGTCTGTCTTTTTCTTTCAAAGTTTGTGGCAGCAGCACCCCCGAAGGTTATGGCGCCCGGTCTGTCGCGGTCTAACAATAAGGGGAAACGGTCACCCCTATCAGTCTCGGACCCAATAGGCCATGTGTAAACAAAGGCGGGTCAAGGAGAAATGGGAAGTTTAACCCACGGCATAAATTCCCTCTCCATCTCCTCCATAAAAAGACGAAAAAATACACTTCTGGCTGGGAAGATCTTGGGCTCATGCTCTCCGCTTTCTTCACTGTAGGTGAATTTCTGATAACTGCCCAGACCCGACCCTGCACATGGGAAACCCCACGCTTACGAGCTAACCTGCATTTCCTTTTGTCTAGACCAGTGCGGGGTGACGGCACACCATTCGAGCTCTCCACATATGCCTGTTAACCCCGCTTTACCCAGCTTCAACACTTTTGGGTTCCCTGCAAACTCCTTGACCAGCTTGCTGATGTTTAATGCAGTAGCCGATACACGGTCTGAATTGTTACATCATGCGACCTCTGCCCTGACGGCACCCCGGCAATGATAAGCCCAAGCTTGACAGCTATGGGCAAGGCCTCGCCTATATTGGTTGTCGGAATGAGGAATAAAATCATTACACTTTGATAATTCACCATCCACAACTTCACTTTTTATGTGTTCCTCCTGAAGCCCAAGCACCAAAAATGTTGTCCGAAATCAGTGATCATTTGTCTGCCACCATGCTGACTTGGTTACAAAACCAAAACTCACACTGACACCAATTCCCCTAATAAACTGTTATTCCTTTAATGAGAGGTGCTCACCTACAATTAATTCTCTTGTCCCAGGCTATAACTCAGTGGACTCATCGTACTTTTTCTTGCACTCCTCCGTTAACTCGGGTCTTACCAAGAAGGATACCATTTTTTAATGACCAATACTTACCGATCAGCGTATTTGCTAATGATATGTTAGGAACCCATCCCACCTAGCAAGCGTATGCATCTGATAACCTAAGACCCCACGGAAAACCAGCAAGTTCGCATTCACATAAGAAGGCCTCCCATTTGCTCTGAGCATTTACTTTTCACAATTTCTGCCGCCTTCACCTACAGCCAGGCCAACAACCTGACTGCTGTCTTTCCTTTCCCCCATTACTATTTCTGACCCCACCCTCTTCTATTGTTTTGTATTTGTTCCTCAACTGGGTTTTCTTTCTCTTCTACCACTTCTCAGCCTAACCATTTAGCACTCTGGCTAAGCCTGCGCCTAATATCTCCATCATCAACCATTTGCTCTACAAAACTGCCCCAGTATCCACCCGTTAATCCCTCATAGATCAGCCCACAGGCCGTCAGGTAACATTATCAGTCTAATTTTCGGTAATACGTTAATCATAACCCTCACCTGGAACATTCTATAGACTGTTACGTTTCTCCTCTCTTTCAGAACACACCGGTTACCCGAGTGGCCCATCAACCAAATCGACGTTACCCCCGGATTACCTAACGGACTGAACGATTTAACCGATCGGATTGACCATGGTTAAACCCACAATCACACCTGATGACGATTTATATGGAGCACCTTACACGGCTGACCAGTGATCACAGTCCCGTAACCAGGGTTACAATCCATCATGATAGTCTCACCGGGCCGCTGGATGGATTCCTGACATCATCCATCACCCCACACCACATGAGCATCCATTTTCCGTGCTCCACACAAACGGCTCAATTCATTCTGCGTTGCCGCACCGGGAACAATGATTGGAATGTGGCCCTCGCCATTGCGTTCCGTGCCTACTCTCCCTGTTCCGTCAGTCTGGCCCTTTTTGCCTGCTACCCCCATCATGCACTACCTGCCATCAACAGCAACCAATATCTTTATGAAACAAAATACCAACCACTTGGTTATTCATGCTTTTGTCACGTATTCAGTAAATCTCACCCTTGTACTCTTTCAACTTCCGCTGTTCTCTCGGGTCTGGCCTCTCCCAGTCACCGCTGTCTTCCTTCCTCTTCACCACCTGTGCACATTTGCCTGGTTGCATCAGCAGCGTTTGTCTCCAACAGAGTGTTTCCTCGACGGTTTCTCTTCGAAATTCCCCGTTCTGCGTCCATTCACCACTGACGCTCCTAAAAAGCACACTGTATTCCGGGTGAAGATTTCTGCCTTCTTGTGAGTTTTCATACTACATCGAAATTACCTATACAGAAAGGCCAATCTGATTGTCCTATTCGACTCACTTGCATTCGTATCACAGGCCCCCTCCACAATGAGTTACCCAATGGAGGATCAATCTTCTCTATATCCTGCAGGCATCTCCGACTACGCTTTGATAACACCAGGTCAGCTCTATTTTTAATTTTCTTTTGGTAAAACTCTCAACCAGTTTCTCGATATTGATTCCTCAAATACCCAGTTGGTGTAACACCGCGTCTCTTTCTACACTCCCCGACCTTCTATGGACCTCTACTTCACTCCCCCGCTCTCTCTCGCTCAATTTTCATCGACTGCATACCGAATTCCGTAGGTCGCCGTGACCCATTCTGGACTACCGGATCCGTCGTGGACAGTTATTGGCAGCCATAAGGCAAGTTTTGTATTGTTCCTGTTTCAACTCCCAGCTCATGTTGTGATGTTGAACGCTAGCTGTTTTATGGCTTCTTGCAAACACTGCACTTTTACCACTTTTCAGTATCTCCTTTATCTGCATTCCCACGTCTATCCGGCTAACTACAAGGGCCTTGTCTCGAATTCGAAACTGACTCACAAAAGACGCGTTGACCCCCTCCGCTTTGGTTCACCTAACAGCTGTCTATGTTTGTTGTTCTATTGCTGCACTTTTGTGAACCCTGAACTTCAAAACTATGATACTCTCACATTGGTTTGCATTGCTGTATTCCTTGACCATGCCTTGTGCATGTGCCCTGACCACGATCAAGGAATATACCATTATTATCAATATTATAACAGATACATCAGTAATCAATGCACATTTGAGATTGTACCTACCCCAGCGCCGGTCGTGAGCCTAAAGAAACCTGGAAACGTCATGGTGTTCTTTGATTGCACCGCGAAATGTCAGGGTGTGCCACTTAACGACCACATGCTACGGGGCCCAGAGAGGACGGCGCTCTTAGTCGCGGTTTTATGCCACTTCCGGCCAGGAAAGCTGGCCGTCTCTGCTAAAATTCGTAAAATACATCTACAAGTGAGGGTGCCCGTTGTAGACAGAGACGTCTTTCGTCTTCTCTGATGGCCTGAAAGTGGCGTAGACCATACACTGGTCGAGTTCAGGCTGGCGGTTCATCCTTTAAAGCGGTACCATCCCCTTTGTGTGCTAGTTTTTCCCTCCGGGGAACCCTCGAGAGATTTGGCGGCACCAGCAACCTGTTAGGAAGAGCAGTGGATCATTTCTGCGTGGATGGTTCTCTTTGTTTCTTTGATGACCCAAATACTGCTATTCTATATATGACCAAACTATCCGCCACTATTAAGGCAGGGGAGTTCAGCCTTACAAAATGGACTTCAAACAGCCCTTAAATTCTCAGCGTTGATCCGAAGTCCGAGAAAATTGAGTGCGCGAGTGATACTTTGTGATCCTGTTTACAAATGGAGAGCACGCTTGGAATTCGATGAAAGCCCGAAGGTGACGAATTCATATCCACTCCGGGCCTATTCAAAAGACCAGCCGCACTGAGAGGAGTCCCGTCATTAGTTTCAAGCCTCTTTGATATTTTAGGTTTCGTTTCACCATGGTTGCTGCCGAGAAAGTGCTTGCTGCTACGGCCGTGCCAAAGAGAGACGGGTTGGGATGAACCTCTCCCGGAGGACGATGAAAGCAATGGCGCAACCGGTTACACAGCCTAGAATAACTTGGCAAGGTCAAGATGGTTGACAGAATTCAAGTGTGCACACGATGACCAAGTCCACCTGTTCTCAGGTTCATCAGAATTAGGCTACGTAGTAGTGGCTCATGGCTGTAGGGTAAACGAAAGTGGTTGGTGGCACAATCAGGTTAAATTCGTAAGGGCGAGCGAAGCTCCACTGAAGACTGTATCCACTCCGAGGCTAGAACTGACTGCAGCAGTACTTGCTGTGAGGGCCGTGATGTTGATAGAAAGACTTTTTGACCAAATAAACAGGGAATCAAGCTTTTGGGGGGCCCCAGCCACAATACTGAATTACGTAAGAAAACACTCTCGTTTTAACACCTTCGTCGGCAACAGATTCACTGTGATTCATTAGTCAAACAAGACCGATCAGTGGCACCATAACCAATCCGCCAGTAACCCGGCCGGCTCCTGCTCGAAGGGTCTAAAGACACTAGAAAGGCTGCGGGTGTGAACAATGAGGCCGGGCTCCCTAACTGCACCTAAATAGATGTGGGTAACGTTACCATCACACAAGCTTGAAGATGGCGATATTGAAGTGAAACGACTTATACTGGCTACGAGCTACACGGGAAGCATAAGCCTAATAGAAGAACTGTACCTTTTCCCCAACTGGATCAAAATGCTAAGATCAGTGGTCTGGTGGACGAGGTACAAAATACTGGTAACGGGTCCGAAAGGCACAGGACCGCAGAACAGGGTAAACTTGTGAACGATACTACCAGACTAGATGAAATAAGCCGAAATCGATGTCCAACGGTTATTATTGCTGCATGCCATCCCATTCGGGACCCGTGAGCTGTATAATATAGACGATTACACCAAAGGAAGGAGTCTATTGCGCATCAGGATCCGAAGATTGAACCCTGTGCGAGACCTCGAGCTAACAAGTGTTGAAGGTTGGCTGACAAATTCAGTTCTATAGTATAAAACATAACACCCCCTAAGAGCTCCTGGCAACCACCATATAAAGAGAAGCTTGATGGATCATGTACATCAAGAAGAGGGTCATCCAAGCGTGAACCACCTACTGAACAACATACCTCCACGATTTTGGGTGACGAGGGGGCCAACCACAGCCAGGCTAGTCATCGGCGACTGCGCCACTTTTTGTACTCGGAGTGCGGTAGTAGGCCAACGAATGATCGCCCTTCTCCCAGCTGTAAGAGTTTGAGCAGGGTAGTGCCCATTCGGGGAAATTGGCGTCGATCATTTTGGTCTGCCAATTGCAAGACAGTGTAGGGGCATGCAATATATAAAAGGCTGCCTGATAGCGTGTTTGCAATCCAGGTCAGTCCATTTCGAATTAGTGCATAATATGACCACCGATTAATTCCCAATGGTCTTCCAGAGGTTTTTTCCGAGGCGGGGCGTTCCCAAAAGTGTACACTCAGACAATGGCTCAAACTTTGTTGGAGCTCATAAGGAGTTAGAGCGATGTTGAAGCCTCCCGGGCTAAGCCAAAATATGCAACAAGACTGTAGCAAAAGGAACAGAATGAAACGCTAACCCACTCCAAGTCATTCCTCCCGGTGGCCTTTGGGGAGTTCTGACACGATGCACCAAAAGAATACTTACGGCTCTTATGTAATGGCAAACCCTCGACGAGGTGGTACTGACTACTTTACTAACTGGACTTGAAAGCATATTGAACAAGAGACCCCTAGTGCTGATCGTCCCAGACCCTGAAGGAGAACCGGATCCCTCCCCCAAAGATCTGTTATTATTGCGGTCAAATCCAGGAGAGATCGCGCCATCAACTATACGTGGAACGTACACCATGGGATGGAAGCAAGGGAACCACCTGGCACAGGCGTTCTGGAAGCGTTTGACTAGGGAGTACTTACCGACCCTGAAGCCTCGGCACAAGTGGGTCTCCAAACAGCGGTCGCCTAAATGTAGCGATATCGTCATTCTCGTGAAAACCCATTCACACACTGAATGATGGCTTACTGGAATGATCAAGAAGAGTCTCACAGAAATCAATGGTCTCGTACGCACGATATTGGTGAAAACGAACGAAGGAGATGCGCCGCGAGATGTTCGTGAAATATGTTTTTTTCTCTCAAGGGGATAGTGGCGACGATGAATTCGAAGCGAAAGCCTAAGATCAAAGCGGGTTTACTGGTGTTAATTGAGGCTAAATTTATTTGTTTACCCCCACGCATTCCCCCGTATGTCCCAATACGTCACTCAGTTTTTGAAGCACCATTGCATCTAATATGATGCGGTGTTTACGATTTACATGGGAGTTAACTTGTGGAATTTCCATATTGGCACACGACATAAATTGCTTATGGGGCAGCTGAAACTTTGGAACAAGCACTTGTTGACCGTTTGTAGAACCGCCCCTATTCTGGAACTCCTAATATGCGTTATTGACAAATTTGTGTTCAGATTGATACAAACTTTGGGCCAGACATAAAGTTACAATGGTTACATTACTCGTTAAACTCCCCCATATTTCTAGCACCTTGTAGTTGTCTCGATTCTTCGTCGAAAATTCTCAGTCTTCATTCGGCCATGTACTTTGCTTTTAGTCGGGAAACCCTTTGAACTTTGCATTCTCTAAATTTTCTGGGCATCCTAACTACCCCGCAGCATATTTTTTCGTATATCGACAGAGACGTGTCATATTCAGATGAAACTTCAAGACAACGATGAATGGAGAACTATCTTAAGAAAATCTGCTAGAGTGTCTGTGACTAGACAACAATAGATATAGTCCGTGGTGGCTGACGTAAGAACTTGCTTTAGGGTCCAGGCAGGCTAAAGTAAATCAGTACTCTCATCTACTCCTTGGATTTTGAAAGTTTCGTGGAAGAATTTGGAGCACGATCTAAAGTACATGTTGAAATCCCCCCCAGTCGTTGTCACATAATTGTATTGTTGAGATTGCGCTATTTATTTTATCTATCCTCGAACAAGTACAGCACGCATCAACTACTACACATGAACATTCGTTTATATTTTGCTCTTGTGTGGTGGCATGCCTTTGATTTAAACTCGGACTGCCGTAACTTTCGTACCTGACAGTGACCTTTGCCGAACTTTGGTCTCCGTTGTTAAAATTAGTGGCTGTACAGTTGAGGTTTTTACGTAATTTTATATGGGTATCGCTCGACAATTTGGTTTCGTAGAATCAGCGAATCAATCTAGTTCTGACTGGGATTCGCTGATTAAGCTACTTGTTATTGACGATCAGAATAACGGCCACACTGACAAAGAACGCAGGTAAGAGAGATGGGTCAGGTCGTTCGGAACAGCTGCACAGAGCAGCATTCAGGAGCTTTCGGACAACGAACTGCCCCATATTCCATAAGAAGGCCAAAGGGCGGAGGTGGGACATTGTACCATCACCAGTTCGAGGGGATATCTGCAGCTTCGGCAAGAATAAGGATCAAACCGTGGATCTCGATGGGAATGTTCCGTGGGTTTGATGCTTATCATGTGGGCGACGGACATGCTTCAAACGCGCCGCATTTCGCAACGAAAACAACTACGGGCCGGTTTACTGCGTGGCCCGATGATACTGGAGCCGGGACTCTTGAACTAACACGAGGCACTTTTTAGAGACACCACAATATGATTGCCATTTTCCTTGCCTTCTGTGTCCGCGAACTTAGGAAGTTGCTACATGTGTCTTCTTTCGGGCGCGCACTACTCGGATGGACTGAAGTAGGAAATGCATACAGCTAACTCACAGTTCGTCAAACTGGGTGCTTCAAACTCCGTAGGAAAGGCTTTTACTTACAACCGTGCTATGGATGTATTTGTTGATCGAACTAAAAGGAGCACGTTTTTATCTGCTATTTATAGGCATCTTGCAATGCTGCAGAGTAGCTTGAGATTGCCAGTGAAGTAATCATAGATCATTACCATGAGATTGTGATTTTATAAGGCTTCGCGATATAAAAAAGATTGTAAACTTTCACTGTCTCAGCGATAGTAACTAAAGTGACTAGAAAGCGGGGAGCCGGTAGAGCTTGCCACCGTCGCCTGGTTGCAGTGAAAAATACGAGTTATTCGCATTTGCAAGCTTGTGGTCCGAAATTGTTTCAGTCTATGACATACCAAAGCTGGAAACTTCTGGCACACACCAGTAATCGCATCTAGTGATATTTGATTGCCGAAGACCATCAACATATGGGTGAATGGAGTTTCATTCCGTTGAAGGCTGCTAAAGCAGGAAAACTGATTTTTTTTCAATATTCTTGCTTATTTACCTTTTTGTCTCGGAAGTATTATTTTTTAGCCATTTGTCTTTTTCTTATAAGATTTTACCAGTTCATATAACTTTCAAAACGGGTCTTCTTCATTTGTTGCCTATAATTTTATTCACTCAAGTTCTATCCTCATAACCTAAGGCCTTATCATTTATAATGCTACTAAGTCATCTAACGACTAACAAGGTTACGGCTAAGATAACAAAACGTCCAGGGATGAATTCCCTGTCGCTGGGAAATTTAAGCCAACCTACCTCCCCCTCAAAGCCGACCCTGGCAACCAACTTTGAAACGGTGGTACCGTGAACTGGCTCCCTGCGTTACAGCCTCCGCAAGCAAGACCTTCTTGGGTCCAAAAACTCGCCCTCAAGATAACCGGGTCGCCACAATCTTAAAAGTTCATTTCAATTCACCACGCATAAGACAGGTGATGTCCACGGGCAGTCCAGCTCTCGGAATCCTGCTGATAGTTTATGCAGTACTCCTTTCAAATGGTCATTCGCGCAGAGTATGGTAGTATGTCAACGCGTCACGCGGGGACTGGCTTTCAGGCAAATACAGGTCTCTTCAAGTCTCATGTGTGCGTACTGTAGTGTCTGCGCGGTTAACTGTGCTGTCACTCGCATTCGTCGTTGTTCTTTTTTCATTCATCGATCGTCAGGCTTGTACGCATAGGCATGTCATACAGCCGCACCTGGCTAGGCTTTGTTCTCCAGCTCATCTGGCTTTTGCATCTTAGCCCCATCTACTTGTCGACCCTAGTTCCACCAGGTCACACATGACCACCCGTTACACCTGCCTGCGTGGACATTTCGGCTGAGTAACGCCTTTACACTCGCGTTTTCGTAGTCGCCCGCTGTGCCTTTGCACCGATACAGATCCGGTGCTGAATACGCGCTTGCGTAACTTGCTTCTCACCCTTCGTTGTCTACGGAATAACTGGATGCAACAAGCACGAAATCGAAGTGTTCATTTGTTTGGTCACTGACCACCACGGCTGCCAGCCTTAAAGGGCAATAAATGGAATACGTGCATTAAGTGGCGGTTAATTCGAAGTCGTTCTTTAAACTACACTTGCCCCTCAGAAAGGAGAGCCGTCCCTAGCCCCTTTTGATACGCCTCAGATAGCTTAAGGCGGTTGGCATGCACCGCAATGGACCGGTTGAGGTGGCTGGGCTATGTAGGACTATAAGTCACATCCGAGAGTGCCTGTTCAACTGTGCTTGGCCCCTTCCGTGGTTGGTGAAAAGTTTGGGGCTCTCCTACCGGAGGCCCCGGCTCAGACAACCAGACTCGATCGCCGGGTTTGGAGATGTGTGGTTTCACTCGTCTGTTGTGGTGGGACTTTTGATAGCGCCGGGAAGGTTGTAAGTGTTATTCTTCTTGTGAATATTCGCTGTGGACTGCTGTGCATTCAGCGCACAGGAGCTGTAGCACACGTAACTTTATTCCCTGTCCCCGGAGAACGAGCTTCGGACAGTAGTCGTAGCTCCCGGCCCGAGATCATTTAATGCGGCTTTTGGACTGCTGAAGTCTGAATAGTTTCCCGATATGCTACTAGGCACCAAGGAATAGCTGTGACCCACTAGTCAACAGTTTCGTGGTTGATAAGCGCGAGCAGAAGATATTTTAGAGTCCAAACGGCGCGCTTGACGACAGCGTTCCCTTGAAGTTGATATGCGGTAGTCCCTATCTTTTTGGAACCTAATGTGACAAGTTTCGCAGAATGAGATTCTGTCCAAATTGGAACCCTGGTCGGAATGCAATTGATACGGTGTCACCAACGAGCTATCCATTCAGAGGAAATGGCTTGAGCGACGTTCCGAGCGTCTGCCCTACGAAGGGGTATCTCGTCGCACCACCCGATGAAATGATCTACCAATAATAATATGCGGCCGTGACAGCTTCGTGTCTGCTGCAACGGATCAACGATGTTAACTGCATACAGTTCATTAGGGAATCCGGCAGTCATGGCATCCTGAGGGACTCAATTTGCTGGGGCTGGACTTCTCATCTGGCTGTACTCGGTGCAGGATTAGCTGAAGGTCACAACGTCACATTTTATGTAGGTCCACCAAAAGCAACGACGGGCAGAGTCTTCCAACTTGTCTTTCCCCGCGTGGCCAAGTTCTGCTCGAGTGGCAGCTTAATGGCTCCGTCGGTTGTAAGCTTCTCGGAGTCACGTCATACTCCCAGTGCGGATAACAGGTGTCTCAGGCAAATCATTTCCGGCCGCGGGGAGTCACATTTTGATGCCCTCGCCTTAAGTCCAGTTTGTCGAGGTCAGTCTAAAATGAGCCGTAGGTGGACATAGTGTTCAGAATAATTTATCCACAAACGATTTGCCTTCCAGGTATACCAGGCAGCAGTGGGGGGCCAGCCCCCAGAGTGATTTGCTTCCATCGTCGAGAGGTGGTCGGTTTGTTGGCTAGTCCAAAGGGCACGGTCTGCAAGCCGTACAGCCGTGTCGGTAGGACAACCGCAGTGTTGCACCAGTCATCAGGATGAAATTCCATCCGCCGTAGCCCGAGGCCAAGTAGAAGGGGCTAAAGTGTCGCATCACTCAAAGCGTCCAAAGTTTGGTCCATTCCGGGCGGCGGAAACGGCTCTCTCTGCTTGACGGCTTTCAGTCGTCGACAGTCGACAAGCATTTGGAGAGGTCAGGCTTTTTTCTTGACCAGCGTGACAGGCGACGCCCATGGTGGAGTTGGCGGCTGGATTATATCTTTCCTCAGAGTGTTGCGTACAAGTTGTTGTACCACCTGCCGGTAGTGTATGGGTGTTCTCCGAGGTGATGTGCGAATTTGTGGTGCATTGCCGGTCTCTGTTTTATACTGTATCCAATTTCTTGGGCCAATTTCATTGTATCCAGCAAGGACAAAGCTTATTTGTGTCCTCCCGCTCTGACAAATGTATACCTTGGGCTGCCCGTGGCGTTGCCGGCAGTCAACCATCGACACTGTCTGCGACAATGAGGGATACCCTGCGCTATTTTGATTCACCGAGCAAGAAATCAATTAGAGCTTGTTGGGTAGCGAGAACTTTGATACCCAACACGGTTGCCCATGGGAGTTGATCGGGGGCAGTCAAAGGGCGAGTGGTTTGAACAGGACCAAGTTGAACTGTTACTTGTACTGAACTTCGTGACCTGATAGTGCTACCACTTGCTGCTTCTAAATGACTAGTGTTGTGTCTTCGGGTACCTAAATAATCCCGCACCTGGTATTCACGAATTAGGGGGCATGCAACCCGGGTATCGACAAGTTTGGACCCACCTACTGCACAAAAAAAGTCTACCACTGGCGCCATAAGACAGTGGCCTAGATACTTAAAAAGGCAAACCTTTGCAGTAGACTCATTTGATCGATTGTGACCACTCACTAAGCCCTGGAAGCAGCAGTAGTGATCCTTCCTGGATCGGGGATGCCAAGGTAACGGTTGTTGAATTCGTGGGGCAGACCATCGGCTCTGAATAGATTGGCCGTCCCTCGAATAGTGAGGTGCTCATGGGAACGTTTCTGCGCCTACCGAGGCGACAATGCCTTGCTGCTGTGCGATCACTGCATCGCAGCTTGGATCTGTTCTGTTCGGTGGGGTTTATTCACAGCTCGGGTAAAGGACGAAGGCGGTCGAATCACGAATACTCCTTGCAAGGTGGTGGCGTGTACTCCGACACATGCTTGCTCCAGCTTTTAGGTCTCCCTCTTTGGGTGGCCTTAATCGGAAAATGCCTTCTCTGAAATTCGTCGCTGTTCTCGCACCTTCAATGACTGCCGTTCAGCAGGAAGCTGAATGCGTTGTTGGAACTGTAGCACATATTCCTGTAGGTGGGGGTCTTCGGTTCAGTGTCACAGCCTTTAAGTAAGCGGTTCCAACTTTATAGACTCGTCTATGGCCTCTTCATCCCTGAAGACATCCTGAGCCTCACCCTCCAGTATCGAAAGAATTGCCGCGAAGAGCCCAATTTCTGGAACACTTCTGAGGTAGCCTTGAGAGTCTTTCACCCATCGCCGGAAGTAATAGCTCAAACAAACGCCGTCCACTGGTGAAATAGACGGAACCGTTTGTGTGCCGACAGCTTTTCTGTGTCGTGGATGTAAAGAGTGAAACAGAGCACGATAGACTTTGGCGCATCGAAGACATCAGGGTAGTTCCGTAGTCTTCGTTCCCCTTCTCGGCCTCCGATATTTTCGTAGTTGCAGCGGGTTGGACGATATTTCGGCTTTTCAGACGATCCTGCCACGGTCGCCTATTATGTAGTAGTCCTTCCCAAAAGTCGTTCGGAAGGGGTGTGGTAGTAGGTCGAAGCCTCAGGCAGGGGATATCTTCCAAGCAGCAACAAGCCTTCAAGCCTCATGTGCCTGCACAACGACAAACTGTTCATTTGATTGGTCATCGAGCACCACGCCTGCTAACCTTTGAGGGCAAGGAGTGGAAAAACTTCAGGTGGCGGTTAACTCAACATCATCGGGTACACCGCAGGGTGCACACAAGTTACGCCTATTCCCTGCCTAAAATAGCAGCGAAGCGTTGGAACTCATCGCACATCAACTGCGAGCGACATTGTGCATCATGGGTCCTCACTGAATTATTATGCGACAAATGGAAACTTTCAGTGGTGAGTCACATCGAACAAATCCCACAGTTCACATCTGTGTGCCTGGTGACGTGCCTGAAGATGGCTTTCAGAACTGACCTCGTTCCTCTCAAGATCAAGGTCTTTTTGGATGATATGACGGTCCCCGTTTTTGTTACCACTACTGGCAGCCTGCTCCAGTAGTTTACCATCCTGTGGCTAAAGCAATGAGGTCTACCTATCAATTTGGTTCCAACTTTCTCCAGCTTCTTCTCGCGACCCAGTGTTTTTGGGTGGGTGGGGGATCTGGAGCCTTATGGGACAAACTCTCCGGTTTAAGCCTAGAAAAGCCTTTCAACACCTGAAATGTCTCCACGAGATCCCCGTTGGGGCGAATGACCCACCGCAAGTCTTTACCCATTACAATTTTAACAGTTTTGTAATAATTGTCCATGGGTGGTATTCCTATTCTGTGAATCTTGGGCCAGTTTTGTTTATCTGTACCAACTTATTATTACCTCCTTCAGGGTACTTTCTCTTTCTGTCGGGTAAAGCTTGCTTGAGCTATTACTTTTCTCGTGGTAGCTCAGTGTTCGGAGTGAAGAAGAAAGACTACGGTCAAGTATGTCTGCTTGGCATGTTGCGCGGTTATATCATTGCATATTTCAGATGTCTTATGATACGTGATCCCAAACCATTCTGTGTTCCTTCCAATCCTGTCGTGGATTAAAGTTTGCACATCTTTCGCTGAACGATGACCAGATGTCGCCTAATTTGGAATCACTAAGTGGTTTGGTCGAAACGTACGCGTAAGAACTGTCTCCTTTGAGCCCCCACAAAAATCCCCGCGTAGCATTTCCTTTCTACAGAAAATAGTCCGACGTCTTGGAGTCTCAAATGGTCGCTGTCGTCCCTCTGAACCTCAGCTATGGGCGTTGCTAGAAGTTGTACATTTTATAATCAGACGGCATCAATTTCGTAGAAGTGTGGTCATTCGTGAACATGGTTTTCCAGGAGATCCTTCCAAAGATGTATATACTCGCATGAAAACCTTTGATAGTCTACACGATGAAGCTGCCCTCAACCCAAAGATCTCACGGCGTGCTCTTTGTGCAGCTGCCGCATACTGATCCGATCGCTTAGGGTCAAAAGTCGCCAAAATCCCCAGGTCTTTTACTCTGTTTACTGCCTCTATAGTAAATGGGCTTTGGTCGCATACAACCATCAAGCTCGTCACCGTCCTCGCCAAGCGGCTCTTTTTAGTAACGAGAGGTAAGTCCTGCTCGAGTGCCTGGCATGGTACGACGTCTATGTCTGTGCTTGGCTCCTCTCCTCCCTAAGCACTCACTTATTTCAACTCGTCTGCAAAAATAGCCTGATGACTGTAGGACTGAGGCCAAATCATTGGCATACAGAAGAAACGGTAGGTGGCCTAGTACGGACCCCTGAGGTACTCCACAGTTAACGTTTTCCACTTGTTTAACTTCATCCTCTTATCGAGTGATTTGGTCTGCGAAGCGCAAGTGTCTGGTTAAGCGCGACCTGTTTTTAAAAATCCATACTGGGCCACGCAAAGCATGAAGTTCTCTAGCAGGTGCTTGCAGACGTGAGCCCAAATAATCTCCTCCAGCTCTATGCACAAGATGACGCTCAGTCCAACTGGTCCGCAGTTCCGCATTTTCGGAGCGAAGCCCCTACCTATGTATGGGCACCACCCTCCTAAAGTTCTCCAAGGGAAGCAGTAAGACTATTGATTACCCATGGCCCTGGAGTGGCGGAAGATAACCCAAGTGAGGCGGACGCTCCGGGCGGGTATCTTGACAGTGTGCACAGAAAAGATATCGGAGTAAAAACAGGTTATTTTTAGAAGGAAATCTTCTCACTCCCGTAAAAAAATTTAACGCTTCAGGGGAAACAGTGCAGAGGCACCTGGAAGGGCTAGATGTCCATAGATCCGCCGGGCCGGATGATATGCTCGCAAGTATCATTAGGCTCCTGGCATATACCTCATCCCTTCCAGCATACAAGTTATGGCCGATTTTTTACCTTTGGGCAAACCAACCTACGGTGCCCTATGGTGTTCGGGTGCTATCTGCTATCTCCCCTCGCTGATGTCGGCCGCCTGCGCTGCCTTGGTCAACAACATGTCTCTGCTAAGCTCATCAACAAATGCGCCCAGTACTGGTCGTGCGATATCCCTGCTCGTCCTCGCAAGCGGAGATTTTCGTGTCCTCATGTTGAGAACTCTTTTTGGAGAAGCAGGATTTGGTGCGCTCGAAAAAAGTAGCAACATACCCCCTTCTCCCATTTACATCTCCACTTGCTCTCTACTCCCGTATACAAAGTCCCTACCGATTAAATACTAGTAGCATATGCCCATACGTACTTCCCAGCGACTGGGTACGCCTCCGCAGATAGGCAGCTGGACTTCGAGATTACGGCATTCGGAGTGGTCTGTTCTCACGATGCTGCATTCCTTCCTTTGTTATCGTTCTTGCCTCGTTTCTTAGGTTTCTGCCTCATCGGCCCACTCGTAGTGGTTTCGCCGCACGGGACTGGGGGCAGCAATTACGGGGCAACCGAGCTTCTGGAGTCTTACTACCAGGGAGACCGTTCTCCGAGGCCTTCTATGGCCTCTGCATATAAACTTGTTAATGCTCCGTGCGGCGGCAACTCGCGCTCAGCCCCTCTACGGCCTTCCGGAGGAAGCTGGGCCTCATTCCGTTTATGTTGCTTTGAATGGGCCAGCATTTCAGCCTCCTAGCGGAGACCACAAGCCCATTCGACCCAGTCGTTCTCAGAGTGTAGTGGATAAACAAACTTGCTAATCCCAGCATCTAACAACTACTGACGCGTATCTTCCCTCTGGTGGCTAGGAATGATCCTCAGACACTACCGGCAGAACATCAGGCCCACACCTCTGCCTGTAAATTCGATGCCTGTCTGTCTCTCAGTTGCTCCCCCATCGGCCGTGCTCCTCAGGGTCCCTCGCAACCTGGTAGCAAGCTCCCGGACTACCTCACATCTACGGCTGCGTGATCTCACCAATATCACCTGCGCAGATGCCGCCGGTGCTGAAAGCAGTCAGGTCTACCGCCTTGGCCTGTGCAAATTGGGCATGCAGGCCGTCGGCAAAGATGCGCGATGGCGGCCAGGTTGGTAGACCGCACCCTATGTCACCAGGAGTGGTTTCCAGGTTGGGACTCCAGCTTGCTCTCAGCCACACCCAAAGGCACGGGTTGCGGATCAGGAAACACCATTTATATCCTCGTAATACTGCAAATGTGCCACCGTCTCCTGCAACAATCACCAACTATCTATCGCACTTGCTTCCAATTTTACCGACATTTTCGGGCTTTCCTACATTTATCGTTGACATTCACTTCCGTCCGACAATATTTAAAAAATATACTTCGCTGAGTAACATCTGTCTTCAGAGTATCCTAGAAGTCGATGGTTTTGAGATAGTTTGCTTCCCTACCAATCTCACTGTTCGTCCACTTGGTCTGTTGCGTGGCAACATTATCTTGCAAAGCGTCATGTTCTCCCTTTACATGGACCTCTGGGGAGAACCTGTATGCGGCATCTTGCTTCGTCTCCATGTGATCCATCTCTTATAGAGAACGTCAGTGGAGAGTATTTTGCATGTAATTTACTCCGTAATTTTTTGTAGACTGTGTCCTTGCCACTGTCGTAGGTAAGCATCGTATATTTATCCGTCGCCCTGTTCGCACTTTCACGCTGGTGCATCGTATTCCACTTTACGGAAATTAAATAATCTGCCCTAATTTTACCTGCTTCCATCCAGCTTCAGCGTAAATAATTCGAGAATCAGAGGTAGTGCAGTAATATGGATGATGGTTACTTACGGGGCTATCTATATAATAAACGAGTCAAACGAATGGTACAACTTTGGGAAAAGAGAGACTGCCAAAGAGATGAAGAAAAACCAGCGAAGAACAAACAGGCGTCCAGCTAGTTTTGTACTGTACAATGGAAGGATAACGATATATCGACATCAGCATGAAGGTGATGGCAGGGGGATAAATCTACCTGGGATGCTTTGAAAAGCGATTGGGTGAGCGAATAGCGTGCGAAAGTAATTTTGTAGTGGGCGGACATTAGATGAATAACGTTTCTGACCATTTTGACAGGTGATTCGTATGGCAACTACGGCGCAGCTGCATGATAAATGATGCAGGTAAGTATACAATTAAAGCCTTCTCCTCCGGGAGAAAATTCGCTGGTGCTGAGCCTGATCACTCTCTCTTGGAGGCGTCATGGTCTCACCCTGTTCAATTATTCATACCAGAGAAATCCAAGTGCATAAGGGGCACAAAAATCTGTATTAGAAAGCCAGAACCATCTTTGCTTGCGCTCACGGACATCAGTGTTTGGGGTAAGCGCGAATACTTAGCTAACATTTAGTTACACACAGAGACCTGGTTCTACCATGGTCTTATGCAATTAAATTTAATTATTCGTCCCACAATTGTAGTGAATACTACAGACAGCAATGGTATGGATGTAACTAACAGAATTTAATAACAAGCTGTGTTCGGATAGTTTAAATTGACGATTAGAAGAGTTCGTGTGAATTTGTACACTCCTGGTCTAATTTTTTCGCCGGCTAGTTCAAAATAGTCAGAATCTTCATTCGTGAATATTGCGCAAGTTCGGTTGACAAGACAACGATGGTGTCGTAAAAATCAGTAGGCGCATAGATTGCGCGACCCAACTCATGCCATTGGCTAGTTGACTTGCGTAGTGTTAGCGGTAAGGCTTGTAAGTACAAGCACACACAAACACGCGTGACAACTGAGAATTCACTAACCAACTGTTCCCGTCCCATTCCAACCACGTCTTTGGGGTTTTGAGAAAATTGAGAAAAAAGCCAAATAAAAAATAATAAGAACTGAGCAGAAATCTTGGTATCAAAGACTTAGTAACTGATTCTGTTCAGATAGTTCTTACTTGCATTTTTGACCAACGAAGTCGCCCTCGTCACGAGCACTGGCAAAGTAACTTGGGTGTTTACGATAAATGTACCCGACACGTGAACAGGGGACATCGATCATCCGGCCTCCGCAAATCCAAGGTTTGAAAGACAGTTCGTACTGCTCTGCACTCCAAATCTCTAACTCCGGATCGTATCCACCCAATTCCCAAAACCACCGGCTATCACCGGGCCGCCAAACTGAAGTTCCTGTGAGGGTTTATCTATTGGTAGTTTCGGTGAGCCCTTATTGTACAATTCCCAACGAAACTCTCCCTTGGTGCCTTCTTCTTTTGCTCGATATTCGAAAGTATGTGCACCGATAACATCGATGAAAAGACAATTCGCAGCACTATAGTGTCAAGCAATCGGATCTAGCGACGGAGGATGCCAGTTGTAACTGGGCTAGTGATGGGAGTAGAGGAAGACCAGTATGTCTATATTTGCCGTCTTAGCTCCGGACGTAAGACCCCTACGGGCAATACGTAGCCCAGTTCTCAACGGATCCCGAAATCCAAACGCGATTATCCATGAAGTTCTACGATACTAGATTATCAAATGAATAATGACACGAAAAAGATACGAATCTCATTTTTGCGAACGCAGGGACTCAGAAAACGAGAACCAAATTGCGACGTGCTAGAAAGGAGCGCGTACGTCACGCAGGTCCAGAATTAGGGTATGATAGAGCAGCGCGCTGGACGCAAACAAATAAACGTTGGTTCATAAAAGCATACAGTGCATAAAAAAGCCAATGGTGTAAATAGGTGAGTGACGTTGGGGAAACATGGAGTTGCAGTCTTTTTGGGGGGATTTTCCACGACCGGTCGTAGCACCGCCCGCCAAAATTCTCCTGAATCTCACCAGAGTCGAAGGTTTGGAATAAAGTTACTGATTCTCTTTACCTACCTAGACCCTGCTCTCAGTGCGCGTACCTAATAACTTGCCGTCAACTTTCTATTTACGATCACACTTGATCCGGTGGCAATGCCGACTCGATGGTACTCTGCATCTTCCGTGAAAACCGCTGATCGACGGCGGGCATGAAGGATAAACATAGGTTCTGTCATCGGGAGAGCCGTCGTGCCTCGGCCGTGTGCTTGAGTGAGTGCGCCTGCTTGTGGGTTTCATGGGTGAGGTCGCACTCCGATATATTGGCAAATAGTAACGACTACCACCTACGGGAGATAGCTTCCATAAAGCCAGTGATAAACGAGGAACAATCATCCTGCCGCTTGTTAAGATGTAGGTCATGAAGTATAAACGTGCATTATGTAAATGTGATTGGTGCTTGTCTGGGTCTATGATAGAATCGCAGCTACTATCATATATGGGTGAAGCCTACTGTGGCGTCAACGAAAGACGGTGAGCACTGCAACGTGTTTCATGGAGGTCATGAAGTATAAACGTGTATTATGTAGGTGCATATATGTCAGGGTGTATGGTCGTTCAATACATCAGTATGTCGTAAATTCCCCCACACATGGGAGGTTCCTCCAACCAATTCAAAGAGGAATGAGGAATAGCCAACTGGGTTTTGTGTTATCGGCTTCTCCGTCTTCACTCTCCAGGAGGCTGATACTGCGTACGTCGTGGGTTAGCATTCCAATGGTGGTCTTTACCTTCACAGTTCTTATCATTTCGTCAGAGCTTTCCGTGGTTTCCATGACCAAGCCCAAAGGCCAGGTGCTGTAATGCTCGTGTTCGTCTGCGGTCATCACTACGTCCCCAGCCTTGAATGGTCTTTTTTTTATCAGCCACTTCCGTCCAGCTTGCAGAGCCGGCAGGTACTCCCGCAGCCATCGCCCCCAGAAAACCTTAGCAAGGAGGTTTGCCTGCTTCCATCCGTGGAGGTTTATTGGTCCTTGGAAACCCTCGTTTGACCATAACGTCCATAAGTCGTTTGGGATGAGGGCCAGATGGGTGGGGTCGCCGTTGGTTACTGGAACCAGTTGGCGGTTGTTCAGAATTCTCTCTACCTCAGTCATGACGGTGCTCAGCGCCTCGTCTTCGGGCTGCTGCTGCTCAATGGTTGACAGCAATCTTCGCCTTGTGGACCGGATCAGGAGCTCCCATAATCCACCGCGATGACCGGCCTGCGGAGGGCTGAAGTGCAATTTTATAACATAGGCCACGGTTTGGTTCTGCAGTTTGTCCCCGTTTGTGTTTTTGTGCCAACGCTGCAGTTCCCGTTGAGAGCCTACTAAGTTCGACCCATTGTCGGAGTATATATCAGATGGTACGCCTCTTCGGTTGATAAAGCGCTGCAAGGCCGGTGGGACAGAGTCAGTAGTCATCGATTGCGTAACTTCTAAGTACACCACGCGTGACCTCATGCACGTCATGATACACCCGTATCCTTTTCCAACCTCTTCTCGCACATGGTCCACAAGGGACCGAAACAGTCCAGCCCGGTGTTGCTGAACGGCCAACAACTCGGAGGCGCCTTACATTCTGGCAGCGGGGCCATTTGTTGTTTGTCCGATGCGGCACTGCGTCTCCCACAATATACACAACGTCTGATTACGCGTTTTACAGTTGCTCTTCCTCTCAGCAACAAAAGGCTCTTTCGAATGACGCTCATCACGTGACTTTCCTCGGCATGTCCCTCCACGTCATGGATGTGTTGAATCATTAGCTCTATCACGGGTTGTCGAGCCGGTAGCAATATGGGATATTTCGTGCCAGAGCTAAGGTGGGATTTGGTCAGCCCACTATCTACCCGTAGTAGTCCGTTATTGAGTTTGGGGGTTAAATGCTTTAAGTCGCCTCTTGGAGACGATATTCTCTTGAAGCTTGGTCCCTCTTTATCGGCCCTCCCGAGTTCTCGCGTGGGAGCCTCCCGAAGCATCACCGTGAATATATCGTGTTCCGCGGCTCGTAGCTCACCGAGGCTTATCGGACCCACTAGTATCCGGCTGGGGAGGCGGATCCCTTTCATGACTAGTAAGTGCCTCTTGAACCTGGCCAACTAAACTACTGAACGAATTATCTTCATCCAGGGGAAAAACCTGAACAATCGTGACAAAATGAACGTGGTTTTGATGACTGTGACCGTCAACACTACGCCTTTGACCTCCAGTTTTACTTCCGTAGAGGGTTTTAAGTCGTACACGGGCCAGTCCTGTTTAGGCATCGCCAGGAATTTCGGCCCTTTTGTCCACCTGTCGAGTTGCTGAAAGTTGGTCGCACCTCGGGAGCACGGATCGGCTGGGTTATGGCCAGACTTGACATGTTTCCACTGAATCATGGCCGTTTCGTCGTGGATGATCGTGAGTTGGTTAGCCACT
Organism: Fasciola hepatica; assembly: GCA_948099385.1. Lineage (NCBI taxonomy): Eukaryota > Metazoa > Platyhelminthes > Trematoda > Plagiorchiida > Fasciolidae > Fasciola > Fasciola hepatica. The sequence goes on along the minus strand of CANUEZ040000121.1, from coordinate 5,119,957 downwards.
AAAGTACTAAACCGACTCCTGACGTTGGTAATAAAGTACGGTACTATGGCCGAGTCCGTCCAAAAACTAGCCTACCAAATGTGGAACTCCAGACATCTTTTTACAGCTTGTACTGCTGTGACTGCCAATACGACTGCTCTGAGTTCAAGGAGCGGGATTGAAACTGGCTTCAGTAGGGCAAAGCGAGCTTTGGTGAACAGGGCCCTCATGGTATATTTTCCATAGCCCATGCACCATCGTCCATACACCACGACTCCGTGACTGTCTTGGAAGAGTCAGAAGAAGCGTATAGTTCACCAGTCCGTGTTGTATGACCAGCGGCCAAACATTGTGGAATCTGTGTCTCTTAGTCTCTTCAAGGTGTTCAGAAGTTCCCCCAGTCCAACCAATCCTCTCTGTCCAGTGGCTGGCCCCACTCGACTTTCTCATGAAACAGTCCCTTCAGCAGGATCTTTTCCGGCAACAGCCGGGGAGAGACAAAACCGAGCAGATTGAACAAACTAGCCACGACAGATAGTATATCACGACGAGTTACTGGCAGCTCGGGAACGTTTAGCTCGAAAACAAAGTGGTCCGTTTCCGAATTCCATTGTATCCCTAAGGTGCTCTCGGTAAGGAGTGTAGAGCCGTCCACGTCTCTAAACCTTCCGGCCCTCTCGTGGTACGAAATGACTTCGGGCACTTCTGGAGTGTTCGACATCCATCTCGTTAGATGAAAGCCTTCCTCATCTAGCTATTTCGCTAGGCCTCTGAACTGCGCTAGGACTGAGACTAAATCATCGACTGACCCGAGATAGTCGTCCAAGTAGACGTTTCTGCTGAAGCTATCTACTACCGACCGGTGGACGAAATCTCCATGCTTGTCTGCTGATCCTGAAAGGGCGTAGTTCTCACAGAACGGTGATGATATGGCTCCGAATGGGTGGGCAGTCGTCCTTTAATTTATCACTACGTTGATCCGGTTGTTGTCTTCCCACCACAGGTAACGCAAAGCACCTCGCTCTTGCGCCGGTATTTTTATCTGGTGAAACATTTCCCTGATGTCGGCAGACAAGACCACTCTACCCATTCTAAAATGGCGCAAAACTTCAATCAGTGGCGTGGTCTGGTCAGGCCCTTGCAGTAGGCGACCTCTCAATGACTTGCCGTGGAACGTGGCCGCACAGTCAAAAACCAGCTGCAGTTTTCCGGGTTTCTTGGAGTTGGTAACTGAGTGTTGAAGTAGAAAACAGATCATTTTCTGACCGCCGATGGTTGTAGACACCTTTTCAACGCAGCCGAGAGCTTCGTTTCCCTTCATTAATTTTGCGTATCGTTCCCACAGATCCTGGTCTTGAACGAAGCTTTCTTTCAGTCTTATTAGACTTTGCAGAACATAGTTCCTGTTATCAACCCAAAGGTCAGCTTGTGTGCACCATGGGAGGGGAACCTCGAGCTGGTTTTTAAGGTCCTTAGTTCCTTGCTGCACTGTATGCAGAGCGAAGTGGTCCCCCTGAGACAATGATAAGCTTTAGTCTCCAATGTCGTGTAACTTTTTTTCATACAGCCTCCACAACTGATACTCCATGCGGTCCGTTTCGGCTGGTACGTAATTCATGGAACCACGTGCCCCTATTAGACCATATAATATCCATCTCAGCGCTTTGCGCATGGCATAAGGTGTTGGTAGTTACGCACTCTCTGGTCAAGTACCCAGTGCCCCACTGGTACGTCGCAGCCGATGAAGAAGCCCACTTTGTCGTCTTCCCAGTTTACGACGGTTACATCCTGCAGGTGGACCACTTAGTCAAAATTGCGTTCACTGACCTTGGTGCTCACATGGGGAGATCAGCTAATGTAAAAGGCTCCGCTGATTAGATTTCCTCGTTAGTGTCTAAGGAGACGAGCTGTAATCTTAACCGACGGGCAGTCGCTACTTGTGTTCCGCCCACTGTGTTCACTGCTAACGACGTCTTGCTTTTAGCGAGCCGGCGTTTGTCGGCAAACCGCTCTTTTGCTAGGGTAGTGTCCGATCCACTGTCGACGAAGGCCAACGCTTTGACCGCCCCAGTTAGGGTCATCGCTTCAAAGGCAACTACTCTTTAATGTAATGGTTTACTGGCAGACCGCGACGTTGAACAAATTACACGGGGCTTGGCGTTCGCCTCGGGTATAGTTTCTCTCGCCTGGTGTAACAATCCGTGGTGTCTGCCCGCGCAACCCCTGCGACCACATTTGGTCCTTGTTCAACAAGTTGCCGCCCGGTGCGTGGTGTTGATGCATACAAAGCACGCTCCTGTCGTCTTCGTCACTCTCCAACGTTCGTATATCGTGGTACTGATGAACTTGGGGTATTCTAGTAGCCCGTGGCTAGCGCCACAGGACCTGCGACTTGAATGCACTAGAGCCTCGCGTGAACTTGCGTGTGCATTAATCCAAGGCTGATATTTTGGCTGTTCCTGAGCAGTGGTTTGAGCCTGGCTAGTGCTGGTTTTTTACTTGTTACTGTCCCGGATGAGTCGGCTAAGTCTACCGTCGGCTATCTTGGTTTGCCTGTCCAAGTTTTCGGTCAAGCCTTCGAAGTCAGCCTCGCGGTCGCCTCGGCTTATACGTACGCCCCTCCCGTCCACAAATCCTGCGGTTCGGGAGAAAGGTGACGGACCATGCTCTCCAATGTATGCATTGTGTCGGGGTCAGCCCTGTAACCTAAGTGGTCGGGGGCTATTGAACAGTTCTGCATTTTGATTACCAGGTCGGCCATTGTATAGAAGACGCCCTTGGTTTTTTGACCTCTGCCATCATGCCCTCTATTAGATTACTAGCTACCTTGAACGTCTGGCCAACCGGGTCTCGCAGAATCCTCCTTGCACGGGCGTAGCCTTGTTCCGGGTCCAGCGAGGTACCCACATCGATGGCTTCTCCTGCTCGGCCTAGACAGTAATGAGTCAGGCACAGAAGCCTTTGCCCGGGGTCGGTTATCTAGTTTTCGAGGAAAGTTTCGAATTTCCTGACAAACTTGCAGTAGTGTTCGGATCGCCCGTCGAAACCTGTCAGTTCTACTCTTGGTAGATTGATCGTTGGTGGAGTCGATGTTTTATAATCAACGACCGGCTCGGAGTTTCATATTTTAATTCGTCCCTGTCCATCGGATAGAGCATAGTCGTTGGCCCTTCGCTCACGCTCGTTCTGTCTGCACTTATCGTCTGCTTCCTGGGCCCGTTGCCTAGCCTATAACATTTGTTGTTCTAAGTCTAATATCCTTAACTAAAGTAGATCGATATTCCTGCAATCCATACTACGCTCAGTTATACGTGAGCCTTCGCTGGCAGGACTAGGTGGTCCAGCGCTAACTAAGGGACCAAAAGTACCCAAACCCTCCCCTAGTGACTCGCCGTATTACTTCCTGTCCAGATTCCGAATGATTCGATCGCTTCCTTGGAATGTTTCATATTTTATCGATCCAAATCGATCAGTTTATCACTGTGAGGCGCCTTTGCACAATACGTAGCCTAGTTCTCAACGGATCCCGAAGTCCGAACGCGATTATCTATGAAGTTCTACGATACTAGATTATCAAATGAATAATGACACGAAAAAGATACGAATCTAATTTTTGCGAACGCAGGGACTCAGAAAACGAGAACCAAATTGCGACGTGCTAGAAAGGAGCGCGTCCGTTGTTACGAACGTTTGAGCAATACGTAGCCAAATTTGCAACGGATCCCGAAATCAAAAGACGATTATCCGTGATATTCTACGATACTAGATTATTACAATAAACAATGACATAAACAATATACAAACCTCAATAATACGATCACAAGGACTCCACAACGAGAAACCGAATAGCAGCGTGTGAGCAGACAGCACGTGCGTCACGCAGGTCCAGAATTAGGGTATGATAGAGCAGCGCGCTGGACGCAAACAAATAAACGTTGGTTCATAAAAGCATACAGTGCATAAAAAAGCCAATGGTGTAAATAGGTGAGTGACGTTGGGGAAACATGGAGTTGCAGTCTTTTTAGGGGGATTTTCCACGACCAGTCTGTATACCGGTTATGCGGGCCCAGATGAGACCCTCGTGAGAAAGTGAGTGGACGGCACGAACTAATCCTCTCGGATGGTAGGTCTTCAAAAGGTCATCAAATTTATCTTTTATTCCTGGTCGTAATGCACTTTCTCGTCCACCAAAATCACTCTTTCCGTTATCTCATCTGGTGTACTTTCAAAACTCTAACAAGGTCGTGCAACAGCTTACACCAATGCCCTTCGAAAAGTAGAACGATGATAGAGACCTTTGTTACCTTACGGAAATAGCTGAATGATTTACACTTTGGGCGTCGGATGTCACCCACAGCAAGATCAACAGCGATCTTGTCGCCGATATAAGTAATATAACCGTTTCGGTTGAAAAACTTCCCAGATACCTATTTTTCTGGCCCGACGAGGGCACTGAATGACCCTGTCCTCCAGAACAGGGTCATCCTTATGCGAGGGGTACAAATCTATCACGGAATTCGGCAACCTTGACCCTGCATACGTCCCAAAAGTTAAGGCATGACGGCAGCCCAATAAACCGCACAGAGATGCAGCACCAACACTAACTGACGGTAGCGAGAATCGGGTTTTTGCTCAAGTTATAGTGGAGGTGGAAATACGGCTGGCGAAGCCACTTTGGCAAGATGTAGAATTGAGCAAAAAGGTACCATTCGTTGACTTCGGAGAAGAGGTGTTGGAAACCACGTAGGTCAGATGGCAGAGCATGCGCAGTACCAAAAATTGGGTGGCTTTTACGCGTGGGTTCGAATCCTGTAGGGTTAAAGATCTTGCCACTTGAATCAACTGAGGATGTCAAGTCAGCCAAAACCTATATCATTATTATGTTTTCCACATTCCATAGTAATTTGAGGGGCTTGTTACCGAAACACAATCACTTGAGGGGAACTCCCTCCTCAGAATGGATTCTAAAAACACGGCCAAATCGGCGAGGTTGGGGTAAAAACGGTCATCTCATGTTTTCTGGACCGGATTTAAAAACCCTCTTCTCTTTTCCTTTTAGCTGGGAGGCGTGAGTTATGTTAACACCACTTTCATTTTTTGCCAAAAACATCTGTTCGGGAATTTGGGAAAGCTTGACTGGGTTGATCAATACATTTTTATCAAATGCCTCCGCTTTAGTGAAATGGAAGGAGTATACTTCATAATCCTAATCTGGTGCACTATTTGTTTCTACTGTCATCATGACTCTGAGACTTGGAGTAGTGAATCACATATGGTTCCAGTAAGTCGTGTGATAACAAGTCAGACGATAGTAGATTACTACCAGTGATGGGACTCGAATCCATAACTTCCGTTAAGGTAGGCAAACGCTCTAAACCTCTCAAACACCACCGGCTTTCCTCAGACGAATTTCGTTTGTTTTTCATTCATATAGCGGTAAATCACAAGTTCTCCACATTCCAAGACCACTATTTACTCAATGTGGTATGAAAGAAACCACTTTTTTCAATCCAAGTGACAGCTAACTTCCCAAGTATCTTGTTTGTGACCACTAGCCTTTATTTGTCTATACTTCATGTTCGCATATGAGTGCAATCTAATAGCTACAGTTAATTGTCACTAGGATTCGCTGCAATATGGAGGAGAACCGCAGAGCTTGGCTTCAAGTTGGAGTGGAGGATCACACAAAACCCCAATTAGGCGTGACAACGGGCCGGGACAAAATAATGACGTCTGTAGAAACGAAAAACGGAATTAGAAATTACGGATGACAAAAAGGTGTGAAACTGCAAAGTTCAGAGAATGTGAATATTTTTTGAATGAGGCGGTGCTGCTATCTGTGGTGGCCAGTTCTCACGTCTAGTATACGACCTGCGAAATTGTTCATTGTGAAGGCCTCTCAAAAGAAATAAAGTAAGTTTTACCGACCGCGTTCACTTGTGAAAGCTCTGGACCCGTTCCGAACCACCATTAAGAGACCACATCTTGACGTATTGGTATGGCTTGTGCGCCCGCGCGAATAAATCAGCTAAACAGGATGAATTTTAGAAGACGGAGGTGTATTCATATCTGATATATCAGTGAGCAGAGGCCACACGACTTTCAGTCTCCTCGATCCAGTTGATGGGCTATATCTAGTTCGAGCCACCACGCCCCCGGAGGGAACACCCTAACTAACTGGTCCATATATATATATATATATATATATATATATATATATAATTTCACTCCCACCTGATTTCAGACTGTACCAAACAAAATATGGTACAAACAAGGAGGAAGGGGTAGACAGCCTGAGTCCGTGATTTGCTCGTAGGTGCTATACTGCCAGGCTGCCCAGACCAAGCCGGTCGAAAAACCACTATATGGAAGTATGAGAGGAGGACTTGGGGTTTCTCTCGACATTGGGGGAGCCGTCGTACTTCATTGGTCCGCCGTCTCCTACCTAAGCAGGGCATCCTCCAGCCCAAAGAATACTGCCCCTTTCATCTTTCGTTTTCTTCACTAGTGTATGGGGCTAAGGGCTGAACCCAAAAGACGGATCTATCGGAAGGTACCAGCAGAGGCAAAATAGGGTCAACAATCAGTTCGCGCGTGACAGAAGGTACTTTCCGTCACTGTTGTCTTGGTCACGTTTCCCCGCTGATTCTAGGCTCCGCCGCCTTTTGATTCAGGCCATATATACACACCGACTTGAGATCAGGCAAGCTGCCAATGCAAATACCAAAACTACAAAACGAGGAGAGGGGAAGAATACAGTAAAACATAGAATTAGTGAGAGGAAAAATGCTGGGCTAGTTCGATTTACCCGGTCATTTTCTTATGTCTTTTTTATCACTGTGTTTGTCGGAATGACATTTTTGTGGTCCCGAGGCACGAGTGTTCTAAGGACAAACAGAACAGAATTCGTGCCAATGACTCCTATTTTCATACCGTTCAGTTTAATGCTCCGGTTGGGGCTTTCAAAGAAAAACCCCTTCTGCAGTGTGCACTTCCCTGGAGTACGATTCACCCAGAAATCTCAAGCATTTTTCTTGTAAATGGTCTAATTAACTTCCTTTCTCTTAATTGACGTTATATGTGGCCGGTTATGGCGGCTTCACAGAAAACAGTGGGTCCACAGTAGGACATAAATCAAAGACAGTGTGCAACCCCGAATTATCAACTTATTTGGCTGCCCTCGATGTTCTCACATTAGGTCCGACGGAGCAGCCGGTTCTTCTCTCTAGGAATTAGAATTTTCCAAGCAGATGTAGGCTTTCTCCGAAACGAGCTGACAGGAACCCGATTATGTGGCTGCAATAAGCACCCCGGACACAACCTGTAGTTTTTTCCCCCCTTCGTGTGTCTGGTTATCTGGGGTCTCCTTCTCAAGGTCAGACTTGCACCGGAACCGTTTTGAGCACGGAAGCTGAGCGTACACTACTAGGCCGGATTTCAGCCGCCATTCGCTCGTGTGCAGTTCCACCGGATGACTTTTTTGACTGCAGCCTTGACATTTGTTTACATGTCAAGAGATCTTCCTACCAATAGCAGTTCATCTAGGCCCGAAGATGAATGTCATCGGGATTTGTTTCAGCTGCTTCGAAGCACATGCTGAATGGACCTTGTGGTGGTTGCTAAGGGTGTAAAGGAGTTCAGGGAACCCAATTCCATGCATCAGCATCCATATTACAAACGACACCTATCATTCGTATGAACTATCTTTGCCGGAATTATGATTGTTTGTTTTATTTCCCTAAATCTTTGTCACAAACCGGACTCCTACCGTCGCCTCGAGCGAGAGTCGCTCAGCTTGAATTTCGTTGTGACTGTATTTGGTAATCTCATCTTCTGTATCTAACTTCTTGCTGTAACCCGGCTGCAGTTGCTGATTTGTTGTCCAATTTGGAGCGAAAGAGCCCAGAAGGAACACTATTGAGGTTTGATTATTGTCAAATTATTTAATTGTTGTATATAGCATCGTAGCTATTTGGAATCGACTTTGTTTTGGATTGTGTCGAAATTAGTCGCTACGCGTCGCTCGAGGGTTCCGGTGGCTGGACTTCACATTACTCAATATCCTTGGCAATTGCTGAGCCATTAAATTACACAGCAAATCGGCAATCCGTTCCGAATCAAAGGACAATACCATGCAGGTGAACCAAACCCTTTTGCCCGTAGGTGTTGGTCATGTTTCTTTCTTAAACTCTATATATCAGGTTGTTCTAGGGTTAGCTCGGTTTTCCATAGAGCTAGAGCTGATCTGTTGTTAGCCGAGTTGAAGGAAAAGCAGGTTGCAGAACAATTAGAGTTAGATAAGCGACGTAAGCTGCTCGAAGTGAGGAATGGGACGGAAATGGCGAAACTGCTTTTGGCACTCGATGAGGAAGAAGAAAATCTAATCAACAGAGATGAAGTCAGGGGTGGAGTTATGGTCAGTGAACATCTTTCTCGCTACCTAGGTGATTGCCAAGTGCATGAGGATGCACCACGAACAACAAGCTTGGTTCCAGTGGCGGAACCTGCGGTGGATTATCGTTTGGACTTACCCAGGGTGGAACTGGAGTCATTTTCGGGCTGCTCGTCAACGTAAATGAGGTTTTGTGAAGCAGTTCGAATATTACGTCGAAGGTAGAGTTCAAGACGACGGCTAGCGCCTACTTTATTTGATGCTTTATTGCAAGGGACAAGTAAGGGATGCGACTGCCAAATGTGTTATATTGCCCCCAACGCTGACATAAAATAGGGCTAGGGAAATCTTAAAGGATCTGAATGGATAAGACCATGTAGTGGCTCGTTCACTGATAGACGGCTTACTGCAAGGTTTGAAGCCTCTGGTGGAATATTCGGATGCCCTGACCAAATTGTCGTTGAAAATGCTGAACTGAAAAGTTGCTCCCAGGCAGATGAATTGCATGTCAGACCTCAACTCATTGCAGACTATGGAACGTATCACTCGAGTGCTATCAACGCGTCTCCAGGATTTGTGGGCTAGGACCGTTGGTGATATTTTGGGAAGAGGAGGCGGATCGAAGTTCCAAGATCTGCAGCTTTTAGTGTCCCGTGAGGCACGGATTGTTCGAAGTAGGTTTGGCAAACTGGCTACCAATATCAAGGCTCAGGGGTATTAGCGGTCATCCAGTTGGAGGAATTATGCACAAAGCCCTCATCCAGAAGCGACAGGGTTCACGCCAAAACAGGGTAGTAATTTGTTGGTTGCAGCTAATAAGTGCTCGGTACTTGGTGGAATACACGCACTTGAGGAATGTCAGCGATTCCTGTCTCGTGATATACCCGGTCGTTGGGCATTGATCAAAGAAATCAAGGCTTGTTTTTCGTGTCTCAAGTGTGGACATCTGTCTAGCAACTGTTCTGTTTCCAAACCACATTCAACATCAGGTTTTTCGAAACGGCACCACCCTCTACTGCATGTTGTACAGAAGCAATGTACCGATCGAGTCACGCAAGATACAACACAAGGACTGCAGCTGGATAAGCTGGGTACGGACAGTGCAAAAAGGCCCGGGCAGTGGACCATTGATTGTGCGGCTACTCTTAGGCCAGAATGTCGGGTCAGTTTAAGTGTACTGCCAGTGCAAGTAGACGGATCAGGGGGCTCTGTGGAGGCCTACGCTCTGATGGACAGCGAGTCTGAGATGACTCTAATACAAAGAGACATTATGGAGCTGGTGGGCCTAAAGGCTTCCCCGACCTCACTTTTGATTTCGACCGTAAATGGAACTACCGCTTGGAATCCGGGAGTAACGGAGCTGCGACTGAACTCATTGTCAGAGAATGATTTCGTGAATATAGAGAGAGCCTCTTGTGCTGATAGGCTACCAATCCAAGCAGTCCAGTACTGCACAGATGCGGACACTTTATCCTGGCCCCACCTGCATTGCGTCCAAAGACAGAATCTTGAGGATTTGAGAGTGCAAATCCTGATAGGTGCCGACGTCCCAGAAGCACATTGGGCATTAGAGCGAAGATGCGGCAAAAGAAAACAACCCCATGCTGTGGGGTGATTTTAGGATGGATTGTTCTTGGTCCGATAAACCAGGAACCACGCTTTGCGAGGACAGTAAACCACACTGAGAGGGGAATCGATCCCTTAGCAGAACAGATTGATCGAATATTCAACGCCGATTTCTGCGATGGGTGGGCATCGGAAAACTCTCCTTCATTAGAAGACAAACAGGCCGTTGATATGGTTTCCAATGCCATAACCTGGTTGAACGGACACTATGAAGTTGCACTTCCGTGGAGGAATCCTGAAGTGAGACTCCCAAATAGTTATATTTTGGCCAAAGAGAGAGTGAACGGCTCGAGGAAAAGGTTTGCGCGTGACCCTGAATTCTTTGACAAATACTCTACAATAATAGAAGGTTATGCGCTCAAGGGCCACGCCCAGTAAGTGCACGATGTACAGCTTAAAATGGGTTTTGAGCCAAAGTGGTACTTACCACATCATGCAGTTACAAACCCTAAAAAGCCTAGCAAGTTGAGGGTGGTGTTTGACTGTGCAGCTGCATTCCAGGGAAGCTCCTTGAATGATTACTTGCTACAGGGACCGGATGCGACAGCAAGATTAGTTGGAGTGTTGCTTCGTTTTCGAAAGAAATCTGTCGCGTTGGCTGCGGACATTGAAGAAATGATCATGCAGGTTCGGGTGCCGACGAGAGACAAAGGAGAACTGAGGCTCCTCTGGTGAGAAAATGGTCGACTAAGTGGTAATCTTGTTGAATAATAAATGAATGCCCACCCATTTGGTGCCACTTTCTCCCCATTTTGCGCAAATTTTGCGTTACGTCGCGCAGAAGACTATTGGGGAGGACAGTATGAGGAGTACGTCTCCAGGGCCATGTATAACAACTTCCATGTAGACGACTGTCTTGTTTCTTTGCCCACACCGGAGAGTGCAAAAGTTTTTGCCATCCAGATGAGTCAGTTACTATCACGAGGCGGATTCCGGCTTCATAAGTGGGTGTGTAATCGTGTAAAGGTGTTGGATATTTTACCGAAATCGGAGCTGGCCCACCTCACTTTGGAAACAGATGATTGCGCGCCCGTGCCGGAGAGGACGTTGGGGTTAGAATGGAACGGAATAGAAGACACTTTCCAGTTTTCATTCCCAATTCGCGAAAAACCTCAAACAAGGCGTGGCTTGTTGTCTACAGTATCATCAGTGTTCGACCCATTAGGGTTGGTTTCACCTTGCAATCTGCCAGGAAAAGTGTTATTGCAATCACTTTGTCGCTTGAAGCTTAGGTGGGACGACCCATTTGGAGAAGAACCCCTACGATGCTGGAATGAGTGGTTCTGTTATAAGAGGTGACTCACTGAACGAAGGTTTACAGCTTCATGCATTTTGTGAGGCTTCTGAAGTTGGCTATGGGGTGATGGAGTATTCCGGAATGGTTCCAAGAGACATAGCTCTCACTGTGCCCTACTGTTCTCTGAGTCAAGGGTAGCTCTTCTGAGGACCGTAACGATCCCTCGATTGGAGTGAGCCGCAGCAAGACTGGCCGTTAGAGTCTCTCGTATTCTTATGGAAGAAACTGGAATCAAGTTTGGTAAGACTCAATACTGGACGGGCTCTGCTATACTTTTGCACCACATAAACAACACCAAAACGAGATTTAGTACGTACTTTGCGAACCGATTGGCTGAAATCCAACAGTGGTCGGAACCCTGGCAGTGGCGTCATGTCAGATCGGAGGCTAACCCTACAGACTTGGCATCAAGAAGCACGACATCACCAGGTGATATCGGCTGCTGGTTTGAAGGTCCTAAACTCCTAATGAACGATGAAACTTCATGGCTGACCAGTCCTACCGTTGCTGCAGTACCACCAAACGTTGAGTTGAAGCAGCCTTCGAGTACAGCTCCCACAATGCTGCAGGGTACATGGACGGACGCACTTCTAGCCAGGTACTCCAGCTGGTTTCACTTGCTGAAGTCGGTAGTGTGGTTAGCCCGTTTTAAAATGTACGTTGCAGTCATGAGAGGCGGGCGCACGGATCTAGGATTGACAACTGGGTCGCTGAAGTTACACGACATTGCTAAAGCGGATAGAAGTGTTATTCTGATTGTACAAGCTAAGTTCTGTGGTGAAGGGGTAAAATGGCTACGAGACAGGAGCAATAACCTACGCACTAACAAATCTCCGATAAACAGGACTCTATTAAACCTCGATCCAATTTCATTAAATGGAAATATTTGTGTTGGAGGTTGACTGAACTACTCCAGTCGGCTTCGGGATGCGAAACATCCGGTGATACTACCCAAGACTCACCCGATTACAGACTCGATAATCCGATGGTATCACGCAATGGAAGGACACGCATGACCTTTTCAGTTACTCGCGGAACTTCGCAAAATCTTTTGGATTGTCTAGGGGAAAGCTGCCGTCAAGCTAGCACTTGGAGGATGTTGAAAATGCCGGAGGCGTTTGGCGGTCGTAGGCAAAGGGATGATGGCTCCTCTACCAGCCATTAGAGTCCAACAAGGTTGGTTTCCGTTCAAATACGTCGGAATAGATTATTTCGGCCCATTTGCGGTTAGACATGGGCGCAGCATGGAGAAACGATATGGATGCATCTTCACCTGCCTGCAGATGCATGCAGTACATATTGAAGTTTCTTATTCTCTAAGCACGGATTCATTCATTATGACATTGCTGCGTTTCATGTCGAGGAGAGGGGCACAGTCCGAGATTTTTAGTGATAACGCCACAAACTTTGTTGGGGCTCAAAGGGAATTGAAGAACCTAATGGGAAACTGGTCTAGTGATAAGATTGCTGATAGATTGTTGCAACGGGGCGTGCAGTGGCACTTCAATCCCCCAGATGCTAGTCACCGTGGGGGCAAATGGGAGATCATGGTGCGCTCGGTTAGGAGAGTACTTCTTTCAGTTTGAGACGAGCAGCCGGTGACTGACGGAACATTGTTGACATTCCTTACGGAAAGTGAGCGGATGGTAAACGGACGACCGCTAGTTCCTTTGACCTCGGACTGTCGTGATCTGCCAGTACTCGCGCCCAATGACCTACCTATCCTGAGGGCGAACCCACGAGATATTCCGACGGATTCGTTGCGCGATAGAATGGTTCGTCAGTGGAGGCAGGCAAACTACCTAACATCCGTGTTTTGGAAAAAATGGATCAGTGAATATTTTCCACTAATACAACAGCAGCAGAGGTGGATCACTCGAGAACGCAACTTTAGATCGGGTGATGTAGTGCTACTAGTTTCGGAGGCTTTGCCGCGTGGCCGGTGGCCGATAGGAGTCATCGAAAGCATCTCAGTTTAGAACGATGGCTTGGTACGAACGGCAACGGTATGAACAAATGAAGGATTTTTTTCTGAGCAAAAAACTCATAGGCAAAAACCTAATCTACAAAACGTTGTTAGAATATCTTCCCAACTGCCAGTGTAAGGTAGTTGAGTGTTCCCCATTATCAGCAAGCCTAACTCCAATCCTATAAAAATACTTTTCCAAAGAATGCCTAAAACGACTCCTGTCCGCCTTCACCACCGAATGACAAGCCGTCTTCAGTCCGCGGGAGCTAAACGCCCCCCACTCCCCACAGCTTTGTTACCTCGCTCGGTACCACTAGTTGATATCCACAGTGATGCTGGTATCAAATTTAGGGCACTAGAACGAAACCTGGAATCCTTGGAAGGACAGATACGTACCATGGATAACGCTCTGACTGCGTTGTCACCGCTAACGTTTATCGCGAACCCTTCGAAATGCCCGAACACCCAAAGTTTACTAACGGCCGGTCGCTTTCTGGACTCAATTGCTTCTGAAGTCCACCAAAGAATTAAAAGATCCAAGAATGCTGTGGTCTTTAATATTCCGGACGCAAAATACCAATTTTTTTCGTTATATACCCTGGGCGGAAAATGGCCCCATACCATAGCTCTATCCCGGCATATTCGTCCTCACCTGTTCCCCAATGGTGGTATAACCATCAGTCCACCAACTCGTATTTCACCCACAAACCAAGGCCCTGCCTCTATAATTGCAGACGATACTTCTAACTTCCATCCACTCCACACTGGTTCTTCGCCTCAGACTCCTCTACTCATCCTTGACGAAGCTCCCCTTGCCCTCTTGGTCGATCCTGCGGCGGCCGGCCACTCCACGCGCTCCCAATCGAACTCAGAAATCACTGAATTCGATCGTACTACCTGTCCCACCAGCACTCCCCCAATCTTTACTGGTAATTCTGACACTGACCAAACGTCCCTCTGTTGGTCCTCGACTTACACACACAGTAATCTACCCAGGGCTATCTCATCCACCTCATCTGTACCAGGACTAGCACCACCACTATCTCTACCTCCTTCAGCCCTAACTCTCGCACAACTGCCTGTTGCGACAGTACAAGGAAGCACAACGCGTATGTCTGTTTTCGTCATCAATATTCGCTCACTACCAGCAAAAATTCACCTTCTGCGTGCCCGGGTCCTTGTGTCTAACTACGATTTCATCCTCATCACGGAAACGTGGCTTAACGCAAGCACTCCCAACTTAGACTTCACAATATCTGGCTAAAGGCTTTTAGCAACTCTAGAATGCATTGTCGAGGAGGAGGTTGTCTAATATACTGCAGAGAATCTTCTCCTGTTTCTTTAATGCAGCACACAGTCCTCGACGCGGTTGATGACTCGGTCTGGGTAACAGTTAAACTGCAGTCACAAGAACTCTTGCTTGAATGTATCTATCGATCACCTGAATCAACCGGGGACAATATTGTGCCTATTATTGACGCTTTCTACTTTACCTCCACTTACCCCATCGATCACAAGTTGATTGCGGGTGACTTCAACGCTCCAGGAGTGCGTTGGCCATCACACTCTGGCCCACGACGTTATCAGGATTTCGTTACCTGTACACACCTCGATGGTTGAACTCAACACGTTCAGTCACCTACTAGAGGAAGCAATACTCTAGATCTTCTGTCCTCTCAAGGACTAAATAAGGTAACAACCTCTGTAGGAGATAGCTTCCCCAGGTGTGACCACAGGGCCGTCTCGTGCGCGTTCTCTGTACCAAAAATCGTTATTTCCTCCGTACCGTCTGCCAGACCATATCACTGAGCTCACTGGAGCAGCCTTCCAAACATAATCGGATCTCAAAATTGGGAGAAATCATTTCTTTCGCCCGATCCTCAGGTGGTAGCAGATCAACTATATTCTATTCTCAATCAGTCTTTAAACACCATCACCCCAACTATGCCACCACCGACGAATTCTAGAACAAACAGACTCTCGCGGATGAAATCTAAACTCTCCAAACTTCAACAGCTTGCACTCAAAACCCGGGAATTTTCGGTATATATCCGAATGGACCGACTGTCAGCGAAAATCAAATCACTAACTGAACTGATGCCTACTCAGCAAGAGTCAAAAGCTTTGTGCCACCCCAAGAAGACGGAAAACCTGAGTAGGTTGATGAGAAGAAGAAACCCCCAACCCCGCAAGATTATACCTTTCATCACTGTTAACAACTCCCATCTGGATAAACCGGAAGAAATAGCTGAAGCGTTCAACACATTTTTCACTTCAGCCCTAACGGCCAGTGTTCCCCCTCCTGGAATACACTCTTCATGTTTACCCAGAGAGACTCTGTCCACAGTTTCATTTCACCCCAACGACATTTCTCCACTTCTAGTCTCTATGAAACCATTTTACCGCCCAGGTCCGGACGGCATTCCGCCGGCGGCCTTTACTCTGGAGGGTCCAGACATTCCCATCCTGCTATCTAATTTATTTAACCTGTCTATGAAATTTAGCTCGTTTCCTAATCAATGGAAAACCTCTACAATTATCCCCTTGCACAAAGAAGGCTCCGTTCATGTTCTTGAGAATTATCGTCCTATTAATCATACACCGATTATCTCCAGAATCATGGAGAAGCTCATTAAGAATAAGATAATGACCCGCCTCTTAACAAATAACTTGCTCAATGTGGGCCAACACGGTTTCCTGAAAAACCGTTCGTGCTCTACTTGTCAAGTTAATTTCTTGAACTCAGTCACGGAGGCTGCTGACAAAGGCATGTCCATGATTATTATCCTGCTTGATATGAAGAAGGCTTTCGACCGAGTCTCACACACTCGGCTCTTATCGCAGGCCAAATCTTACGGCATCATGGACCCGTTACTCGGTTGGTTGGATTCTTATTTCTCCGACCGTTGTCAGTTGGTTCAGATTAATGGTTCCGTCTCCAAACCCAAACCTGTCACCAGTGGTGTCATACAAGGCAGCGTTTTGGGTCCACTTCTTTTCCTCATTTACATAAATGATGTCTTCAGTGTCGTTCGCCATGGCAGTCTCATCCTTTTCGCGGACGACATAAAGATCTTGTATAGTTTTGATTCTAGTCAACTTAGTACCCTTATCAGTGATATACGGCAAGATTTAACAGCTCTTAGTTCTTGGTGCACCACTTCATTAATGAAATTTTCTGCTGAGAAAAGCAACATTCTTACTTTCAAATGCAATGTCCCCCCAGGTATGTTCAGTATTGACGGTCACCCGATTTCCATCAGTCCGTTAGTACGAGATTTAGGTTTGCAATATTCAGCCACCTTCACTTTCTCTGAACATACTACCACTCAAATTGCCAAGGCTAGAAGACTGATAGGCCTGCTTCATAGGACATTCCGCCTCCCAGAAAGCAAATACAGCACATATAAGACCCACGTTAGGCCCCTTCTGGAATACTGTTCCATAATCTACCCTAACATGCGCCAGTGGGACAGAGTGGCTGTTGAAAAAGTTCAACGGCTAGTGACAAAAGAGTTAATCGGCTTTACCACTCAACTCAGTTACAGCCAACGCTGTGAACATTTAAAACTAGATCCGCTATGGCTTAGACGCATGAAGCTGAACCTCGTATTTTTTCATGGTTTTGTTGTAAAACGAATCATCGAATCAGCACCGCAGTTCAGAAACTTAACGGACTCACAGTATTTTTTAGGACTGAGAGACAACACAGCTACTGTTCCCATTTGTAGAACTGCTCTTAGATCTTACTTTTTCCTGGTTAAGTATGCAGCTTTATGGAACAAATTACCCCATGATATACGTTCTATAAAGCCATCTAAGACGTTTAAGGCCCACATAAGCAAATACCTCACAGTGCAAACTGTAATCCAACTTTTAGATCCGTACATGAGTGAAGAAAGGGCTTTTGAAGTTGGATTAGGTTTCTGATAGTTTTCAAACTCCCTTTTTGTGGACCCCATTATCTTTTAGGCCGTAGCCGCGCTTGATTCCTACTCGTGTTACTCACCCATTCGTTCTACTTCTGTTTCACATCTGATCCTGCCATTTGCGTTTTTAATTCTCCCTCGACAATGTCCGACAGGCAAAGTCGTTGAACTTTCTCTGGAGTGCCGCACTAACTGGACTCAAGCCCCAGTTACGGCATCAGTTTCTTTCTCTTCTCCTCTCTCTCCATTCTGTAACCTTCACTTTCTTTTGTTCTACGATTTCCTACAGAATGGTTTTATCCTCAGTCCGGTAATTCGGTTCCACCTTCATCCGTTTCGCTAAATCTGGCATCAAATAATTTTCCAGTTCCTCCCATCCTCTCATCTTTTTTCCCACAGCCACGGCATGGGTATTAATAACCGGCTTCTTGACATTCCTCTATTCACTCTTCTCCCCCTTATCAGAACTTGCTATACTACACTTTAATTTGCATACAAATACCTAGCCCGCAATTATAAATCCAGTTCTAAGCTCCATCAAGATAATACTTACCCGCTTGACGTCACCTGACTTGGACACACTATTACGCCTGGGGCTCAGGGTTTCGTGATAGCTCTCCACCATCATTCTGCTCCTCATACAATGCCTTATTTTCCTAAGCTACACTCACCCGCGACTAATCAGGAAATTGTGTCATCCGGACCTACAACCAATTTTCTACCGAAGCCATTCCCTCCCTTATTTACCAGTTTCTGGTATACTGAATGCTATGATCTTTACAGTTCATCAGTTCTCACCTTCAGCTTGCGCCTTTCGACCGAAAATCGTTGGTTTGTCTGTCCTAATCAGCCGTTCCCACTGCACTAGCTAGCGGTCAACCTCCGCACGGCCAGTGGTGATACATTTTCACCAACTTCGTCGTGCCAGTGAAGTTGCCCTGCATATGAAAATCGGCGGTGCGTTCACCAGATGGCTCGCATACGTATTGGAACCCGTCCGACTCTGTTATTGGCAAGAGCAAGCTGTTAAGTGATAGCCCCAAGAATGCTGCCATTATCTGATTGATTGCTCCATCCTATCTTTTTTCTTTCACTGCTTGTGGCAGCAACACCCCTGAAGGTTATGACATCTGGTCTGTAGCGGTCTCACAACAAGGGGAAACAGCCATCCCTATCAGTCTCGGACCCAATGGGCCACGTGTAAAGAAAGGCGGGTCAAGGAGAAAAGGGGAGTTTACCCTACGGCGTAAATTTGTTCTCCCTCCTCTCAATAAAAAAGAAATTCACTTCAGGCTGGGAAGGTCTTGGGCTAATGCTCTCTGCCCCCTTCATTACAGATGGATTTCTGATAACGGCCTAGACCCGACCCTGCATATGGAAAACCCCACGCTTTCGAGTTAACCTGCAGTTCCTTTTGTCTAGACCAGTGTGGGGTGACAGCACGCCGTTCGAGCTCTCCACGTATACTTGCCGACCCCGCCTTACTCAGCTTCAACCCTTTTGGGTTCCCTGCAAAATCCTTAACCAGCTTGCTGATGTTTAATACAGTAGTCGATACGCGGTCTGAATAGTTTCATCATGCGACCTCTGCTCTGACGACACCCCGGCAATGATACGCCTACGCCTAACAGCTATGGACAACGCCTCGCTTGTATTGGTTGTCGGAATGCAATCATTGCACACTTATAATTTATTATCCACAAGTTTACTTTTTCTATCCCCCTCGAGCCCAAGCACTAATAATGTTGTCCAAAGTCAGCGATGATTTGTCTGCTACCATGTAGACTCAGTTACAAAACCAGAATTCTTACTGACACTAATTCCATTAGTGAACTGTTGTTCCTTTATTGATAGGTTCTCACCTTCACTTAGTTCTCTTGTCTCGGGCTATAACCCAGTGGTCTCATCGCCTTTTTCTTGCACTCCTCCGTTACTCGAGTCCTACCATGCTGATTACCACCCTTTAATAACCAATACTCACCGATCACCGTATTTGCTCATGGTTTGTTAGCACACCATCCCACCTAGCTAGCTTATGTATCTGATTACGTATTACCCCATGGAAAACCAGCACATTCGCATCCACATAAGAAGGCCTCGCCTTAGCCCTGTGCGTTCCATTTTCTTTTTATAATTTCTCCGCCCCCACTTACAGCCGGGTCAACAACCTGACTGCTGTCCTCTCTTTTCCCATTTCTGACCCCACCCTCCTCCACTGTTTTATTTTTGACCCTCAACTGAGCTCCTTTACTACTCTACCACCTATCAGCCTAACCATTTTGCACTCTGGCTAAACATGCGCTTAATATTCCCATTATCAACTGAACGCCCTAAAAAAAAATAAAAAAAAATAAAAAAATACCAGCCTCCGCCTGTTAGTCCCTAGTAGATCGGCCCACTGGCCATCAAGTAGCATTAACACTCTAATTTCCGCTAAGCCGTTAATCATAACCCCCAGCTGGAGCATTCTCCAGACTGCCCACCATTCACGCTCCTTAAAAGCACACTGCATTCCTGGTGAGAGCTTCTGCCTCCTTGTGGTTTTCTATATAATATCGGAATTACCTATACAGAAAGACCAATCCGGATATCCCATTCGACTCACTTGCATTTGTATCACAGGCAACCCCCACAATGAGTTATCCAATGGAGGGTCAATCTTCTCTATTTCCTGTAGGCACCTGCGACTGCATTTTGATAACACCATGTTAACTCTATTTTTAATCTTCTTTTGGTAACACAACCAATTTCTCAGTACTGATTCCTCAAATATCCAGTTGGCGCCACACTGCGACTCATTTTACACTTCCCGACTCTTCTTTGAATCTCTTTCACTCCACCGCTCTCTCCCTATCTTCATCGACTGCACACCAAATTCCATAGATCGCCGTGATCCATTCTGGACTACCGGACCGGTCGTAGACAGTTATCGGCATCCATAAGGCAAGTTGTGTATTATTCTTGCATCAACTCCCTGTTCATGTAGTGCTGTCCGACACCAGTTGCTTTATGGGTTCTTGCAAACACTGCACTTTTACCCTTCTTCAGTATCACTTTTTCTGCATTCCCACGTTCATCCCGCTAACCGCAACGTCCCCGTCCTGAATTCGAAACCGATTCGCAATCGCCGCGCAAACCTTCCCCTCTTTAGCTCACTTAAACACCGTCCAAGCTGATTGTTCTATTACTGCAGTTGTGTGAACCATATTCTTCAAAACTGTGATTACCCTACATAAATGTGAATTGCTGTGTTCTCTGATCATGCCTTGTGCATGTGTCTTGACCACGATCAAGAAATATACCATTATTATTATTATTAGAAAGATTTGTCTCATTGAAGGCGAACCGGACACTGGTGGTGTATGTTCAGAGGCCAAATCTCCTCAAATGGGAGCGGGTCTTCGGATCTGCCGAACCGGAAGGGACCACTGAGAGTTGATCCACCTGTCCGATATGGAGCTGCTATTGACGGTGATAAGTTTTAGGTATTAGGGAATCGTAGGGCGAGCCGATGCATGAGGCCGACCACACCTAGCTGTGCACGGGAAAAATCCGGGTCGGATTCTGGGGGCCGGTGTAAAAGAGTTCAGGAAACCCCATTCCATGCATCAGCATCCATATTACAAACGACACCTATCATTCGTATGAACTATCTTTGCCGGAATTATGATTGTTTGTTTTATTTCCCTAAATCTTTGTCACAAACCGGACTCCTACCGTCGCCTCGAGCGAGAGTCGCTCAGCTTGAATTTCGTTGTGACTGTATTCGGTATTCTCATCTTCTGTATCTAACCTCTTGCTGTAACCCAGCTGCAGTTGCTGATTTGTTGTCCAATTTGGAGCGAAAGAGCCCAGAAGGAACACTATTGAGGTTTGATTATTGTCAAATTATTAAATTTGTTGTATATAGTACCGTAGCTATTTGGAATCGACTTTGTTTTGAATTGTGTCGAAATTAGTCGCTACGCGTCGCTCGAGGGTTCCGGTGGCTGGACTTTACAAAGGGTTTTATTGCCCAATTTGGCTGTTTTGGGAGATTCTAGAAGACGTATTTATGGCCCTTTTCATCCTTGTCGATCTCGCTGATAAAGGCGATGGCTTCATCCATCTGGGTTCTGGCCATGATTTTCTTCTGGCGAGTCCGAACTTCTGCCACGAGAAGCGATAAAGACTCACTTGGAGTCCTACCAAGTTTTCACAACTTTGGATCCGGATTGGCTTTAATGTCATTAGTCACCACTGGCTTGGGTCAGTCGAAGATGGCCATTCATTTTGGTCCACACGCGTGTATCACGTCTTGATACGTGCCCGCATTCTTAAGTCCTATCTGAGCATTGGTTCTTCTGCAGTACTGCCGGCCGGTCGTTGGATGGTCATCATAGTGAACTTTTGTCCCATGCTCGAGCCCCGCCGCCACGGCCGCCGCCGGTCAATCTCCTTAGTCAGCTACTGTGATTTGCTGCGACCTCCCTCCAAAAATGCAGTGCAATTAGTACATGACAAAAAGGAAGCAAACAATAATAGGAAACCGTATTGCAGAGAAGCCGTGCCAGGTGTGGTGTATTTGGAGCCAATGCTTTGCCAATAAAACAAGTACTGGTTGTAACGTGTATTACGCTTGCCCACCGGCAAACTTCCTTGGCGTGAGCTGTTCTCCTGGGAAAGTGGTGGTTGGAAGGTGGGTTGGGGTGGTTGGTCCTTCACATGGAAAAAGATAGGAAAATCCCAACGAGTGGACATGGTCAAAGAAGGGGTGGTAGACTTCAGGATAGGGATCTAGGAGACTCGCCAATCCAGTGGCTCGATACATTTTGGTGTGGTCAGGTGTTGCGGCTGGTTGCGTGGTTGCATCCGTCTTTTTTTTCTTCGTGCTTCCAGCTTGCTACTTTGTTTCCGGCTCTTTCACTTTGTGGTTCCATTGCCTCGTCCGCTGCTCTACACCACGGCGAGGTCTTTGAAGATCTCGCTAATTTTTCATATTAGTTACTCTAGAAATATTTCACCGGCAACCTATATTAAACGTTCCACCATTGCCATATTTAAGAACTCCACCCCTTATCCAAACTACTAGTCCCTCATAGTTCGTGTGAACGGCCCAGAGTTAGCTACAAAAAACAGCAGTAGCTATACTTACCTGCCCTTGGGTTGTCTATCCGTGGGTCATCATCATGGATCATATCGCCCACCACCAATATCCTGTAAAAAGAAATGGCAAGGTCAACTAGCAAACGTTCCCAACCAATGGCTTCTCGCTCTACAGCAAATCAGAAATCCAAACGACCTAAACACAAAGATACCCACAACATGATAGAAATATTTTGGGAAGCCAGCAGAAGGGCCAGTGCCATTGAAAGTGACTTGGCAAGTATGTCTACCCAGATCGCGTCGGTTGATAATATATTATCAAAACTAACACCACTAACCTACCTTTTTGAGCCCTCGGCACTCCCTGGTCCCCAGAACCTAATAGAAGCCAGTCAGTTTCCTGACTCAGTGGCATAGGAAATCCTGCGACGGCTGCAGAATGCAAAAAATGCAGTTGTCTTCAACATCCCTAATCGGCCAGACATCACAGTGGTTAAATCTACTATCCTTGAAGATGCGGGCATGGCCCACTTTCCATGTCATTGCAGAAGACTAAGAAAAAGGTCACAAAAGCACTCTCGTCTCCTTCTATTCCAATTTTCTGATGAGAAAACCGCTAGAGAATTCATCACTGAACAGCGTGTAGTCGCTACTGCTTCACAGTTCAAGTCAATCAGATACAAGCTGACAGAACGCCATTGCAAAGAGAATTGATAAGATGTGCCGCTATAAATTTCAATCACTTTGACTTTAAGATCCAGAAGTCACTCTCTTCCCCAAGCACTTTACCAAGGCCCAACAAAGCCCCTCACTCTTCTACTCCTAGAAGATCCACAGGGTTAGTTGACCTTGACGAATCTTTCCCCACTTCCCCACAGCCACCCCAGCCAAAACGACAACATATATCGACAACACCTACGGGCTCACCCCAGGAGGGTCCTCACATTACGCCTCCAGCTCCGGACGACCGTTCCACGGGACTTCAAGTTCACAATGAAATAAAACCTGCAGCACCAATATCTTTCCCCACAGGTCCCCGTTTAGAAATTGATTAAAAGCCCATGTTTGCCACTCGTATGCCAAGCATGTCACTGACAATAAATAACCGTCCAGAAGATAGGGTCAACGAGAGGTTAGTTGCCGAGGCTAAGTCTCCGTGCGAGAAAAGGATACGGGGATGCATGAACAATGACAATGATCGTTCCTTCTCTAGACAAAATTCGGCACCGACCGACTTCCCTCATTTGAGATACCCTCGCATCTCAGCATATGAAACAAAATAGCACTTCCAAGATGATGATACAACAACAATGGGGCCATACCCGTAATAAAAATAGATGGTATGATGAGCGAACTGAGTTCATACCTAATTGTGGACTAACAGAACCTCACTATCAGCTTAATCTCCCATTATTTCCATCTTTCCTACCTCCCCCCCCCCGTTAAACTATCCTAGCGCATCGCATATCCTCCCATCTACCAGTGGGCACCCCATATCTAGCCAATGTGCCTAATTTTTCCGTACCTGCCGTGGACACAACATGACCCTATAACCTAGGTATGCCTCATATGAACCGTTTTAATCAGCTTTATAGTAGTGTAATACCTAATACCCTGTCATTTAATATTCCACCTGCCGACCCAAGTCCTCCCTTTGTGAATGACAAAATAAGCCGTCTTGCATGCGGCGCTGATGATTCCTTTCAGGTTAAATGCAGCGGTCACCGAACGGTAAGTACTAACATCAATGATGACGTCAGAACCACTGGAATTTTCACATTGCTATTGGTCAGTGCACGCTCTATTAGGAACAAAATGCACTATATACGATCAGCCGCACTAACAGACAACTATAAGCTTATTTTACTGAGGGAATCTTGGTTGCCGCACTCCTATCTAGTAGAGGACACTGAGGTACTTGGCTACAAACCCTTCAGTAAAGGCAGAACACATCAACGTGGTGGAGGCCCTCTAGTGTATGTAAAGAAAACTCTCGGGGTGACAAGCTTTCAGCATCCTATCCTAGACGGCACTGTCGACTCTGTATGGCTGAACGTTGAAGTCGAACCTCAAGAACTGATACTAGGTTGCGTATGCCTTCCGCCTAGATCTAGTTTTGACGGCTTCCTGCAAATTATCGAGGCACCCAACTTAATTAGTGATCCTTAAGTGGGCCCAAAATTGATAGCTGGTGAATTTAATGCACCAGAAATATTCTGGACATCACTCACAGCACCAAGCCAATCACCACAGTTTTTGAATTCAACTGACCCTGGAGAATGGAAGCAGCACGTCAAGTTCCCAACCAGACGCGACCACACTCTTGACCTTATCTTGTCACTAGGATTAACCCAGGTTATAACAGAAGTTCGGAAAAACCTACCCGGGAGTGATCACGCAACTGTCCACTGCTGCTTCACAGTGCCCATAAAATATAAACAGCCGACACTCCCGCATAAACCACATCATAAGGCTAACTGGAATATATTGCCTTCTCTGATTCGCAGCCAAAATTGGGTTACCTCCTTTTTAAGTACAGATCCCCAGCTGGTGGCAGATCAACTCTACTATATCTTTGAACGATGCGTCAACCAAATAACCCCGTCGCAAGGATCGTCAATCCGCCCTCAAGACAATAAATTGTCTCGTCTCAACTTGAAGTTAAGTAGACTCCAACGCGTTTATCTTAAAAAAGGGACTTTTCACTGTTTATACAGTAAATCGTTTGGCTGCAACAATAATATTATACTCCGAAAGTGAAATAATACAACAAGAACGCAGGGCCTTACGTAATTCCAAGGAAGTCCAGATTCTCGCAAAACGGATGAAGTTGAGAAACCCCAAAACAACTTCATCTATCTCTTCTACATCAATAACAAGTGCCTCGACAAGCCGCTGGACATAGAAGAAGAGCTTAACACGTTTTTCACTACTTCTTCTTCAACTAGTGACACAGCTGCATTTTTCTACAATCCACCAGTACCATCATATGAGCCACTTACTTCTGTAACAATCCTGCCCTCGGAAATCTAGCCTTTAATTCCAAATATCGAAATGTCTTTCCGTCCCTGATTGGATTCGTTACCATCGGCCGTCTTTAAATTGAGCGGCCCAGATACCCCAATTCTTTTACTGAATTTATTCAATCTGCCTATGCCCTTTAGTTGGTATCGTATACAGTTGGAAAACTTTGGTAACTATTCCAACTCATAACCAGGGAACACAGGAGGACCCGGTGAACTACCGGCCTGTGAATCATACCCCAGTAGTATCGAGGATTATGGAAAGATTAATAAAAGTTAAACTAACAGGTCACCTCCTTAAAAACCACCTTATAAATGAAGGTTAGCACGGTTTCCTAACACATCGATCCTGCGCAACTTGTATGAATGATTTTCTGAACCTTACTACGATAGCTGCCAACGATGGTAAGGCAGTGATCTCAGTCTGCTTAGACAAGTCTAAGGCCTTCGACAGAGTGTCACATTCGTTTATTGTCAAAGGCCAGGACATACGGCATTGTTCACCCACTACATGCCTGGCTAGAATCGCACTTGTCCTCGCGCAGTCAAGTGGTAAACGTTGACGGCATAGTTTCCACACCCAGCCCCGTAACCAGCGGTGTGATCCGAGGTAGTGTACTGGGCCCGTTGTTGCTTTCCATGTACACAAATGATATATTTACCGTGGTTCGCCATGGAACTCCGTTTTTATTTGCTGATGACATAAAGTTGTTGTACAACTTCGACCTTAGTTCATTGGGTAATACTATGGCAAAAATATCGGAGGACTTACGGATGCTAAATTCGTGGTGTACCGATTGGGTAATGAAGTTCTCGGCGGACAAAAGCTACATTCTTACATACAAGTTTCACGTCCCTCCCGAAACCTTTAATATAGGCGGTCATCTCATCCTCAACAAATCATCAGTACGTGACCTGGGCATATACTACTCCTGTTCTTTCAACTTCTCAGAGCATTCCCATGTCTAGACCAGTGTGGGGTGACAGCACGCCGTTCGAGCTCTCCACGTATACTTGCCGACCCCGCCTTACTCAGCTTCAACCCTTTTGGGTTCCCTGCAAAATCCTTAACCAGCTTGCTGATGTTTAATACAGTAGTCGATACGCGATCTGAATAGTTACATCATGCGACCTCTGCTCAAAGGACACCCCGGCATTGATACGCCTACGCCTAACAGCTATGGACAAAGCCTCGCTTGTATTGGTTGTCGGAATGCAATCATTACACATTTATAATTTATTATCCACAAGTTTACTTTTTCTATCCCCCTCGAGCCCAAGCACTAATAATGTTGTCCAAAGTCAGCGATGATTTGTCTGCTACCATGTAGACTCAGTTACAAAACCAAAATTCTTACTGACACTTATTCCACTAGCAAACTGTTGTTCCTTTAATGATAGGTGCTCACCTTCACTTAGTTCTCTTGTCTCGGGCTATAACCCAGTGGTCTCATCGCCTTTTTCTTGCACTCCTCCGTTACTCGAGTCCTACCATGCTGATTACCACCCTTTAATAACCAATACTCACCGATCACCGTATTTGCTCATGGTTTGTTAGCACACCATCCCACCTAGCTAGCTTATGTATCTGATTACGTATTACCCCATGGAAAACCAGCACATTCGCATCCACATAAGAAGGCCTCGCCTTAGCCCTGTGCGTTCCATTTTCTTTTTATAATTTCTCCGCCCCCACTTACAGCCGGGTCAACAACCTGACTGCTGTCCTCTCTTTTCCCATTTCTGACCCCACCCTCCTCCACTGTTTTATTTTTGACCCTCAACTGAGCCCCTTTACTACTCTACCACCTATCAGCCTAACCATTTTGCACTCTGGCTAAACATGCGCTTAATATTCCCATTATCAACTGAACGCCCTAAAAAAAAATAAAAAAAAATAAAAAAATACCAGCCTCCGCCTGTTAGTCCCTAGTAGATCGGCCCACTGGCCATCAAGTAGCATTAACACTCTAATTTCCGCTAAGCCGTTAATCATAACCCCCAGCTGGAGCATTCTCCAGACTGCCGCATTTCTCCTCTATTCCAGAACTCAGTGGTTACCAGGGTAGCCCGTCAACCAGATCGACGTTATCCCTTGATTACCTAACGGATTAAACGGTTTGATCGATCGGACTGGCCGTGGTTAAACCTACACTCACACCTGACGACGCTTTATATGGAGCACCTTACATGGCTAACCGGTGATCACAATCCCATAACCAGGATTACAATTACTCATAATAGTCCCACTAGACCGCCGGACGGATTCCTGACATCACCCATCAGCATTCATTTCCTGTTCTCCACACGAATAATTCAATTCATTCTGCGTGCAGAACTGGAGTCTGGCCCTCGCGGTTGCGTTCCGTACCCACTCGCCCTAGTTCGTCAGCCTAGCCCTTTTTGACTGCTGCCCTCATCTTGCACTACCTGCCATCAACGGCTACCAACGTCTTTATGAAACAAAACACCAAACACTTGGTTATTTATTCTTTTATCACGTATGCAGAAAATCTCACTTTTACACTCAACTTCCTCTGTTCCATCGGGTCTGGCCTTTCCCAGTCACCGCAGTCCTCCTTTCTCTTCGCCACCTGTGCATACCTGCTCGGTTGCATCAGCAGCGTGTCACCAAGTGTTCCCTCGAAGGCTTGTTGAAACTCCCAGTTGTGTCCACCCACCATTCACGCTCCTTAAAAGCACACTGCACTCCTGGTGAGAGCTACTGCCTCCATGTGGCTTTCTATATAATATCGGAATTACCTATACAGAAAGAACAATCTGGATATCCCATTCGACTCACTTGCATTTGTATCACAGGCAACCCCCACAATGAGTTATCCAATGGAGGGTCAATGTTCTCTATTTCCTGCAGGCATCTCCAACTGCAATTTGAGAACACCATGTTAACTCTATTTTTAATCTTCTTTTGGTAACAACCAATTTCTCAGTATTGATTCCTCAAATATCCAGTTGGTGCCACACTGCGACTCCTTTTACACTTCCCGACTCTTCTTTGGATCTCTTTCACTCCACCGCTCTCTCCCTATCTTCATCGACTGCACACCAAATTCCATAGATCGCCGTGATCCATTCTGGACTACCGGACCCGTCGCAGACAGTTATCGGCATCCATAAGGCAAGTTGTGTTTTATTCTTGCATCAACTCCCTGTTCATGTAGTGCTGTCCGACACCAGTTGCTTTATGGGTTCTTGCGAACACTGCACTTTTACCCTTCTTCAGTATCGCTTTTCCTTCATTCCCACGTCCATCCCGCTAACCGCACCGTCCCCGTCCCGAATTCGAAACCGATTCGCAATAGCCGCGCTAACCGTCCTCTCTTTAGCTCACTTAAACACCGTCCAAGCTGATCGTTCTATTACTGCGATTGTGTGAACCATATTCTTCTAAATTGTGATTACCCTACATAAATGTGAATTGCTGTGTTCTCTGATCATGCCTTGTGCATGTGTCTTGACCACGATCAAGAAATATACCATTATTATTATTATTATTATTACTATTATTATTCTCTCCATGATTCTGGACACTACCGGAGTGTGGTGCACCGGCCGATAGTTAACTGGATCTAGACGAGATCCTCTTCTGTGCGTAGGTATGATGGTGGAAGTTTTCCATTGGGAACGGAAAACACGCCCCGACGTGCGCCGGCCAAAGCAGTAGATCTGACCTCACACCGCACCGGCGGGCTTTGCTTGAGTGATATTGGCGTTGTCACATTGCTGTAGAAATTGAATAGCCAAAGAGCTTGCGACCAGGTTGCGAAGGGTCCTGGAGAGCAGGGCCAATGCGGTAGTGACGAAATGACGGGCAGGTATCGAACTTTCAACGGGAAGTGTGGGCCAGATATTATGCCGAGCCATCGAAGGGAAGGCACACATCAGTGGTTGTCTGGAAGGGTGAAAATAGTAAAACGCAGTCTGGGGTGCTCCCAGCTGTGGATCAACCGTCGGTGGTAAAGTGAAACCTCGAGTATCTAGAATTTGGAACTACTTGGTGGATGGTTTTACTTTGCAAAACACAGGGTTGTACACGAAAGATTTATATTACTTGAGTCATGTATACGAAAAACCCTACCTTCCCTAGTACATAATTATCGCGGAGTTAAAAAAACCGTTTCCGTACTCGGCTTACCGTTCATGATTCTTTTTCCTGAGGATTCGTGCCAAACCACCCGCTTGTCCCTATCGCAAACTCAACCAATCCCCGAGATAAAACTCGCTCTTTTTTATCACAGTTATCGATAGATTTGCAAAAGTCACATTTAATGTTGCCATACACGTCCGTTCCACAAAGTCCAAACAGTATATTTCACTGAGGAATACTTGTCTCCAGAGCATCCCATCAGCCGGCTATATTGTGATAGTTCACTCTCTCTATCAGTCCTTCTGTTCGCCCATATGGCTGTAGCATCACAATATCCTCACCTTGCAAAGATTCATGCATTTCCCATATACTGACATCTGTGTCGCAGCTTTTGATCTTTCGCCACCACAGGATCCATTTCTTACAAAGAATACCAACAGATAGCATTTCGCCTGTTAACTACTTCACCGTCCAACTTCGTAAACGTATTCATCGGTTGTTTGAAGCTTTTTCATATCCAGTATTCTATCTTGGCAAATCCTCTCAGACAATTTTGATTCTTGCATCTCTCTGGTCTTCATGTTCAGCCCTTAGATAACGATAAGCAAACGTTATTACTTACCTGTCATTTAATACGCATCTTCGCAAACCGTGTATCTGCGACTATCTTGGCTACACATCACAAATTGATTTGTCGCCTAGTTCCTATTTCCATTTTGGTGCATCACATTCCACCTTTCTGGAAGTAAACGATGTGCGCAGCGAATACATGTTTACATCCGGCCACTTCTTTCACCATCACCAAGACATTCTCTCTTTACAAATGAGTCCTTCACTGGATATTTAACTGATTCAGCCGATATTTGATCGCTGAACGTTATAAGTGTAATCTTCGAAAGACTTTCCTTGTTCTTTGTCTGTAAATTCATTCCTTTCATCGTCTGATTTCCAATCAAAAGCCGTGCCATACTCCGAGGAGGGCTATAGCTGGTTCATGTCTCACTTTGAAGAGTCTTTCTCCTCAAGGTGAACAAAACTTTCGTCAATTCTGTTTGATTCTCTCGTTGCACAGTCCCTCTTTTTTGTAATATTTCAGTAAGAGTCCACTACCTCCGACCACCTCCATCCTGACTTTGCCGAATTGGCCACCCGACCTTGAGTTCAAATTTGCCGGGCGCCGCCTTAAAGAGTAATTTAAATACTTTCTTTTGTACAATATCGGGTGCATATACCTGAATCACCCTCTTGGAATTCGGACACTACGTCCAATTGTACCGTTTGATCTTGCGTTACAGCATGCCTCGGGTTATACAAAATAAACCATTATTATTATTATTATTATTATTATGGTGTGTGAACCTCTCAACGTCCAAGAGCTGCTACACAGTCCTCAGATGTCAAGTGGCTCCCGGAACCCTGCTTATCCACGACCCACCCATTTAGCACCGCCCCTTAGTTCGAGACTTTTGCCTTCATTACTCTTGTACCTTTAGGTTTCTCAAGTACGTTCCCATCCGGATTGCCAAGACGAGAAGAAACACTGGTCTAATTTCCAGAACTTTTCGGTCAAACGATTGCAAACCGCCCAGTTACTAGTCTCTCGCCAGACCTCTCCTTGAAAACTGTTCACTATCTTCACCAGCATGACGGAACCTGACCGCATTTATCTAGAGTCCGTGCCTCACCAGTTCACCAAACCATTAGTTAGATATTTCTCCAATATGTGTAACGAGGATCGATGCATCCTACTTAGTCTTGATCCTACATGGTTGCGTCTCGTGAAACTCAGTCTATGCTTTATTTTTAAGTAATACCAACGTATGGCCCTCTCATGTACTGAATGCATTCGTCCCACTCCCCCTTCGAATTATGCCCTACTCCACCGCTCACTGAGGTTCTCTATTCCTAGACCAAAACAGGCTCTCAGATCTGAATTTTCCCTGATAAGATACTCAAAGTTATGGAATAAACTCCCGGTAAACATCAAAAAGAGTCTCTCTATCTCTCAGTTCAGAGGCCCGCTGGATCACTTCTCAACTGTTTCCTCTCATTTTTGGCGGGGATTCGACGAAACACACTCGGCAATGGTGGGTGCTTAACTGGTGTGCATACCATTGAAGGGATTCTGGACGATCGATTGACCATGGCCATCGCATGTCCCGTGCAAACTGAACTGAACTGAACTGAACAATGTGGCCCCTCTTACAGGCCTTGGTGTCACCGAAGAGCTGGCCCGCGGAAACGGGTTTAACTACTAGGATTATGTTAACATACCCCGGAATTTTCAAAGCGAATAGCGATCTGTGGGTTGCTTCCATATATCAGTACAGGTTGCGCTAACAGCAGCTGGCTCACATATGCACCGAAAGTCGTCGGACTCTGTCTGAAGCGAGCGGCCAGCAATGAATTCACCGAGTGTTAGATTCTTTCCGTGTATCTGTTACCCACATTCTTTCCCTTCCCCACGGGAAACCAG
Source organism: Fasciola hepatica (assembly GCA_948099385.1). NCBI lineage: Eukaryota > Metazoa > Platyhelminthes > Trematoda > Plagiorchiida > Fasciolidae > Fasciola > Fasciola hepatica. Next base: position 5,088,073 of record CANUEZ040000121.1, on the reverse strand, counting down.
CACATCCGCATTCACATAAGAAGGCTTCCCCTTGGCTCTTAGCGTTTACTTTTCATAATTTCTGCCGCCTTCACCTACAGCCAGGCCAACAACCCGACTGCTGTCTTTCTTTTCCCCCATTACTATTTCTGACCCTACCCTCTTCTATTGTTTTATATTTGTTCCTCAACTGGGTTTTCTTTCTCTTCTACCACTTCTCAGCCTAACCATTTAGCACTCTGGCTAAGCCTGCGCCTAATATCTCCATCATCAACCATTTGCTCTACAAAACTGCCCCAGTATCCACCCCTTAATCCCTCATAGATCGGCCCACAGGCCGTCAGGTAACATTATCAGTCTAATTTTCGGTAATACGTTAATCATAACCCTCACCTGGAGCATTCTATAGACTGTTACGTTTTTCCTCTCTTTCAGAACACACCGGTTACCCGAGTGGCCCATCAACCAAATCGACGTTACCCCTGGATTACCCAACGGACTGAACGATTTAACCGATCGGATTGACCATGGTTAAACCCACAATCACACCTGATGACGATTTATATGGAGCACCTTACACGGCTGACCAGTGATCACAGTCCCGTAACCAGGGTTACAATCCATCGTGATAGTCTCACCGGGCCGCTGGATGGATTCCTGACATCATCCATCACCCCACACCACATGAGCATCCATTTTCCGTGCTCCACACAAACGGCTCAATTCATTCTGCGTTGCCGCACCGGGAACAATGATTGGAATGTGGCCCTCGCCATTGCGTTCCGTGCCTACTCTCCCTGTTCCGTCAGTCTGGCCCTTTTTGCCTGCTACCCCCATCATGCACTACCTGCCATCAACAGCAACCAATATCTTTATGAAACAAAATACCAACCACTTGGTTATTCATTCTTTTGTCACGTATTCAGTAAATCTCACCCTTGTACTCTTTCAACTTCCGCTGTTCTCTCGGGTCTGGCCTCTCCCAGTCACCGCTGTCTTCCTTCCTCTTCACCACCTGTGCACATTTGCCTGGTTGCATCAGCAGCGTTTGTCTCCAACAGAGTGTTTCCTCGACGGCTTCTCTTCGAAATTCCCCGTTCTGCGTCCATTCACCACTGACGCTCCTAAAAAGCACACTGTATTCCGGGTGAAGATTTCTGCCTTCTTGTGAGTTTTCATACTACATCGAAATTACCTATACAGAAAGGCCAATCTGATTGTTCTATTCGACTCACTTGCATTCGTATCACAGGCCCCCTCCACAATGAGTTACCCAATGGAGGATCAATCTTCTCTATATCCTGCAGGCATCTCCGACTGCACTTTGATAACACCAGGTCAGCTCTATTTTTAATTTTCTTTTGGTAAAACTCTCAACCAGTTTCTCGATATTGATTCCTCAAATACCCAGTTGGTGTAACACCGCGTCTCTTTCTACACTCCCCGACCTTCTATGAACCTCTCCTTCACTCCTCCGCTCTCTCTCACTCGATTTTCATCGACTGCATACCAAATTCCGTAGGTCGCCGTGACCCATTCTGGACTACCGGATCCGTCGTGGACAGTTATTGGCAGCCATAGGGCAAGTTTTGTATTGTTCCTGCCTCAACTCCCTGTCCATGCTGTGATGTTCGACACCAGTTGCTTTATGGCTTCTTGCAAACACTGCACTTTTACCACTTTTCAGTATCGCCTTTATCTGCATTCCCACGTCTAGCCGGCTAACTACAACGGCCTTGTCTCGAATTCGAAACTGACTCACAATAGACGCGTTGACCCTCTCCACTTTAGTTCACTTAAACGCTGCCCAAGTTTACTGTTCTATCGCTGCAATTGTGTGAACCTTGAACCTCAAAGTTGTGATACTCTCACATTGTACTCTTTGATCATGCCTTGTGCATGTGTCTTGACCACGATCAAGAAATATACCATTATTACTATTATTATTTTCATCCTAAAAGCCGCCACACCACCGATGGGGAAACGGTGACAGGTCTGTGGCTGTCTTAATATGCTGAGGAAAACCAGCCAACCCTAGCGGTGGCTGATCCCATAGGCCTCGCACAAGTAATGGCCGGCGAAGGAGAAATGGAAAACAGGCCCTATGAAGTAAGCATGTTCTCCCGCTCCCCCGGGAAAAAAGAAAAACCGAAGTACTAGATGTACTTCTGGCTGCGAAGTAACCGGATTCCTGCTCCACGCGCCTTCAAAAACGGACGAGTTCCCTCTACGGCCGAAACCCGACGCTGATTATGGGATGCCCCTCAAAGCAGATGAACTTAGGACCTGAGCACTCAGTACTCCTGCCTGACCTTGAGCGGGGTGATAGCATGTCTAATGAGCTGTCAGCATAAAACCTGACCCTATCCCTCTCAGTGTAAACCCTCCTGGGTTATTTGCTTCATTTCCGGCCAGCTCGCTGATGTCAAATTCTGTTGGCCATGCGCACTTTTCAAAGTTTAATCATGTGAGGTCATCTATGCTCATAATCCTTCCTTTCGATACATGGATCAACTGACACCACCACTCGTTCATACTCAAGAATGATATGTAAACTAACCTCTCCAAGATGAACCTTGGATACCCACTTGTAAGTGGCTCGCGACCCAAAAAAGTCTCGACTCACCTAGGTTTCCGCGCGCCTGTCTCGTTTTCTCAGAGCTCACGAGGCCGAATGGGGTGATGGCGAACTGGACTCTCCACATATGATAATCCACCTCCCGTTGTAAGTTCCAACCACCCCGCACCCTCCGAAGCAAGCTTGGTGTGCGTGTTGACGTCAGCTACAAAACCACCATGGCTCTGACTCTTATCCGACTACTCTGTGAAAAGAGTCGACGCATCAGACGGTGGCCACAACTCATCATAGCAATAAACACGTGTATGTAAGTAGGAATGTATATACAAACATATGTATGAGGACATAGGGAAAACCGCCCGTATTTTTCGCTCATACCTATCTATTTTTCCTCATTGTTGTAGGAGGGTGGTATCTTTTATGTCGTAATATCCAACCCTCTCTAGTTTATGGCCCATCCCAACACCAACCTTTCGTATACCAAGACCCAACATCAACCCGCAGGATTAGACCCGCAAATACCACGCTATAGGATGTGTCATATACCCTATGGACCTACTATAGAAACTTACCATTAGGGTTCCTAGTGCTTCCCAGCAGCTTACTCATGTGGCCCATAGACACAATGGCCCCAATGCACCTCCACGGCTTTAATAACCAAGAGCGATAAGATTTCCAGGTACACTGACGAACTGATATTCAATATCCAGTCCCAATAGTGAAAGCGCAGTTGGCCCTTACGAAAACCTACCTTCAAAGCCCACGACTTCTCAGTTTATCAGGAACCCTGTGCCACATTTCCAACCTGCACTCTCTTATCTGGTAATGTGCTCGAGCTAACCCTCGGTTGGAACACCTGCCAGATTGCAGCCCTCCCCTTTTTGAACTTCAGAACCGCCAGGTCATCATGTTGCTTGGCAGTAATAAGTCTCGCAGACAGCTTATCGCATGCTCCGCCCGCTTTCAACCGCGCCCGGGTTACCAGGTTTCACCCACACAAAGTCATGATAACGCTGCACACCTCTCGCTGAAACCAATTGGAAACTTTCGGTTGTTTGAAGCTTCTTCATATCCAGTATTCTATCTTGGTAAATACTCCCAGACAATTTTGATTCTTGCAACTTTCTGGTCTTCATGTTCAACCCTTAGACAACGATAATCAAACGTAAATACTTACCTGTCATTTAAATACTCATCTGTGCAAACCGTGTATCTGCGACCATCATGGCTACACATCGAAAATTGATTTGTCGCCTAGTCCCCGTTTCCAAAAGTTTCTAATTGGTTTCAGCGAGAGGTGTGCAGCGTTAACATGACTTTGTGTGGGTGAAACCTGGTAACCCGGGCGCGGTTGAAAGCGGGCGGAGCATGCGATAAGCCGTCTGCGAGACTTATTACTGCCAAGCAACATGATGACCTGGCGGTTCTGAAGTTCAAAAAGGGGAGGGCTGCAATCTGGCAGGTGTTCCAACCGAGGGTTAGCTCGAGCACATTACCAGATAAGAGAGTGCAGGTTGGAAATGTGGCACAGGGTTCCTGATAAACTGAGAAGTCGTGGGCTTTGAAGGTAGGTTTTCGTAAGGGCCAACTGCGCTTTCACTATTGGGACTGGATATTGAATATCAGTTCGTCAGTGTACCTGGAAATCTTATCGCTCTTGGTTATTAAAGCCGTGGAGGTGCATTGGGGCCATTGTGTCTATGGGCCACATGAGTAAGCTGCTGGGAAGCACTAGGAACCCTAATGGTAAGTTTCTATAGTAGGTCCATAGGGTATATGACACATCCTATAGCGTGGTATTTGCGGGTCTAATCCTGCGGGTTGATGTTGGGTCTTGGTATACGAAAGGTTGGTGTTGGGATGGGCCATAAACTAGAGAGGGTTGGATATTACGACATAAAAGATACCACCCTCCTACAACAATGAGGAAAAATAGATAGGTATGAGCGAAAAATACGGGCGGTTTTCCCTATGTCCTCATACATATGTTTGTATATACATTCCTACTTACATACACGTGTTTATTGCTATGATGAGTTGTGGCCACCGTCTGATGCGTCGACTCTTTTCACAGAGTAGTCGGATAAGAGTCAGAGCCATGGTGGTTTTGTAGCTGACGTCAACACGCACACCAAGCTTGCTTCGGAGGGTGCGGGGTGGTTGGAACTTACAACGGGAGGTGGATTATCATATGTGGAGAGTCCAGTTCGCCATCACCCCATTCGGCCTCGTGAGCTCTGAGAAAACGAGACAGGCGCGCGGAAACCTAGGTGAGTCGAGACTTTTTTGGGTCGCGAGCCACTTACAAGTGGGTATCCAAGGTTCATCTTGGAGAGGTTAGTTTACATATCATTCTTGAGTATGAACGAGTGGTGGTGTCAGTTGATCCATGTATCGAAAGGAAGGATTATGAGCATAGATGACCTCACATGATTAAACTTTGAAAAGTGCGCATGGCCAACAGAATTTGACATCAGCGAGCTGGCCGGAAATGAAGCAAATAACCCAGGAGGGTTTACACTGAGAGGGATAGGGTCAGGTTTTATGCTGACAGCTCATTAGACATGCTATCACCCCGCTCAAGGTCAGGCAGGAATAATGATAATGGTATATTTCTCGGCCATGGTCGAGACGCACGCGCTAGCGCGTGATCATAGTGTGACACGTTACTCGATAAGGTGGAATATTCACAAATTCAAAGTATGAAAGTTGAGGGTATCAGCGATAGATAGACATAGCCAGCAACAGTTTGAATGGATCACTTTACTAATGGTTCGCGCGGCAGTTTCAAACCGGTTTCGATTCCGTCCTGGGCACTGGTTCGCGGTGGAGTTATCGAAAAACCGTTGGCGCAGTTTCAAGGACGCATTATGAATGAGAATGATGCAAGCTGGGAAACGGAGGCCTGCTAAGGTTCTACAGATGGAGTACATTTTGAACAAGAAGAAAAAGAAGAAAAGAAAAAAAATGTAGAGATGTGTTCTCGGGAAAGTCGGTGCATGCGGGGAGGGTAGCTATTCATGAAGACGATGCAGACCCTGAATGTCGGATTTACCGGAGTTCAATAAATGGAATGAGTTTCGAAACGGTGCCGAGACCAATTTCGTGAAAGTGAACACTGGTGGATGTGGGAGAAACAGCAGTCCATAAAAAGGTGAGTTTAGATTCAGGATCAGTAACATGTAACATTCAGAAATGAGAAAACGCAACTAAGGGTCTTCGAGGAGTGGAGAGTCAATTTCCAACCGGCTACGGTTCGGAGGAAAGGTGGACTGTGGTAACGGATAATAAAGTGTGAAATCTCCGCATGGACTTGAGCGTTAATATGCAGTTTCACTAACAAATATACATATACATATGTTGACGCATTTGCCTTCAGTGATATTCAGCGTCGTTTCTGGTAACGTACGACATCATATGGGTATGTTTCGTCTAGCAGGGCAAAGTATGTGTCGGTCAATCGGCTGAGTGTGGTGGTATATTAGCAAGATGCGCATGAACTGGAATGTGTGTTGGTTGTTTTAGAAAAAGCTGAATGATCTGATAAGCAATTGGGAGTATTTCCTGTCGGGTGGCTTGATTTCGGTCCAAGTTGCTATGGGAGGTTCTATTGAGTCTCTGTCCGTACGAGTCAAAGTGGCGTCCTTGGTTATCCGGTTTGGTGACTGCGATAGTGGGAGACAACAGACCTGAAATAAAGGGGGGTTGCGGTCTGGACGTGGTTCCAGCTGCGGGTTATGATGATATATGAAGACAATAGATAATGGACTGGTTACGTCTGTGTGAGTGAAGCATGGATGAAGTTTCATTTGAGCAGTCAATGGCACCTACTCCACATTCTAAGTAAAAATAGGCTCGCGGTGGATTTGTGCTATACTGCTGCAGACTAACGGAGTTGCGTACACTAGTTTGGTAACGGTGTATGCATCCCAAAGGATTTATGCTTTTTCACGTTGGCATGGCATCGCTCGGATGTTAATGAAAGACCTAGGGTCTCACGGTTTAGAGCAGTTAGAAATGATAATCCTCAGTACCGTTTGCTTACACAGAAAGCAGTTTGGCAACAATGCAATAAGATAGGTTTGAAATAACAGACTGTGAGCGAATGTGACTGGCACACTGGTTGGGTATATATGAACGGTCAGTGGCACATTTCCTATTTTGGTCTGGGTTTAAATTCGAGAGTTTAAATAGCGTAGGGTTGATAAGTACTACCTCGGGCTTGCAATATAGCGTAAACCGGGTGGGCTGCTGCGTCTACATTTCAAAGGATTAATTGTTTGCACGCAATTAGAAGTTCTGAAGCAATTAAGGAAGAATGCAGAAAGAATCGCTAGGGCATCAGTGGTGATGCACTATAGAAAATTGTTATCATGCACAGGAACGTGGATGTATGTTGCTCTGGCGTTTGTCATCGGGCGAGAAATGAAAGTTCTGGTGCAATAATCCTAGTAATCAAACCCGTTTTCGTAGGCCACCTCTTCGGTGACGGTCCGGCCGGTAAGAAGGATCACATTGGGAACAGTCAAGAAGTGATTCAGCGAACCTCTGAACTGGGAAATTGAGAGACTCTCGCGGATGTTTAGAGGGAGTTTATTCCATAATTTTGAGTATTTTATAAGGAAGAAGTTAGATCTTAACGCTAATTTTGATCTAGGGATAGAGAACTGCAATGATCGATGGCGTAGAACATAATTCGTGGAGGGAGTGAGACGAATAGGTTCAGTACACGAAAAGGCCGTACGGTGGTACAGCTTAAATAGGAAACATAAATTGAGCTTCATGCGACGCAGCCATAGAGGGTCAAGACTGAATAGGATGCATCGATCCTTGTAACACAGACTGGAGGAAAATCCCACTAATTGTTTGGTGAACTGAGGTTGCACGAACTCCAGAGAAATGCGGTCGGATTTCGTCATGTTGGTGAAGATAATAGGACAGCATTCAAGGAGAGGCCTGGCGTGAGACTTGTAAGTGAGCAGTTTGCAATCATTTAGCCGAAAGGTTCTGGAGATGAGACCAGTGGTTCTTCTAGTCTTTGCAGTCTGGAGTGGAACAAACTCAGAAAACCTAAAACTGCAAGAATAATGAAGACCAAGGTCTCGAACCAAAGGGCTGTACGAGATGGGTAGGTCGCTGATAAGCAGGGTTCCGGAGGCCACTTGACATCTGAATGTTGTATAGCAGCTCTTCGAGGCCGAGAAGTCCATACTCCATGAATTGCACCAATCCCCGAGTCGCTTTAGGTCACTAGAAATTTCATCTAGCATAATGTTGAGGTTCTGACGAGGAAACTCATAGACAGTCTTAACGTCATCAGCGAAGAGGAATGGGGTGCCATGGTGCAAGATGGGAAATATATCATTTATGTAGATGAGAAAAAGTAAAGGACCGAGTACACTGCCTTGTATAACTCCACTAGTGACTAAAGCAGGCTGTGAGAAACACCCATCAATGGAAACCACTTGTGAGCGATTCGATAGGTATGATGTTAACCACGTTAAAAGCGAACCGGAAAAGCCGTGAGCTTTGAGTTTGGTTAGCAATAAAGCGTGAGGGACGCGGTCGAACGCTTTTGTCATATCAAGGTATATAATGATGATGGATTGGCTGTTGTCGGCGGCCACCGTTATGAGGTTAAAAAAGTCGTATTGGTAAGTGATGCATGAACGTGACTTTAAGAAGCCATGCTGCCCACTATGGATGATGTTATGGGACAATAGGAAGTCGGACATCCGCTGTTTGATGAGGCGTTCCATCAACCTAGAAGCAATTGGAGTGTGGTTGATAGGGCGGTAATTGGAGGGGTCATGTATTGGTCCTTTCTTATGGATTGGGATGATGACCGCAGTCTTCCATTGTGAAGGAAATATGCCATACTTGATGGATAGATTGTAGACCTTCAATAGTAGGGCTGCGATATCAGTTCCTCCAAGGCGTAGAAGTGTCGGTAGAACACCATCATGGCCAAGGTGTGAGGACTTCCGGACACGAATAAGCTGGTTGGTCACCTCTTTCAGAGTAAATTCTAAATCAGACAGTAAGTGCTCGGTGACGGGGTCAATGCATGGGGGTAAAGTAAGGGGGTCCGTAGTCATGGATACAGCAAAGTAGGAATTAAGAGCCTGGGCTATCGCTACAGGTGAGGTAATATGATCGTTATTATCCAAAATGAGAGAGGGGATACCTGCCGGTTTGCTCTGATTTCTGTTCTTCATTAGGCGTGCCAACTTTGAGGAAGTATCATGGCATTGCAAGGCCGATACTTCTTGTTTTTTTTAGCATATCGTCAGACTTAATTCTGATTGTTAACGAGAGACGTTGGAGCTGCAAGAATGACGATAAGTCACTACTGTTGTGATACACCTTCTGGAGCTTCAGATATTTGTTTTGCATTCGGCTCAGGACTGGACTACGGACTCGGTTTGATATGATGCGAGTTGTAGTGATTTTGGACAGCAAGTATGATAGGTTAGAATATAGTGAATCAGCAGCCAGCTGGGGGTCGCTTTGCAGGAAGAAGTCGTCCCAGTCTAACGAACGAGGCGTGCAGATAAGATTGTCCCAGTTGACTGCTGAAGAGAAACGATTGGGTGGGTGGGATTTATCGAAAGCTTGCGGAACCGCGAAGACGCAGGACACCATTCTGTGGTCACTTCCTGGAAAGCGGTCGAGTTTACTAGCTGACACATCAGATAAACCAATCGTGAACAACAAATCAAGGATGTTGTTACCTCTAGTTAAGACTGTTACATGTTGGATCCAGCGCCCTACGCGGATGCATGACATGAAATCTAATAAGTTGTTTGGGGCAGATAGAGTATTCCAACAGATGCCCGGTGCATTGAAGTCCCCCGCGATGAGTTTGGAGGAACAGGGCGGCAATGAAAGGTAGTTGAACGCGTCAATAATCTTGTTAAGGTCCATAGCGTTGGAACCAGGTGGCCGATAGATGCAACCAATATGAAGATAGGAGTTAGGTAAGGGAATCGTTAACCACAGAGAATCCTGAACGGCGTTGAGAGCTGTGTGTGAGAGTGGAATGGCCTGAAGAGTGTTTTTGACATAAATTAGACAGCCTCCTCCACGACGAGGCCTATTCCTTCGGAACATCTGGTAGCCCACTAGAAAGACTCGATCTGACGGGCAGGAATCCGTTAGCCAAGTTTCAGTTACAATGATATTATCAAAGTTGGAGGGCTGAGCGATGCTACGGATGGCTTCAGTTTTGTTCAGTAATGAACGGGCATTTACGAGTATGACGGAACGAGACGATGCAAGCCTCGATGGTGGTGGATATGGTGGGGGGTTCGATAGTAGTGATGAAGGTGGTAATTCCAGTGGAGAATAGGACAAGGATGGGGGGAGGACCTCAGTTGTTCCACGGATTTGATGAGTTATAACCTGGTGGGGGATAGTGTAAGGAAAGAGGGCTGGGGAGGTGCTGTTTAGGAGAGTAGTTTGAATGCGGGGAATATTCTCGGAGGGGGCCGGCAGGAAAAAAGCAGCCACGGATGGATGGTAGTGCTAGGCTAAGAGACGTGGATGGGTCCTGTGGGAGTGGGAAGCTAGGTGAGGCACGGAAATGGTTCCCAGGGAGTGACTGGGTGGCAGTAGAGGTATAGAGCAGTTGGTGTGGCGGATAGTAATGTAATGGAGCGGTGATTGGGGGGGGGATAAGGCGGGTAAAAGTAGGGTGGAAATGATAAGGCAGTTAGCCGAGATGGAAGAATAGGATTCACAGACACACAAGGGGCTGGTAAAATTTCGCTCGACTGAGCTTTTTTCTTATGGTTTGCATGTGCCACAGCCACAGACCTGTCACCGTTTCCCCATCGGTGGTGTGGCGGCTTTTAGGATGAAAATAATAATAGTAATAATGGTATATTTCTTGATCGTGGTCAAGACACATGCACAAGGCATGATCAAAGAGTACAATGTGAGAGTATCACAACTTTGAGGTTCAAGGTTCACACAATTGCAGCGATAGAACAGTAAACTTGGGCAGCGTTTAAGTGAACTAAAGTGGAGAGGGTCAACGCGTCTATTGTGAGTCAGTTTCGAATTCGAGACAAGGCCGTTGTAGTTAGCCGGCTAGACGTGGGAATGCAGATAAAGGCGATACTGAAAAGTGGTAAAAGTGCAGTGTTTGCAAGAAGCCATAAAGCAACTGGTGTCGAACATCACAGCATGGACAGGGAGTTGAGGCAGGAACAATACAAAACTTGCCCTATGGCTGCCAATAACTGTCCACGACGGATCCGGTAGTCCAGAATGGGTCACGGCGACCTACGGAATTTGGTATGCAGTCGATGAAAATCGAGTGAGAGAGAGCGGAGGAGTGAAGGAGAGGTTCATAGAAGGTCGGGGAGTGTAGAAAGAGACGCGGTGTTACACCAACTGGGTATTTGAGGAATCAATATCGAGAAACTGGTTGAGAGTTTTACCAAAAGAAAATTAAAAATAGAGCTGACCTGGTGTTATCAAAGTGCAGTCGGAGATGCCTGCAGGATATAGAGAAGATTGATCCTCCATTGGGTAACTCATTGTGGAGGGGGCCTGTGATACGAATGCAAGTGAGTCGAATAGAACAATCAGATTGGCCTTTCTGTATAGGTAATTTCGATGTAGTATGAAAACTCACAAGAAGGCAGAAATCTTCACCCGGAATACAGTGTGCTTTTTAGGAGCGTCAGTGGTGAATGGACGCAGAACGGGGAATTTCGAAGAGAAGCCGTCGAGGAAACACTCTGTTGGAGACAAACGCTGCTGATGCAACCAGGCAAATGTGCACAGGTGGTGAAGAGGAAGGAAGACAGCGGTGACTGGGAGAGGCCAGACCCGAGAGAACAGCGGAAGTTGAAAGAGTACAAGGGTGAGATTTACTGAATACGTGACAAAAGAATGAATAACCAAGTGGTTGGTATTTTGTTTCATAAAGATATTGGTTGCTGTTGATGGCAGGTAGTGCATGATGGGGGTAGCAGGCAAAAAGGGCCAGACTGACGGAACAGGGAGAGTAGGCACGGAACGCAATGGCGAGGGCCACATTCCAATCATTGTTCCCGGTGCGGCAACGCAGAATGAATTGAGCCGTTTGTGTGGAGCACGGAAAATGGATGCTCATGTGGTGTGGGGTGATGGATGATGTCAGGAATCCATCCAGCGGCCCGGTGAGACTATCATGATGGATTGTAACCCTGGTTACGGGACTGTGATCACTGGTCAGCCGTGTAAGGTGCTCCATATAAATCGTCATCAGGTGTGATTGTGGGTTTAACCATGGTCAATCCGATCGGTTAAATCGTTCAGTCCGTTAGGTAATCCGGGGGTAACGTCGATTTGGTTGATGGGCCACTCGGGTAACCGGTGTGTTCTGAAAGAGAGGAAAAACGTAACAGTCTATAGAATGTTCCAGGTGAGGGTTATGATTAACGTATTACCGAAAATTAGACTGATAATGTTACCTGACGGCCTGTGGGCCGATCTATGAGGGATTAAGGGGTGGATACTGGGGCAGTTTTGTAGAGCAAATGGTTGATGATGGAGATATTAGGCGCAGGCTTAGCCAGAGTGCTAAATGGTTAGGCTGAGAAGTGGTAGAAGAGAAAGAAAACCCAGTTGAGGAACAAATATAAAACAATAGAAGAGGGTAGGGTCAGAAATAGTAATGGGGGAAAAGAAAGACAGCAGTCGGGTTGTTGGCCTGGCTGTAGGTGAAGGCGGCAGAAATTATGAAAAGTAAACGCTAAGAGCCAAGGGGAAGCCTTCTTATGTGAATGCGGATGTTCTGGTTTCCCGTGGGGAAGGGAAAGAATGTGGGTAACAGATACACGGAAAGAATCTAACACTCGGTGAATTCATTGCTGGCCGCTCGCTTCAGACAGAGTTCCACGACTTTCGGTGCATATGTGAGCCAGCTGCTGTTAGCGCAACCTGTACTGATATATGGAGGCAACCCACAGATTGCTATTCGCTTTGAAAATTCCGGGGTATGTTAACATAATCCTAGTAGTTAAACCCGTTTCCGCGGGCCAGCTCTTCGGTGACACCAAGGCCTGTAAGAGGGGCCACATTGTTCAGTTCAGTTCAGTTCAGTTTGCACGGGACATGCGATGGCCATGGTCAATCGATCGTCCAGAATCCCTTCAATGGTATGCACACCAGTTAAGCACCCACCATTGCCGAGTGTGTTTCGTCGAATCCCCGCCAAAAATGAGAGGAAACAGTTGAGAAGTGATCCAGCGGGCCTCTGAACTGAGAGATAGAGAGACTCTTTTTGATGTTTACCGGGAGTTTATTCCATAACTTTGAGTATCTTATCAGGGAAAATTCAGATCTGAGAGCCTGTTTTGGTCTAGGAATAGAGAACCTCAGTGAGCGGTGGAGTAGGGCATAATTCGAAGGGGGAGTGGGACGAATGCATTCAGTACATGAGAGGGCCATACGTTGGTATTACTTAAAAATAAAGCATAGACTGAGTTTCACGAGACGCAACCATGTAGGATCAAGACTAAGTAGGATGCATCGATCCTCGTTACACATATTGGAGAAATATCTAACTAATGGTTTGGTGAACTGGTGAGGCACGGACTCTAGATAAATGCGGTCAGGTTCCGTCATGCTGGTGAAGATAGTGAACAGTTTTCAAGGAGAGGTCTGGCGAGAGACTAGTAACTGGGCGGTTTGCAATCGTTTGACCGAAAAGTTCTGGAAATTAGACCAGTGTTTCTTCTCGTCTTGGCAATCCGGATGGGAACGTACTTGAGAAACCTAAAGGTACAAGAGTAATGAAGGCAAAAGTCTCGAACTAAGGGGCGGTGCTAAATGGGTGGGTCGTGGATAAGCAGGGTTCCGGGAGCCACTTGACATCTGAGGACTGTGTAGCAGCTCTTGAACGTTGAGAGGTTCACACACCATAATAATAATAATAATAATAATAATGGTTTATTTTGTATAACCCGAGGCATGCTGTAACGCAAGATCAAACGGTACAATTGGACGTAGTGTCCGAATTCCAAGAGGGTGATTCAGGTATATGCACCCGATATTGTACAAAAGAAAGTATTTAAGTTACTCTTTAAGGCGGCGCCCGGCAAATTTGAACTCAAGGTCGGGTGGCCAATTCGGCAAAGTCAGGATGGAGGTGGTCGGAGGTAGTGGACTCTTACTGAAATATTACAAAAAAGAGGGACTGTGCAACGAGAGAATCAAACAGAATTGACGAAAGTTTTGTTCACCTTGAGGAGAAAGACTCTTCAAAGTGAGACATGAACCAGCTATAGCCCTCCTCGGAGTATGGCACGGCTTTTGATTGGAAATCAGACGATGAAAGGAATGAATTTACAGACAAAGAACAAGGAAAGTCTTTTGAAGATTACACTTATAACGTTCAGCGATCAAATATCGGCTGAATCAGTTAAATATCCAGTGAAGGACTCATTTGTAAAGAGAGAATGTCTTGGTGATGGTGAAAGAAGTGGCCGGATGTAAACATGTATTCGCTGCGCACATCGTTTACTTCCAGAAAGGTGGAATGTGATGCACCAAAATGGAAATGGGAACTAGGCGACAAATCAATTTGTGATGTGTAGCCAGGATAGTCGCAGATACACGGTTTGCGAAGATGCGTATTAAATGACAGGTAAGTTTTAACGTTTGATTATCGTTATCTAAGGGCTGAACATGAAGACCAGAGAGATGCAAGAATCAAAATTGTCTGGGAGGATTTGCCAAGATAGAATACTGGATATGAAAAAGCTTCAAACAACCGATGAATACGTTTACGAAGTTGGACGGTGAAGTAGTTAACAGGCGAAATGCTATCTGTTGGTATTCTTTGTAAGAAATGGATCCTGTGGTGGCGAAAGATCAAAAGCTGCGACACAGATGTCAGTATATGGGAAATGCATGAATCTTTGCAAGGTGAGGATATTGTGATGCTACAGCCATATGGGCGAACAGAAGGACTGATAGAGAGAGTGAACTATCACAATATAGCCGGCTGATGGGATGCTCTGGAGACAAGTATTCCTCAGTGAAATATACTGTTTGGACTTTGTGGAACGGACGTGTATGGCAACATTAAATGTGACTTTTGCAAATCTATCGATAACTGTGATAAAAAAGAGCGAGTTTTATCTCGGGGATTGGTTGAGTTTGCGATAGGGACAAGCGGGTGGTTTGGCACGAATCCTCAGGAAAAAGAATCATGAACGGTAAGCCGAGTACGGAAACGGTTTTTTTAACTCCGCGATAATTATGTACTAGGGAAGGTAGGGTTTTTCGGACGTAAGAAGCGGTATGTTAAGGTGGCGAAGATGGAGAATAGTACGATGAAAAATAGGCGATAACTGGGGGAGATAGTTCCATATTTGCAGCTTTTCGGGTGAATAAATGTTGTTGTTTTTTGCCGCAACCGGGGCTGGTGAGTGGGGCTGAATGTGCACTGGACACCCAACCAGAAACCATTTTTGGTGACAGGAGGTGCGATCCGCCATCCTAGCTGCACCCGCACATCGTTGCAGACGTCCTGCACGCCCGATGTGCGCCGGCCAAAGCGGTGGATCTGACCGCGCCCCGCCCCGACGGGCTCCGCTGGAATGATGTTGGCGTTGTCACATAGAGATCGAATAGTCCAGAAGCTTGCGACCAGGTTGCGAGGGGTCCTAGAGAGCGGGTTCTATGTGGTAGTGACGAAATGACGAGCAGGTATCGAATTTTCAGCGGTAAATGTGGGCCAGGTATTATGCCGAGCCATCGAAGGGAAGGCACCATCAGTGGTTGTCTGGAAAGGTAAAAATAGAAAAACGCAGTCTGGGGTGCTCCCAGCTGGGGATCAACGGTCAGTGGTAAAGGGGAACCTCTAGTATCTAGAAATTGGAACTACTTGGTGGATGGTTTTACTTTGCAAAACACAAGGTTGTACACGAAAGATCAATAAAACCTGGGTGGTATATACGGCGACTTTTGTGGTACGTAGGTCTCGTGGCTCCCGACTCAGACCCGCGTGTCATTAGCCCAAACCAACTTCGCACGCTCGCTCCTCCGAAGTGTATGGATCATTGCTTAATACGAGTGTCAGGACATCAGGCCGTTTGTTTAATTCCTCTTTAAATCTCGGCAAGTGGCCTATTGCACGGACATTTGGTGCAAGTTTATTCCACATTTGCGAATATTTAACATAAAACAAATTGGACCGCAGGCTGGTTCTCGAGGATGGCACAGTGGCCGGATGACTGCTGTGTAGCAGCTCTTGGACATTGAGAGGTTCACACACCAAAAATGCATCAGTCTCCGAGTCACTTTCAATCACTAATAATAATACTGGTATATTTCTCGGCCATGGTCGAGCTGCACGCTGTAGCGCATGATCATGGTGTAACACGTTACTCAATAAGATGGAATATTCACAAATTCAGAATATGAAGGTCGAGAGTATCAAAGATGGAAAAACAAAGCCAGCAACAGTTTGAATGGATCATTCTGATAATTTTTCGCGCGGCACTTTTGAACCGGTTTTGATTCCGGCCTGGGCACTGGTTCGCGGTGGAGATATCGAAAAATCATTAACGCAGTGCCAAGGACGCATTATGAACGAGAATGATGCAAGCCAAGGAAACCGGAGACCCACCGAGGTTATGCAGATGGAGTAAATGTTTGAGCAAGAGGAAAAGGGGGGAAAATTGTAAAGAAGTATGTTCTTGGAGCACTGCGGTAACCCAGAGAAATTCAGGGAATTTTTTCTCAGCGGTAAATTCTAATCTGGCTCCGGTTTGCCGTCACTTATCCGCCTCACTCACAGCGCCTTTTTGATATTTCAAAATGCCACTTATGGTAAAGAAGACTTCCAATAATGCTCCATCCACTTATACTCCGGTTACTAGAAAAAAATGGCTTTTTCAAACTCCTCTGTGACCTCTGTGACTTTGTGGGCTTGGCGGCGGAAAGAACAGCTGTTTTAGACCAAAGCATCTCAGATATAAAGTCTCAGCTGCTAAATGTGGAAGATATGGTATCTAAACTCGCCCCCTACTGGGCATCACCGAAAGCATCGAACATTCTACCTTACAAATCCTGACAGCGGCTGGCCGCTTTATCGACTCTGTCGCGTCTGAAGTTCTCATAAAAGTGAGGAACTCTCTAAATGCGGTCGTGTTCAATGTCCCAGAGAGGATACCCCTCGAGCATGCCAAGCATACATTGTTGAATGCGTGTGGTATGGCCCACCTTCCTTGTCAAATATCAAGGCTGTCTAAGCGCGTTCAGCGCTTCAGTTGTCCAATGCTTATGAAATTTGTAAATGATCTACCTGCCAAAGAATTCATTAAAACGCGTAACACTATAGCTTCTAATTCCCCCATAAAACATAAAAATAGCCAAAGATATAACCCCTCTTCAACGGGAAATTACAAGATCTCCCTCGACCTTCCCCACGAGGAAGACTCCCGATAATCCTGAGCCCTCAACACAGACAGCTGATCGCTCCATCGCTTCTTCTCCAGTCCCCACTGCTTTGTCTTCACACGCACCTCCTGCCTCTTCACAACCACCCACTGCCTCATCACCTGCTCCTGCACTGAGCTCTTTGAAGTCTGATCCCATCACTGTTGATCTAGACGTTTACGCTTCTCCCCTCTTACTGCCACCCAGTAGAAGACGCCAACTATTGCCTTGCTCTCCCACTTCATCGCCTTCTTGTAACACCCCCAACTCTAATTCGCTGCCTGTTCCCCCCGGTGATACAATACTCATCGTCCAGAGGAACATGTCGACTAGTCTTCCCACCCTTCTCACAAACCGCTCCGCTTGAATCTACTCCATTACCTCACCGAATCCGGTTTCGACCCCAAAGAGTATCCCTTGCTCCTATGCATCGGTGGTCCCTATAAATTCACCGCGTTCACTACCTGACAATGCCAAAATACGGCCTCCACAAGCCGTCTACTCTGCCTCACGTCGTACTCCTCACCTGACGACTATCTCCACTGCTCCCGGTACTAACTGCTCTATATTTGGTGCTCCACCCAACTTGCCCCCTCCGTTGATGCCCAGTTTTCTACCGATCAACAGTCCTTCTCACTGCAAACTTTACTCCAGCTTGGCTGGAAGCCTCCCCATCTGAACCTCTACTAGCCTCAACATCAACATGTTCCACTTTGACCATGGTCTCCACTCCTTCCAATCGCGATAGCCTGCCTCCTTCCAACTTAAGCTACCCCCCTCCAGGTGTGTCTATACCACCTCCCTCAAACGGTATATCTTTAGACTTATCCAACTGGAGCTCTATTCATGGCAAACTCCCGCACCTAAAGAAAACCTGTCTCAAAGGGCGTGGTTCTCACAGAACGGTGATGATATGGCTCCGAATGGGTGGACAGTCGTCCTTTAATTTATCACTACGTTGATCCGGTTGTTGTCTTCCCACCACAGGTAACGCAAAGCACCTCGCTCTTGCGCCGGTATTTTTATCTGGTGAAACATTTCCCTGATGTCGGCAGACAAGACCACTCTACCCATTCTAAAATGGCGCAAAACTTCAATCAGTGGCGTGGTCTGGTCAGGCCCTTGCAGTAGGCGACCTCTCAATGACTTGCCGTGGAACGTGGCCGCACAGTCGAAAACCAGCTGCAGTTTTCCGGGTTTCTTGGAGTTGGTAACTGAGTGTTGAAGTAGAAAACAGATCATTTTCTGACCGCCGATGGTTGTAGACACCTTTTCAACGCAGCCGAGAGCTTCGTTTCCCTTCATTAATTTTGCGTATCGTTCCCACAGATCCTGGTCTTGAACGAAGCTTTCTTTCAGTCTTATTAGACTTTGCAGAACATAGTTCCTGTTATCAACCCAAAGGTCAGCTTGTGTGCACCATGGGAGGGGAACCTCGAGCTGGTTTTTAAGGTCCTTAGTTCCTTGCTGCACTGTATGCAGAGCGAAGTGGTCCCCCTGAGACAATGATAAGCTTTAGTCTCCAATGTCGTGTAACTTTTTTTCATACAGCCTCCACAACTGATACTCCATGCGGTCCGTTTCGGCTGGTACGTAATTCATGGAACCACGTGCCCCTATTAGACCATATAATATCCATCTCAGCGCTTTGCGCATGGCATAAGGTGTTGGTAGTTACGCACTCTCTGGTCAAGTACCCAGTGCCCCACTGGTACGTCGCAGCCGATGAAGAAGCCCACTTTGTCGTCTTCCCAGTTTACGACGGTTACATCCTGCAGGTGGACCACTTAGTCAAAATTGCGTTCACTGACCTTGGTGCTCACATGGGGAGATCAGCTAATGTAAAAGGCTCCGCTGATTAGATTTCCTCGTTAGTGTCTAAGGAGACGAGCTGTAATCTTAACCGACGGGCAGTCGCTACTTGTGTTCCGCCCACTGTGTTCACTGCTAACGACGTCTTGCTTTTAGCGAGCCGGCGTTTGTCGGCAAACCGCTCTTTTGCTAGGGTAGTGTCCGATCCACTGTCGACGAAGGCCAACGCTTTGACCGCCCCAGTTAGGGTCATCGCTTCAAAGGCAACTACTCTTTAATGTAATGGTTTACTGGCAGACCGCGACGTTGAACAAATTACACGGGGCTTGGCGTTCGCCTCGGGTATAGTTTCTCTCGCCTGGTGTAACAATCCGTGGTGTCTGCCCGCGCAACCCCTGCGACCACATTTGGTCCTTGTTCAACAAGTTGCCGCCCGGTGCGTGGTGTTGATGCATACAAAGCACGCTCCTGTCGTCTTCGTCACTCTCCAACGTTCGTATATCGTGGTACTGATGAACTTGGGGTATTCTAGTAGCCCGTGGCTAGCGCCACAGGACCTGCGACTTGAATGCACTAGAGCCTCGCGTGAACTTGCGTGTGCATTAATCCAAGGCTGATATTTTGGCTGTTCCTGAGCAGTGGTTTGAGCCTGGCTAGTGCTGGTTTTTTACTTGTTACTGTCCCGGATGAGTCGGCTAAGTCTACCGTCGGCTATCTTGGTTTGCCTGTCCAAGTTTTCGGTCAAGCCTTCGAAGTCAGCCTCGCGGTCGCCTCGGCTTATACGTACGCCCCTCCCGTCCACAAATCCTGCGGTTCGGGAGAAAGGTGACGGACCATGCTCTCCAATGTATGCATTGTGTCGGGGTCAGCCCTGTAACCTAAGTGGTCGGGGGCTATTGAACAGTTCTGCATTTTGATTACCAGGTCGGCCATTGTATAGAAGACGCCCTTGGTTTTTTGACCTCTGCCATCATGCCCTCTATTAGATTACTAGCTACCTTGAACGTCTGGCCAACCGGGTCTCGCAGAATCCTCCTTGCACGGGCGTAGCCTTGTTCCGGGTCCAGCGAGGTACCCACATCGATGGCTTCTCCTGCTCGGCCTAGACAGTAATGAGTCAGGCACAGAAGCCTTTGCCCGGGGTCGGTTATCTAGTTTTCGAGGAAAGTTTCGAATTTCCTGACAAACTTGCAGTAGTGTTCGGATCGCCCGTCGAAACCTGTCAGTTCTACTCTTGGTAGATTGATCGTTGGTGGAGTCGATGTTTTATAATCAACGACCGGCTCGGAGTTTCATATTTTAATTCGTCCCTGTCCATCGGATAGAGCATAGTCGTTGGCCCTTCGCTCACGCTCGTTCTGTCTGCACTTATCGTCTGCTTCCTGGGCCCGTTGCCTAGCCTATAACATTTGTTGTTCTAAGTCTAATATCCTTAACTAAAGTAGATCGATATTCCTGCAATCCATACTACGCTCAGTTATACGTGAGCCTTCGCTGGCAGGACTAGGTGGTCCAGTGCTAACTAAGGGACCAAAAGTACCCAAACCCTCCCCTAGTGACTCGCCGTATTACTTCCTGTCCAGATTCCGAATGATTCGATCGCTTCCTTGGAATGTTTCATATTTTATCGATCCAAATCGATCAGTTTATCACTGTGAGGCGCCTTTGCACAATACGTAGCCTAGTTCTCAACGGATCCCGAAGTCCGAACGCGATTATCTATGAAGTTCTACGATACTAGATTATCAAATGAATAATGACACGAAAAAGATACGAATCTCATTTTTGCGAACGCAGGGACTCAGAAAACGAGAACCAAATTGCGACGTGCTAGAAAGGAGCGCGTCCGTTGTTACGAACGTTTGAGCAATACGTAGCCAAATTTGCAACGGATCCCGAAATCAAAAGACGATTATCCGTGATATTCTACGATACTAGATTATTACAATAAACAATGACATAAACAATATACAAACCTCAATAATACAATCACAAGGACTCCACAACGAGAAACCGAATAGCAGCGTGTGAGCAGACAGCACGTGCGTCACGCAGGTCCTGAACAAGGATGTGCCAAAGTAGCGCTCTGGGCGCGAACAAACAACAATTGGTCCAGAAAAACAACCAGTTCGTAAAGACAAGTCAATAGTGTATGGAAATGAGTGATGTTGGGAAAAACACTGAATCGCGAGGGAAAAGGGGGATTTTCCACTACCGGCTGTTACACCGCCCACCAAAATCCTCCTGGATCCTTAGCAGAGTCAAAGGTTCGGTATAAAGGTACTGATTCTTCCTACCTACCTAGGCCCTGCTGTCAGTGCGCGCGTCTAATGCTCGTCGTCAACTTTCTACTACTGGTCGCACCTAATCCATTGGATACATAGACGTGAGGCTAGTCTACATCTTCCACAAGACCAAATGACCGATGGCGGGCGTGAATGGTCACATAGACGTTGCCCTCGTAAGGGGCCGTCCGGTCCTGGATGAACGTGCTTGAGTGTGTGTGTGAGTGCGTGTGTGTGTATGCCGGGGTTACAGTGAAATCATAGGTATGACTACACATCAAAGGAGGACTTTCTGCAATGTCAACAAAAGACCGCGTGGCAAGAAAACGAGTAAAATGTAGCATGTAGGTGTGACCTGAGCTCCGCTACTTCCACATATGCAAGGGGCATTCGGTAGCGTCAACAAAAAGCAAAACAACGAACACTGTCACATGTTCCATGGGTTTACGGGATGTAGAGTGCGTCGTGCATGCGTGTATGTATCGGGATGTACAATGGAATCGCATTCATCACCACATATCGGAAAGGACCTTCTGTAATGTCAACGAAAAGACCGCGAGCACCTTAACGTGTTTGACGGAGACCGTGTGGTATATATGGTGTTTTTTTATCTACCTCGATTACTGGTGTGAAAAAGGTTTACTAGGCCTCAGGGTTATCAGCTCCTCCGTTTTCGCTCCCGAGTAGGTTAATACTGCGTATGTCACGAATGAGCACTCCGTTAGCTGTCTTCACCTTCACCGTTCTTATCATTCCGTCAATGCTTTTGATGGTTTCCGTAACTACTCCCAAAGACCAAGCGCTGAAATGTGCGCGTTCGTCGGCGATCATAACCACGTCCCCAACTTTGAATGGTCTTGTTTTGGCCAGCCACTTCTGTTGAGTCTGCAAAGCCGGTAGGTACTCCCGTAGCCATCGCCTCCAGAAGACCTTGGCCAGATAGTTCGCTTGCTTCCATCCGTGGAGGTAGCTCCCGCGGAGGCTTACCGGCCCTTGGAAACCCTCGTTCGACCTTAGCGTCAATAGGTCGTTTGGGGTGAGCGCCAGGTGGGTGGGGTCTCCGTTCATTACTGGAACCAGGGGGCGGTTGTTCAGGATTCGCTCCACCTCAGTCATGACGGTGTTCAGCGTCTCGTCGTCGGGCGGCTGCTGCTCCATGATTGACAGCAATATCCGTCTGGCGGACCGGATCATGCGTTCCCATATGCCGCCTCGGTGGCTGGCCTGTGGAGGGTTGAAATGCCATCGTATGCCGTAGGCCACGGTTCGATTCTGCAGTTCGTCCCTGTTTATGTTCTTGTGCCAACGCTGCAATTCCCGTTGAGCGCCCACAAAGTTCGATCCATTATCTGAGTATATATCGGCCGGTACGCCTCTTCGGTTGATAAATCTTTGCAAGGCCCGTAGAAACGAATCGGTCGTCATCGAATGTGCGACTTCTAGGTGTACCGCACGTGATTTCATGCACGTCATGATACATCCGTATCGCTTTTCTAATCTTTTCCCGCACTTGATCCACAAGGGCCCGAAATAATCCAACCCGGTGTCACTGAACGGCCACCAGCCCGTAGTCACCCTGCATTCTGGTAGTGGGGCCATGAGTTGTTTTCCTGCTGCGGCATTGCGTCTCCTGCATTGCACACACCGTCGGATTACGCGTTTTACAGTCCCTCGTCCTCTCAACAACCAAAGACGCTTTCGGATGATGCTCGCCACGTGACTTCCCCCGGCATGTCCCTCCATGGCGTGGACGTGTTGAATCATTAAATCTACTACAGGTTGTCTCGCAGGCAGCAGTATAGGATACTTTGTGTCGAAGTTCAGGTGGGCGTTGGTCAGCCTACCATCCACCCGCAGCAGTCCATCAATGAATTTGGGGTTTAAACGCTTTAGCTCGCCTCTTGGAGATGGCATGTCTTTATTGGTCGGCCCCACTTCTTCCGCCCTCTTAAGTTCTCGGGCGAAAGCCTCGCGTTGTATCATTCTGAAAATATCGTACTCTGCCGCTTGTAGCTCATTGGGACCTATCGGGCATACCCGTATCCGACCTGAGGGCCGTAGCCCTCTCATGACTAGTAAATTTCTCTTGAACCTGGTTAACCAAACTAGCGAACGAAGCGTCTTCATCCAGGAAGAAAACCTGACCAGTCGCGATAGAATGGATGACGCTTCGACGACGTTGGTTGCTATCACTACGCCTTTGATCTCCAGTTCCAATTCCGTAGGGGGTTTTAATTCGAACACGGGCCGGTCCTGTTTGGGCAATTGCAGGAAGTTTGGCCCTCTCGTCCACGTGTCCAGTTGCCTGAAGTTGTTCGCACCTCGGGAGCACAGGTCGGCCGGATTATCGCCAGACCTGACTTGACTCCACTGGTGCGTGGCTGATTCATCGTGGATAATCGTGAGCCGGTTAGCAACGAAAGTACTAAACCGGCTCCGGACGTTGTTGATATAGTAAAGTACTATCGTTGAATCCGTCCAGAAGCTCACCGACCAAGTGGTGTCGGATCCACTATCAACGAAAGCCAACGCCTTGACTATCCCAGTCGGAGTCACTACTCCCACGGCCACTACGTCTAAACGTACCGGTTTACTGGCAGATTGTGAAGTTGGACAAATCACGCTGGGCTTGGCACTCGCCTCGGATATGGTTACTCTCGCCTGGTGCAGCAGCCGATGGTGTCTGCCCGTGCAGCCCTCGTAACCACATCGATTCCTTGTTCTACAGGCTGCTGCCCGGTGCGTGGTGTTGAGACAGATAGAACATGCTCCTGCCATCCTCGCCATTCCCCACCGTTCGTCTATTGTGGCGTTGCTGAACTTGGGGCATTCTGGTAGGCCATGACTAGTACCACAGGATCTGCAATTTGGTTTCGCCGTAGCATCTCATGAAATGACGTGTGTACTGGTCCAAGGCTGGTACTTTGGATGTTCCCGTACAGGGGTTTGGACTTGGCTAGTACTGGGCTTGTTTGCTCGGTTGCTGTCCCGGATGAGTCGGCCGAATCTGCTGTCAGCTATCTTCGTTTGCCTGTCTAAGTATTTAGTCAGGTCTTCGAAGTTGGCTTCTCTGTCGCTTCGGCTTATCCGTTCTGCTTCTTCCGCCCACTGACCCTGTAGCTCGGGAGAGAGGTGACGGACTATGCCTTCCAAAGTGTGCATGGCGTCTAGGTCAGCCCTGTAACCTAAATGGTCGAGGGCTATTGAGCAGTTCTGCATCTTAATCACCAGGTCGGCCATTGTGTAGACGTCGCCCTTGGTTCTCTTTGCCTCTGCCAGCACGCCCTCTATTAGGTTACGGGCTACTTTGAAAGGTTGGCCAAACAAGTCCCTTAGAATCTTCCTTGCCCTTGTGTAGCCTTGTTCTGGGTCGAGCATGGTGCACCCGTCGATAGCTTCTCTTGCTCGGCCTCGGCAGTAGTGAGTAAGGTAAAGAAGCCTTTGCCCAGGGTCGGTTACCTTATTTTCAACGAACGTCTCGAACTGTTTGACAAACTTGCCAAATTGCTCAGCTCGCCCGTTAAAAACCGTTAACTCCACTCTAGGCAGATCGATCGATGGTGGTTTGTAGTCAGCGACCGGCGTGGGGTTCCCTACCTTATTGCACCCTAACCCATCGGAAGTGTCGAAGTCGCTGGTCTCATGCTCTCGCTGTTTCTGTGTACACTTCTCTGCTTCCTGCGCCTGTAGTCTAGCCGAAAGTAACTGTTGCTCTAGCTCTAGTATTCTCAGCTTATATAAATCGACATCCTTACGATCAATATTGTTCTCAATAACACATGAACTAGCACTGACAGGACTAGGCGATCTAGCATTAACTAAAGAATCATATGTACCCAAAACCACCCCGGAGACTTGCCGTATTACTTCCTGTCCGGATTCGACTGCTTTTGATCCTTTTCTTGGCATTTTGCGTGATTTTTCCTCGTTCCAAATTGATCTATTGAGTATTGTTACGAACGTTTGAGCAATACGTAGCCAAATTTGCAACGGATCCCGAAATCAAAAGACGATTATCCGTGATATTCTACGATACTAGATTATTACAATAAACAATGACATAAACAATATACAAACCTCAATAATACAATCACAAGGACTCCACAACGAGAAACCGAATAGCAGCGTGTGAGCAGACAGCACGTGCGTCACGCAGGTCCTGAACAAGGATGTGCCAAACTAGCGCTCTGGGCGCGAACAAACAACAATTGGTCCAGAAAAACAACCAGTTCGTAAAGACAAGTCAATAGTGTATGGAAATGAGTGATGTTGGGAAAAACACTGAATCGCGAGGGAAAAGGGGGATTTTCCACGACCGGCCGTTACATACGTCACGCAGGTCCAGAATTAGGGTATGATAGGGCAGCGCGCTGGGCGCAAACAAATAAACGTTGGTTCATAAAGGCATACAGTGCATAAAAAAGCCAATGGTGTAAATAGGTGAGTGACGTTGGGGAAACATGGAGTTGCAGTCTTTTTGGGGGGATTTTCCACGACCAGTCTGTATACCGGTTATGCGGGCCCAGATGAGACCCTCGTGAGAAAGTGAGTGGACGGCACGAACTAATCCTCTCGGATGGTAGGTCTTCAAAAGGTCGTCAAATTTATCTTTTATTCCTGGTCGTAGTGCACTTTCTCGTCCACCAAAATCACTCTTTCCGTTATCTCATCTGGTGTACTTCCAAAACTCTAACAAGATCGTGCAACAGCTTACACCAATGCCCTTCAAAAAGTGGAACGATGATAGAGACCTTTGTTACCTTACGGAAATAGCTGAATGATTTACACTTTGGGCGTCGGATGTCACCCACAGCAAGATCAACAGCGATCTTGTCGCCGATATAAGTATTATAACCGTTTTGGTTGAAAAACTTCCCAGATACCTATTTTTCTGGCCCGACGAGGGCACTGAATGACCCTGTCCTCCAGAACAGGGTCATCCTTGTGCGAGGGGTACAAATCTATCACGGAATTCGGCAACCTTGACCCTGCATACGTCCCAAAAGTTAAGGCATGACGGCAGCCCAATAAACCGCACAGAGATGCAGCACCAACACTAACTGATGGTAGCGAGAATCGGGTTTTTGCTCAAGTTATAGTGGAGGTGGAAATACGGCTGGCGAAGCCACTTTGGCAAGATGTAGAATTGAGCAAAAAGGTACCATTCGTTGACTTCGGAGAAGAGGTGTTGGAAACCACGTAGGTCAGATGGCAGAGCATGCGCAGTACCAAAAATTGGGTGGCTTTTACGCGTGGGTTCGAATCCTGTAGGGTTAAAGATCTTGCCACTTGAATCAACTGAGGATGTCAAGTCAGCCAAAACCTATATCATTATTATGTTTTCCACATTCCATAGTAATTTGAGGGGCTTGTTACCGAAACACAATCACTTGAGGGGAACTCCCTCCTCAGAATGGATTCTAAAAACACGGCCAAATCGGCGAGGTTGGGGTAAAAACGGTCATCTCATGTTTTCTGGACCGGATTTAAAAACCCTCTTCTCTTTTTCGTTTAGCTGGGAGGCGTGAGTTATGTTAACACCACTTTCATTTTTTGCCAAAAACATCTGTTCGGGAATTTGGGAAAGCTTGACTGGGTTGATCAATACATTTTTATCAAATGCCTCCGCTTTAGTGAAATGGAAGGAGTATACTTCATAATCCTAATCTGGTGCACTATTTGTTTCTACTGTCATCATGACTCTGAGACTTGGAGTAGTGAATCACATATGGTTCCAGTAAGTCGTGTGATAACAAGTCAGACGATAGTAGATTACTACCAGTGATGGGACTCGAATCCATAACTTCCGTTAAGGTAGGCAAACGCTCTAAACCTCTCAAACACCACCGGCTTTCCTCAGACGAATTTCGTTTGTTTTTCATTCATATAGCGGTAAATCACAAGTTCTCCACATTCCAAGACCACTATTTACTCAATGTGGTATGAAAGAAACCACTTTTTTCAATCCAAGTGACAGCTAACTTCCCAAGTATCTTGTTTGTGACCACTAGCCTTTATTTGTCTATACTTTATGTTCGCATATGAGTGCAATCTAATAGCTACAGTTAATTGTCACTAGGATTCGCTGCAATATGGAGGAGAACCGCAGAGCTTGGCTTCAAGTTGGAGTGGAGGATCACACAAAACCCCAATTAGGCGTGACAACGGGCCGGGACAAAATAATGACGTCTGTAGAAACGAAAAACGGAATTAGAAATTACGGATGACAAAAAGGTGTGAAACTGCAAAGTTCAGAGAATGTGAATATTTTTTGAATGAGGCGGTGCTGCTATCTGTGGCGGCCAGTTCTCACGTCTAGTATACGACCTGCGAAATTGTTCATTGTGGAGGCCTCTCAAAAGAAATAAAGTAAGTTTTACCGACCGCGTTCACTTGTGAAAGCTCTGGACCCGTTCCGAACCACCATTAAGAGACCACATCTTGACGTATTGGTATGGCTTGTGCGCCCGCGCGAATAAATCAGCTAAACAGGATGAATTTTAGAAGACGGAGGTGTATTCATATCTGATATATCAGTGAGCAGAGGCCACACGACTTTCAGTCTCCTCGATCCAGTTGATGGGCTATATCTAGTTCGAGCCACCACGCCCCCGGAGGGAACACCCTAACTAACTGGTCCATATATATATATATATATATATATATATATATGTATATATATATATAATTTCACTCCCACCTGATTTCAGACTGTACCAAACAAAATATGGTACAAACAAGGAGGTAGGGGTAGACAGCCTGAGTCCGTGATTTGCTCGTAGGTGCTATACTGCCAGGCTGCCCAGACCAAGCCGGTCGAAAAACCACTATATGGAAGTATGAGAGGAGGACTTGGGGTTTCTCTCGACATTGGGGGAGCCGTCGTACTTCATTGGTCCGCCGTCTCCTACCTAAGCAGGGCATCCTCCAGCCCAAAGAATGCTGCCCCTTTCATCTTTCGTTTTCTTCACTAGTGTATGGGGCTAAGGGCTGAACCCAAAAGACGGATCTATCGGAAGGTACCAGCAGAGGCAAAATAGGGTCAACAATCAGTTCGCGCGTGACAGAAGGTACTTTCCGTCACTGTTGTCTTGGTCACGTTTCCCCGCTGATTCTAGGCTCCGCCGCCTTTTGATTCAGGCCATATATACACACCGACTTGAGATCAGGCAAGCTGCCAATGCAAATACCAAAACTACAAAACGAGGAGAGGGGAAGAATACAGTAAAACATAGAATTAGTGAGAGGAAAAATGCTGGGCTAGTTCAATTTACCCGGTCATTTTCTTATGTCTTTTTTATCACTGTGTTTGTCGGAATGACATTTTTGTGGTCCCGAGGCACGAGTGTTCTAAGGACAAACAGAACAGAATTCGTGCCAATGACTCCTATTTTCATACCGTTCAGTTTAATGCTCCGGTTGGGGCTTTCAAAGAAAAACCCCTTCTGCAGTGTGCACTTCCCTGGAGTACGATTCACCCAGAAATCTCAAGCATTCTTCTTGTAAATGGTCTAATTAACTTCCTTTCTCTTAATTGACGTTATATGTGGCCGGTTATGGCGGCTTCACAGAAAACAGTGGGTTCACAGTAGGACATAAATCAAAGACAGTGTGCAACCCCGAATTATCAACTTATTTGGCTGCCCTCGATGTTCTCACATTAGGTCCGACGGAGCAGCCGGTTCTTCTCTCTAGGAATTAGAATTTTCCAAGCAGATGTAGGCTTTCTCCGAAACGAGCTGACAGGAACCCGATTATGTGGCTGCAATAAGCACCCCGGACACAACCTGTAGTTTTTTTCCCCCTTCGTGTGTCTGGTTATCTGGGGTCTCCTTCTCAAGGTCAGACTTGCACCGGAACCGTTTTGAGCACGGAAGCTGAGCGTACACTACTAGGCCGGATTTCAGCCGCCATTCGCTCGTGTGCAGTTCCACCGGATGACTTTTTTGACTGCAGCCTTGACATTTGTTTGCATGTCAAGAGATCTTCCCACCAATAGCAGTTCATCTAGGCCCGAAGATGAATGTCATCGGGATTTGTTTCAGCTGCTTCGAAGCACATGCTGAATGGACCTTGTGGTGGTTGCTAAGGGTGTAAAGGAGTTCAGGGAACCCAATTCCATGCATCAGCATCCATATTACAAACGACACCTATCATTCGTATGAACTATCTTTGCCGGAATTATGATTGTTTGTTTTATTTCCCTAAATCTTTGTCACAAACCGGACTCCTACCGTCGCCTCGAGCGAGAGTCGCTCAGCTTGAATTTCGTTGTGACTGTATTCGGTATTCTCATCTTCTGTATCTAACCTCTTGCTGTAACCCGGCTGCAGTTGCTGATTTGTTGTCCAATTTGGAGCGAAAGAGCCCAGAAGGAACACTATTGAGGTTTGATTATTGTCAAATTATTTAACTGTTGTATATAGCATCGTAGCTATTTGGAATCGACTTTGTTTTGAATTGTGTCGAAATTAGTCGCTACGCGTCGCTCGAGGGTTCCGGTGGCTGGACTTTACAAAGGGTTTTATTGCCCAATTTGGCTGTTTTGGGAGATTCTAGAAGACGTATTTATGGCCCTTTTTATCCTTGTCGATCTCGCTGATAAAGGCGATGGCTTCATCCATCTGGGTTCTGGCCATGATTTTCTTCTGGCGAGTCCGAACTTCTGCCACGAGAAGCGATAAAGACTCACTTGGAGTCCTACCAAGTTTTCACAACTTTGGATCCGGATTGGCTTTAATGTCATTAGTCACCACTGGCTTGGGTCAGTCGAAGATGGCCATTCATTTTGGTCCACACGCGTGTATCACGTCTTGATACGTGCCCGCATTCTTAAGTCCTATCTGAGCATTGGTTCTTCTGCAGTACTGCCGGCCGGTCGTTGGATGGTCATCATAGTGAACTTTTGTCCCATGCTCGAGCCCCGCCGCCACGGCCGCCGCCGGTCAATCTCCTTAGTCAGCTACTGTGATTTGCTGCGACCTCCCTCCAAAAATGCAGTGCAATTAGTACATGACAAAAAGGAAGCAAACAATAATAGGAAACCGTATTGCAGAGAAGCCGTGCCAGGTGTGGTGTATTTGGAGCCAATGCTTTGCCAATAAAACAAGTACTGGTTGTAACGCGTATTACGCTTGCCCACCGGCAAACTTCCTTGGCGTGAGCTGTTCTCCTGGGAAAGTGGTGGTTGGAAGGTGGGTTGGGGTGGTTGGTCCTTCACATGGAAAAAGATAGGAAAATCCCAACGAGTGGACATGGTCAAAGAAGGGGTGGTAGACTTCAGGATAGGGATCTAGGAGACTCGCCAATCCAGTGGCTCGATACATTTTGGTGTGGTCAGGTGTTGCGGCTGGTTGCGTGGTTGCATCCGTCTTTTTTTTCTTCGTGCTTCCAGCTTGCTACTTTGTTTCCGGCTCTTTCACTTTGTGGTTCCATTGCCTCGTCCGCTGCTCTACACCACGGCGAGGTCTTTGAAGATCTCGCTAATTTTTCATATTAGTTACTCTAGAAATATTTCACCGGCAACCTATATTAAACGTTCCACCATTGCCATATTTAAGAACTCCACCCCTTATCCAAACTACTAGTCCCTCATAGTTCGTGTGAGCGGCCCAGAGTTAGCTACAAAAAACAGCAGTAGCTATACTTACCTGCCCTTGGGTTGTCTATCCGTGGGTCATCATCATGGATCATATCGCCCACCACCAATATCCTGTAAAAAGAAATGGCAAGGTCAACTAGCAAACGTTCCCAACCAATGGCTTCTCGCTCTACAGCAAATCAGAAATCCAAACGACCTAAACACAAAGATACCCACAACATGATAGAAATATTTGGGGAAGCCAGCAGAAGGGCCAGTGCCATTGAAAGTGACTTGGCAAGTATGTCTACCCAGATCGCGTCGGTTGATAATATATTATCAAAACTAACACCACTAACCTACCTTTTTGAGCCCTCGGCACTCCCTGGTCCCCAGAACCTAATAGAAGCCAGTCAGTTTCCTGACTCAGTGGCATAGGAAATCCTGCGACGGCTGCAGAATGCAAAAAATGCAGTTGTCTTCAACATCCCTAATCGGCCAGACATCACAGTGGTTAAATCTACTATCCTTGAAGATGCGGGCATGGCCCACTTTCCATGTCATTGCAGAAGACTAAGAAAAAGGTCACAAAAGCACTCTTGTCCCCTTCTATCGCAATTTTAATAATATTAATAATAATAGTGGTATATTTCTCCCCTATGGTCGAGACACACGCGCAGGCGCATGATCATGATGTACAGCGTTACTCAGTAAAATGAAATATTCACAAACTTGAGGTATGAAAGTCAAAAGTGCCAGCTGTAGAAAAACATAGCCAGCGATCGTTTATATGGATCACTCTAATAATTGTTTTCGCGCCAACTTTGAACCGGTTTCGGTATATATATATATATGTATATGTTTATAAGCATGTAGTCACACGTAGGTACATATTTGTATATTTATCTATTTACGTGTATATATTTACTTATATATGAATATATATGTGTGTATACGGATCTATGCACACGTAAGTACACGTATATATATGCATATATAAATATATATGTAAATGTATACATGTGTACTTACGTACGTATCTAAATACAGATGCATATATATATATATATATATATACGATTTTGTTTCCCTGACCGCAACATTGTAAGATTGCACGCAACCAAGCCAACCTCTAATTACGCGAGCTGAAGCACGACGCCCATTAGGCGCACCTGCCTACACATAAACCACCCACATCGTAATACGTTGCACCTAACTGATGGACCCATTCCGTAGAGAAGGCAAAATGGAGGACAAAATGAAGAATAAGAATTGTATTGAAAGATGGTGGTTCGGTGGTACGAAATGATCCTTTCATGCACACTTCCGTGCCGAAGTTCTACGGTCATAACGGTGGATCGATCAGCTTCCAGCACCCTAGACGTTGTGATGTTTTGCCGTGTTCTGTCTGTAAAGTAGAAATGGAAACATTTATTATCTGCTTTTACTTTGTACAAGGCAAACAGTGGACGCAAACGTAATTCTCCTCGTTTCCGAAATTTGCACATTGAGAGTGCGTCCAACGCGGGCAACGGCTGCACTGCACCCACTCGGTTTCCTTGTCCAAATCCACTTCGGGATCCTGAAGATGACAGACACTGCACTCATTTTCCACGATCGATGAATGCGGCCTTTCCATACGGCGCCTTTTCTCCTGGATCCGGTATTGTGTGGAAGTTGTAGTATGCAAACTTCTGAACTGTGCCAGCTGCAGAGGATGCCCTATCAGCTGAATGTCTTGTTTATCCGTGTTTCTAAGCACAACTTTCGCCTTACCTTTTGAGGAAGTAAGAACGACCGGTGCTCGTGACGTGCTGGGTATTTGCCTAACCGTATGCGTACATCTTGTGCCACTTACCTTCCCCAGGTACCTAATAACATTGTGAAGGCTGCCCAAGTCTACCGTTGTATTGGTCGCTTTGTCAATGCAGCTTATGTCAAAATCTCGTCCCGACCCTATGACTGTGGCTAAGTTCTTCGGCTGACTAACATAACCTACCCATTTATCGTTACACAAGCTTCCTAAAGCAATCGATATATCCTTTCCGACGTCTTTGCTAACGGACCACTTGTGACTAGGATTGTACGGGGGCGGAATTTCGTCCATTTCCGCCAACACCGTTGTTGGCATTCCAACCGACAACGTAAGTCGAAAGTCAACAGCCCATCGACCTACGGCTAGTCTATGGAATCCATATCCTATGTTGTCAGTCACATGCAAAATATGGCTGCATGATATCGACCACTGTTTAAAGAAGCAACAAGTGCAACTAGGGTAAAGACCCATTCTAACAGTCACTTTACATGACCGACGGCACATGAGAAACCATTTGCCGCCATTAGGAACAATGCCCCTAACCTGATGCAAACGCACGTGCTTCTCAAGTGTGACACGAGCGATGGTACTTAATCGGGTCAAATACCCAGAGTACTTATCCATCCCAGCAGACGATCGGAAGGAACCAACTAACTGCTTACTTAGTCTACAAAGCCTAATTTCATTTAGTCCTCCGTTCGTTTTAAAATTCTAGTGAAAACATCTACCATAGACGATCTGGCAGATAGCCCTTCCTTTAGGTGGCGACTCTCAACATCGACCCTGTTGGTAGTAAACGTACCGAAGGTTTCCTTATTCATTACATTATAACCTGCCCACATTGCTTCATACGGCAACCGAGTTCGGTTCGAGTAATTTATGGCCTCTGCACTACGGCCAAGAATGGCGGCCTAAAATCTATCAAATATCGCCTTAGTTGAGGCGTAAACCAAAATTTCGCATCCACTGATGGACGCGTTTTGTCATTTATGGACAAGCCGTGCAAGCGATAGCAATGACGCTCCATATCCCTAAGAACATGCAACGGACAAAAAACGAGTTCTGCTCCTGGATACGTAACCGCAAATCCATTGTACTGCTCTAACCTTCGATCTAATATGATTGTCTTCACTTTCGCTGGCCCCGGTAACCTGGCTCTCATTTCGGTGACTGCACGCAGATAACTTGCACTGCTCTCGTTAGGAAGCAGGGCGTAGAAAATTGAACGACCTAGGCCACTATCGTCTATCAACATGCTGTGCTGAAGAAGGTAGCCACCGCAGTTCAGCTGGTGGGTGGCATCCGCTAGCAGTACCTCACTATATTTATCAGCCAGAGACTTAACGGTCTGTGGAATGTGAAATGCGAACCTAACTACGCCTTCCATCGATATGATTTTCAAATAACCCTTTCCAGTCATTAGTTATTGAACCTTCAGCACATCACTGATGTTATCTACGGCATTCGCCTTGGCCCCCAAGTAGTAAATATCCCTTACTGTGAACAACTGGTTGAACTTCTGGCGAGCGTATTCACGTATTTAGCTGGATCGGCGGAAAGTGCCCATCAGCCCTAATGTGTGACTCTTGTTCGGGAGTCAAACGCCTATTACGATGGTAGAACCTATCACTGATTGGATGGAAATCGTGGTTATGCTGCAGACGTTGACCGACGACTTGTATCACTTTCCAACGGCACGGATCCTCACGAAGGCCGAGCATTGAGTATTCTGATATCTGAAAAATTAAGATAGAATTACTGTGCGTTGCCTATCTGGTGGCTATCCTACTTCGGCGTCGATCGCGAACGCAGCAAAATTTGACCCGGTAGTATGAGGACTGTTTTGGAAGTGCACCCGGATGCTTACGAAGCCAGTTCCCAGCACTCAAACTCTCATAAACGTAGAACGAGGTGCAAGCCTGCTGCTGAAATAACCGAAAGTCTTCCTCGAACCTTGAGAACAATTTATAGGCATCTTTTACATGTCTGGAGAAACTTCCAGAGTCATCAACGAAAGCACGTGCATCGGCCATGACAGTTAACAGGTCTGAGCGGTAACAGCCTTGCGCAACTCTTATATACTACGAAGTGGCTAGCCTAAACAAAAGTCGCCGCAAAAGTAGGAACACCATTCTTATCTTCCGCAAAAATGTCTTCACCAGCTCGAACCATTTTCTTCAGTATTCACCAATAACGCCAATTTGGCCATCAATAAGGTTGAACCACAAGACACTATCGGGCGGTGGCGCACAGCTGGGATATCGAATAGGTAGTTCATTCTTGCTTCTAAAGTTGAATTATCAACGGAAATGATGCAAGTCATGAAAAACGGCGGTTTACCGGGTATCTGCGAACAGCGAAGTTTCAAATAGGAAGAAAAAGAGATTGTATGGAAGTACACTGGGGGAAATTGATTCATACGAAGAGAATAGCAAACCATAAAGCTGATGCAAACCCTGAATGTCGGTTCTACCAAGGTTCAAGCAAAGGAATGAGTTATGAAACAAGGAGACATGAAACCAATTTTATGAATGAACATTTTTGTACTTTGGTGAATGTGAAAGTAACCAGGGTCCATATGAGGGTGAGTTAAATTTCAGGATCAGTAATCTGTACCATTCAGAAATGTGAAAGTGCAACTGGAGGGCCCTGGAAAAGTGGAGGATCAATTTCCAGCCGGACACGAGTGGAGCGAAAAGTGGACTGGTGCAACAGATACTTAAGTGGAAAATCTCCGCATTGACTTGGGCAGTATTATGCTGTTTCTCTGACAAATATATATACATGTATAGATGTGCATTGACGCATTGAGCCTCAGTGTTATTCGGCTTCATTACCGGTAATGTTTTACACTCTATGGATATAGGTCGTCTGGCGAGGTGGAGGATATGTGTCGGTCAATCAGTCCAGTGTGGCGAGGTATGACAGATGTAAATGACGACTAGTATATTAGCGGGTTGCGAATGAACCGTTACCTGTGATGGCTGTAGTGTTGATATCAGCTGGAGTGGTTTTTTGTTAGAAAACCCTAATTAATAAGATAGACATTTGGGGGTATTTCCTGCCGCGTGGCTTGCTTGCAGTCCCAGATTATATTAAAGGTCCCACTTGGGTTCCCGTCGGTACGAGTCATAGTGGCATCTTTGGTTATCCAGTTTGGCGACTGAGATAGCGGGAGGGGACGAACCTGAAATAAATAGGGATTACAGTCTGGACGTGGTTCCAACTGTGGGTTATGGTGATATATGACGACAACAGTAATGAACTGGTCAGGTTTATGTGAATGGGGCAAAGATAAAGTTCATTTAAGCGGTCAGTGGCACCTAATCCACATTCTGGTTGGAGTAGGCTCGCCGGGGACTGAGCCATAATGCTGCGGCCTAGCAAAGTTGCGTCAAACGGTTGGGCTATTTTGTATGCATTCTAAAGGATTATTGGTTTGCAAGTTGGTGTGGCAGTGTTGGGATACTAAGAAAAACCTACAGCTTTAAGGCTAAAAGGGTCCAGAAGTGGCAACCCTTGATCTAGTTTGCTTACGCAGTCTGCAGTTCAACACCTAGGCGGTAAGGTGGGTTTGAAGGAACAATGAGAGTTAATGGGACTGGTACCCTGCTAGCATAGCATTATGTTTGTTACGGTCCCTTCCGGTATAGTGGTCTTTCTATATTGAATGGTTCCTGAGGGGCCCTAAAGTGGAAGAAACGATGATGGTGTCGGTGATGACGCACTAAAGGAAATTGGTCTTGTGCCGAGAAACATAGCCGTAAGTTCGTCTATGCACGTACTCGATGGTGTTAATGTGCTGAGATTATGCTTGATTAGGAGCAAGGATATCCGATATGGTGGTATTTGCATGGTTACCGTGATATCTTTCTCGTCGTTAGCATATTGCAAAACAGGAAAACACCTATGTGAGAACTGGTTTGGGGAGCCGTGAGAGGTGGGAACGGGATGGGGCCAAATTTTCGTCAAGGAAGCAAACTCTAACGGTTTACATTCAGTGCCCACGGTAGGCGGCACTAGGGCCTGCTTCGGTTAGGGAGGCAGCACGGCACACATCCATTAGCATCCAGCTCGTGCCGCTGTAAGAGTGCACCACACTTTTTTAGACATTATTATTTTTAAGTTTTATCGCAGCCAGGTATCTGGCTGTCAGAGAGGGCGGAGCTAGTTTTGGTGGGTGATCACGGCTCCCACGCCCCGGCCGAAACATGGACCGCATGTAACAAGCCGTGTTGAGAATAGGTCAGCCGCACCAGTCAATCCGAGGCAACACGGCAGCCTGGGGACATGGCTCACATGTGACAAGGCTCTTATGCCTGGAAGACAAAGCAGTGGGGTATTTTTTCTCTCTTTCTTATGCCAATCTCTTACGCTTTGAGGTTTCTGTCGTCTCATCAGTGGCCAGCTCTGTGCAGGGAGACAATCACAGCCAGGAATGCTCACAGATGTGCCGCGGTAACACTTGCCATATCCGTGAAGTCAGATCCTCAATGCGGTTTACATAGAACAGAAAATGCGAGGGAAGGTAGAGTCAACCACAGCCTGCGATTATTTGTTGGGGTTCAAGCTCACCGAAACACCAGTTTGCACAAGGGTGGGGCACTACTTGCAGCCCCAACAATGTGATGCCCTTATACATGATTACGCCATGGGCCGCTATGTTGGCTTGCCGCAAAAAAGGTATTTGATGGTAAAAAAATTGAGATTCTTTTGCCGTCCTAGATGGTGGTCAGCATGGTTTTCTGAAAAACAGATCATGTGCGACATGCATGACAGATTTCCTCAACCTGGTCACAGAGGCTGTCAATATTGGTAAATCGGTAATCGTGATCTTTTTGGACATGACCAAGGCCTTCGACCGAGTATCCCACGTCCGGTTACTACAGAAGATCAAAACATATGGAATCGTGGGCCCGATGCTCGCTTGGTTTGCATTCTACTTATAAGCCCGAGACCAGGTTGTAAGTATAGGCGGAAATTTGTCCGAACCCCGTCCCGTAACTAGTGGTGTGATACAAGGTAGTGTACTGGGCCCTCTACTGTTTCTTATGTACGTTAACGATATATTTACCACTTTCCAACTGGGAGTTCCCTTCCTGTTCGCAGATAATATCAAAATCGTGTACACTTTTGAGCCCGCGGCGTTAGCCTCTACCGTAGATGAAATTAAAAGGGGACTGCTCGCTCTCAGCTCCTGGAGTGACGATTGGAAAATCAGGTTCTCGGCCGAAAAGAGTAATATTATTACGTATAAATGTCACGTCCCCACTGGAAGATTTAGTATAAACGGCAAATTCATACCCAGTAACTCTCAGGTACGCGACTTGGGTCTACACTACTCATGTGCGTTCGACTTTTTGGAACACGCAGCCATCCAGGTCGCTAAAGCACGCCGTACGATCGGGCTAATACATCAAACATTTATTTTGTCAGAAAGTAAACTAAACATTTTAAAGTCCCATGTTAGACCTATTCTGGAATACGGCTCAGTCATTTGTTCCAACATGCGACAAAGGGACTGTAAAGGAGTTCAGGAAACCCCGTTCCATGCATTAGCATCTATGTTACAAACGACACCTATCATTCGTATGAACTATCTTTGCCGGAATTATGATTGTTTGTTTTATTTCCCTAAATCTTTGTCACAAACCGGACTCCTACCGTCGCCTCGAGCGAGAGTCGCTCAGCTTGAATTTCGTTGTGACTGTATTCGGTATTCTCATCTTCTGTATCTAACCTCTTGCTGTAACCCGGCTGCAGTTGCTGATTTGTTGTCCAATTTGGAGCGAAAGAGCCCAGAAGGAACACTATTGAGGTTTGATTATTGTCAAATTATTAAATTTGTTGTATATAGTACCGTAGCTATTTGGAATCGACTTTGTTTTGAATTGTGTCGAAATTGGTTGCTACGCGTCGCTCGAGGGTTCCGGTGGCTGGACTTTACAGGGACCGTATAGCGTTTGAGAACGTACAACAAGCACTCACGAAACAGCTCATAGGTTTTTCTTCGCCCTCTAATTACATGGAACGTTGTGAGCGGCTGAAAATCGATCCCTGATGGCTGCGCCGCATAAGAAATAACCTTCTATTTTTTCAAAATATCTTGGAGAATAGATCATGTAGTTCAGCACCGCAGATGAGAACCCTTTCCACTTATCCCTTACGCAACAGTGAGTTCTTGGTTTCTGTCCCTTAGCCGAAGCTTGCACTTCGGTCAAACTTCTTCATTAACGAGTACGCTTCATTGTGGAGCAAGCTACCGCAACGAATTCGGGCATTATCAACGACATCAGTGGCTTTCAAACAGGAAATAAGCATAGCCCCAAAGGTGGACACGCTGACCAGGATGTACAATCCCTATATTTCAGGGGCTCAGGCCTTTGAGGTAGGCATAGGGTACTAATAAATCGAATAACCGCTTTGAGCAACCTAGTCTCAATTAGACCCGCATAGGGTCGGCCTCCTCGCTGCAGCAATTACGGAACTCAGCGGTGCATTCCCACCATCTAGGACGGCAAAAGAATCTCAATTTTTTTACCATCAAATACCTTTTTTGCGGCAAGCCAACATAGCGGCCCATGGCGTAATCATGTATAAGGGCATCACATTGTTGGGGCTGCAAGTAGTGCCCCACCCTTGTGCAAACTGGTGTTTCGGTGAGCTTGAACCCCAACAAATAATCGCAGGCTGTGGTTGACTCTACCTTCCCTCGCATTTTCTGTTCTATGTAAACCGCATTGAGGATCTGACTTCACGGATATGGCAAGTGTTACCGCGGCACATCTGTGAGCATTCCTGGCTGTGATTGTCTCCCTGCACAGAGCTGGCCACTGATGAGACGACAGAAACCTCAAAGCGTAAGAGATTGGCATAAGAAAGAGAGAAAAAATACCCCACTGCTTTGTCTTCCAGGCATAAGAGCCTTGTCACATGTGAGCCATGTCCCCAGGCTGCCGTGTTGCCTCGGATTGACTGGTGCGGCTGACCTATTCTCAACACGGCTTGTTACATGCGGTCCATGTTTCGGCCGGGGCGTGGGAGCCGTGATCACCCACCAAAACTAGCTCCGCCCTCTCTGACAGCCAGATACCTGGCTGCGATAAAACTTAAAAATAATAATGTCTAAAAAAGTGTGGTGCACTCTTACAGCGGCACGAGCTGGATGCTAATGGATGTGTGCCGTGCTGCCTCCCTAACCGAAGCAGGCCCTAGTGCCGCCTACCGTGGGCACTGAATGTAAACCGTTAGAGTTTGCTTCCTTGACGAAAATTTGGCCCCATCCCGTTCCCACCTCTCACGGCTCCCCAAACCAGTTCTCACATAGGTGTTTTCCTGTTTTGCAATATGCTAACGACGAGAAAGATATCACGGTAACCATGCAAATACCACCATATCGGATATCCTTGCTCCTAATCAAGCATAATCTCAGCACATTAACACCATCGAGTACGTGCATAGACGAACTTACGGCTATGTTTCTCGGCACAAGACCAATTTCCTTTAGTGCGTCATCACCGACACCATCATCGTTTCTTCCACTTTAGGGCCCCTCAGGAACCATTCAATATAGAAAGACCACTATACCGGAAGGGACCGTAACAAACATAATGCTATGCTAGCAGGGTACCAGTCCCATTAACTCTCATTGTTCCTTCAAACCCACCTTACCGCCTAGGTGTTGAACTGCAGACTGCGTAAGCAAACTAGATCAAGGGTTGCCACTTCTGGACCCTTTTAGCCTTAAAGCTGTAGGTTTTTCTTAGTATCCCAACACTGCCACACCAACTTGCAAACCAATAATCCTTTAGAATGCATACAAAATAGCCCAACCGTTTGACGCAACTTTGCTAGGCCGCAGCATTATGGCTCAGTCCCCGGCGAGCCTACTCCAACCAGAATGTGGATTAGGTGCCACTGACCGCTTAAATGAACTTTATCTTTGCCCCATTCACATAAACCTGACCAGTTCATTACTGTTGTCGTCATATATCACCATAACCCACAGTTGGAACCACGTCCAGACTGTAATCCCTATTTATTTCAGGTTCGTCCCCTCCCGCTATCTCAGTCGCCAAACTGGATAACCAAAGATGCCACTATGACTCGTACCGACGGGAACCCAAGTGGGACCTTTAATATAATCTGGGACTGCAAGCAAGCCACGCGGCAGGAAATACCCCCAAATGTCTATCTTATTAATTAGGGTTTTCTAACAAAAAACCACTCCAGCTGATATCAACACTACAGCCATCACAGGTAACGGTTCATTCGCAACCCGCTAATATACTAGTCGTCATTTACATCTGTCATACCTCGCCACACTGGACTGATTGACCGACACATATCCTCCACCTCGCCAGACGACCTATATCCATAGAGTGTAAAACATTACCGGTAATGAAGCCGAATAACACTGAGGCTCAATGCGTCAATGCACATCTATACATGTATATATATTTGTCAGAGAAACAGCATAATACTGCCCAAGTCAATGCGGAGATTTTCCACTTAAGTATCTGTTGCACCAGTCCACTTTTCGCTCCACTCGTGTCCGGCTGGAAATTGATCCTCCACTTTTCCAGGGCCCTCCAGTTGCACTTTCACATTTCTGAATGGTACAGATTACTGATCCTGAAATTTAACTCACCCTCATATGGACCCTGGTTACTTTCACATTCACCAAAGTACAAAAATGTTCATTCATAAAATTGGTTTCATGTCTCCTTGTTTCATAACTCATTCCTTTGCTTGAACCTTGGTAGAACCGACATTCAGGGTTTGCATCAGCTTTATGGTTTGCTATTCTCTTCGTATGAATCAATTTCCCCCAGTGTACTTCCATACAATCTCTTTTTCTTCCTATTTGAAACTTCGCTGTTCGCAGATACCCGGTAAACCGCCGTTTTTCATGACTTGCATCATTTCCGTTGATAATTCAACTTTAGAAGCAAGAATGAACTACCTATTCGATATCCCAGCTGTGCGCCACCGCCCGATAGTGTCTTGTGGTTCAACCTTATTGATGGCCAAATTGGCGTTATTGGTGAATACTGAAGAAAATGGTTCGAGCTGGTGAAGACATTTTTGCGGAAGATAAGAATGGTGTTCCTACTTTTGCGGCGACTTTTGTTTAGGCTAGCCACTTCGTAGTATATAAGAGTTGCGCAAGGCTGTTACCGCTCAGACCTGTTAACTGTCATGGCCGATGCACGTGCTTTCGTTGATGACTCTGGAAGTTTCTCCAGACATGTAAAAGATGCCTATAAATTGTTCTCAAGGTTCGAGGAAGACTTTCGGTTATTTCAGCAGCAGGCTTGCACCTCGTTCTACGTTTATGAGAGTTTGAGTGCTGGGAACTGGCTTCGTAAGCATCCGGGTGCACTTCCAAAACAGTCCTCATACTACCGGGTCAAATTTTGCCGCGTTCGCGATCGACGCCGAAGTAGGATAGCCACCAGATAGGCAACGCACAGTAATTCTATCTTAATTTTTCAGATATCAGAATACTCAATGCTCGGCCTTCGTGAGGATCCGTGCCGTTGGAAAGTGATACAAGTCGTCGGTCAACGTCTGCAGCATAACCACGATTTCCATCCAATCAGTGATAGGTTCTACCATCGTAATAGGCGTTTGACTCCCGAACAAGAGTCACACATTAGGGCTGATGGGCACTTTCCGCCGATCCAGCGAAATACGTGAATACGCTCGCCAGAAGTTCAACCAGTTGTTCACAGTAAGGGATATTTACTACTTGGGGGCCAAGGCGAATGCCGTAGATAACATCAGTGATGTGCTGAAGGTTCAATAACTAATGACTGGAAAGGGTTATTTGAAAATCATATCGATGGAAGGCGTAGTTAGGTTCGCATTTCACATTCCACAGACCGTTAAGTCTCTGGCTGATAAATATAGTGAGGTACTGCTAGCGGATGCCACCCACCAGCTGAACTGCGGTGGCTACCTTCTTCAGCACAGCATGTTGATAGACGATAGTGGCCTAGGTCGTTCAATTTTCTACGCCCTGCTTCCTAACGAGAGCAGTGCAAGTTATCTGCGTGCAGTCACCGAAATGAGAGCCAGGTTACCGGGGCCAGCGAAAGTGAAGACAATCATATTAGATCGAAGGTTAGAGCAGTACAATGGATTTGCGGTTACGTATCCAGGAGCAGAACTCGTTTTTTGTCCGTTGCATGTTCTTAGGGATATGGAGCGTCATTGCTATCGCTTGCACGGCTTGTCCATAAATGACAAAACGCGTCCATCAGTGGATGCGAAATTTTGGTTTACGCCTCAACTAAGGCGATATTTGATAGATTTTAGGCCGCCATTCTTGGCCGTAGTGCAGAGGCCATAAATTACTCGAACCGAACTCGGTTGCCGTATGAAGCAATGTGGGCAGGTTATAATGTAATGAATAAGGAAACCTTCGGTACGTTTACTACCAACAGGGTCGATGTTGAGAGTCGCCACCTAAAGGAAGGGCTATCTGCCAGATCGTCTATGGTAGATGTTTTCACTAGAATTTTAAAACGAACGGAGGACTAAATGAAATTAGGCTTTGTAGACTAAGTAAGCAGTTAGTTGGTTCCTTCCGATCGTCTGCTGGGATGGATAAGTACTCTGGGTATTTGACCCGATTAAGTACCATCGCTCGTGTCACACTTGAGAAGCACGTGCGTTTGCATCAGGTTAGGGGCATTGTTCCTAATGGCGGCAAATGGTTTCTCATGTGCCGTCGGTCATGTAAAGTGACTGTTAGAATGGGTCTTTACCCTAGTTGCACTTGTTGCTTCTTTAAACAGTGGTCGATATCATGCAGCCATATTTTGCATGTGACTGACAACATAGGATATGGATTCCATAGACTAGCCGTAGGTCGATGGGCTGTTGACTTTCGACTTACGTTGTCGGTTGGAATGCCAACAACGGTGTTGGCGGAAATGGACGAAATTCCGCCCCCGTACAATCCTAGTCACAAGTGGTCCGTTAGCAAAGACGTCGGAAAGGATATATCGATTGCTTTAGGAAGCTTGTGTAACGATAAATGGGTAGGTTATGTTAGTCAGCCGAAGAACTTAGCCACAGTCATAGGGTCGGGACGAGATTTTGACATAAGCTGCATTGACAAAGCGACCAATACAACGGTAGACTTGGGCAGCCTTCACAATGTTATTAGGTACCTGGGGAAGGTAAGTGGCACAAGATGTACGCATACGGTTAGGCAAATACCCAGCACGTCACGAGCACCGGTCGTTCTTACTTCCTCAAAAGGTAAGGCGAAAGTTGTGCTTAGAAACACGGATAAACAAGACATTCAGCTGATAGGGCATCCTCTGCAGCTGGCACAGTTCAGAAGTTTGCATACTACAACTTCCACACAATACCGGATCCAGGAGAAAAGGCGCCGTATGGAAAGGCCGCATTCATCGATCGTGGAAAATGAGTGCAGTGTCTGTCATCTTCAGGATCCCGAAGTGGATTTGGACAAGGAAACCGAGTGGGTGCAGTGCAGCCGTTGCCCGCGTTGGACGCACTCTCAATGTGCAAATTTCGGAAACGAGGAGAATTACGTTTGCGTCCACTGTTTGCCTTGTACAAAGTAAAAGCAGATAATAAATGTTTCCATTTCTACTTTACAGACAGAACACGGCAAAACATCACAACGTCTAGGGTGCTGGAAGCTGATCGATCCACCGTTATGACCGTAGAACTTCGGCACGGAAGTGTGCATGAAAGGATCATTTCGTACCACCGAACCACCATCTTTCAATACAATTCTTATTCTTCATTTTGTCCTCCATTTTGCCTTCTCTACGGAATGGGTCCATCAGTTAGGTGCAACGTATTACGATGTGGGTGGTTTATGTGTAGGCAGGTGCGCCTAATGGGCGTCGTGCTTCAGCTCGCGTAATTAGAGGTTGGCTTGGCTGCGCGCAATCTTACAATGTTGCGGTCAGGGAAACAAAATCGTATATATATATATATATATATATATATGCATCTGTATTTAGATACGTACGTAAGTACACATGTATACATTTACATATATATTTATATATGCATATATATACGTGTACTTACGTGTGCATAGATCCGTATACACACATATATATTCATATATAAGTAAATATATACACGTAAATAGATAAATATACAAATATGTACCTACGTGTGACTACATGCTTATAAACATATACATATATATATATATACCGAAACCGGTTCAAAGTTGGCGCGAAAACAATTATTAGAGTGATCCA
This sequence comes from Fasciola hepatica, assembly GCA_948099385.1. NCBI lineage: Eukaryota > Metazoa > Platyhelminthes > Trematoda > Plagiorchiida > Fasciolidae > Fasciola > Fasciola hepatica. The sequence continues at coordinate 5,043,315 of CANUEZ040000121.1, read as the reverse complement.
TATAAACGATCGCTGGCTATGTTTTTCTACAGCTGGCACTTTTGACTTTCATACCTCAAGTTTGTGAATATTTCATTTTACTGAGTAACGCTGTACATCATGATCATGCGCCTGCGCGTGTGTCTCGACCATAGGGGAGAAATATACCACTATTATTATTAATATTATTAAAATTGCGATAGAAGGGGACAAGAGTGCTTTTGTGACCTTTTTCTTAGTCTTCTGCAATGACATGGAAAGTGGGCCATGCCCGCATCTTCAAGGATAGTAGATTTAACCACTGTGATGTCTGGCCGATTAGGGATGTTGAAGACAACTGCATTTTTTGCATTCTGCAGCCGTCGCAGGATTTCCTATGCCACTGAGTCAGGAAACTGACTGGCTTCTATTAGGTTCTGGGGACCAGGGAGTGCCGAGGGCTCAAAAAGGTAGGTTAGTGGTGTTAGTTTTGATAATATATTATCAACCGACGCGATCTGGGTAGATATACTTTCCAAGTCACTTTCAATGGCACTGGCCCTTCTGCTGGCTTCCCCAAATATTTCTATCATGTTGTGGGTATCTTTGTGTTTAGGTCGTTTGGATTTCTGATTTGCTGTAGAGCGAGAAGCCATTGGTTGGGAACGTTTGCTAGTTGACCTTGCCATTTCTTTTTACAGGATATTGGTGGTGGGCGATATGATCCATGATGATGACCCACGGATAGACAACCCAAGGGCAGGTAAGTATAGCTACTGCTGTTTTTTGTAGCTAACTCTGGGCCGCTCACACGAACTATGAGGGACTAGTAGTTTGGATAAGGGGTGGAGTTCTTAAATATGGCAATGGTGGAACGTTTAATATAGGTTGCCGGTGAAATATTTCTAGAGTAACTAATATGAAAAATTAGCGAGATCTTCAAAGACCTCGCCGTGGTGTAGAGCAGCGGACGAGGCAATGGAACCACAAAGTGAAAGAGCCGGAAACAAAGTAGCAAGCTGGAAGCACGAAGAAAAAAAAGACGGATGCAACCACGCAACCAGCCGCAACACCTGACCACACCAAAATGTATCGAGCCACTGGATTGGCGAGTCTCCTAGATCCCTATCCTGAAGTCTACCACCCCTTCTTTGACCATGTCCACTCGTTGGGATTTTCCTATCTTTTTCCATGTGAAGGACCAACCACCCCAACCCACCTTCCAACCACCACTTTCCCAGGAGAACAGCTCACGCCAAGGAAGTTTGCCGGTGGGCAAGCGTAATACACGTTACAACCAGTACTTGTTTTATTGGCAAAGCATTGGCTCCAAATACACCACACCTGGCACGGCTTCTCTGCAATACGGTTTCCTATTATTGTTTGCTTCCTTTTTGTCATGTACTAGTTGCACTGCATTTTTGGAGGGAGGTCGCAGCAAATCACAGTAGCTGACTAAGGAGATTGACCGGCGGCGGCCGTGGCGGCGGGGCTCGAGCATGGGACAAAAGTTCACTATGATGACCATCCAACGACCGGCCGGCAGTACTGCAGAAGAACCAATGCTCAGATAGGACTTAAGAATGCGGGCACGTATCAAGACGTGATACACGCGTGTGGACCAAAATGAATGGCCATCTTCGACTGACCCAAGCCAGTGGTGACTAATGACATTAAAGCCAATCCGGATCCAAAGTTGTGAAAACTTGGTAGGACTCCAAGTGAGTCTTTATCGCTTCTCGTGGCAGAAGTTCGGACTCGCCAGAAGAAAATCATGGCCAGAACCCAGATGGATGAAGCCATCGCCTTTATCAGCGAGATCGACAAGGATAAAAAGGGCCATAAATACGTCTTCTAGAATCTCCCAAAACAGCCAAATTGGGCAATAAAACCCTTTGTAAAGTCCAGCCACCGGAACCCTCGAGCGACGCGTAGCGACTAATTTCGACACAATTCAAAACAAAGTCGATTCCAAATAGCTACGATGCTATATACAACAGTTAAATAATTTGACAATAATCAAACCTCAATAGTGTTCCTTCTGGGCTCTTTCGCTCCAAATTGGACAACAAATCAGCAACTGCAGCCGGGTTACAGCAAGAGGTTAGATACAGAAGATGAGAATACCGAATACAGTCACAACGAAATTCAAGCTGAGCGACTCTCGCTCGAGGCGACGGTAGGAGTCCGGTTTGTGACAAAGATTTAGGGAAATAAAACAAACAATCATAATTCCGGCAAAGATAGTTCATACGAATGATAGGTGTCGTTTGTAATATGGATGCTGATGCATGGAATTGGGTTCCCTGAACTCCTTTACACCCTTAGCAACCACCACAAGGTCCATTCAGCATGTGCTTCGAAGCAGCTGAAACAAATCCCGATGACATTCATCTTCGGGCCTAGATGAACTGCTATTGGTGGGAAGATCTCTTGACATGTAAACAAATGTCAAGGCTGCAGTCAAAAAAGTCATCCGGTGGAACTGCACACGAGCGAATGGCGGCTGAAATCCGGCCTAGTAGTGTACGCTCAGCTTCCGTGCTCAAAACGGTTCCGGTGCAAGTCTGACCTTGAGAAGGAGACCCCAGATAACCAGACACACGAAGGGGGAAAAAAACTACAGGTTGTGTCCGGGGTGCTTATTGCAGCCACATAATCGGGTTCCTGTCAGCTCGTTTCGGAGAAAGCCTACATCTGCTTGGAAAATTCTAATTCCTAGAGAGAAGAACCGGCTGCTCCGTCGGACCTAATGTGAGAACATCGAGGGCAGCCAAATAAGTTGATAATTCGGGGTTGCACACTGTCTTTGATTTATGTCCTACTGTGAACCCACTGTTTTCTGTGAAGCCGCCATAACCGGCCACATATAACGTCAATTAAGAGAAAGGAAGTTAATTAGACCATTTACAAGAAGAATGCTTGAGATTTCTGGGTGAATCGTACTCCAGGGAAGTGCACACTGCAGAAGGGGTTTTTCTTTGAAAGCCCCAACCGGAGCATTAAACTGAACGGTATGAAAATAGGAGTCATTGGCACGAATTCTGTTCTGTTTGTCCTTAGAACACTCGTGCCTCGGGACCACAAAAATGTCATTCCGACAAACACAGTGATAAAAAAGACATAAGAAAATGACCGGGTAAATTGAACTAGCCCAGCATTTTTCCTCTCACTAATTCTATGTTTTACTGTATTCTTCCCCTCTCCTCGTTTTGTAGTTTTGGTATTTGCATTGGCAGCTTGCCTGATCTCAAGTCGGTGTGTATATATGGCCTGAATCAAAAGGCGGCGGAGCCTAGAATCAGCGGGGAAACGTGACCAAGACAACAGTGACGGAAAGTACCTTCTGTCACGCGCGAACTGATTGTTGACCCTATTTTGCCTCTGCTGGTACCTTCCGATAGATCCGTCTTTTGGGTTCAGCCCTTAGCCCCATACACTAGTGAAGAAAACGAAAGATGAAAGGGGCAGCATTCTTTGGGCTGGAGGATGCCCTGCTTAGGTAGGAGACGGCGGACCAATGAAGTACGACGGCTCCCCCAATGTCGAGAGAAACCCCAAGTCCTCCTCTCATACTTCCATATAGTGGTTTTTCGACCGGCTTGGTCTGGGCAGCCTGGCAGTATAGCACCTACGAGCAAATCACGGACTCAGGCTGTCTACCCCTACCTCCTTGTTTGTACCATATTTTGTTTGGTACAGTCTGAAATCAGGTGGGAGTGAAATTATATATATATATATATATATATATATATATATATATATATATATATATATGGACCAGTTAGTTAGGGTGTTCCCTCCGGGGGCGTGGTGGCTCGAACTAGATATAGCCCATCAACTGGATCGAGGAGACTGAAAGTCGTGTGGCCTCTGCTCACTGATATATCAGATATGAATACACCTCCGTCTTCTAAAATTCATCCTGTTTAGCTGATTTATTCGCGCGGGCGCACAAGCCATACCAATACGTCAAGATGTGGTCTCTTAATGGTGGTTCGGAACGGGTCCAGAGCTTTCACAAGTGAACGCGGTCGGTAAAACTTACTTTATTTCTTTTGAGAGGCCTCCACAATGAACAATTTCGCAGGTCGTATACTAGACGTGAGAACTGGCCGCCACAGATAGCAGCACCGCCTCATTCAAAAAATATTCACATTCTCTGAACTTTGCAGTTTCACACCTTTTTGTCATCCGTAATTTCTAATTCCGTTTTTCGTTTCTACAGACGTCATTATTTTGTCCCGGCCCGTTGTCACGCCTAATTGGGGTTTTGTGTGATCCTCCACTCCAACTTGAAGCCAAGCTCTGCGGTTCTCCTCCATATTGCAGCGAATCCTAGTGACAATTAACTGTAGCTATTAGATTGCACTCATATGCGAACATAAAGTATAGACAAATAAAGGCTAGTGGTCACAAACAAGATACTTGGGAAGTTAGCTGTCACTTGGATTGAAAAAAGTGGTTTCTTTCATACCACATTGAGTAAATAGTGGTCTTGGAATGTGGAGAACTTGTGATTTACCGCTATATGAATGAAAAACAAACGAAATTCGTCTGAGGAAAGCCGGTGGTGTTTGAGAGGTTTAGAGCGTTTGCCTACCTTAACGGAAGTTATGGATTCGAGTCCCATCACTGGTAGTAATCTACTATCGTCTGACTTGTTATCACACGACTTACTGGAACCATATGTGATTCACTACTCCAAGTCTCAGAGTCATGATGACAGTAGAAACAAATAGTGCACCAGATTAGGATTATGAAGTATACTCCTTCCATTTCACTAAAGCGGAGGCATTTGATAAAAATGTATTGATCAACCCAGTCAAGCTTTCCCAAATTCCCGAACAGATGTTTTTGGCAAAAAATGAAAGTGGTGTTAACATAACTCACGCCTCCCAGCTAAAAGAAAAAGAGAAGAGGGTTTTTAAATCCGGTCCAGAAAACATGAGATGACCGTTTTTACCCCAACCTCGCCGATTTGGCCGTGTTTTTAGAATCCATTCTGAGGAGGGAGTTCCCCTCAAGTGATTGTGTTTCGGTAACAAGCCCCTCAAATTACTATGGAATGTGGAAAACATAATAATGATATAGGTTTTGGCTGACTTGACATCCTCAGTTGATTCAAGTGGCAAGATCTTTAACCCTACAGGATTCGAACCCACGCGTAAAAGCCACCCAATTTTTGGTACTGCGCATGCTCTGCCATCTGACCTACGTGGTTTCCAACACCTCTTCTCCGAAGTCAACGAATGGTACCTTTTTGCTCAATTCTACATCTTGCCAAAGTGGCTTCGCCAGCCGTATTTCCACCTCCACTATAACTTGAGCAAAAACCCGATTCTCGCTACCGTCAGTTAGTGTTGGTGCTGCATCTCTGTGCGGTTTATTGGGCTGCCGTCATGCCTTAACTTTTGGGACGTATGCAGGGTCAAGGTTGCCGAATTCCGTGATAGATTTGTACCCCTCGCACAAGGATGACCCTGTTCTGGAGGACAGGGTCATTCAGTGCCCTCGTCGGGCCAGAAAAATAGGTATCTGGGAAGTTTTTCAACCAAAACGGTTATAATACTTATATCGGCGACAAGATCGCTGTTGATCTTGCTGTGGGTGACATCCGACGCCCAAAGTGTAAATCATTCAGCTATTTCCGTAAGGTAACAAAGGTCTCTATCATCGTTCCACTTTTCGAAGGGCATTGGTGTAAGCTGTTGCACGATCTTGTTAGAGTTTTGGAAGTACACCAGATGAGATAACGGAAAGAGTGATTTTGGTGGACGAGAAAGTGCACTACGACCAGGAATAAAAGATAAATTTGACGACCTTTTGAAGACCTACCATCCGAGAGGATTAGTTCGTGCCGTCCACTCACTTTCTCACGAGGGTCTCATCTGGGCCCGCATAACCGGTATACAGACTGGTCGTGGAAAATCCCCCCAAAAAGACTGCAACTCCATGTTTCCCCAACGTCACTCACCTATTTACACCATTGGCTTTTTTATGCACTGTATGCTTTTATGAACCAACGTTTATTTGTTTGCGCCCAGCGCGCTGCTCTATCATACCCTAATTCTGGACCTGCGTGACGTATGTAACGGCCGGTCGTGGAAAATCCCCCTTTTCCCTCGCGATTCAGTGTTTTTCCCAACATCACTCATTTCCATACACTATTTACTTGTCTTTACGAACTGGTTGTTTTTCTGGACCAATTGTTGTTTGTTCGCGCCCAGAGCGCTACTTTGGCACATCCTTGTTCAGGACCTGCGTGACGCACGTGCCGTCTGCTCACACGCTGCTATTCGGTTTCTCGTTGTGGAGTCCTTGTGATTGTATTATTGAGGTTTGTATATTGTTTATGTCATTGTTTATTGTAATAATCTAGTATCGTAGAATATCACGGATAATCGTCTTTTGATTTCGGGATCCGTTGCAAATTTGGCTACGTATTGCTCAAACGTTCGTAACAATACTCAATAGATCAATTTGGAACGAGGAAAAATCACGCAAAATGCCAAGAAAAGGATCAAAAGCAGTCGAATCCGGACAGGAAGTAATACGGCAAGTCTCCGGGGTGGTTTTGGGTACATATGATTCTTTAGTTAATGCTAGATCGCCTAGTCCTGTCAGTGCTAGTTCATGTGTTATTGAGAACAATATTGATCGTAAGGATGTCGATTTATATAAGCTGAGAATACTAGAGCTAGAGCAACAGTTACTTTCGGCTAGACTACAGGCGCAGGAAGCAGAGAAGTGTACACAGAAACAGCGAGAGCATGAGACCAGCGACTTCGACACTTCCGATGGGTTAGGGTGCAATAAGGTAGGGAACCCCACGCCGGTCGCTGACTACAAACCACCATCGATCGATCTGCCTAGAGTGGAGTTAACGGTTTTTAACGGGCGAGCTGAGCAATTTGGCAAGTTTGTCAAACAGTTCGAGACGTTCGTTGAAAATAAGGTAACCGACCCTGGGCAAAGGCTTCTTTACCTTACTCACTACTGCCGAGGCCGAGCAAGAGAAGCTATCGACGGGTGCACCATGCTCGACCCAGAACAAGGCTACACAAGGGCAAGGAAGATTCTAAGGGACTTGTTTGGCCAACCTTTCAAAGTAGCCCGTAACCTAATAGAGGGCGTGCTGGCAGAGGCAAAGAGAACCAAGGGCGACGTCTACACAATGGCCGACCTGGTGATTAAGATGCAGAACTGCTCAATAGCCCTCGACCATTTAGGTTACAGGGCTGACCTAGACGCCATGCACACTTTGGAAGGCATAGTCCGTCACCTCTCTCCCGAGCTACAGGGTCAGTGGGCGGAAGAAGCAGAACGGATAAGCCGAAGCGACAGAGAAGCCAACTTCGAAGACCTGACTAAATACTTAGACAGGCAAACGAAGATAGCTGACAGCAGATTCGGCCGACTCATCCGGGACAGCAACCGAGCAAACAAGCCCAGTACTAGCCAAGTCCAAACCCCTGTACGGGAACATCCAAAGTACCAGCCTTGGACCAGTACACACGTCATTTCACGAGATGCTACGGCGAAACCAAATTGCAGATCCTGTGGTACTAGTCATGGCCTACCAGAATGCCCCAAGTTCAGCAACGCCACAATAGACGAACGGTGGGGAATGGCGAGGATGGCAGGAGCATGTTTTATCTGTCTCAACACCACGCACCGGGCAGCAGCCTGTAGAACAAGGAATCGATGTGGTTACGAGGGCTGCACGGGCAGACACCATCGGCTGCTGCACCAGGCGAGAGTAACCATATCCGAGGCGAGTGCCAAGCCCAGCGTGATTTGTCCAACTTCACAATCTGCCAGTAAACCGGTACGTTTAGACGTAGTGGCCGTGGGAGTAGTGACTCCGACTGGGATAGTCAAGGCGTTGGCTTTCGTTGATAGTGGATCCGACACCACTTGGTCGGTGAGCTTCTGGACGGATTCAACGATAGTACTTTACTATATCAACAACGTCCGGAGCCGGTTTAGTACTTTCGTTGCTAACCGGCTCACGATTATCCACGATGAATCAGCCACGCACCAGTGGAGTCAAGTCAGGTCTGGCGATAATCCGGCCGACCTGTGCTCCCGAGGTGCGAACAACTTCAGGCAACTGGACACGTGGACGAGAGGGCCAAACTTCCTGCAATTGCCCAAACAGGACCGGCCCGTGTTCGAATTAAAACCCCCTACGGAATTGGAACTGGAGATCAAAGGCGTAGTGATAGCAACCAACGTCGTCGAAGCGTCATCCATTCTATCGCGACTGGTCAGGTTTTCTTCCTGGATGAAGACGCTTCGTTCGCTAGTTTGGTTAACCAGGTTCAAGAGAAATTTACTAGTCATGAGAGGGCTACGGCCCTCAGGTCGGATACGGGTATGCCCGATAGGTCCCAATGAGCTACAAGCGGCAGAGTACGATATTTTCAGAATGATACAACGCGAGGCTTTCGCCCGAGAACTTAAGAGGGCGGAAGAAGTGGGGCCGACCAATAAAGACATGCCATCTCCAAGAGGCGAGCTAAAGCGTTTAAACCCCAAATTCATTGATGGACTGCTGCGGGTGGATGGTAGGCTGACCAACGCCCACCTGAACTTCGACACAAAGTATCCTATACTGCTGCCTGCGAGACAACCTGTAGTAGATTTAATGATTCAACACGTCCACGCCATGGAGGGACATGCCGGGGGAAGTCACGTGGCGAGCATCATCCGAAAGCGTCTTTGGTTGTTGAGAGGACGAGGGACTGTAAAACGCGTAATCCGACGGTGTGTGCAATGCAGGAGACGCAATGCCGCAGCAGGAAAACAACTCATGGCCCCACTACCAGAATGCAGGGTGACTACGGGCTGGTGGCCGTTCAGTGACACCGGGTTGGATTATTTCGGGCCCTTGTGGATCAAGTGCGGGAAAAGATTAGAAAAGCGATACGGATGTATCATGACGTGCATGAAATCACGTGCGGTACACCTAGAAGTCGCACATTCGATGACGACCGATTCGTTTCTACGGGCCTTGCAAAGATTTATCAACCGAAGAGGCGTACCGGCCGATATATACTCAGATAATGGATCGAACTTTGTGGGCGCTCAACGGGAATTGCAGCGTTGGCACAAGAACATAAACAGGGACGAACTGCAGAATCGAACCGTGGCCTACGGCATACGATGGCATTTCAACCCTCCACAGGCCAGCCACCGAGGCGGCATATGGGAACGCATGATCCGGTCCGCCAGACGGATATTGCTGTCAATCATGGAGCAGCAGCCGCCCGACGACGAGACGCTGAACACCGTCATGACTGAGGTGGAGCGAATCCTGAACAACCGCCCCCTGGTTCCAGTAATGAACGGAGACCCCACCCACCTGGCGCTCACCCCAAACGACCTATTGACGCTAAGGTCGAACGAGGGTTTCCAAGGGCCGGTAAGCCTCCGCGGGAGCTACCTCCACGGATGGAAGCAAGCGAACTATCTGGCCAAGGTCTTCTGGAGGCGATGGCTACGGGAGTACCTACCGGCTTTGCAGACTCAACAGAAGTGGCTGGCCAAAACAAGACCATTCAAAGTTGGGGACGTGGTTATGATCGCCGACGAACGCGCACATTTCAGCGCTTGGTCTTCGGGAGTAGTTACGGAAACCATCAAAAGCATTGACGGAATGATAAGAACGGTGAAGGTGAAGACAGCTAACGGAGTGCTCATTCGTGACATACGCAGTATTAACCTACTCGGGAGCGAAAACGGAGGAGCTGATAACCCTGAGGCCTAGTAAACCTTTTTCACACCAGTAATCGAGGTAGATAAAAAAACACCATATATACCACACGGTCTCCGTCAAACACGTTAAGGTGCTCGCGGTCTTTTCGTTGACATTACAGAAGGTCCTTTCCGATATGTGGTGATGAATGCGATTCCATTGTACATCCCGATACATACACGCATGCACGACGCACTCTACATCCCGTAAACCCATGGAACATGTGACAGTGTTCGTTGTTTTGCTTTTTGTTGACGCTACCGAATGCCCCTTGCATATGTGGAAGTAGCGGAGCTCAGGTCACACCTACATGCTACATTTTACTCGTTTTCTTGCCACGCGGTCTTTTGTTGACATTGCAGAAAGTCCTCCTTTGATGTGTAGTCATACCTATGATTTCACTGTAACCCCGGCATACACACACACGCACTCACACACACACTCAAGCACGTTCATCCAGGACCGGACGGCCCCTTACGAGGGCAACGTCTATGTGACCATTCACGCCCGCCATCGGTCATTTGGTCTTGTGGAAGATGTAGACTAGCCTCACGTCTATGTATCCAATGGATTAGGTGCGACCAGTAGTAGAAAGTTGACGACGAGCATTAGACGCGCGCACTGACAGCAGGGCCTAGGTAGGTAGGAAGAATCAGTACCTTTATACCGAACCTTTGACTCTGCTAAGGATCCAGGAGGATTTTGGTGGGCGGTGTAACAGCCGGTAGTGGAAAATCCCCCTTTTCCCTCGCGATTCAGTGTTTTTCCCAACATCACTCATTTCCATACACTATTTACTTGTCTTTACGAACTGGTTGTTTTTCTGGACCAATTGTTGTTTGTTCGCGCCCAGAGCGCTACTTTGGCACATCCTTGTTCAGGACCTGCGTGACGCACGTGCTGTCTGCTCACACGCTGCTATTCGGTTTCTCGTTGTGGAGTCCTTGTGATTGTATTATTGAGGTTTGTATATTGTTTATGTCATTGTTTATTGTAATAATCTAGTATCGTAGAATATCACGGATAATCGTCTTTTGATTTCGGGATCCGTTGCAAATTTGGCTACGTATTGCTCAAACGTTCGTAACAACGGACGCGCTTCTTTCTAGCACGTCGCAATTTGGTTCTCGTTTTCTGAGTCCCTGCGTTCGCAAAAATGAGATTCGTATCTTTTTCGTGTCATTATTCATTTGATAATCTAGTATCGTAGAACTTCATAGATAATCGCGTTCGGACTTCGGGATCCGTTGAGAACTAGGCTACGTATTGTGCAAAGGCGCCTCACAGTGATAAACTGATCGATTTGGATCGATAAAATATGAAACATTCCAAGGAAGCGATCGAATCATTCGGAATCTGGACAGGAAGTAATACGGCGAGTCACTAGGGGAGGGTTTGGGTACTTTTGGTCCCTTAGTTAGCACTGGACCACCTAGTCCTGCCAGCGAAGGCTCACGTATAACTGAGCGTAGTATGGATTGCAGGAATATCGATCTACTTTAGTTAAGGATATTAGACTTAGAACAACAAATGTTATAGGCTAGGCAACGGGCCCAGGAAGCAGACGATAAGTGCAGACAGAACGAGCGTGAGCGAAGGGCCAACGACTATGCTCTATCCGATGGACAGGGACGAATTAAAATATGAAACTCCGAGCCGGTCGTTGATTATAAAACATCGACTCCACCAACGATCAATCTACCAAGAGTAGAACTGACAGGTTTCGACGGGCGATCCGAACACTACTGCAAGTTTGTCAGGAAATTCGAAACTTTCCTCGAAAACTAGATAACCGACCCCGGGCAAAGGCTTCTGTGCCTGACTCATTACTGTCTAGGCCGAGCAGGAGAAGCCATCGATGTGGGTACCTCGCTGGACCCGGAACAAGGCTACGCCCGTGCAAGGAGGATTCTGCGAGACCCGGTTGGCCAGACGTTCAAGGTAGCTAGTAATCTAATAGAGGGCATGATGGCAGAGGTCAAAAAACCAAGGGCGTCTTCTATACAATGGCCGACCTGGTAATCAAAATGCAGAACTGTTCAATAGCCCCCGACCACTTAGGTTACAGGGCTGACCCCGACACAATGCATACATTGGAGAGCATGGTCCGTCACCTTTCTCCCGAACCGCAGGATTTGTGGACGGGAGGGGCGTACGTATAAGCCGAGGCGACCGCGAGGCTGACTTCGAAGGCTTGACCGAAAACTTGGACAGGCAAACCAAGATAGCCGACGGTAGACTTAGCCGACTCATCCGGGACAGTAACAAGTAAAAAACCAGCACTAGCCAGGCTCAAACCACTGCTCAGGAACAGCCAAAATATCAGCCTTGGATTAATGCACACGCAAGTTCACGCGAGGCTCTAGTGCATTCAAGTCGCAGGTCCTGTGGCGCTAGCCACGGGCTACTAGAATACCCCAAGTTCATCAGTACCACGATATACGAACGTTGGAGAGTGACGAAGACGACAGGAGCGTGCTTTGTATGCATCAACACCACGCACCGGGCGGCAACTTGTTGAACAAGGACCAAATGTGGTCGCAGGGGTTGCGCGGGCAGACACCACGGATTGTTACACCAGGCGAGAGAAACTATACCCGAGGCGAACGCCAAGCCCCGTGTAATTTGTTCAACGTCGCGGTCTGCCAGTAAACCATTACATTAAAGAGTAGTTGCCTTTGAAGCGATGACCCTAACTGGGGCGGTCAAAGCGTTGGCCTTCGTCGACAGTGGATCGGACACTACCCTAGCAAAAGAGCGGTTTGCCGACAAACGCCGGCTCGCTAAAAGCAAGACGTCGTTAGCAGTGAACACAGTGGGCGGAACACAAGTAGCGACTGCCCGTCGGTTAAGATTACAGCTCGTCTCCTTAGACACTAACGAGGAAATCTAATCAGCGGAGCCTTTTACATTAGCTGATCTCCCCATGTGAGCACCAAGGTCAGTGAACGCAATTTTGACTAAGTGGTCCACCTGCAGGATGTAACCGTCGTAAACTGGGAAGACGACAAAGTGGGCTTCTTCATCGGCTGCGACGTACCAGTGGGGCACTGGGTACTTGACCAGAGAGTGCGTAACTACCAACACCTTATGCCATGCGCAAAGCGCTGAGATGGATATTATATGGTCTAATAGGGGCACGTGGTTCCATGAATTACGTACCAGCCGAAACGGACCGCATGGAGTATCAGTTGTGGAGGCTGTATGAAAAAAAGTTACACGACATTGGAGACTAAAGCTTATCATTGTCTCAGGGGGACCACTTCGCTCTGCATACAGTGCAGCAAGGAACTAAGGACCTTAAAAACCAGCTCGAGGTTCCCCTCCCATGGTGCACACAAGCTGACCTTTGGGTTGATAACAGGAACTATGTTCTGCAAAGTCTAATAAGACTGAAAGAAAGCTTCGTTCAAGACCAGGATCTGTGGGAACGATACACAAAATTAATGAAGGGAAACGAAGCTCTCGGCTGCGTTGAAAAGGTGTCTACAACCATCGGCGGTCAGAAAATGATCTGTTTTCTACTTCAACACTCAGTTACCAACTCCAAGAAACCCGGAAAACTGCAGCTGGTTTTCGACTGTGCGGCCACGTTCCACGGCAAGTCATTGAGAGGTCGCCTACTGCAAGGGCCTGACCAGACCACGCCACTGATTGAAGTTTTGCGCCATTTTAGAATGGGTAGAGTGGTCTTGTCTGCCGACATCAGGGAAATGTTTCACCAGATAAAAATACCGGCGCAAGAGCGAGGTGCTTTGCGTTACCTGTGGTGGGAAGACAACAACCGGATCAACGTAGTGATAAATTAAAGGACGACTGTCCACCCATTCGGAGCCATATCATCACCGTTCTGTGAGAACCACGCCCTTTGAGACAGGTTTTCTTTAGGTGCGGGAGTTTGCCATGAATAGAGCTCCAGTTGGATAAGTCTAAAGACATACCGTTTGAGGGAGGTGGTATAGACACACCTGGAGGGGGGTAGCTTAAGTTGGAAGGAGGCAGGCTATCGCGATTGGAAGGAGTGGAGACCATGGTCAAAGTGGAACATGTTGATGTTGAGGCTAGTAGAGGTTCAGATGGGGAGGCTTCCAGCCAAGCTGGAGTAAAGTTTGCAGTGAGAAGGACTGTTGATCGGTAGAAAACTGGGCATCAACGGAGGGGGCAAGTTGGGTGGAGCACCAAATATAGAGCAGTTAGTACCGGGAGCAGTGGAGATAGTCGTCAGGTGAGGAGTACGACGTGAGGCAGAGTAGACGGCTTGTGGAGGCCGTATTTTGGCATTGTCAGGTAGTGAACGCGGTGAATTTATAGGGACCACCGATGCATAGGAGCAAGGGATACTCTTTGGGGTCGAAACCGGATTCGGTGAGGTAATGGAGTAGATTCAAGCGGAGCGGTTTGTGAGAAGGGTGGGAAGACTAGTCGACATGTTCCTCTGGACGATGAGTATTGTATCACCGGGGGGAACAGGCAGCGAATTAGAGTTGGGGGTGTTACAAGAAGGCGATGAAGTGGGAGAGCAAGGCAATAGTTGGCGTCTTCTACTGGGTGGCAGTAAGAGGGGAGAAGCGTAAATGTCTAGATCAACAGTGATGGGATCAGACTTCAAAGAGCTCAGTGCAGGAGCAGGTGATGAGGCAGTGGGTGGTTGTGAAGAGGCAGGAGGTGCGTGTGAAGACAAAGCAGTGGGGACTGGAGAAGAAGCGATGGAGCGATCAGCTGTCTGTGTTGAGGGCTCAGGATTATCGGGAGTCTTCCTCGTGGGGAAGGTCGAGGGAGATCTTGTAATTTCCCGTTGAAGAGGGGTTATATCTTTGGCTATTTTTATGTTTTATGGGGGAATTAGAAGCTATAGTGTTACGCATTTTAATGAATTCTTTGGCAGGTAGATCATTTACAAATTTCATAAGCATTGGACAACTGAAGCGCTGAACGCGCTTAGACAGCCTTGATATTTGACAAGGAAGGTGGGCCATACCACACGCATTCAACAATGTATGCTTGGCATGCTCGAGGGATATCCTCTCTGGGACATTGAACACGACCGCATTTAGAGAGTTCCTCACTTTTATGAGAACTTCAGACGCGACAGAGTCGATAAAGCGGCCAGCCGCTGTCAGGATTTGTAAGGTAGAATGTTCGATGCTTTCGGTGATGCCCAGTAGGGGGCGAGTTTAGATACCATATCTTCCACATTTAGCAGCTGAGACTTTATATCTGAGATGCTTTGGTCTAAAACAGCTGTTCTTTCCGCCGCCAAGCCCACAAAGTCACAGAGGTCACAGAGGAGTTTGAAAAAGCCATTTTTTTCTAGTAACCGGAGTATAAGTGGATGGAGCATTATTGGAAGTCTTCTTTACCATAAGTGGCATTTTGAAATATCAAAAAGGCGCTGTGAGTGAGGCGGATAAGTGACGGCAAACCGGAGCCAGATTAGAATTTACCGCTGAGAAAAAATTCCCTGAATTTCTCTGGGTTACCGCAGTGCTCCAAGAACATACTTCTTTACAATTTTCCCCCCTTTTCCTCTTGCTCAAACATTTACTCCATCTGCATAACCTCGGTGGGTCTCCGGTTTCCTTGGCTTGCATCATTCTCGTTCATAATGCGTCCTTGGCACTGCGTTAATGATTTTTCGATATCTCCACCGCGAACCAGTGCCCAGGCCGGAATCAAAACCGGTTCAAAAGTGCCGCGCGAAAAATTATCAGAATGATCCATTCAAACTGTTGCTGGCTTTGTTTTTCCATCTTTGATACTCTCGACCTTCATATTCTGAATTTGTGAATATTCCATCTTATTGAGTAACGTGTTACACCATGATCATGCGCTACAGCGTGCAGCTCGACCATGGCCGAGAAATATACCAGTATTATTATTAGTGATTGAAAGTGACTCGGAGACTGATGCATTTTTGGTGTGTGAACCTCTCAATGTCCAAGAGCTGCTACACAGCAGTCATCCGGCCACTGTGCCATCCTCGAGAACCAGCCTGCGGTCCAATTTGTTTTATGTTAAATATTCGCAAATGTGGAATAAACTTGCACCAAATGTCCGTGCAATAGGCCACTTGCCGAGATTTAAAGAGGAATTAAACAAACGGCCTGATGTCCTGACACTCGTATTAAGCAATGATCCATACACTTCGGAGGAGCGAGCGTGCGAAGTTGGTTTGGGCTAATGACACGCGGGTCTGAGTCGGGAGCCACGAGACCTACGTACCACAAAAGTCGCCGTATATACCACCCAGGTTTTATTGATCTTTCGTGTACAACCTTGTGTTTTGCAAAGTAAAACCATCCACCAAGTAGTTCCAATTTCTAGATACTAGAGGTTCCCCTTTACCACTGACCGTTGATCCCCAGCTGGGAGCACCCCAGACTGCGTTTTTCTATTTTTACCTTTCCAGACAACCACTGATGGTGCCTTCCCTTCGATGGCTCGGCATAATACCTGGCCCACATTTACCGCTGAAAATTCGATACCTGCTCGTCATTTCGTCACTACCACATAGAACCCGCTCTCTAGGACCCCTCGCAACCTGGTCGCAAGCTTCTGGACTATTCGATCTCTATGTGACAACGCCAACATCATTCCAGCGGAGCCCGTCGGGGCGGGGCGCGGTCAGATCCACCGCTTTGGCCGGCGCACATCGGGCGTGCAGGACGTCTGCAACGATGTGCGGGTGCAGCTAGGATGGCGGATCGCACCTCCTGTCACCAAAAATGGTTTCTGGTTGGGTGTCCAGTGCACATTCAGCCCCACTCACCAGCCCCGGTTGCGGCAAAAAACAACAACATTTATTCACCCGAAAAGCTGCAAATATGGAACTATCTCCCCCAGTTATCGCCTATTTTTCATCGTACTATTCTCCATCTTCGCCACCTTAACATACCGCTTCTTACGTCCGAAAAACCCTACCTTCCCTAGTACATAATTATCGCGGAGTTAAAAAAACCGTTTCCGTACTCGGCTTACCGTTCATGATTCTTTTTCCTGAGGATTCGTGCCAAACCACCCGCTTGTCCCTATCGCAAACTCAACCAATCCCCGAGATAAAACTCGCTCTTTTTTATCACAGTTATCGATAGATTTGCAAAAGTCACATTTAATGTTGCCATACACGTCCGTTCCACAAAGTCCAAACAGTATATTTCACTGAGGAATACTTGTCTCCAGAGCATCCCATCAGCCGGCTATATTGTGATAGTTCACTCTCTCTATCAGTCCTTCTGTTCGCCCATATGGCTGTAGCATCACAATATCCTCACCTTGCAAAGATTCATGCATTTCCCATATACTGACATCTGTGTCGCAGCTTTTGATCTTTCGCCACCACAGGATCCATTTCTTACAAAGAATACCAACAGATAGCATTTCGCCTGTTAACTACTTCACCGTCCAACTTCGTAAACGTATTCATCGGTTGTTTGAAGCTTTTTCATATCCAGTATTCTATCTTGGCAAATCCTCCCAGACAATTTTGATTCTTGCATCTCTCTGGTCTTCATGTTCAGCCCTTAGATAACGATAATCAAACGTTAAAACTTACCTGTCATTTAATACGCATCTTCGCAAACCGTGTATCTGCGACTATCCTGGCTACACATCACAAATTGATTTGTCGCCTAGTTCCCATTTCCATTTTGGTGCATCACATTCCACCTTTCTGGAAGTAAACGATGTGCGCAGCGAATACATGTTTACATCCGGCCACTTCTTTCACCATCACCAAGACATTCTCTCTTTACAAATGAGTCCTTCACTGGATATTTAACTGATTCAGCCGATATTTGATCGCTGAACGTTATAAGTGTAATCTTCGAAAGACTTTCCTTGTTCTTTGTCTGTAAATTCATTCCTTTCATCGTCTGATTTCCAATCAAAAGCCGTGCCATACTCCGAGGAGGGCTATAGCTGGTTCATGTCTCACTTTGAAGAGTCTTTCTCCTCAAGGTGAACAAAACTTTCGTCAATTCTGTTTGATTCTCTCGTTGCACAGTCCCTCTTTTTTGTAATATTTCAGTAAGAGTCCACTACCTCCGACCACCTCCATCCTGACTTTGCCGAATTGGCCACCCGACCTTGAGTTCAAATTTGCCGGGCGCCGCCTTAAAGAGTAACTTAAATACTTTCTTTTGTACAATATCGGGTGCATATACCTGAATCACCCTCTTGGAATTCGGACACTACGTCCAATTGTACCGTTTGATCTTGCGTTACAGCATGCCTCGGGTTATACGAAATAAACCATTATTATTATTATTATTATGGTGTGTGAACCTCTCAACGTCCAAGAGCTGCTACACAGTCCTCAGATGTCAAGTGGCTCCCGGAACCCTGCTTATCCACGACCCACCCATTTAGCACCGCCCCTTAGTTCGAGACTTTTGCCTTCATTACTCTTGTACCTTTAGGTTTCTCAAGTACGTTCCCATCCGGATTGCCAAGACGAGAAGAAACACTGGTCTAATTTCCAGAACTTTTCGGTCAAACGATTGCAAACCGCCCAGTTACTAGTCTCTCGCCAGACCTCTCCTTGAAAACTGTTCACTATCTTCACCAGCATGACGGAACCTGACCGCATTTATCTAGAGTCCGTGCCTCACCAGTTCACCAAACCATTAGTTAGATATTTCTCCAATATGTGTAACGAGGATCGATGCATCCTACTTAGTCTTGATCCTACATGGTTGCGTCTCGTGAAACTCAGTCTATGCTTTATTTTTAAGTAATACCAACGTATGGCCCTCTCATGTACTGAATGCATTCGTCCCACTCCCCCTTCGAATTATGCCCTACTCCACCGCTCACTGAGGTTCTCTATTCCTAGACCAAAACAGGCTCTCAGATCTGAATTTTCCCTGATAAGATACTCAAAGTTATGGAATAAACTCCCGGTAAACATCAAAAAGAGTCTCTCTATCTCTCAGTTCAGAGGCCCGCTGGATCACTTCTCAACTGTTTCCTCTCATTTTTGGCGGGGATTCGACGAAACACACTCGGCAATGGTGGGTGCTTAACTGGTGTGCATACCATTGAAGGGATTCTGGACGATCGATTGACCATGGCCATCGCATGTCCCGTGCAAACTGAACTGAACTGAACTGAACAATGTGGCCCCTCTTACAGGCCTTGGTGTCACCGAAGAGCTGGCCCGCGGAAACGGGTTTAACTACTAGGATTATGTTAACATACCCCGGAATTTTCAAAGCGAATAGCAATCTGTGGGTTGCCTCCATATATCAGTACAGGTTGCGCTAACAGCAGCTGGCTCACATATGCACCGAAAGTCGTCGAACTCTGTCTGAAGCGAGCGGCCAGCAATGAATTCACCGAGTGTTAGATTCTTTCCGTGTATCTGTTACCCACATTCTTTCCCTTCCCCACGGGAAACCAGAACATCCGCATTCACATAAGAAGGCTTCCCCTTGGCTCTTAGCGTTTACTTTTCATAATTTCTGCCGCCTTCACCTACAGCCAGGCCAACAACCCGACTGCTGTCTTTCTTTTCCCCCATTACTATTTCTGACCCTACCCTCTTCTATTGTTTTATATTTGTTCCTCAACTGGGTTTTCTTTCTCTTCTACCACTTCTCAGCCTAACCATTTAGCACTCTGGCTAAGCCTGCGCCTAATATCTCCATCATCAACCATTTGCTCTACAAAACTGCCCCAGTATCCACCCCTTAATCCCTCATAGATCGGCCCACAGGCCGTCAGGTAACATTATCAGTCTAATTTTCGGTAATACGTTAATCATAACCCTCACCTGGAACATTCTATAGACTGTTACGTTTTTCCTCTCTTTCAGAACACACCGGTTACCCGAGTGGCCCATCAACCAAATCGACGTTACCCTTGGATTACCTAACGGACTGAACGATTTAACCGATCGGATTGACCATGGTTAAACCCACAATCACACCTGATGACGATTTATATGGAGCACCTTACACGGCTGACCAGTGATCACAGTCCCGTAACCAGGGTTACAATCCATCATGATAGTCTCACCGGGCCGCTGGATGGATTCCTGACATCATCCATCACCCCACACCACATGAGCATCCATTTTCCGTGCTCCACACAAACGGCTCAATTCATTCTGCGTTGCCGCACCGGGAACAATGATTGGAATGTGGCCCTCGCCATTGCGTTCCGTGCCTACTCTCCCTGTTCCGTCAGTCTGGCCCTTTTTGCCTGCTACCCCCATCATGCACTACCTGCCATCAACAGCAACCAATATCTTTATGAAACAAAATACCAACCACTTGGTTATTCATTCTTTTGTCACGTATTCAGTAAATCTCACCCTTGTACTCTTTCAACTTCCGCTGTTCTCTCGGGTCTGGCCTCTCCCAGTCACCGCTGTCTTCCTTCCTCTTCACCACCTGTGCACATTTGCCTGGTTGCATCAGCAGCGTTTGTCTCCAACAGAGTGTTTCCTCGACGGCTTCTCTTCGAAATTCCCCGTTCTGCGTCCATTCACCACTGACGCTCCTAAAAAGCACACTGTATTCCGGGTGAAGATTTCTGCCTTCTTGTGAGTTTTCATACTACATCGAAATTACCTATACAGAAAGGCCAATCTGATTGTTCTATTCGACTCACTTGCATTCGTATCACAGGCCCCCTCCACAATGAGTTACCCAATGGAGGATCAATCTTCTCTATATCCTGCAGGCATCTCCGACTGCACTTTGATAACACCAGGTCAGCTCTATTTTTAATTTTCTTTTGGTAAAACTCTCAACCAGTTTCTCGATATTGATTCCTCAAATACCCAGTTGGTGTAACACCGCGTCTCTTTCTACACTCCCCGACCTTCTATGAACCTCTCCTTCACTCCTCCGCTCTCTCTCACTCGATTTTCATCGACTGCATACCAAATTCCGTAGGTCGCCGTGACCCATTCTGGACTACCGGATCCGTCGTGGACAGTTATTGGCAGCCATAGGGCAAGTTTTGTATTGTTCCTGCCTCAACTCCCTGTCCATGCTGTGATGTTCGACACCAGTTGCTTTATGGCTTCTTGCAAACACTGCACTTTTACCACTTTTCAGTATCGCCTTTATCTGCATTCCCACGTCTAGCCGGCTAACTACAACGGCCTTGTCTCGAATTCGAAACTGACTCACAATAGACGCGTTGACCCTCTCCACTTTAGTTCACTTAAACGCTGCCCAAGTTTACTGTTCTATCGCTGCAATTGTGTGAACCTTGAACCTCAAAGTTGTGATACTCTCACATTGTACTCTTTGATCATGCCTTGTGCATGTGTCTTGACCACGATCAAGAAATATACCATTATTACTATTATTATTTTCATCCTAAAAGCCGCCACACCACCGATGAGGAAACGGTGACAGGTCTGTGGCTGTGGCACATGCAAACCATAAGAAAAAAGCTCAGTCGAGCGAAATTTTACCAGCCCCTTGTGTGTCTGTGAATCCTATTCTTCCATCTCGGCTAACTGCCTTATCATTTCCACCCTACTTTTACCCGCCTTATCCCCCCCCCCAATCACCGCTCCATTACATTACTATCCGCCACACCAACTGCTCTATACCTCTACTGCCACCCAGTCACTCCCTGGGAACCATTTCCGTGCCTCACCTAGCTTCCCACTCCCACAGGACCCATCCACGTCTCTTAGCCTAGCACTACCATCCATCCGTGGCTGCTTTTTTCCTGCCGGCCCCCTCCGAGAATATTCCCCGCATTCAAACTACTCTCCTAAACAGCACCTCCCCAGCCCTCTTTCCTTACACTATCCCCCACCAGGTTATAACTCATCAAATCCGTGGAACAACTGAGGTCCTCCCCCCATCCTTGTCCTATTCTCCACTGGAATTACCACCTTCATCACTACTATCAAACCCCCCACCATATCCACCACCATCGAGGCTTGCATCGTCTCGTTCCGTCATACTCGTAAATGCCCGTTCATTACTGAACAAAACTGAAGCCATCCGTAGCATCGCTCAGCCCTCCAACTTTGATAATATCATTGTAACTGAAACTTGGCTAACGGATTCCTGCCCGTCAGACCGAGTCTTTCTAGTGGGCTACCAGATGTTCCGAAGGAATAGGCCTCGTCGTGGAGGAGGCTGTCTAATTTATGTCAAAAACACTCTTCAGGCCATTCCACTCTCACACACAGCTCTCAACGCCGTTCAGGATTCTCTGTGGTTAACGATTCCCTTACCTAACTCCTATCTTCATATTGGTTGCATCTATCGGCCACCTGGTTCCAACGCTATGGACCTTAACAAGATTATTGACGCGTTCAACTACCTTTCATTGCCGCCCTGTTCCTCCAAACTCATCGCGGGGGACTTCAATGCACCGGGCATCTGTTGGAATACTCTATCTGCCCCAAACAACTTATTAGATTTCATGTCATGCATCCGCGTAGGGCGCTGGATCCAACATGTAACAGTCTTAACTAGAGGTAACAACATCCTTGATTTGTTGTTCACGATTGGTTTATCTGATGTGTCAGCTAGTACGCTCGACCGCTTTCCAGGAAGTGACCACAGAATGGTGTCCTGCGTCTTCGCGGTTCCGCAAGCTTTCGATAAATCCCACCCACCCAATCGTTTCTCTTCAGCAGTCAACTGGGACAATCTTATCTGCACGCCTCGTTCGTTAGACTGGGACGACTTCTTCCTGCAAAGCGACCCCCAGCTGGCTGCTGATTCACTATATTCTAACCTATCATACTTGCTGTCCAAAATCACTACAACTCGCATCATATCAAACCGAGTCCGTAGTCCAGTCCTGAGCCGAATGCAAAACAAATATCTGAAGCTCCAGAAGGTGTATCACAACAGTAGTGACTTATCGTCATTCTTGCAGCTCCAACGTCTCTCGTTAACAATCAGAATTAAGTCTGACGATATGCTAAAAAAACAAGAAGTATCGGCCTTGCAATGCCATGATACTTCCTCAAAGTTGGCACGCCTAATGAAGAACAGAAATCAGAGCAAACCGGCAGGTATCCCCTCTCTCATTTTGGATAATAACGATCATATTACCTCACCTGTAGCGATAGCCCAGGCTCTTAATTCCTACTTTGCTGTATCCATGACTACGGACCCCCTTACTTTACCCCCATGCATTGACCCCGTCACCGAGCACTTACTGTCTGATTTAGAATTTACTCTAAAAGAGGTGACCAACCAGCTTATTCGTGTCCGGAAGTCCTCACACCTTGGCCATGATGGTGTTCTACCGACACTTCTACGCCTTGGAGGAACTGATATCGCAGCCCTACTATTGAAGGTCTACAATCTATCCATCAAGTATGGCATATTTCCTTCACAATGGAAGACTGCGGTCATCATCCCAATCCATAAGAAAGGACCAATACATGACCCCTCCAATTACCGCCCTATCAACCACACTCCAATTGCTTCTAGGTTGATGGAACGCCTCATCAAACAGCGGATGTCCCACTTCCTATTGTCCCATAACATCATCCATAGTGGGCAGCATGGCTTCTTAAAGTCACGTTCATGCATCACTTACCAATACGACTTTTTTAACCTCATAACGGTGGCCGCCGACAACAGCCAATCCATCATCATTATATACCTTGATATGACAAAAGCGTTCGACCGCGTCCCTCACGCTTTATTGCTAACCAAACTCAAAGCTCACGGCTTTTCCGGTTCGCTTTTAACGTGGTTAACATCATACCTATCGAATCGCTCACAAGTGGTTTCCATTGATGGGTGTTTCTCACAGCCTGCTTTAGTCACTAGTGGAGTTATACAAGGCAGTGTACTCGGTCCTTTACTTTTTCTCATCTACATAAATGATATATTTCCCATCTTGCACCATGGCACCCCATTCCTCTTCGCTGATGACGTTAAGACTGTCTATGAGTTTCCTCGTCAGAACCTCAACATTATGCTAGATGAAATTTCTAGTGACCTAAAGCGACTCGGGGATTGGTGCAATTCATGGAGTATGGACTTCTCGGCCTCGAAGAGCTGCTATACAACATTCAGATGTCAAGTGGCCTCCGGAACCCTGCTTATCAGCGACCTACCCATCTCGTACAGCCCTTTGGTTCGAGACCTTGGTCTTCATTATTCTTGCAGTTTTAGGTTTTCTGAGTTTGTTCCACTCCAGACTGCAAAGACTAGAAGAACCACTGGTCTCATCTCCAGAACCTTTCGGCTAAATGATTGCAAACTGCTCACTTACAAGTCTCACGCCAGGCCTCTCCTTGAATGCTGTCCTATTATCTTCACCAACATGACGAAATCCGACCGCATTTCTCTGGAGTTCGTGCAACCTCAGTTCACCAAACAATTAGTGGGATTTTCCTCCAGTCTGTGTTACAAGGATCGATGCATCCTATTCAGTCTTGACCCTCTATGGCTGCGTCGCATGAAGCTCAATTTATGTTTCCTATTTAAGCTGTACCACCGTACGGCCTTTTCGTGTACTGAACCTATTCGTCTCACTCCCTCCACGAATTATGTTCTACGCCATCGATCATTGCAGTTCTCTATCCCTAGATCAAAATTAGCGTTAAGATCTAACTTCTTCCTTATAAAATACTCAAAATTATGGAATAAACTCCCGCTAAACATCCGCGAGAGTCTCTCAATTTCCCAGTTCAGAGGTTCGCTGAATCACTTCTTGACTGTTCCCAATGTGATCCTTCTTACCGGCCGGACCGTCACCGAAGAGGTGGCCTACGAAAACGGGTTTGATTACTAGGATTATTGCACCAGAACTTTCATTTCTCGCCCGATGACAAACGCCAGAGCAACATACATCCACGTTCCTGTGCATGATAACAATTTTCTATAGTGCATCACCACTGATGCCCTAGCGATTCTTTCCGCATTCTTCCTTAATTGCTTCAGAACTTCTAATTGCGTGCAAACAATTAATCCTTTGAAATGTAGACGCAGCAGCCCACCCGGTTTACGCTATATTGCAAGCCCGAGGTAGTACTTATCAACCCTACGCTATTTAAACTCTCGAATTTAAACCCAGACCAAAATAGGAAATGTGCCACTGACCGTTCATATATACCCAACCAGTGTGCCAGTCACATTCGCTCACAGTCTGTTATTTCAAACCTATCTTATTGCATTGTTGCCAAACTGCTTTCTGTGTAAGCAAACGGTACTGAGGATTATCATTTCTAACTGCTCTAAACCGTGAGACCCTAGGTCTTTCATTAACATCCGAGCGATGCCATGCCAACGTGAAAAAGCATAAATCCTTTGGGATGCATACACCGTTACCAAACTAGTGTACGCAACTCCGTTAGTCTGCAGCAGTATAGCACAAATCCACCGCGAGCCTATTTTTACTTAGAATGTGGAGTAGGTGCCATTGACTGCTCAAATGAAACTTCATCCATGCTTCACTCACACAGACGTAACCAGTCCATTATCTATTGTCTTCATATATCATCATAACCCGCAGCTGGAACCACGTCCAGACCGCAACCCCCCTTTATTTCAGGTCTGTTGTCTCCCACTATCGCAGTCACCAAACCGGATAACCAAGGACGCCACTTTGACTCGTACGGACAGAGACTCAATAGAACCTCCCATAGCAACTTGGACCGAAATCAAGCCACCCGACAGGAAATACTCCCAATTGCTTATCAGATCATTCAGCTTTTTCTAAAACAACCAACACACATTCCAGTTCATGCGCATCTTGCTAATATACCACCACACTCAGCCGATTGACCGACACATACTTTGCCCTGCTAGACGAAACATACCCATATGATGTCGTACGTTACCAGAAACGACGCTGAATATCACTGAAGGCAAATGCGTCAACATATGTATATGTATATTTGTTAGTGAAACTGCATATTAACGCTCAAGTCCATGCGGAGATTTCACACTTTATTATCCGTTACCACAGTCCACCTTTCCTCCGAACCGTAGCCGGTTGGAAATTGACTCTCCACTCCTCGAAGACCCTCCAGTTGCGTTTTCTCATTTCTGAATGTTACATGTTACTGATCCTGAATCTAAACTCACCTTTTTATGGACTGCTGTTTCTCCCACATCCACCAGTGTTCACTTTCACGAAATTGGTCTCGGCACCGTTTCGAAACTCATTCCATTTATTGAACTCCGGTAAATCCGACATTCAGGGTCTGCATCGTCTTCATGAATAGCTACCCTCCCCGCATGCACCGACTTTCCCGAGAACACATCTCTACATTTTTTTTCTTTTCTTCTTTTTCTTCTTGTTCAAAATGTACTCCATCTGTAGAACCTTAGCAGGCCTCCGTTTCCCAGCTTGCATCATTCTCATTCATAATGCGTCCTTGAAACTGCGCCAACGGTTTTTCGATAACTCCACCGCGAACCAGTGCCCAGGACGGAATCGAAACCGGTTTGAAACTGCCGCGCGAACCATTAGTAAAGTGATCCATTCAAACTGTTGCTGGCTATGTCTATCTATCGCTGATACCCTCAACTTTCATACTTTGAATTTGTGAATATTCCACCTTATCGAGTAACGTGTCACACTATGATCACGCGCTAGCGCGTGCGTCTCGACCATGGCCGAGAAATATACCATTATCATTAATCCTGCCTGACCTTGAGCGGGGTGATAGCATGTCTAATGAGCTGTCAGCATAAAACCTGACCCTATCCCTCTCAGTGTAAACCCTCCTGGGTTATTTGCTTCATTTCCGGCCAGCTCGCTGATGTCAAATTCTGTTGGCCATGCGCACTTTTCAAAGTTTAATCATGTGAGGTCATCTATGCTCATAATCCTTCCTTTCGATACATGGATCAACTGACACCACCACTCGTTCATACTCAAGAATGATATGTAAACTAACCTCTCCAAGATGAACCTTGGATACCCACTTGTAAGTGGCTCGCGACCCAAAAAAGTCTCGACTCACCTAGGTTTCCGCGCGCCTGTCTCGTTTTCTCAGAGCTCACGAGGCCGAATGGGGTGATGGCGAACTGGACTCTCCACATATGATAATCCACCTCCCGTTGTAAGTTCCAACCACCCCGCACCCTCCGAAGCAAGCTTGGTGTGCGTGTTGACGTCAGCTACAAAACCACCATGGCTCTGACTCTTATCCGACTACTCTGTGAAAAGAGTCGACGCATCAGACGGTGGCCACAACTCATCATAGCAATAAACACGTGTATGTAAGTAGGAATGTATATACAAACATATGTATGAGGACATAGGGAAAACCGCCCGTATTTTTCGCTCATACCTATCTATTTTTCCTCATTGTTGTAGGAGGGTGGTATCTTTTATGTCGTAATATCCAACCCTCTCTAGTTTATGGCCCATCCCAACACCAACCTTTCGTATACCAAGACCCAACATCAACCCGCAGGATTAGACCCGCAAATACCACGCTATAGGATGTGTCATATACCCTATGGACCTACTATAGAAACTTGCCATTAGGGTTCCTAGTGCTTCCCAGCAGCTTACTCATGTGGCCCATAGACACAATGGCCCCAATGCACCTCCACGGCTTTAATAACCAAGAGCGATAAGATTTCCAGGTACACTGACGAACTGATATTCAATATCCAGTCCCAATAGTGAAAGCGCAGTTGGCCCTTACGAAAACCTACCTTCAAAGCCCACGACTTCTCAGTTTATCAGGAACCCTGTGCCACATTTCCAACCTGCACTCTCTTATCTGGTAATGTGCTCGAGCTAACCCTCGGTTGGAACACCTGCCAGATTGCAGCCCTCCCCTTTTTGAACTTCAGAACCGCCAGGTCATCATGTTGCTTGGCAGTAATAAGTCTCGCAGACAGCTTATCGCATGCTCCGCCCGCTTTCAACCGCGCCCGGGTTACCAGGTTTCACCCACACAAAGTCATGTTAACGCTGCACACCTCTCGCTGAAACCAATTAGAAACTTTTGGAAACGGGGACTAGGCGACAAATCAATTTTCGATATGTAGCCATGATGGTCGTAGATACACGGTTTGCACAGATGAGTATTTAAATGACAGGTAAGTATTTACGTTTGATTATCGTTGTCTAAGGGTTGAACATGAAGACCAGAAAGTTGCAAGAATCAAAATTGTCTGGGAGTATTTACCAAGATAGAATACTGGATATGAAGAAGCATCAAACAACCGAAAGTTTCCAATTGGTTTCAGCGAGAGGTGTGCAGCGTTATCATGACTTTGTGTGGGTGAAACCTGGTAACCCGGGCGCGGTTGAAAGCGGGCGGAGCATGCGATAAGCTGTCTGCGAGACTTATTACTGCCAAGCAACATGATGACCTGGCGGTTCTGAAGTTCAAAAAGGGGAGGGCTGCAATCTGGCAGGTGTTCCAACCGAGGGTTAGCTCGAGCACATTACCAGATAAGAGAGTGCAGGTTGGAAATGTGGCACAGGGTTCCTGATAAACTGAGAAGTCGTGGGCTTTGAAGGTAGGTTTTCGTAAGGGCCAACTGCGCTTTCACTATTGGGACTGGATATTGAATATCAGTTCGTCAGTGTACCTGGAAATCTTATCGCTCTTGGTTATTAAAGCCGTGGAGGTGCATTGGGGCCATTGTGTCTATGGGCCACATGAGTAAGCTGCTGGGAAGCACTAGGAACCCTAATGGTAAGTTTCTATAGTAGGTCCATAGGGTATATGACACATCCTATAGCGTGGTATTTGCGGGTCTAATCCTGCGGGTTGATGTTGGGTCTTGGTATACGAAAGGTTGGTGTTGGGATGGGCCATAAACTAGAGAGGGTTGGATATTACGACATAAAAGATACCACCCTCCTACAACAATGAGGAAAAATAGATAGGTATGAGCGAAAAATACGGGCGGTTTTCCCTATGTCCTCATACATATGTTTGTATATACATTCCTACTTACATACACGTGTTTATTGCTATGATGAGTTGTGGCCACCGTCTGATGCGTCGACTCTTTTCACAGAGTAGTCGGATAAGAGTCAGAGCCATGGTGGTTTTGTAGCTGACGTCAACACGCACACCAAGCTTGCTTCGGAGGGTGCGGGGTGGTTGGAACTTACAACGGGAGGTGGATTATCATATGTGGAGAGTCCAGTTCGCCATCACCCCATTCGGCCTCGTGAGCTCTGAGAAAACGAGACAGGCGCGCGGAAACCTAGGTGAGTCGAGACTTTTTTGGGTCGCGAGCCACTTACAAGTGGGTATCCAAGGTTCATCTTGGAGAGGTTAGTTTACATATCATTCTTGAGTATGAACGAGTGGTGGTGTCAGTTGATCCATGTATCGAAAGGAAGGATTATGAGCATAGATGACCTCACATGATTAAACTTTGAAAAGTGCGCATGGCCAACAGAATTTGACATCAGCGAGCTGGCCGGAAATGAAGCAAATAACCCAGGAGGGTTTACACTGAGAGGGATAGGGTCAGGTTTTATGCTGACAGCTCATTAGACATGCTATCGCCCTGCTCAAGGTCAGGCAGGAGTACTGAGTGCTCAGGTCCTAAAATCATCTGCTTTGAGGGGCATCCCATAATCAG
The DNA here is from genome assembly GCA_948099385.1 of Fasciola hepatica. Classification (NCBI taxonomy): domain Eukaryota; kingdom Metazoa; phylum Platyhelminthes; class Trematoda; order Plagiorchiida; family Fasciolidae; genus Fasciola; species Fasciola hepatica. Next base: position 5,014,071 of record CANUEZ040000121.1, on the reverse strand, counting down.
CGTCGGGTTTCGGCCGTAGAGGGAACTCGTCCGTTTTTGAAGGCGCGTGGAGCAGGAATCCGGTTACTTCGCAGCCAGAAGTACATCTAGTACTTCGGTTTTTCTTTTTTCCCGGGGGAGCGGGAGAACATGCTTACTTCATAGGGCCTGTTTTCCATTTCTCCTTCGCCGGCCATTACTTGTGCGAGGCCTATGGGATCAGCCACCGCTAGGGTTGGCTGGTTTTCCTCAGCATATTAAGACAGCCACAGACCTGTCACCGTTTCCCCATCGGTGGTGTGGCGGCTTTTAGGATGAAAATAATAATAGTAATAATGGTATATTTCTTGATCGTGGTCAAGACACATGCACAAGGCATGATCAAAGAGTACAATGTGAGAGTATCACAACTTTGAGGTTCAAGGTTCACACAATTGCAGCGATAGAACAGTAAACTTGGGCAGCGTTTAAGTGAACTAAAGTGGAGAGGGTCAACGCGTCTATTGTGAGTCAGTTTCGAATTCGAGACAAGGCCGTTGTAGTTAGCCGGCTAGACGTGGGAATGCAGATAAAGGCGATACTGAAAAGTGGTAAAAGTGCAGTGTTTGCAAGAAGCCATAAAGCAACTGGTGTCGAACATCACAGCATGGACAGGGAGTTGAGGCAGGAACAATACAAAACTTGCCCTATGGCTGCCAATAACTGTCCACGACGGATCCGGTAGTCCAGAATGGGTCACGGCGACCTACGGAATTTGGTATGCAGTCGATGAAAATCGAGTGAGAGAGAGCGGAGGAGTGAAGGAGAGGTTCATAGAAGGTCGGGGAGTGTAGAAAGAGACGCGGTGTTACACCAACTGGGTATTTGAGGAATCAATATCGAGAAACTGGTTGAGAGTTTTACCAAAAGAAAATTAAAAATAGAGCTGACCTGGTGTTATCAAAGTGCAGTCGGAGATGCCTGCAGGATATAGAGAAGATTGATCCTCCATTGGGTAACTCATTGTGGAGGGGGCCTGTGATACGAATGCAAGTGAGTCGAATAGAACAATCAGATTGGCCTTTCTGTATAGGTAATTTCGATGTAGTATGAAAACTCACAAGAAGGCAGAAATCTTCACCCGGAATACAGTGTGCTTTTTAGGAGCGTCAGTGGTGAATGGACGCAGAACGGGGAATTTCGAAGAGAAGCCGTCGAGGAAACACTCTGTTGGAGACAAACGCTGCTGATGCAACCAGGCAAATGTGCACAGGTGGTGAAGAGGAAGGAAGACAGCGGTGACTGGGAGAGGCCAGACCCGAGAGAACAGCGGAAGTTGAAAGAGTACAAGGGTGAGATTTACTGAATACGTGACAAAAGAATGAATAACCAAGTGGTTGGTATTTTGTTTCATAAAGATATTGGTTGCTGTTGATGGCAGGTAGTGCATGATGGGGGTAGCAGGCAAAAAGGGCCAGACTGACGGAACAGGGAGAGTAGGCACGGAACGCAATGGCGAGGGCCACATTCCAATCATTGTTCCCGGTGCGGCAACGCAGAATGAATTGAGCCGTTTGTGTGGAGCACGGAAAATGGATGCTCATGTGGTGTGGGGTGATGGATGATGTCAGGAATCCATCCAGCGGCCCGGTGAGACTATCATGATGGATTGTAACCCTGGTTACGGGACTGTGATCACTGGTCAGCCGTGTAAGGTGCTCCATATAAATCGTCATCAGGTGTGATTGTGGGTTTAACCATGGTCAATCCGATCGGTTAAATCGTTCAGTCCGTTAGGTAATCCAAGGGTAACGTCGATTTGGTTGATGGGCCACTCGGGTAACCGGTGTGTTCTGAAAGAGAGGAAAAACGTAACAGTCTATAGAATGTTCCAGGTGAGGGTTATGATTAACGTATTACCGAAAATTAGACTGATAATGTTACCTGACGGCCTGTGGGCCGATCTATGAGGGATTAAGGGGTGGATACTGGGGCAGTTTTGTAGAGCAAATGGTTGATGATGGAGATATTAGGCGCAGGCTTAGCCAGAGTGCTAAATGGTTAGGCTGAGAAGTGGTAGAAGAGAAAGAAAACCCAGTTGAGGAACAAATATAAAACAATAGAAGAGGGTAGGGTCAGAAATAGTAATGGGGGAAAAGAAAGACAGCAGTCGGGTTGTTGGCCTGGCTGTAGGTGAAGGCGGCAGAAATTATGAAAAGTAAACGCTAAGAGCCAAGGGGAAGCCTTCTTATGTGAATGCGGATGTTCTGGTTTCCCGTGGGGAAGGGAAAGAATGTGGGTAACAGATACACGGAAAGAATCTAACACTCGGTGAATTCATTGCTGGCCGCTCGCTTCAGACAGAGTTCGACGACTTTCGGTGCATATGTGAGCCAGCTGCTGTTAGCGCAACCTGTACTGATATATGGAGGCAACCCACAGATTGCTATTCGCTTTGAAAATTCCGGGGTATGTTAACATAATCCTAGTAGTTAAACCCGTTTCCGCGGGCCAGCTCTTCGGTGACACCAAGGCCTGTAAGAGGGGCCACATTGTTCAGTTCAGTTCAGTTCAGTTTGCACGGGACATGCGATGGCCATGGTCAATCGATCGTCCAGAATCCCTTCAATGGTATGCACACCAGTTAAGCACCCACCATTGCCGAGTGTGTTTCGTCGAATCCCCGCCAAAAATGAGAGGAAACAGTTGAGAAGTGATCCAGCGGGCCTCTGAACTGAGAGATAGAGAGACTCTTTTTGATGTTTACCGGGAGTTTATTCCATAACTTTGAGTATCTTATCAGGGAAAATTCAGATCTGAGAGCCTGTTTTGGTCTAGGAATAGAGAACCTCAGTGAGCGGTGGAGTAGGGCATAATTCGAAGGGGGAGTGGGACGAATGCATTCAGTACATGAGAGGGCCATACGTTGGTATTACTTAAAAATAAAGCATAGACTGAGTTTCACGAGACGCAACCATGTAGGATCAAGACTAAGTAGGATGCATCGATCCTCGTTACACATATTGGAGAAATATCTAACTAATGGTTTGGTGAACTGGTGAGGCACGGACTCTAGATAAATGCGGTCAGGTTCCGTCATGCTGGTGAAGATAGTGAACAGTTTTCAAGGAGAGGTCTGGCGAGAGACTAGTAACTGGGCGGTTTGCAATCGTTTGACCGAAAAGTTCTGGAAATTAGACCAGTGTTTCTTCTCGTCTTGGCAATCCGGATGGGAACGTACTTGAGAAACCTAAAGGTACAAGAGTAATGAAGGCAAAAGTCTCGAACTAAGGGGCGGTGCTAAATGGGTGGGTCGTGGATAAGCAGGGTTCCGGGAGCCACTTGACATCTGAGGACTGTGTAGCAGCTCTTGGACGTTGAGAGGTTCACACACCATAATAATAATAATAATAATGGTTTATTTCGTATAACCCGAGGCATGCTGTAACGCAAGATCAAACGGTACAATTGGACGTAGTGTCCGAATTCCAAGAGGGTGATTCAGGTATATGCACCCGATATTGTACAAAAGAAAGTATTTAAGTTACTCTTTAAGGCGGCGCCCGGCAAATTTGAACTCAAGGTCGGGTGGCCAATTCGGCAAAGTCAGGATGGAGGTGGTCGGAGGTAGTGGACTCTTACTGAAATATTACAAAAAAGAGGGACTGTGCAACGAGAGAATCAAACAGAATTGACGAAAGTTTTGTTCACCTTGAGGAGAAAGACTCTTCAAAGTGAGACATGAACCAGCTATAGCCCTCCTCGGAGTATGGCACGGCTTTTGATTGGAAATCAGACGATGAAAGGAATGAATTTACAGACAAAGAACAAGGAAAGTCTTTCGAAGATTACACTTATAACGTTCAGCGATCAAATATCGGCTGAATCAGTTAAATATCCAGTGAAGGACTCATTTGTAAAGAGAGAATGTCTTGGTGATGGTGAAAGAAGTGGCCGGATGTAAACATGTATTCGCTGCGCACATCGTTTACTTCCAGAAAGGTGGAATGTGATGCACCAAAATGGAAATAGGAACTAGGCGACAAATCAATTTGTGATGTGTAGCCAAGATAGTCGCAGATACACGGTTTGCGAAGATGCGTATTAAATGACAGGTAAGTTTTAACGTTTGATTATCGTTATCTAAGGGCTGAACATGAAGACCAGAGAGATGCAAGAATCAAAATTGTCTGGGAGGATTTGCCAAGATAGAATACTGGATATGAAAAAGCTTCAAACAACCGATGAATACGTTTACGAAGTTGGACGGTGAAGTAGTTAACAGGCGAAATGCTATCTGTTGGTATTCTTTGTAAGAAATGGATCCTGTGGTGGCGAAAGATCAAAAGCTGCGACACAGATGTCAGTATATGGGAAATGCATGAATCTTTGCAAGGTGAGGATATTGTGATGCTACAGCCATATGGGCGAACAGAAGGACTGATAGAGAGAGTGAACTATCACAATATAGCCGGCTGATGGGATGCTCTGGAGACAAGTATTCCTCAGTGAAATATACTGTTTGGACTTTGTGGAACGGACGTGTATGGCAACATTAAATGTGACTTTTGCAAATCTATCGATAACTGTGATAAAAAAGAGCGAGTTTTATCTCGGGGATTGGTTGAGTTTGCGATAGGGACAAGCGGGTGGTTTGGCACGAATCCTCAGGAAAAAGAATCATGAACGGTAAGCCGAGTACGGAAACGGTTTTTTTAACTCCGCGATAATTATGTACTAGGGAAGGTAGGGTTTTTCGGACGTAAGAAGCGGTATGTTAAGGTGGCGAAGATGGAGAATAGTACGATGAAAAATAGGCGATAACTGGGGGAGATAGTTCCATATTTGCAGCTTTTCGGGTGAATAAATGTTGTTGTTTTTTGCCGCAACCGGGGCTGGTGAGTGGGGCTGAATGTGCACTGGACACCCAACCAGAAACCATTTTTGGTGACAGGAGGTGCGATCCGCCATCCTAGCTGCACCCGCACATCGTTGCAGACGTCCTGCACGCCCGATGTGCGCCGGCCAAAGCGGTGGATCTGACCGCGCCCCGCCCCGACGGGCTCCGCTGGAATGATGTTGGCGTTGTCACATAGAGATCGAATAGTCCAGAAGCTTGCGACCAGGTTGCGAGGGGTCCTAGAGAGCGGGTTCTATGTGGTAGTGACGAAATGACGAGCAGGTATCGAATTTTCAGCGGTAAATGTGGGCCAGGTATTATGCCGAGCCATCGAAGGGAAGGCACCATCAGTGGTTGTCTGGAAAGGTAAAAATAGAAAAACGCAGTCTGGGGTGCTCCCAGCTGGGGATCAACCGTCGGTGGTAAAGAGAAACCTCGAGTATCTAGAAATTGGAACTACTTGGTGGATGGTTTTACTTTGCAAAACACAGGGTTGTACACGAAAGATTAATATTACTTGAGTCATGTATACGGCGACTTGTGTGGTACGTAGTTCTTGCGGCCCCTGACTCAGACCCGCGTGTCAGTAACCCAAACCAACTTCGTACGCTCGCTCCTCCGAAGTGTATGGATCATTGCTCGATACGAGTGTCAGGACATCAAGTCGTTTGTTTAATTCCTTTTTAAATCTCGGCAAGTGGCCTATTGCACGGACATTTGGTGCAAGTTTATTCCACATTTGCGAATATTTAACATAAAACAAATTGGACCGCAGGCTGGTTCTCGAGGATGGCACAGTGGCCGGATGACTGCTGTGTAGCAGCTCTTGGACATTGAGAGGTTCACACACCAAAAATGCATCAGTCTCCGAGTCACTTTCAATCACTAATAATAATACTGGTATATTTCTCGGCCATGGTCGAGATGCACGCTGTAGCGCATGATCATGGTGTAACACGTTACTCAATAAGATGGAATATTCACAAATTCAGAATATGAAGGTCGAGAGTATCAAAGATGGAAAAACAAAGCCAGCAACAGTTTGAATGGATCATTCTGATAATTTTTCGCGCGGCACTTTTGAACCGGTTTTGATTCCGGCCTGGGCACTGGTTCGCGGTGGAGATATCGAAAAATCATTAACGCAGTGCCAAGGACGCATTATGAACGAGAATGATGCAAGCCAAGGAAACCGGAGACCCACCGAGGTTATGCAGATGGAGTAAATGTTTGAGCAAGAGGAAAAGGGGGGAAAATTGTAAAGAAGTATGTTCTTGGAGCACTGCGGTAACCCAGAGAAATTCAGGGAATTTTTTCTCAGCGGTAAATTCTAATCTGGCTCCGGTTTGCCGTCACTTATCCGCCTCACTCACAGCGCCTTTTTGATATTTCAAAATGCCACTTATGGTAAAGAAGACTTCCAATAATGCTCCATCCACTTATACTCCGGTTACTAGAAAAAAATGGCTTTTTCAAACTCCTCTGTGACCTCTGTGACTTTGTGGGCTTGGCGGCGGAAAGAACAGCTGTTTTAGACCAAAGCATCTCAGATATAAAGTCTCAGCTGCTAAATGTGGAAGATATGGTATCTAAACTCGCCCCCTACTGGGCATCACCGAAAGCATCGAACATTCTACCTTACAAATCCTGACAGCGGCTGGCCGCTTTATCGACTCTGTCGCGTCTGAAGTTCTCATAAAAGTGAGGAACTCTCTAAATGCGGTCGTGTTCAATGTCCCAGAGAGGATACCCCTCGAGCATGCCAAGCATACATTGTTGAATGCGTGTGGTATGGCCCACCTTCCTTGTCAAATATCAAGGCTGTCTAAGCGCGTTCAGCGCTTCAGTTGTCCAATGCTTATGAAATTTGTAAATGATCTACCTGCCAAAGAATTCATTAAAATGCGTAACACTATAGCTTCTAATTCCCCCATAAAACATAAAAATAGCCAAAGATATAACCCCTCTTCAACGGGAAATTACAAGATCTCCCTCGACCTTCCCCACGAGGAAGACTCCCGATAATCCTGAGCCCTCAACACAGACAGCTGATCGCTCCATCGCTTCTTCTCCAGTCCCCACTGCTTTGTCTTCACACGCACCTCCTGCCTCTTCACAACCACCCACTGCCTCATCACCTGCTCCTGCACTGAGCTCTTTGAAGTCTGATCCCATCACTGTTGATCTGGACATTTACGCTTCTCCCCTCTTACTGCCACCCAGTAGAAGACGCCAACTATTGCCTTGCTCTCCCACTTCATCGCCTTCTTGTAACACCCCCAACTCTAATTCGCTGCCTGTTCCCCCCGGTGATACAATACTCATCGTCCAGAGGAACATGTCGACTAGTCTTCCCACCCTTCTCACAAACCGCTCCGCTTGAATCTACTCCATTACCTCACCGAATCCGGTTTCGACCCCAAAGAGTATCCCTTGCTCCTATGCATCGGTGGTCCCTATAAATTCACCGCGTTCACTACCTGACAATGCCAAAATACGGCCTCCACAAGCCGTCTACTCTGCCTCACGTCGTACTCCTCACCTGACGACTATCTCCACTGCTCCCGGTACTAACTGCTCTATATTTGGTGCTCCACCCAACTTGCCCCCTCCGTTGATGCCCAGTTTTCTACCGATCAACAGTCCTTCTCACTGCAAACTTTACTCCAGCTTGGCTGGAAGCCTCCCCATCTGAACCTCTACTAGCCTCAACATCAACATGTTCCACTTTGACCATGGTCTCCACTCCTTCCAATCGCGATAGCCTGCCTCCTTCCAACTTAAGCTACCCCCCTCCAGGTGTGTCTATACCACCTCCCTCAAATGGTATATCTTTAGACTTATCCAACTGGAGCTCTATTCATGGCAAACTCCCGCACCTAAAAAACCTGTCCTCAAAAGTAATTACGACCTTATCTTGATAACGGAATCCTGGCTGTCTGAGAGCACTCCTAATGATCGGATATCTTTGGTAGGGTAGAGCATTCTAGGGACCGACAGACCGAACCGGCGCGGTGATGGATGTCTAGCCTTTTCCGAGGAAATCTACACCACGCCCCTCTTTCACATACGGCCCTCGATTCCATTCCCGATTTTCTCTGGTTCACTATCAATCTCCAAAGCACTGTTCTTCACATTGGCCGTGTGTATCGCTGGCCAAATTCTCCTAGTTCCTTGTTTCCACTTCTCATCAGGTCTTTCGAACATCTCTTTCCTTCCTTGTGGAACCAAGCTTATCGCGGGTGACTTGGATCTCCCTCAAATTTTTTGGCCTACCCTCCCGGCCCCTCCCAATCTTATGGACCTGATCACTGGCATCCATCCGGGTGGCTGAACACAACGCGTCTCCGAACCTACCGGAATCGAGAACATGCTAGACCCGGTATTTACCGAAAACATGCCTCTCGTTGAAGTGTCCGTAAAAAATTTCTCCGGCAGTGACCATAAAATGGCTATGTGGCATCTGCTCCTTAGAGGCCCACTTAATTCCGCACACCCCTCGAACAATACGATCCTACACAGAAACTGGGCCTCGCTAGTCACGCTTATTCGCCAAAAAGGCTGGATTGAGTATTGCCTCACCCATAACCCCTAGCTTGCTGTGCATATTTTCTACTCCTTCATTCCTGGCTGTCTGGAAAAATGGTCTTATACTTTCCAGGCTGTACCTAAAACGTGGTCCCCTGTCTCGCCACTCCGCAAGAAGTATCACAAAATTTTCAAGCAACTACATAACTCCAACGACTTTTCAATCTTTATTCGCTTAAACCGCCTCTCCACACTTATTCAACGACAAGATAATACGCGACTTCGCGACCAAGAAGCTAAGGCATTGAGTCATCCCAAAAGGTCACCACTACTTCCCGTTGCACTAGTCTGGAAACGCTTATAATAAGGCTGACTTCCAACTTCTGATTCTGGATAACAACTCATCTGTCCCCTCCTTACCTCGTATAGCCGAAGCTTTCAATGCATTCGTTGCTTCCGCCATGGCTCCTGACGCTGTCTTTGCCCCTGTCCCGTCCTTACCACTTACTGACTCTGTCCTTTCAACGATATCCTTCGATGCCAGGAGTATTTCCAAGCTCTCATCCAATAGCAAACCCTCCCCTCGATTAGGCCCCGATGGCCTACCACCAGTTGCTCTTTTCAGTGGTGGACCGGATCTCCCCCTGTTGCTGCTTAACCTTTTCACTCTTCCATTTATTGGTAGCACCGTGCCTGCTCATTGGGAGCGCTCGGTAATCGTTCCCATTCATATAAAGGGACCTTCACATGAGGTATCCAATTATCACCCTAAAAACCATGCCCCCATTTTATCCAGAATAATGGAAAAAATAGTTAAATATCACATTTTTAACTATTTTTTAAGCCCCAAATTTAATAACGACAACCAACATGGATTCCTCCGTTCACTGTCCTGCATGGATTGCTAGCATGATTTTCCGACTCTCTTCATCGACTCTGCTGAAAGTGGGAAGTCCTTTGTTGTTCTTTATCTTGACTCATCTAAGGCATTCGATCGTGTACCTTGCCCCCACCTTTTACTGACTACGATCATTTGGCACTGTCTATCGGCTACTTTCTTGGTCCTTATCTTACCTATCTCATCGTTCGCGCGTTGTCCTGATTACCGGGCACACCTCTCAACCCAGGCCTGTTACTAGTGGTATTATTCAGGGCAGCGTTTTAGGCCCCCTTCTTTTCCTCCTATATATAAGTGATATGTTTCCGACGATACTTAATGGCACGCCGTTCCTGTTCACGGATGACATGAGGATACTCTACAGTTTTTCGCCTAGTAACCTCAGTACTACTATTCCTAAAGTCTCCGCTGACTTAGCCGCTTTTGATGAATGGTGCTCAACCTGGGCGATGGAATTCTCCGCCGATAAATGTGTTTTTCCTAACCACGAGGGCCAGGTTACTCCTGGTTCCTTATGAATCGGCTGCTCACCCATCGACAGCCAGCCCTTAGTAAGAGACCTTGACTTAAGTTATTCTTGCTCTTTCAACTTCTCCGAACATGCTGTCTTCCGAACGGCTAAGGCTAAAATGTGTCTTGGTCTTCTGTTCAGATCCTTCCAGCTTAGGGAGAGCATTCTTTACACGTTCAAAGCTTATGCCAGGTCCCTTAATCTTCTCTAACATGCCAAAATCAGTCATCATTATTATCGAATGTATTTAGAGAAGATTTACAAAGCAGTTTACCGGTTGGTCGTCAAACTTAAACAACAGGAAACGATGCTCACCCCCCAAAATTGAACCATTGTAGCTTCGTCGAATCAAGCTGAACCCGGTAGTTCCGTGTAAACTATTGACTAAGTAATCTTATCCCTCCAGTTGTGCTTCTCCCCAGGTACTGGATATTCACTCCGTACTAGACAGTATACTATTGCTACACCCTCCGTGAGGACTGTTCTACGCTCTAAGTTCTTTCTCTTTGCATACTCCAGAATCTGGAATAAACTTCCTTTGCACATCAGATCTTCTCAGTCATAGTATGCATTCGTGTATGCAGCTGACAAATTCCTTTCTGTCTCAACTGTTTTGCGCTTATTTAGGGTTCGCATAACCGAGAGTCAAGCTTGCGAGAAAGGCCTCGACTTTTAGGCCATTGCTCTGCTTTCTCGCTTTACTGTCTTTGAATTCTGAAAGTTCTGTTTGACCGCTTCTTCTTAGACTTCGCCATCGACATATGTAAAACATGCCTGCGTCCACCAATTGTTTTTCCACACCAACTAATTTGGTCCTGCCAATTTCACATTGAAATGAGTCCTTCCGGATGCGTTCGCATTTTAAGAGAGACCACAGTAATACTCCCCACAGTTTGTCAATAAGCCTCATCTGCTCCACGATTTAGTACCTTTATTTAGTTATATCAGGTCTGCGGCTCTGAAACCAACCTCAACGACGCCATAGGAACTGCATCAGTAACTATGCCCTGGTCCGCTATATATATATATATATATATATATATATATATATATATATATATATACATGTATATACTTATTACTGTCCTGTAATTATTAGCACAAGCATGGTAAGTAACCTAGCGCATAACATCATGCTGGCACAATCCATATATTTCCAGTTCACCCTGCAGCCGAAACACTGGAACAGTATGAACAACAGATGTCACTACTGGAGGACAAAACTTTATGCAGTAACATGGTAGGCTATCCCATACCGTCTTAGTTTCCCACTTCTCAGTTACAGTTCATGATGGTTATCGGAGAGAACCCAACTGGTCGGCGTACGAGAGCCATGTTGCGGACAGTTTTGGCGGAGGAAATGCCCGTCCATTTAAACTGGCCTGGCATAAACAGCATGAAAACCTCACGCAACAATAACCCTTGAAGATTAATTTTTGGCTAGGCTAAGTTTTTCCTCCTTCGGGCTTAATAATTTTGTCTTTGCAATGGTCTCATCTGTTCGTTTATCAATCAATTTATGAATTTACTCTTTAGAGGCCGCCACAAAGCACAATTTTAAAGACCTCACCTTTCAAATCATTCCAATGAAGATACAAAAGTAGATCCAAAGATCCAGGCCGAAAACTTCCCAAACGAGAACTAACGACCCATGGTACCCGGATGACGCGGAAGATAGGAATGATATCATTCCTTGTTGCCCAACTGATATGCATCATTATATTACCAGTAAGAACGCCATATTATTTCGTGTCATTGTACAAAGAATATTCGCCTTTTCACGCATTCTCCTCATCCTTACAGAAGACGAAAAAGAGAATCGGGAAGACCTACATCAAGCCTCAATTTGGTAAAATTTCTTAACAAATTTTGAGTTTTATTGTTCCCTTGAGTTTTGCACACTTTACACCGATGGGCGGGTTATTTCTCCAGCGGAATTAAGAATACTGCGCATTAAATAATCCGCACGAGTGCGCTCGAACTACTCACTTATTCAACTTGGGTCTGGGGTTGGTCAGTAATGAAAACAGTGGATAAAATTTACTGTCTTATTCCGAGGTATAGTTATAGTTAAGTCGTTCAAAAGGGAATGACAGACGAGCCACGAATCGGCGCAATAAGTTTCGTTCACCTAATGGCCAAAGTAGTTTTGACTGATTTTTAATTAACTTTACATTTCAGTCGTATAAACCTGATTTGAGAAGCATTTTCAGAGTTTTATTTATTGTTATCTGTATGGTTCAGGTCAGATTATAGGCGAGGAATTATAGAAAAAGGAAAGACAATTTAGCTAGTCTAAACCAACGATTGTAAAGGGAATACCCAATTTCGTCATTTCCCCTACCAACCCCTAGGTGTCACGTTTTGTTTCATTGGGGTCACTCAACGGTACGGTCGGGGGACCGTCAGGGGATTCTCAGGGGACGGTCAAAGGGACACTCGTGATGCAAGGGGAACAAGACAACGTTCAGGACAGTTTTTAGGGAATTACTGGCACACCACCAAAATCCATCTGAGTCAGTGGAGCACAATGTGAGGGGCCTCATTCGGGGTGACTTTCCATTGCCCTTCACCTGGAGACTGAGGGTGTTAAGCGGCGTGGAGGTCGCGGTTGAATCAGGGCGGGCTGTTTGGATTCTCTGCCCCTCGCTTTGTTTCGTGTAGTTTCTCACTGGTTAGGTTTTCCCTGCGAAGTCCTTCTCAGCGCCGGTTTTGGTCGCTGCAGCCACATAAAAATTTGGATCATATTTTTTTGGGGAATTATCGCGTCCAATCAAAATTAAACTTATTCGCCATGTCAGAGCCTGTGGTTGTACCTGCAGCCACAATTTCTACGCTTTTACCGGCTGGTGATGTTCCCTTTGAGGTCAATAATTCCCATGGAAAGGCTGATCCCAAGAAGAGACTCTCAGTGGAACGTATATATCAAAAGAAAACTCAGTTGGAGCACATCCTACTCCGTCCGGACTCTTACATAGGTTCCACGGTCAAGACAACACAACCTATGTGGGTACTAGATGAAGAGCAACAGTGTATGGTAAACCGGGATGTAACTTTTTCTCCTGGACTTTATAAAATATTCGATGAAATACTCGGTAAGGTTCTTATAACTGACGATAAGTTGGATTATTCGTTTTAGTTAACGCTGCTGATAATAAAGTTCGTGATCCTTCTATGTCATGCATCAAGGTAGACATTGACCCGTGAGTAACAATTCATAATTTTGAGTTTTTCTTAGGTCTCAGAACATGATTCGAATATGGAACAACGGAAAGGGTATCCCCGTGGTTAATCATAAAGTTGAGAACGTCTTTGTCCCCACATTGATCTTCGGACACCTGCTTACTTCGAGTAACTACGACGACAGCGAGCGAAAAGTCACTGGTGGCCGTAACGGTTATGGGGCCAAGCTGTGCAATATTTTCAGTACAAAGTTCATAGTCGAGACTTCAAGCAAAGAGTACAAGAAAAGTTTCCGGCAAGTCTGGATAGATAATATGACCAAGACATCGGATCCAAAAATATCAGTCGATAAGGACGAGGATTTTACGTCTATAACTTTCTATCCGGATCTTCAAAGATTTGGAATGACAGAACTAGAAGCCGATACTGTTGCCCTTTTCCAACGGAGAGCGTACGATATGGCTGCAACAACAAATGGTGTAAAAGTTTTCCTTAATGGGAAGCGGTTACCAATCAAAAGTTTCGCAGATTACGTGGACCTTTATATCAAGACAAACAAAGAAGATGATTCACAAATCAAAGTGGGTTGCACATGAAAAATGAATAATGCCACAACCGTTAACTGGACTGTTGGCAGTTTATTCCATTTTGTTATGATTTTCCACCTCAGTTTCTCAGCATAGTACTAGCGTCATGATATGCTGTCGATTTATCCTGCTTTTTATTGTGGTTTCAGTTACTTGTTCTTTGAAGTGCGATTGGATGTAAGGCTTTGTCCCGTCGAAAGACGGTGGACATAAAACTGTTTAGGCCCGTTAGACGTATCCTTGGTTGTCCGTTTTCGTGAGCGCATTATAAAAACATCGTGAGTGTTGTCGGAAGACACTGTTTTATACAAAATTACCGGCTTATTTAAAATACTAAATGTGGATAAGAGAATAACCGGGAATGCGATAATCGTTGAGTTTTTAAGGGCAGTATATTTCGTGCACCTAACTCGTTGGAATCTGCAGGCGTGGAAAGGCGTATCTATTGTATTCATTTTACTTTGAAATTTAATGTTTGCTTAACTAGCCAAAGTTTATCCATCACTTGAGGCGTCCTTTGGAAATCATAATTTGTGAAACGGTGACAATGATTGGAGTAATGAATGTGGTAACCGTAAGAAAAATTAACTGTTCTGTTCAGTTAAATTATCGATCGACGGTGCACTGGATGTTGTGGTTCTGTCTGTTATCATTCTCGGAATTTAGGTTTCACTGTAATAACTATAACTAGTCCGTTCAGTGTCCCGGTCTTTGCTCAAAGCGCCTTTGACCTGATTACTTATCCCAGGATGCAGGCTAAAACCGCAAAGGAATTTTAGGCATTGTCCTCAAAGTAAAACGTCCAATGGTTTGGGAGCTGGCGTGTATGGGAGGACGAGTCGCCGAATTAACCGCCAAGAGACACAAAGGAAACCGCGAACAGATTACTTTCGCATCGGTTCTGGTTGTTTCGGATCGTTTTTTTTCTTTTGAAAGACTGCCGAATCTGGTTCTATTCTAAACTGCAAATGAATGCATTTCGCGGTAGTGTCTAGCACTGATAAATTTACAGCCAATGTGTTGAGTGTCTTTAGTTCCTTATGAGACTGGTTGAACGATTGTGCATCTTCTCGGCCCCGTTTCAATTGTACGTCATATGAAAACGGTTTTTGGATGAATATCCGAATCCCTCAAAAGTTCCAATAGTTTCTTCATAATTGTTACAACGACTAGGTCTAGAAATAAATGCGAAGTTGTAGTTGATCAGTGGGTACGAACGGAAAGTGCGAAGTAGTCAAGTTTTCCCATGATTCTGGCATTTAGACCGATGACGCCCATTTTGCATATAGAATGACTACACTTAACCAGGTCGATAAAACAGTAGGATTAGAAGGTATAATTTATACAGATTGGGTTTTTATACAGCTTGTCCTGCCGGTAGTGGTCGAGTATTTTAGTGTTTACCATCTCGGAGTTCGGAGGTTCGGGTCCCTGCCAACACCAGCAAATTTGGGGTTAGGCAATAATTCCCACCGTCGTCCGGCTCGCCCCCCCCCCCCTGATCTATTGGGACCCTGTGAGCTTGCAAACTAGTTACTGGAGACGTTAGTAGCTGATCGCTCAAAACAATTGTAGACAGTAATGGAGAATAACAAATGCGAATACGTCATACAGATTGGATGCAATAAGTGAAGCAAAGCACGCGAACCACGTGATTGTATCCTCCGACTGGATAACTGGCACCTTCAAGTGAACTGGACGACTGTCATACGAATAAGCATTCTAGTTATGTTTGATTGATCTTGATGATGTCCGAACGAGCAGTATCCAGTAAACAACCTATCTACCAGGCACGTTTTGTGAACCATAACAGTAGTACAGTGGGCCTTTGTGACAATGGGGTATACTCCTTCCGGTGCCCTCCATCTTGCTGGCTGAGTGATATTCAGTGTACGAGAGATGGCTAAACCCTAATTCCAAACCAACCCCGGACGGTATACAAAGCATATAGCACTGCGCTCACCGGCATCTGTGGCGGAAGGGTGAACTGGGCACCCAAGATGTTTGGCCTCATCCGAAGGGCGTATGAACTAAGCAATCCGCCATCGGTCCCCAGTGGGTTATGGAACCCACACTTCGTCCCGCTGCCCGGCGGGTTAAGCTTTGGATAGCTAAAGACTCCGGTTGTTGACCCCTAAGAAAACCATCTGCTTTGGCCTCGGCAGCGTGGCAGTATTACACCCACAAACGAATGAAATCTGACTCCATCCACCCCTTCCTCCCCGACTGTACCATGTTTTGTTTGGTACACACTCTGAACTCGGGCGGGTGTGAAAATTTATATTAATATATATGTACTCCTCTCATTGCACTCATGCGCAAGCATGTAATGAGAAGACTAGCTTTTGCAGTCTTGACTGCCCTACCGAGTGAAGATTTAAATTGAACATACAAGTTTGGAGTTGTTACAGGGGTTGAGTTTTTGTAAGGCTCTTTGCTGTATCGGTAATGGTCTGGTTAAAATGTACTCAGTGTAACGGTATCATGCTTCGTATTAATTTGTTCCGTGCTGATCTTAAGTACACTGGGTTACAACCTATTGCTAAGTGAATCCTACAGACTATCAAAAAATTCAGGAACCCTAACCTCACCGAAGTAGTACGATAATTAAGTGGCACCGACGCGCACTCTTGGTAGCGGTCAGATGTAGCCATCGGATTCACGTTATTGATCCCAACTTCGACTGCATTTGAAAAACTGGAAAAGAAGAATAGAAACAGGTAAATCTACAAATATGCAATCAATCAATATGTAATGGTCAGTCATAAAACCACGTCTTTCTCGCTATTCCATGTTCACTTCATAGTTGTCTTGTGGAATATGGTCGTCGTGCGCTTCCGTCCTCCGATCGCAACGAAGCTGTTCCAAGAAGACTCACGGTTTAGGAGTTCTCAGATCTTAGGGAGCCGTTTCCCCGTATCTTGTCTCTGCATGTGTCCATAGATTCGGCTTTTAGCTATCAGCTATTGCACAGCAAAGTTAAGTCCGGCTGGTGTAATCAGGCCATCACCACAACCGAATATCCCTCGCTTCAGGATACTTCAAGGTGTTAAAGAGCTGATTTATTTTTTGCTTAAATGCTTGCGTTCAAGTGCAGTGGAAGGGGTATACTGCACAGCCTCAAAGGCCTGCATTGCTAATAACCGGCAACCTGACCCCAAGACTTTATGTGGAGACAAGGTACCATTTGGTGATATGTGGTAGCGAGCTGGGAGACAAAATACTGCCATCTACCGCCGAATTGACTGACGGTTGTGGGATTCAAACCTTTGAGGTGATAAACACCTGTCACTCAACCATCGCAGGTCGGGGAACACGTTCTGCATTTCCTACATTCGTTTTTTACACTTCCTGGTGAAATTTGAATACTACCAAATGTGTTGCGGATACTGAGTACTCGTATACTTATTGAAATATGGTTACAAAAATGCACAGTTATACTTCGTTGGCTTGCCTTCGTACAGGCATTTTGCTCACCTCAGTCAGCCGAAACACTTTCCTTCTCTTGTTTTTGTTTACGAAGCTTGGATGCTAATTCTTTCGTAGCACGATATTGCCTTATTCCACTCAACTTGTTACAACTTGTGAACAACCGTCCCAATTCTGCTACGTTTCAGGTCGTCTATGAGACGGCGAATCCCCGTTGGCAGATTGCCGTCGCACCAAGCAACTCTGGTTTTCAACAGGTTAGTTTCGTGAACAGTATCGCTACGACAAAAGGAGGGAAACATGTGGATATGGTCACGGAACAACTGAACAACAAGCTGATCGAAATCGTAAAAAAGAAGACTGGAAAATCTGGGATTCAAATTAAACCTTTCCAAATAAAAAATCACCAGTGGATATTCGTCAATTGTCTAATAGAGAACCCCACGTTCGACTCACAGACAAAGGAGTTCATGACCTTGCAGCCAAAAAGTTTCGGTTCCACATGCGTTCTTAGCGATAAATTCGTCACACAGGTGAGTTTTTTTTGATTTGGCGCTTCGTGAGGTATTCGAAAAACTTAAGTCTAGCTGTTTCCTAACCTCGAGAGGGGAACAGTTAGACTGAAAAAGCACCGGTCATGTTCAAATGGATAACTATAGTCCGTATGTTGTTACTATTGTTATTACTGTTATCATTATTATCACACTAAGCTTGGAGTCAGACATGTTCTCGACACAACAAATACAGAAACGTGATGTGACATGGGAAGGAATGATCAACAAACATGATTGTTAGCAGAAGTCTTGGTAAATAGATAACCCGAAGTTGAGCCTTAATTAGCTTGTAACAAGGCTATAGGTGAAACAAATATACTAGAGTAATTAAACGTCGATATATACAAAAACAGGCAACAGGCAAGAGAACATACAAAGCAGTTTCAACCTCACCATGTTCACCCTACCCATAAAGGTTTCAATCGTGGCAATTAAAACTAACGTATTGATGAGTGTTTTTTGTTCGCACACTGAGATGAAGGACGTGTGGGAATACGCATAAAGAAAGGGGTTAGAGCGTGTTCTCAAAAGGTTCATGATCCATGCATCTGGGTTTCTCAGACAGTAAGGAAGAAATCTGTTGGGGCCTGTGGATTTCACCTAATGAAGGTTGTTGAGTAGTACCTTTGATTGTTTTCGCAACTTCCGAATTGAGAGACGAGTCCGACTCTGAGGAGCAGGGGAAGACTCATCTACAAAACCGCAAACTAGACCTTGTTCCGTCTCACTTTCTGATATTTGGGGTTGGTTTTCGATAGGTCGTTCAGCAGCTGGTGCTATATCTGAGACATACTGTATCCTCTCGGCCGTTAGTAAAACGAATACAGGCATAATTAGGGTTGCACTTCAAACGTTCAACTTCCTGGATTAATGAATCAAAATGGGAGGATCGGTTGGTTCTACGAAGAAGTGCTTGATCGGAGTTCAGCAAACAACTAGGAAGTGACGTGCCAGCTGTGGCTTTCCGGTTGTGTTGGAACATTCTGTCATGAGTAGTAGAATTTGTCGCCGTGCATAGTAGAGAACGAAGTAAATGGAATGCATCGATCAAGACGGCTTCGCATTGTTGAGTGGCTAGATTTCGAGATCGAAGTGTTGAGGTAATGGCTTTCCAAATACTCCCCTTCAGGAGTTCGACTTGACCATTACACTGAGGATTGCAGGGAGTAGTGTGACTAGTGACAATACCTTTGCTGTGTAGAAAGTTTTTGAGCTCGTGGAACATGCACGAGGAGCCGTGATCAGGATGTATGTAGTAAGGCATGTCAAAAATGAAAAAAATAAATTAGACAAGTATCTAATCACGGTGATAGTGGATGTGTTTGGACATGCGCAAACAAATAAAAGAGCAGAAAACTCACCAGTGATTTACTCCTTGAGTCAGATGACAGGGGTCCTTTAAAATCCATACTTAAGCGCTCAAGTGGCTGTGTAGCTTTAACTAAGAGGATGTGTAATAGATTGTAAAATCGGGGTTTGATTTCGGCACATGTAGGGCGTTAAGCAGTGACTGATTTCACTTTTTCAGTTGAAAACGGTAGGTCCCATATCCTGACAAAATGTATCATTCTGGTTGCGCCCGGGTGACACAGATTCGTAGAGTTCTTTTAGATTGGAATGAGAGACGGATCCATAGAAGCTTCAAGACACACACAGTTTCCTCGTCCGGGGCGATGTACGATGTCCTAATGGAAGTCGGAAAGTTCGATTCGCGAGCGTTGAGTTCCTCCTTTATTTCACTTTTTGATGAATTATCGAACCTAAACGACACGGATTTCTGACCACTCACTAACTTGAAATGGGTTCCCATAAGAAAGTGGTCTCGTTTCTTCAAAGATTCTATAATAACAAGTTTATTCCTCCACCAAAGAATGCCGTCTGTCTGTTGAGGGCAACGTTTTGGAGAAGAATACCACTGGTCTACCATTCCGGTTCAATGAGGCCGCAATGGCTCTATCGGATGCATTGGTTCTTACTACCATAGTGACATCAGGTTCGACGGTAATAGGGATAACGTTTTCTAGTTCATGCCTCAGATTTTTAATAACGCTAGGACGTTGCTTGGTAGAGAAAAAAATCGACTTCACACCAGTTGACTGATTTTATCAAAAAAATGTGATATCCACTGAGCGCAGTGTGCAAACGTGCCTATTACGCGTTATTATGGCTTCGTGTTGTATGGTGGAGGCAGTCTTTTCAGAGGTTTCAGCCTCAGTGAATCAGGATAACATTTTCCAATACTTCGAACCCAAGAAGATTGGGCTGCCGCGTCCGTATGATGCTTTTGGATTCGTTGGTCGTAATGCCATACTTCTTGGCAACCGCTAGAAAGATTTCTAGATTCCAGTCGTGCTCCTCTTCTGTGGTACCGCAGACATCCAGGTTGTACACGTAAGCGAACGTACCGTGAAGTCGTTTCTTTGTGATGGTTTCATCAATCACTCGTTGAAAACAAGTAACTCCGTTTGTCACCAAATAAAATACAACAAAACTGAGAGTTTACCGCAAGCCTCCGATACGGTGTAATTTCTTCCACTTGCCTTGATATGTACTTGATGATACATAATGGCCGTTGCGACGAGACTGCACCTTGACGTAGTGTGATGGCTTGCGTGCCTCAATGACCCCAAAAGCTATGCAGGATGGCTTCCTTGAGCCGAAAATGCAATCACGCCTAAATGGTCAAAGGCGAAGTCCAGTCTCCTGGTCCTCCAGGTTGGGGATCGATCTGAAGTGGTGACTCAACCGGTAAAATCAGTGGAAGAATAATAGATCCAAGCAAATGGGCTTCCATTCAGCCACCCCGCTGCTTTGCGGACAGGTTCTCATTGAAACTAAAGGCTTTGGATGAGAACCCTAATCGTTCTTCTGCTTTGTGGCGGGACACCCTAGCAGGACCCGTCCAACTTCTCCCACGAACTGCACGGATAGAAAGAATTCCATACTGCATCGGTCGTCGCACAGGATAATCAGGACCGCGCTGCCCATTGCATCGAGCGGGGTGGGTAGTGATAAGTGGGCTACTGCTCACAGTCCCCTCTCTTTTATTCAACCTTTGTCTCCTGTCCCCAACCACTTCCTTTTGTCCCATCTATCCACCCATAATGCTCCCACTGGTAACACGGCCGATACTCGCAACGATTCACTGTCAGACAGTGTCGAGAATAATACTCAGTCTGATAGCTCACATTTTCTCAAGCCTCGTCATCTTCTGAATCTCGGCTTCTTCAACGTGTGTACACTCATGCAGGCCGGTCAGCAGGCGTGCCTAGCCCTCACAATAGATTCTCTGAAGATTGATGTCTGTTGCTTAAGTGGAACGCGTATCCAGGATTCGAGCAGTGTAATTCAACTAACTGCTCCTGGTATCTCATCGAGGTATTTCCTGCGCACTTCAGGAGACGAAGCAGCTCGAACTGCGGGTCAACGTGGTGTAGGAATAGTCTTGACTGAGAAGGCTGAGGCTGCCCTTTTAGACTGGATCCCTGTTAACAGTCGTTTATGTGCTGTGAGACTCCAAGTGTCAGTCGGCGTTCGTAAGGATAGTTGTGTTAAGCGCAATTAGTTTGTAATCTTGGCACACGCCCCCAACGGACTGCAGCTCAGACTTGCAGAAAGATGAGTTCTATGGTGAACTCGCCATCCACGTTCGCACCAGTAAAGGTTCTGACATCGTAGTGATAGCTGGTGAGTTCAATGCACAAGTTGGCAAACTTAGTTTGTCAGAACCCTATTTAGGTGAGCGTTGTGCTTTACCCGCTGAGCGTACAGATAACGGGGATAGGTTTCTCCAGTTTTGTGCAGACAATCGATTGTTCTTGTCTAGCACTAATTTCCGACACAGCTCGCGTCGCACAGCGACATGGCGCTCTAACTCTACAGGTACTTTGAGCCAAATTGATCATATCGCCGTAAGCTACGGGTGTCGCAGTCCTGTTCAGAACTGTTGATCTTACTGGTCCACGTACGTAGAATCGGACCATGCATTAGTGTTAATGCGATTATCTCTCCAGCTCCATGGTCATCGTCGCAAACCGCAAACCCGGTAAGCTGTGCAACGTTTGTGTGATCCAGAAGTCCGCACCCATTATCAACAGAAGTTAACTTATGGGCTTGGGAAATATCCAGGATTTAGGCGTCGAACTAGGAAACAGTGGAAAGCTATGTGACCTAGATTTCGCGGACGATGTTATCTGTTTGCTCGAATGCACGGAACATGCTCAACGTGCACTAGATAGACTGGCAAGAGCTGTAGCTCCATTCGGCATGTGTTTTGCACCTTCAAAGTGTAAGGTGATGTTACGAGACTGGACATCAACGATTCCGAGCTTGATGCTCAATGGGGAGGTGCTGTCAGTTGTCGACCACTTCACCTACCTCGGAAGCAGTGTGACGACGGATGGGAGCACAGTAGTAGAGGTGAGCACGCGTATACCCAAGGCTGGAGCGGCGTACGTTGGACTGAAGCACTTGTGGCGCCGACCTGACATTTCACTGAAGTTGAAAGGTCGTGTGTACTGTGCCGCAGTGCATTCAGTTTTGTTGTATGGTTGCGAGATTCGGAGTCTGAGTGCTGAAGATATTCGTCGTCTCGAGGTTTTCGACCACTGATATTTACGTAGTATCGCTAGGATTAGGTGGAATAGCCGAGTGAGCAATGATAAGGTCAGTAAGCGAGTATTGGGTATTAATTCCGAGAACATTTGTCACAGCGTATGCAACTTAGTAGACTTCGTTGGTTTGGGGCACGTGTTACGTATGTCAAACACACGTCTACCATACCGTGTTCTATTCTTCGTTCCTCCTCAGGAGTGGAAGAAGCCACCTGGAGGTCAACAGACGACGTGGCAGTGAGGAATGAGAAAATACAGCAGACTTAGGAAAAGTAGGTGTTTCACGTCTTCGTGGTTGGTGTCCAGAAGATTCCTCAAGCAGTTGGCCGAAAACACTGAAGAATATGGCAGCGAACCGCGAACAATGGCGATCGTGTTGTCACTTTCTATCGAATGAGAATGACTGATCGATGTGTGTTTGTACAGTTAGACTGTGTATTCCGTGTGTCGGCTATTAGGGCGTTATTTACTTTTCCCACCCGTGTAGGTTCATTTCTTATCCATCTTGTATATTCCTACTTCCTAATTTAAAGTGCAAGATGGTGAGAAAGGCAGTGGTCAGTGGGGCTTGCCCTGATGTTTAACGCTGTACGATGTTGATGATGATAATGATGGTAGATACTTTTCAGGTCGAGTGTTCTGTATACGTCATAGCGTGAGATCTTTTCTATTAGTTCGTCTGCATGTGAAAGAGGATCTGCGTCTAAACGTGTAAAGCGGCCAATTACCTGATCATTGTCAAATACTAGCCTTTTGTTGTGACGTGCATTGGTAACAATAAGAACTTGAGGTCGGCAAGGGAACTATGACGGTTCTATAGTGACATAAGACAACAAGTCTCAGACTCCGTAAACATCTAGCGGGGAATAGCACCTTAGTTTGGTAGCAATGGGTATGCAGTCGGGGGAAAGATGATCAAGAAAGGCTTGTGGTTGGATTCTAGCCGCAAGTAGACTACAGAGAGAAAATGCACGTTTGGAATCAAGAAATGAAATTTCAACACGTTAATGTAGTTGAAGAAGGTCATGACCGAAGCAACAGAAAGTTTTATACGTTCATAAGAAGTGTCTTTGAATTGAATAGATACGAATAAATGACTGTGGGTGGAACTTGACAAGCTGGTGGCACCATGGGTATTCTTTGTTGTCATGTGGCGACACACCAGCCGTACTCATTGACCAGCCTGAAATAGCTATCTGAACTGCCGGTGTCAATAAGTACACGTGACTTGATCCTGTTCACAGCGATACAGGTTTTTTGAATTGTAGTGAGCAGCGAACATTATTGTTAGCAGAAGTCTTGATACATAGATAACCCGAAGTTGAGCTCTAATCAGCTTGCAAGAAGCCATAGGTGGAACGAATATACAAGGGTTACTGAACATCGATATGTACGGGAACAGGAAACGGGCAAGAGCACAGGTGCAGAACAGTTCCAGTCTCACCGCTTAACGGACAACGATTGTCTCAGGCGAAATGTTGTTTGACAGAATGAGGCCTCGAAATGCCTCAATATGGTCGGGGGTGGATATCTCAGGCTCCAAGATGGCTACCCGTCCTGAACGCCTCTTGAACTGTCCCTAAATGACCGTACGTCTAACACAGCCTCTGTCGAGGAAGTCCTACTCACTGCTTTCTCGTTGCGGAGGTGTTTCCACCAAAGTGAAAGGACGAAAGCGAATGCCCGGCGCTCTCCACCGGGTTGGCTGACTAATAGTCAGTCTAGAGGAGATGGCTAAAACCTGATTCCAAAGCAATCACGAGTGACGTATGAGGCGTACGACGGTATGCTCACCGGCATCTGTGACGGAGAGGTGCACTGGGAAATCAGGATGTTTAGCTTCATCCGAAGGGTGTATGAATTGAGTATTCAGTCACCGGCCCCCAGTGGGTTATGGAACCCACACTTCGTCCCGCTGCCTTGCGGGTTAAGCTTTGGATAGCTAAAGACCCCGGTTGTGGACCCCTAAGAAAACCACTTGCTTTGGCTTAGGCAACGTGGCAGTATCGCGCCCACAAACAAATCATGGACTTGGACTATCTACCCTTTCCTCCGCGATTGTACTATGTTTTGTTTGGCACACAGTATATATATATATATATATATATATATATATATATATATATATATATATATATATATATATATATATATATATATATATATAGACTGAATTAGCTGCTTTCATTTTCTGGATAAGTCGAGATGTCTCCTTACCTATTGAGTAACTACATAACAGTGTTCGATGTGTTTTTAAACTTCAAAGAGCAGGATTTTGATGTAGGATCGAGTTAGTCCAGCACTAAACCCTAGTGTCTGGTGTTCCAGTAAACCACGTAGATGAGTTGGTCTATCTGGGCCGCTGCATTTCACCCGTATTTTAATATTGCATGCTTGCGCATGAGTGTAGATGAAGGAGCATTTACCCCATAGCCACGAAGACCCACTGCACTACTGAGGATAACCGGCAGCCAGACCCTGAGACTTGGAATGGCGAACAACCACATAAGGTCCCAGTAGGTTAGGTGTGGTAAAGATCCGAACTACAGTGGATTACTGTCTAATCTGAGGTTGAATATTGCAAAGTGTTGTTACGTACACAGATATACAAAGAATATCGGTATTCGAATACGCATATCTTCGTAGTAGTGATGGAACCTGGTCTTAACAGCGGGTCCGAAGTGTTGGTATTTAGTGTAGTATTCGGTGCACGAAACAAATCATTGAGCGGAACAGTGAAGCCCACCAGGTAAAGGTGGTTGAGACGCATGTTGCGCATGTCCCCGAATAGCTTACCTCAGCGCTCAGTGTTCGGTGAGGCGGACAGCGGTTAGAAGATGAGTGTGCAATCCGTTGCACGGGACGGATATATAAAACACCTCACCAGTAGACTTAGTCATGTTGGCTCTTTGGATGGGATCCAAGAGATTCATTCATTCAGTAGCCATGTGTATTAGAGCAGTGTTATGCAAACCTTTTTGCTTGACGGCACACATCATAGAAAAAAATCTCGCGGCACACCCCCACGTTTTTATTCACGAGTTCGAAAATATCTTGACCTGTAGTAGCTTCCTTCAGTTCAGAACAGAAAAAAATCGACTCTTGATCTGGCCACTTCTGATGATTCACAAGAACGCAAGCAACTGGGTTTTGCAGCTGATGTCTGTCAGTTTGAAGCGCCCAAACTTTAGTGAGGCCATCAACCATATCCGCGAAATGCTCTCGAAGCTGATCATCGACATCTTCAGACATATCTTTAATTCTGCGTGAAATTGCATCTGCTGACAAGAGAATCGACTTTATTTTTGCAACAGCCTCGATGCTGATCATGGAATCAGCAGCAATTTCTAATGCAGGCAGAATAATGTTCTCAACGTCAGTAAGCGACTTCTTTTTCTTAGCCAAAAGCTGTGGAATCTTTCAGCTTGCTATTTTGAGCATTTTCGGACACAAAAAAAACTCTTCAGTTTTTTGGATTGTTTTTGTAAGTTGGAGTGAAGTTTCTCAAGGTAACCTTTCGATTTGTTTGTATGTTTTGGATGCCTTGTTATTAAATGTGTAGGAAGTTTACTTGGTACCATCGCCTCGTTGAAGAGTGTTGCAGAGCATAACAAGCAAACTGGAATTGAGTTATCACTTTCGGATACAACAAGGCCAAATTCGAGATAAGTATAGTAGTATTTGCGTCTCAATGAGCTTTTTCGTTTTGTCTGTTTTGTTTTGTTGTCACTCGTTTCTTTATCCTCACTATCCCGAGATCGCATCACGTACTTGTCCATTAGTTATGCTGGAAAATATTTTTAAATAAATATATGAAATGATGTAATCTTTCGTGGAAAGTACAGTTGTGAAAAGCAATTTTAAATCGAAGTCAAGATCTCCAAATTTCAATATATCCCGTTAAAATTCAGTATCTACTGGTTTTCAAAATTTCAACAAATTTTTATCGAATCGCAAAAAACGGTAGCAATTTCAAGTCTTTCCCAAATGCTTCGCGGCACACCATTTGTGTAACACTGCATTACAGGATATGGCTGGGTGTCGTGACCAATAGTGCTTTTGTATTCGCACGCTCCCTTTATCTACTTGATACCGTCGTTTGCAGTTCTCTTGTAACCTTCTTCACACATGATTTTTTCTTTGTTTGCCAACTGAGGTTCCTGCTGTAGAATAGCAACCCGAAACGTCGCACTCTGCGCGGTTAATAATTTTCCAAACTGGCCTGGTGGACAATTTTGTTTGACTGTGAACTTGTTACCATCCGGGTAAACTAAGCATTCCGTCATATCACATAAGCAACTGTGTGCATATTAACGTATCGGTTCAGCTCACCAAGGTGATCCTGCTGCATTTGTATTGAAATTTTGAGTAAAAAGCGCATTTGGATGGGTGTATTTCATGACCTTGTAAATGTATTGTTCAGGTTTTCAGCCGAAATTCTACGTAGTGAAATCAACAAATGTCCTTGCAGCTCCAAGTTCACTGTCAAATTCCTCATGACCGTTTTTTGGACTTGAACCTCGGAATCCCAAACCTGGACCAGAGATTTCATCAACTTTCGGAGGCCTGCTGCACCGGTTTTGCCAATTTCGATGTGTAGTTCAAACTAGCGTTGATTGTAACGGCATTTTAGTGTTCGGTTTGAGCTATACATGAGACCTTTTAAAAAAGAAGAACAACATCTGTGTAGACGATTCAGGACTATTTCAGAGATACTAAACATTTTTCTATTTTGTGGTTGCTTTCTCAGGCTTCCAAATGTGGAATCGTCGAAAGTGTGCTTTCCTGGGTTCGTTTCAAAGCTATGGAAAAAATGGACAAACAGTGTCACAAATCCAAGCACGTACGTCTCAAAGGCATACCTAAGTTGGACGATGCAAACAATGCAGGCACCAAAAACTCATCTTCTTGTACGCTCATCCTTACCGAGGGAGACTCAGCCAAATCCCTGGCAGTAGCTGGTCTCGGTGTTGTTGGTCGGGATAACTACGGTGTTTTCCCACTACGGGGCAAATTACTGAACGTTCGTGAGGCCTCCAGTAAGCAAATTATGGAAAATGCTGAGATCAACGCGCTGATCAAAATTTTGGGATTGCAGTATAAAAATAAATATGAATCTCCAGACTCATTAAGAGATCTTCGCTATGGAAAGTAAGTTATTAATTTCTACCTGTTTCTGTGGTTTTATTTGCATTACAAATTGCTAGGGGATACAAAAATTGAACTAATATGCCCTTTTCACAGCCTCGAGTTTCACTTGCGGTTAGTGTTTTTGTAAGCCAACGGTAATCACTTTCGTTTCTTTTCTGTGATGCATCATCAAACTGCGACTAGCATACTTGTTGATTGCCGTTGGGTTTAAGACATGGCTTGTCCCATTTCATGTATAACAAAACACGTAACTGCTGATTTATCTTGTGTGGAATGATTTTCATTTCCCATCTTCCAGGATCATGATTATGACCGATCAGGATCAAGATGGATCTCATATCAAAGGGTTGATTATCAACTTCGTTCATAGTAATTGGCCCAATCTGCTGAGGCATAATATAGTGGAAGAATTCATTACTCCAATTGTGAAAGTGTTTAAAGGCAGTCGCGAATTGCCGTTTTACAGCCTTCCTGAGTTTGAAGAATGGCAGAAATCCACTCCCAACTGGCACACATGGCGTATAAAGTACTACAAAGGTTTGTTTTCTTTCTGTACTTCCTTCGATTCATTTCATGGTTTGTAATTGCTTCGTTCGTTTATGTGGAATGAAAACTCGTGTGGTCTGATTAAATCTAAGACGACCCAATGGCTGCGAGCTACGGTGTCCAATGAATCTCAGTGTTGCTTGTTTCGGTATGCTTGCTTAGAATCTGAAGTCACTGATCGGCTCACACACACATCAAATATGGTAGCAACGCAACAACAGTAGTTACAAAGATGGCAGGGGGGAGGCACAACAAAGCATAAGAAATAGTCGTTGATTTAGTTGTTACTTCTACGGTTAAATGTGTTATGGGCTGTTATATTACTCGTTCGAAGTGGGCTTTTTTATTCGACGATACACATTTTTAGCCTTTGCGCTGCCAGGCCTGCCTTGTAACTTTGCACCGTTGACCCAGATAAACCGGTGGCCATCTGTATGGTTCATTTACTTTTGGAAACATCGGGTAAATAGAATACGACAAGGGGCTATGGTCTTATTTAGTGGCGAGCCACATTCGCCACTGCACAATGCTGTCACGAATATGTGCGGCGCTTTGGAGTGGAAGACGCTAGTCAAACGAAAATCCCACCACATTTTCGAGCACTGCCGCTGATGGTCCATTGCCGCTTATTTGGCGAGTTCACCTTATTCGCGGTTAACTGCGGGAGCGGCCGTTCTCGTATCCGTAACACGGGGATGCGCCCGTAGCGCACAGCCCTGCTCTGTCCGGATTGGTCGGCCCATGTTGAATCAGTCTGTGCTGTAATGGACAGCTCGGTTGTCTCCGGACTTAACCACACCTGCTCTACTTGAACCTTATATGATGAATCTCAGACTGTCGGTATTCCTTATCTGCACACTGGACATATAGTCTTCCGCTGTCTATAAAACAATTCCTCAAGAAGAATCGAACCCGAGGCAAACGTTACACCCACCATCATAACCATTTGACCACCTTAGTCTATCCTGTAATGACTTTTCATTCTAGCGAAAGACAGCTTTATTATCACAATTTTTTTTCCGAAATTAATTTTGGGAAATCGCAAAATTTCGCAGCACTGTAGGTTTGCCGTTTTCTGTCTGAGTTCTGTTCTACGCTTTTCATTCAGGTTTGGGTACCTCTTCCAGTAAAGAGGCCAAAGAGTACTTCTCGGACATGATTAGACATCGAATCCGTTTCCGGTATACCGGTCATGAAGATGATGTGAGCATCCAGCTGGCGTTTGACAAAAGCAAAATTTCTGACCGAAAGAACTGGCTAACTGAGTGGACCGCCGATCGCAAACGTCGTCGTGAATTAGGCCTACCTGAGCCGTACCTCTACGGGAAAGATACGCGTGCGGTCAGTTTTCACGATTTCGTCCACAAGGAGTTGGTTCTGTTCTCCAATTTGGACAATGAACGTAGCATTCCGTCAATCGTAGATGGACTGAAGCCTGGGCAGCGGAAGGTAGGCCATTTGCACAAGGTTGATCATAGTCTTTCGTACCCAGTTGTAATAAGTTTTAGGAGTCAATTTTAAATCACTGATCAACAGGATATTTCTTGATGTTTTGTTATGTAATTCTTATCGACGTGCTTTCCATACTGTCAGTGTGCTCGATTAACTGAATTAACTGAAAACTGCTTTGAGATCTTTCTGGTGTTTCATATTTGTTGATCTGGCGTTGTTCATTGGAATTGAAATGGATGAAGTCAGCTTTAAGATGTTGGTTGGAGACATTGTGGCATGATTAAGTGTCGCGGCCTGTGGCAGATTTGCATTCGGGCTATTTTCCCCGTTTTATTACTTTGTTTTGAGCTCTTTTTAGCTTTATGATTATCTCCGTTTTGCCCCTAACTGGAGGATGCTTCGAGGTGGCAACATACCAGGGTACAGAAGTATAAGATTGGTGATTGAATATATATATATATATATATATATATATATATATATATATAATATATATATATATATATATATATAATATATATATATATATATACAATTAAGTAGTAGGAGATTAGATTTGTATTGTATGATTCTTCATGCAGCTTCAACGCTCAACTGACCATTGAAAACCATGGAAGCACTGTACAGCTGTTTCATCCTTGTTGAGAATCATCAGCAGTGCACATCAACCGAGCCCTCACAAGGACTCGAACCCTGGGTGAACGATTGTGAATGGAACACCTTAACCACAAGTCTATCCGGGCTGGCTGTCAACGGTTTGTTGAATATCTACACTGCATGATGATTCCCAATGAGGATGAAACAGCTGTACAATGCTTCCATGGTTTTCAATGGTCGGTCGAGCGTTGAAGCCGCATGAAGAATCATTATATATATATATATATATATATATATATATATATATATATATATATATATATATATATATATATATATATATATATATATACTGTGTGCCAAACAAAACATAGTACAATCGCGGAGGAAAGGGTAGATAGTCCAAGTCCATGATTTGTTTGTGGGCGCGATACTGCCACGTTGCCTAAGCCAAAGCAAGTGGTTTTCTTAGGGGTCCACAACCGGGGTCTTTAGCTATCCAAAGCTTAACCCGCAAGGCAGCGGGACGAAGTGTGGGTTCCATAACCCACTGGGGGCCGGTGACTGAATACTCAATTCATACACCCTTCGGATGAAGCTAAACATCCTGATTTCCCAGTGCACCTCTCCGTCACAGATGCCGGTGAGCATACCGTCGTACGCCTCATACGTCACTCGTGATTGCTTTGGAATCAGGTTTTAGCCATCTCCTCTAGACTGACTATTAGTCAGCCAACCCGGTGGAGAGCGCCGGGCATTCGCTTTCGTCCTTTCACTTTGGTGGAAACACCTCCGCAACGAGAAAGCAGTGAGTAGGACTTCCTCGACAGAGGCTGTGTTAGACGTACGGTCATTTAGGGACAGTTCAAGAGGCGTTCAGGACGGGTAGCCATCTTGGAGCCTGAGATATCCACCCCCGACCATATTGAGGCAGTTGAAGGCTGATGGTTCATTCATCGTCGGTTGAATGAACTGAACTGAACCGATGATAACTGTGTTTCATCATAGCGTGTCACTCATTGTATGGATATGTGCTTTTAGAAGTTAGATTAGTCTTAATCACCCTCACAAAGGTCGATGTCAGCCGCCCCTGATGGTTTTGACTGTCTGCTTGAGTAAGTTTTTCTCAAGTATTGGTTATCCTTGGGTGTCGTTTCTTAGCTCTCACTTGACACAAGCTGTGGCGTTACGGAGTAATGGATATTTATGTGCTAATCTGTTGGGTTTTCCTATTTTATAATTATGAATGAGTGCAGTGAAAAGAGCCTCTCGACATTTGTCTGCACTGTTGAGGATAGTTAGAAATTTGACTCGGAGTCGGCACTAAACCGGGCGACAGTAGCAGTTTACTACCAATCAATGTAATCGGCATCGTCATCATCGTACAGCGTTGAACATCAGGGCAAGCCCCACTGACCACTGCTTTTCTCACCATCTTGCACTTTAAATTAGGAAGTAGGAATATACAAGATGGATAAGAAATGAACCTACACGGGTGGGAAAAGTAAATAACGCCCTAATAGCCGACACACGGAATACACAGTCTAACTGTACAAACACACATCGATCAATCATTCTCATTCGATAGAAAGTGACAACACGATCGCCATTGTTCGCGGTTCGCTGCCATATTCTTCAGTGTTTTCGGCCAACTGCTTGAGGAATCTTCTGGACACCAACCACGAAGACGTGAAACACCTACTTTTCCTAAGTCTGCTGTATTTTCTCATTCCTCACTGCCACGTCGTCTGTTGACCTCCAGGTGGCTTCTTCCACTCCTGAGGAGGAACGAAGAATAGAACACGGTATGGTAGACGTGTGTTTGACATACGTAACACGTGCCCCAAACCAACGAAGTCTACTAAGTTGCATACGCTGTGACAAATGTTCTCGGAATTAATACCCAATACTCGCTTACTGACCTTATCATTGCTCACTCGGCTATTCCACCTAATCCTAGCGATACTACGTAAATATCAGTGGTCGAAAACCTCGAGACGACGAATATCTTCAGCACTCAGACTCCGAATCTCGCAACCATACAACAAAACTGAACGCACTGCGGCACAGTACACACGACCTTTCAACTTCAGTGAAATGTCAGGTCGGCGCCACAAGTGCTTCAGTCCAACGTACGCCGCTCCAGCCTTGGGTATACGCGTGCTCACCTCTACTACTGTGCTCCCATCCGTCGTCACACTGCTTCCGAGGTAGGTGAAGTGGTCGACAACTGACAGCACCTCCCCATTGAGCATCAAGCTCGGAATCGTTGATGTCCAGTCTCGTAACATCACCTTACACTTTGAAGGTGCAAAGCACATGCCGAATGGAGCTACAGCTCTTGCCAGTCTATCTAGTGCACGTTGAGCATGTTCCGTGCATTCGAGCAAACAGATAACATCGTCCGCGAAATCTAGGTCACATAGCTTTCCACTGTTTCCTAGTCGATGCCTACATCCTGAAAATTTTGCAACGCACTCTCCATTATTTCGTCCATGGCGAAGTTGAACAGGAATGGAGACATGGGACATCCCTGTCGAACACCGCTGGTCGTTTCGAACCGACTGGATAATTCACCGTAAACTCTAACGAGGCCAGAAGTATGAGAACACAATGATCTCATTAGGTTCAAGAACTTCTGGGGCATACCTTTTCGATGAAGAGCACTGAATAGCGCTGTTCGATCAACTGAATCGAAGGCGCCTTTCAGGTCTAAGAAAACCGTTATTGTCGGTCGGCGATGCGTGTGACGCGTTTCAAGTAGTCGGTGAAGAGTAAAAATCTGGTCGATGCATCTTCGACCTTGGCGGAATCCAGCCTGCTGTTCGCTGGTGTTCCTCTCGCGAACGGGTGTAAGACGGTGCAACAGAATCGAGGCTAATACTTTTGTGACTATCGGAATTAGGCTAATCCCACGACGATTACTACATTCATTGCGTATTCCCTTCTTGAAGATGGGAACAATCAACGACTCACTCCACATTAACGGAATACGCTCCGCGTTCCAAATGTCACGGAGCAAAGCGGTAAGTGATTTTATCAACGCCCCACCACCCAGTTTGAAAAGAACTTGGGGGTAGTTCGTCGGGACCATTTGCTTTCCCTCGCTTTAGTAATCGAATGCATGACTCTACTTCTACTTCCGATGGGGGCTCAAGTGATACCACCCGAGGAGTCGCAGTTGTTGACACAGGAGCAACTATATTAGTGCGCGGTCAGCTAAACTGATTCTTGAAGTATTCGGCCCAACAGTCCAACCTTTGCTATTTGCAATGGATGGGTTCTCCATTTCTATCGCACATCATTTCGTTGACCTAGATGCGCTGTCCACCGGTGTCACGAATAAGTTTGAACAGTGTTTGGCTTTTACCTGAAGCAGCTGCTATTTCTATTTCTTCGGCTACCCTAACCCACCAATTTCCGCGATCCTTCTCAGGGCTTTTCGTAACTTGCCTCTGTAGCTTTCTCCGCATCTTATTCATCTCCTTGCAGTTCGAGATGTAATCGGCAGTGATTGCGGAGATGGAATCTCATGCCTTTGAGATGGGTAAGCATTTGTACCGGTAGTAATGAAGCGGTTTAAACCGTTTGCTTCCTACCCCGGAGGTCAGAGGTTCGAATCTTCTTACTTCCGGTCACTTTGGCGGTAGACAGTGACCCACTGTCGTCCGGATCGTTTTCATGCCTGACCTGTTGGGGCTCATGCGGTTTTTCACCTCGAGTCCTACGATCTGTTTGCCGGTTATCCATAGTAATGCAGTGGGCCTTTAAAGCTGTATTGTGTAACTTTTCCACTTCACTCATGTGCAAGCATGTAACGAATAAAAATTCAACCACCAATGACATTATAATTCCAAGATTTTTGAGTTTCATGTCTATTTCTCGCGCGCAGTCATACCATTACTCACGTAGTGTTTAACAAATGCTCAGACCTGCGTGCACATTTATCATAATGTGTGCACCATTTATGAACGTTTTGTGATAAAGTATCGCAAGCTATAATGTCTTTATCAGCAACTAGCACGAATAAGCGAACTATTCGAGCGTCTCCACCTTAAATCATATTTCTTGTAGCAGTATACACATAATCGGGACTACCCGTTCGTCTTTGCTGCTCTCACACTCCAGGTACTATTCACCTGTTTTAAACGGAATCTCGTGAAAGAAATCAAAGTAGCGCAACTGTCCGGTTCAGTGTCTGAGGTATCAGCCTATCATCACGGTGAACAGTCTCTTCAAGGAACCATCGTAGGCCTGGCACAGAATTTCGTTGGTAAGTTTGCTCAATTTATTGTTTTTATCCTTCCAGTTCTCTTCATCATGGTATTTGTCTAGTCGAGCAAAGTACAACCGGTCGTTACCTGTTGATTTTTTACCCATGTGGGGGCTCTTCCGATTTCTACAATTAAATTGCCCGAACAAGATTTTCGTTTTCCAAGTCAGCTGCATTCGGAGTTTTCTAACATAGTCGATGGCTAGGCTTCATCTGCCTAAAATGCTCATCAATGCAGATATTGGAAGATGAGCGAGCATGTTCAGTGCATGACAGTCGAAAAATAGAAAAACCGTTGTCATACGATTTGATCGTGCATAGCACGCTAAGATTCCCTATTGAATTCTATGAGACTCCGATGCATCGTCGAGACAAGAAAATGACAGTGTCATCAGTGGTACTCTTGTATTATTCTTGATGCTTCCGCCTCAAATCACCCTACTGTCTCCACACTCTTTATCTTCCGTTTTCTGGATGGGTTTTGCTGAAAGAGCAATCGAAACCGTATCATTTAGTGCGTAATTGATGATTGTCACAACTGAACTGAATTGAGTTCAAAAAAATTCACCGAAATTTTGTTCAGTTGTTGTTCCTTCACTTGGCCTATTATTTTTTGAACTGTTTAGATTCGCTAATATTACTCCCCTAAGCACTAGCTGCTTTGTTGGAAAGACACCTTAGTTCTTCAGGGCCCCATGAAATCCCGTTTGACATGAAACTTTCCACTGACCGTTTTACTGATTGTTTTGGCTTGAATGTATGAACCACTTACTACCTGTTGCTACAGGCGGCTTTAGTGCACATTTTCAAAGTGAGTCGTTTGACTTGGACTACTGTGCTGGTGCCCATAAGCTGCATTCAGTGGTAATTTCAGTTAAAAACGATCTTTCAACAGCCACTGGTTTGTAGAATCTGTCATTCGTTGCTTGCTCCTTTTTGCCATGTGGTCTATTCGAGTATCCACTCATCCATCATTGAATACCTGTTCGTGCACTCATTCAGGCTCCAACAACTTGAATCTGTTGTTGCCCATCGGTCAGTTTGGTACGCGTCTGTGCGGTGGCAAAGATGCAGCCTCTGCTCGTTATATTTTCACCGCACTGAATCCTGTCACCCGTTTAATCTTCCATCCGGCGGACGATCCAATTCTGACTTATTTGCGAGATGATAATTTACGTATCGAACCTGAGTGGTACTGCCCGATCATCCCGATGATTCTAGTCAACGGTGCCGATGGAATCGGTACAGGCTACGCTACGCGGATCCCTAATTATGATGTACTTGAAGTGATTGCCAACCTGTATAGGTTGTTAGACGGCGAGTCCCCACTGCACATGATGCCCAAGTTTCGAGGGTTTCGGGGCACGATCCAAGTAAGTTCGTTCTTCCGTTCTCTTATGAGGTAATCGAGTAAAATGACCGGTCTTTCAAACTGTAGTTGAATTTCTCCCAGGGGACAGTTTTTGACCTGTAATATGCTGATGATATCGCCTTGCTGAGTGGACAATGCATAAGCAGTTCAAATCGTTGTGAACCGCTTGGGCTTTGTTATCCAGGTGTGGTGGCCACTTTGCACCTTCCAATTGCAAGTTTCGCAATAATGAAAGGAGCCTGTGCTTACACTCACCCTTTGTAGTGATCAGTTAGACTTAGTCGACACCTTCAGGTACGTCGGGAGCTTCATTACAGCTAAAGGTGGTGTTGAGGAGGAGATCAGATCACGAATAGCGAGAGCTGGAGCAGCTTTCGCAAACCTGCGACAGCTATGATATCGCCGGGACATCCGACTGTCTCTTGAAGGACGGGAGTACCTCACCGCGGTTCGTAGTGTTTTACACTACGACTGTGAGACCTGGCCACTTCGCGTTGAGGATGCTCGGCGTTTTTCTGTGTCCGACAACCGATGTCTCCGAAGTATTTCTCGCATCTGGTGGGAACATGGGGTGAGTAACGACAAGGTGCGCCGTTGTGTTGACCACGGATAGCCGCCCTCTCAAAGAAGTGATCGCCCTACACCACCTCTGGTGGCTTGGTCATGTTTTGCGAGTGCCTGCCCATCGTCTTTTCCGTGCTCTATTCGTACGTGCTGGGCAAGGCTGGATGAAGCGACGCGGTGGTCAGGCCATAACTTGGCGTAATGGTATAAAGCTAGCATCAGCATTGGCTGCGGTTGGTACTTTTCGCCTTCCTGGTTGGGGCCCAATAGACGAGGGTTGTCGTTGGTTGGAGACGTTGAGGGATATGACTCAAAATAGGAGTCGAGAGAGAATGTTGTACGGTCTCTGCTGAGCTCTCGTACCCCACAATCACAAAATATCGCTCAGGCAAACAAATGAAAAATAAACGTCAAAAGATGTACCGGTAAAAAGCAGAAAATCCCAATATATCATACCCTTTTTACTTTCTACTTCATATGCTCTGTCGTACTTCTCTCCGCATTCATATATATATATATATATATATATATATATATATATATATATATATATACTCATAAGTACTACTCCTGTCAGACACCTCATACACCCCACGCGAACTGTTTTCGAAATCGTTTCTGTATGTCGGAAATGTTTCAAACTTACCCGTTTCTTAGCTTTTAGGGATGGACTCCCCGCTGTGCTTTTACTAAAGGATGTTTGCTAGAGTTGCTAAGGCTCCGGAGGAGGGGGGTCACAAACTGTCGGGTGAAAGCTGAGAGTCACAGTTTAGTGTTGGAGATTGATTTCCAGTAGATTCCGCGACCCTCGTTAGTTCTGAGGCTTGACTCTTAGGCGCTAGATGAAACATGGAAACTATCTTCTCGCTCGTCGGGGAAACGAACATGGACGTACTGTGGATTGCATTCGATCGATTCCACTTCGACTAGGGGATCATATATTGCCAATTTCATCGGACGCCGTATCGAGACCGGCCCTGGACTATTCAGCGAGATAGGTGTTGAGACCTATCTTGATCTACGGGGGTAATTGGGCAGTCGTTCATGTGGGTTCTCGTTTGTTGTTGTGCACAGTAGTGACCTATGTGATAGGTCAACAGTCAGTCAGACGCCTTCAGAGTAAAAGGGGTAGGCTGAATCGGAGGATTTAGTCAGCTGATAGGTGGAGTATAGTACCTACAACAAAGGCGAAGATTATGAATACACGTGATATATGAAATGTCGAGTAATACGAAAATCGGAAATTCGACCAAAGTTCCTACTCATGACATTCACCCTCGCCAATAATAGACTGAGTTGGGGAGAAGGGTGTAATGTGTGGAAGATTCCAGTCAGTGGTAAAAGTGACTCATTGTGGAAAATCGGTGTGTGTGTGCATGCGGAAGGTTGTGAGCGAAAATGGTGGAGCATCGAGGGTGTTAATGTGAGTGTGCACAGAATTACGCTTCTCTGTTTCTCAACGAGCATGGGTGAACTCGTTGCTGTTTCTATATCATAGTTTCGACAGAATCCGGTGTGACATCTGGGTCGTGTAGATCCAAAGGATCAGATTCTGGCAAGTGATCAAATTTTTCTGTGGGCGGCTGTACTTTCGGAACGTGGAGTGTGATTTGACTGTGGAACACCATCTGGCATGGGGGCAAGATGACAGACCGATACTATCTGCTCTTGCTTCCCCCCCCCCCCCCCCCGGGGGGATCGTAATTAAAATTATGTTCTACCAAATGGACTTCGTCAACCAGGGGATCATAATTGGTCGATTGTGTCTATACAATACGCGGTCGGAATGCACCAGCCAGCTAGGTAATGAGGTACCTGATACAGCTTTCCTGCTATGCCGGAACATTCATTCGTGAGGTGTCTCGGTTGCCGTAGGTGACAAAAACCGTACGAAATGGAGAGCGGCAATGAAAACCTCTTCCCAGCGACGGACGTCCAACCCTCTTGATTTTAGTGGCAGGGTGATGGTTTAGTGTAACGAACCGTTAAAGCGTTCAGTTTGTCCGTTGGTTTGTTGATGATAGACCGTAGTTCGACTGGTCGAAAAGCCCTTGGTGTGCAAGGAATTTTTGAGTTTTTCTGACAAAAGAGGAGCCACGGTCGGAGTGGATATAGGCTGGTAGTTCAAAAATACACGAGTTACCATAAGCATTTGAAAACTGTCGTGGAAAATATGTCCTGACAAGGGAATGCCAACGAAAAACGGATATATTCATCGATGAGATTGGGATATTTGTTATGCTTGCATGGGGGCAACGATCTTTTGAAATGGATGCAACTTTTCGGAAGAATGCGTTGCTTTGACTTGTATTCTGTCCGGAGGTTTGTAAAATCTAGGTTTGACTTCCACGCACACCTTACGTTGCGAAATCACTCACCGCACTTCATCCAGAGAATACGGTAAGTTTCGAGAACAAACTACATGAAACATAGGAGTTACCCCTGGATGACAGAGTTCTCGTGTAAATCTTAGAATGGTGGGATGTAGAACGGCTGTACAACAACCGCGTGGGATTGCATCAGTGGCTTGGACGGTAGACGACATCATATCAGGACCAGTATAGTTCAACTTATCGTCGGCAGCCAGCTGCTGATCGGTGATCAATTTGAAATGATTCCCCAGTACGTAGTGTCTCCACTTCCTTAGTGCCTCGACTATAGTGTAAGCTTCTTTTTCGACAACGGAATGGTGTCTTCCGGTTGGCGTCAGTGTTCGAGAAAAAATGCCACCGGTCTACCATCTTAGTTGAGTGTATCAGCAACGGCAACATCTAAGACAGCCTTCGCTATAACCAAAGGTACGCCGGTCTCCACGGTCACTACCATCTTTTAATTTTTCGGACCATTGTGTGGCGGTTTCAGGCATTGGTAATGTGTTTGATTTCAGACTAGTGGGTCTATCTTGTCTGAGAAGTGCGATATCCATTAGGAATAATATGCAAGCATTTCCAATGCGCATTCTTGTTCTTTGACATTTCGAGAAGAGGCCAAGTCCATCAAGGGTTCGAGTCTCTCTGGGCCAGGTCTTACAGTCCCCTTTGGAATTTCGAAGCCTAAGACGTTTATTTGTTGTACTGATGTAATACTCTTGGTTTTGTTAAATGTGAGACCGTATTTGCTGTCTACGTCTAGAACATTTAAAGTTTTGGTTGTGCTGTTTCGAATGTATCGCAAATAATGACGTTGTCCACGTAGACGCGAGTACCAGGTAATTTTTATTTGTTGATGCTGTTATCGAGAGTTCGCTGGAAGCATACCACGCTATTGGTGACTCCAAACGGATTGTAAAATTGATATAGCTTTCCACGAGCCTCGAAAGCGGCATATTTCTTCTTTTCAGATTTAATAGGAGTTTGGCAGTAAGGACTTTTTAGATCAAGTGCTGAATATCTCGGAACGCGTTATCGGCTAGATTTGCTGGTCCATACGGGGGGATGGATACACGTCGAGATACGTGAATCAATTTGTAGCTTGACTGTAGTCCACGATCACACGTTTTTTATATCTTTCATTGAAGGTTGCCAGGCCTGTGCTCTCCAAGGTGACCTCGACAGCTCGCTAATACCAGCATCTAGTAGGCACTGGACTTCATCTCGTATAAACTGTTTATCTGGTGCCGAATAGCGTCGAGGCCTCGTTGCGATAGGCCAACGATCCGGTGACAGGTTACCAACAGAGGTTGCGGTTCTACCGAAACCGGTGGTAGTTGAGAGGTTTAGAGCGTTTGACTACCACCTCGCAGGTCAGAGGTTCGGATCCCGGCCATCACCATATTACTTTGGTGGTAGACGGTGATCCACTGTCGTCGTGCTCGTTACCAAACCTGACCTATTGGGACCTTGTGTGGTTTTCCACTCCAAGTCTCAGGGTCCGGTTGTCGGTTATCCCTAATAGTTCAGTGGGTCTTTATGACTATGGTGTATATACCTTTCCCACTTCACTCATACGCGAGAACGCAATAACAAAAAAGAAGCCGGCACAAGCAGAAGAGGGGCCTGTTGCCAGAAAAATTTTCTGCTCGTTCATACAATCGGAGAATGTCATGGGTAACGGTTGTCTAAACTGACTGACTGATGGCTTAGTAGAACGTCTGCTAGTTTGACGTGTTACTAGTTCGAATCTTCGTATTTTGAGGAAATATCCAGTGTACTCACGTGGCGCTTGCTGAGGCCCTCGATGCCATCGTGATCCGGCTCTGTGAAGGAATGACTTTTCAACGATACTTTTGAACAACAGCCTTAGATACAACTTTCAGAGCTTCCTGTGCCGATAAGTGCCTGTAGCGAAATACCATTGATTGACAGTCGCGTAACTGCATTCGACAAACAATAAAGAGCAGCGGCAACCCTTACCGAAGATAAAAGCGGTCCAGCGGTAGATAAAACTCACTTCGTTGATTGGGAAGCTCGACAAACTCGTTGCTAATGTCCCTTCCTTCCACAGGTCTTACATACGGCACCTCCAGCGGGACATTTTGATCGTGAATGGCGATCAAAGCCTCACGAATAACAGTAAGAGCCGCCAACAGCTATTATCGGTTCTGTCGTGCACTCTTGGTTGCATGTTTCTATCGCAGATGGGACGAACTTTGTGGATAAAGAATATGAGAGACTGGCACTCGGATTGTGGTACGACATAGCCCGTTTCTGTGCCGTGTCCTGCTGTTTGGCCAAATCGACGGTTCTGTGGAGATCGAGAGTTTGTTCCTCAAGTAGTCTGCTTATTTGGCTAGATTGTAGTCTACGAATAGGGGCGTCTCTAACCAGTTCATCGCGATACTCCGAAGCAGGTCTACATCCACAATTTTTGACAAGTTAAGTTCAGTTCATTCAACCGTCAACCCCACACTTCTGGGCTCAGATTTTGGTAGCTCCTTGCAACATAGTCAAGTCGAAGGCAAAATTAATGGAAGTACAAAGTGAAAATGTGTTGAAAACAAAGTAGTGAGTAAAAATCATAAAGATAAAGAAAGAGCTCGGATGCAACTGCGCCACTAACCGTATCACCTAGTCATGTCGCTTAATGTCTGTATCCATCTGGTAGACGGATATCCTGACCCCAAACCACCAGACATCGCTATATTTGCTTAGACTATCTAGAAAAACTTGCAACTTATCTGAATTTTCACTCTGAACCATAAAATCGTCCGCGTATTCTGGACGAGACGGTTTGCTGTCTGGGTACAGATCAATGCTAAAAATATTTCCAGAATCATCTCAGTTACAAAGTCAGAACAAAAGGGTGATGGAGGAGGCTTCGACGCACGACTCTTGTCGTGATTTCATGGGTGGTGGATCACATTAAGCACGAAATCGACTTCGGCCGTTCGCATACAATGATTAAGAAGGAGCAATCGTTTTCCACGGCACTACAATAAAAGAGAAGGAAGTCAAGAGTAACAAAAATGACGAACCTAAAGATATGTCTGTGTTTTGAAGTTTATCGACCAGATGTAGACCTACATTGGTGCTGGCTCGAACACTAGATAAGCTTTTGTGAATAATAGCGAGGAGCATTTTCGACGACGTTATTCGACTTTGTTGTTTTTGTAGTATTTATACCCCCCCCCCCTCACATATTTGTCTGTTTA
The DNA here is from genome assembly GCA_948099385.1 of Fasciola hepatica. Classification (NCBI taxonomy): domain Eukaryota; kingdom Metazoa; phylum Platyhelminthes; class Trematoda; order Plagiorchiida; family Fasciolidae; genus Fasciola; species Fasciola hepatica. The sequence goes on along the minus strand of CANUEZ040000121.1, from coordinate 4,972,365 downwards.
AAGGAGCTAGAGTCCAATCGTTATCTCGTGCATGGTGAGATAGCAATCATCGATGATACCACTTTGGAAATCACTGAACTTCCCGTTCGTGTTTGGACACAGACCTACAAGGAGAATGTACTCGAAATCATGCTTAACGGGACGGACAAAGTGCAGCCGTGTATCACGTGAGTTTTTAGCGGGTAGACCACTTGCCGGTCGTCTTTTCAATTGGCTGTTCACTTTTTTCTCTTGTTTCAGTCATGGGACGGGTTAAATCCTCCCATGCATTTTTGAACAGACTTCTTAGTGGGTCCACCACGATATGCTGTACATGTGCGAGCACTCGTCTGACGTCTTCAGTCGATAGATCAGTTTACTTACTTGGCTTAATATCCGAACCTCTTTTCCCAACTTCCAAGTGTACTTCGTCAATAAACTCGTATTCGTGTCTTCTGTTAGTATTTACCAATGCTTTGCTATTCTGACCACGAGTGATAGTCAAGTAGTATAAGTGTTTACCCCCTCGGACGTACGAGGTTCGAACCTGGCCACGTGAGTGGTGAACCGCAATCCACTTTCGCCGCGCTCGTTACCACGCCTGACCTATTGAGACCCTAGTTATCCAATTCAGTTCTCAGGATTAGGTTGCTGGTTATCCTTGTAATGCGGTGAACCTTTAAGGCTATGGAAAATGCTTTTTGACTGCACATAGGCGCAGGAAGGAACTAAAAATCCCTGACGGCGTTCTAAAGTCTTGATATTTTTGCGTTTTGTTTCACGCCAACACACGAGTGATATTGTGAAATTGGCGCATGTGCAGCGGCTATGTTCTATGTTGTGGTCTAACCGGTAGTTCCTCATTGTCCTTCTCGTGTATAACCTTACTCGCATCACCCATTTCTGTGTATTACTGACAAGTAAGACAAAGGCCGACACTGTTTTTCGGTCATAAGGAATATGGGTTATTCGAATGAAATATTCAAACACGGTTGATCATTTCTTTGCGTTTTCCGGCTTGTAGAAATAATGGACGTGTTGAACTAGTTTCGCTATCCATTTATTGCCTAAATATCCCCTTTGATTGACTTTTCCGGACATTGGTCAGCTTGATTTCCACTCATTCATCCAGAACCACATGTGTTTTGTACCCACTGCATCAACTTTGTTGTAAGTCTTTATTTAGTCACTGTTGTACTCATTCCATTGGCTGTTTGTTGGTATATGACCGGATCAACGGCGGTGGGTGGACAGAATCAGGAGAATTAGTCGGTTAAATAAAAAACCCCTCTCCACTTTGATCACTAATTGTTTCTTTGCATTACTACACCTTTTCCTATCAAGCTTTAGCCAGAGCCCGCAATTCTTTAGCCGTGATCCACAATCCTTTATCCACTACCCGCAGTCCTTTAGCGATGTCGCTGCAAGCCAGTCGGATTAAAAGTATCGGAATATTATGACGTCAAGAAATGTCGGGACAATTTTTTATACAAAGATTGGTGTTGCAAAGCTGACTGAACAAATAAGAAAGTGTGACGATCGTATTCTGAGCAGTTGACTGTGGTAATGATACCGAATACTCCACCGCAAATGGGTTATATACATATATATTTGTTCACCATGTAAAAACAAAGAATATAAATAAACGTGGATTCACAGGGAAAATCTGTCCGAAGTTAGACACAGTTTGCTACATAACCACCACAGAGCATGACTTTGAGCTAACACTTTGATAGACACGGTGCTGTGTCAGGGCGTGGCCTCCACGTTGTCATTTTCATTCCAAGCAAGCATATGAGCTGAAGCCACCCGGTTGCCGACGCCGGAGTAAATGGTGCCTTACCACGAGCCTTTGACCAGAACGTCTAACCTACAAGGCAGTGAAACGATATGAGGGTCTGGTAGCCGTCTGGGAGCCGGTGACTTATTGCTCAGTTCATACGGCCTTCAGATGGGGCCAGGCATCCTGGGTGCTCAGTACACCTCTGCGGCCCGGATGCTGGGGATTATAATGTTGTACGCCTCATACGCCACCCGTGTTTTTTTTTAGAATCAGGGTTTGGCCATCTCTCGACTGACTATCGGTCATGACGTTTGCGCGCACTAATATACAGGACAGGAAACCGTTGAGGATTGGAGAAGGTTTAAATGATGCGCCCGTATCGTCCATACATGTTGCTTTTTCAGTGATCTTGATGGTGTCAAATGTTGCAGCATAAATAAATTGATGACACTGAGGGGGATGTACCTACGGCAACTGTGTATTATCCTTGGATTGTGAATATATCCACTTATCTAGACGTATAAATAACCAAACCTTTATTATTTTTTCATTATAACGAGTCCCTGTCTTTGTCAGCAATTTTGAATGCAAAATAAAGTAACGTTTGTTACATTACGGACTTTACTTACAGAACTGCAAGTTTGTAAAAACTTAACTTTGCATGGAGCGGCTCATTGTCGATTGGTTAGTATTTTGTTCATAGGCAGTCGGGTGATATGACCACACCGCGGCCGTTTGTGGTAATATTCGCCGTACTTTGCCTGGCATCGTACGCATCATTTCTTGACAATATGGAGAGCGTTAATATGGGTAGAAAAAGCGATCGTATCGTTTCACCAGAGCGGAAGATCAACGGAGAATAATCAAATATGCACGAAGAAATGATTTGAAGGACACTGCCAAACACCTCAGTAATAAGATTAAAACATGCTTGCTATTGCAGCTTCGCGTCGGGAAACAGCATTCGCACATGGATCCTATAAGTCGAAGTTCTACAAAAGTCTGTCAGCCATTTATGGTGATGTGGTGGAAAAAAACCTTGCAAGCACATTGGGGTAGTTGAAGGAGGGAATGGAGAGAGATTTTCCAAGCACAGCAGTCGGTAAGTCATCCATTGGTCGACAGGTGAATGGGAATCACTATTCGGGTAAAAAGCCGACTATTCAACCAGTGGAACGAAACCTAGACACAATCAAATCTAAATGAGCACAATGTGCCGGTTGAATGTGCAACATCCAGGTACTGCAACTATGGGGTTGTAAATTGATGAATCTAACTGCAATATACAATGTTGTCGTAGCTATGGTCGCTCAAAGTTCAGTTCAGTTCCGAAAACCACTAACCATGCTCTAGGTGCGGTGGCTTTGGTAGCTATCTCCCAGCGACAATCTAAAAAGAAAGTAATGAGGGGGAAAAGAGTATGAAAGAAGTAAGAGGAGAACTACAAATGATGGAATCAAGTCGATAAAGACAGATTGTGGATACGAGAGCGCCACTGGTCGCGGCATCTAACCAAATCCTCCAGCGTATCTAGCCATGAAGTGGGAGGATCTATTGGACCCCACCCAACAAGTCTAACACGTCCTACATGGCCAAGTCCACTGGTTAGGCTTTTCATACCATTCTTCCATGTAATGAACTGACCACCCTTACTCATCTTCCAACCGTTACCCACCTCAGCAGACATAGCACGTCGGGGAATCCTGTCAGGGGACATGCGCAACACATGTCCCAAATGTCTTAGCCTGGTGAGCTAAAGTGTTTCGTCTGATGGTTTGATCCTTGAATCTAAGACTCTTCGCTGAACCTCAGTATTGCTTATACGGTGTTCCCATTGAATCCGAACAATATTATGAGGATGTCGGTGTTCAAATACCGACAATCTTGTACCTCCACTCGCAGTGGCCATACACAGGCACGGGCCTGACTGCTGCAACGTACACTCGACCCTTGATAGGTAAATGGATGTCATGTCGACGCCACAGATGACTCAAGTTGGCAAATGCCAAACAAGCTCTCGGTATACGCAGAGACACTTCATCCGATGTCCGGGTAAAATTCAGCTGCCCGGACAACAGAACTTATCTACCACGTCTGTAGTCTCCTCAGACACTGAAAGGCTCGGCGTTGGACCTGTCCAGTCCTGCAACAGCATCTTGCACTTTGAAGGTGCAAAACGCATACCGAACAATGCCATACAGTAATTCAAACCGTCTCTCAAAAGTAGATAGTAATGCCGTCTGAAGTCTTCCGTTAAGCGAAGGACCTAACTTAAACAAAGCATGTTTATCTGACACCGGTATCTCAAGATATGAATGTAGTACAAATATCACATGGTATATTTTTGCTGAGTTTCTCTCATGCTGCTCAGTGTTTATTGCTACTGAGCAAACTGATGTTACGGTAGTATTTGACAATGCACGCGTCCATCGAAGGGCTATGAATGCATAATTAAATGCTGACCATCAAATACGTTTTCTCCCACTGAGTAGTACATTTTTCAACCCGCGGAAAAAGGTATTCAGTAAATTCAAACAGGTAAGGTTTTTTTACTACATTAATTCATTTAGTTTTCCAGTACAATCAAAACTGGTTCACTGAAGATGCAACGGTCATACAGGCGCATCGTTTGAACTTCCTTCAATCCATTTGCGGTGGAGTATTCGGTATCATTACCACAGTCAACTGCTCAGAATACGATCGTCACACTTTCTTATTTGTTCAGTCAGCTTTGCAACACCAATCTTTGTATAAAAAATTGTCCCGACATTTCTTGACGTCATAATATTCCGATACTTTTAATCCGACTGGCTTGCAGCGACATCGCTAAAGGACTGCGGGTAGTGGATAAAGGATTGTGGATCACGGCTAAAGAATTGCGGGCTCTGGCTAAAGCTTGATGGGGAAAACGATGTAATGCGAGAAACAGCTTTAAGCAAAGTAATTAAGACGATGCGATCCCCAACATTAGCATTTATGTAAGTAATGTTAACCATCCGACAGACTCGCTCACTGGATACAGTACGAAGGTTTGAAGATATTCAGAGACCAGTGTCTCGTTTTCCGAATGTCCATACTGGGCTGTTCATTTTGTATCACCAGGACTTATTGCTTGCTGGGTTTGTTTTCTCATGGCAATCTCACCATTTTACCTACCCCGAACAGAGACTACAAAGAATACCACACTGATACTACCGTGCGATTTGTGGTGAAAATGACTCCGGAAAAGTTACAGGAGGCCGAGGCGAACGGGTTACATAAGTTTTTCAAACTTACGTGCCAACTGAGTACCAACAATATGGTCGCTTTCGATCACTTGGGTTGTCTGAAGCAGTACCCGAATGTCTCTGCTATACTGCGCGACTTCTTCGATGTTCGATTGCAGTGGTAAGTTCATACCATGTTATTGGCGAATATATATATATATATATATATATATATATATATATATATATATATATATATACTGGTTTTGCGAACAAGCAGGGTACCAACACAACAACACCGAAAAAAGATCACGAAGCGGAGGGATAATTGGGGTCAACTTGAAGATTAGAACAAGCGGTTTTTGAATGTTTTTGTCGTACATGTCCTGTGAAATTTTATGTCCGTTCAGTTATTTATAGGGAGGTTAACAGAAAGGCCATACAGCATTCGCGCCATTGGATTCGGTCCTGAGCCATATCCCTTAGCATCTATAACGAACGGCAATCCTCATCTCTTGGGCCCCAACTGGGAAGGTGAGGCGCACCAACCGGAGTTAATGCCGAAGCTAACTTCTTCATGCCCCTACGCCAAATCCTAGCCTGACCGCCACACCGCTTGTTCCAGCCTTGCTCAGCAATTGCAAAAAGAGTTCGAAAAGGTAATGGACAGGCATATGCGCAACATGCCCGAGCCATCGGAGGCGGTGTAGAGCGACTGTCTCTGTCAGAGAGTGGCTATCAGCACCAAACACGCGACGACGTTTTTCGTCATTGCTCACCCGATGTTCCCGCCGGACACAAGCAGTGCTTCGGAGACATCGGCGGGGCCAAGTCTTGCAACCGTAAATAAGAACACTACGAGGTGTGGTATTGTACACCCTTCTCTTGAGGGAAAGTCGAATGTTATGGCGGCACCACAGGTGGTGCAGGTTCGTGAAAGCTGTTCCGGTTCTCTCAGTTCGTGATGTAATCTTCCCATCATCGCCGTCAGTTGTAATCAAGCTCTCGAGGTGCTTAAAGCTATCGACTACCTCCTACTGATCACAAAGAATGAGTGTAAACACACGCTTCTGCCATTCTTGCGAAAGCAACTTGCATTTTGATGGCTCAAAGCGCATGCCGTGTCTGGAAACTTCAATCGCCAAGCGATCCAACGCGTGCTGAATTGCCTGTACACTGTCACTCAGCAAGGTTATATCATAGGCGTACTCCATGTCAGAAACTCTGTTCCCTGGGAGTACAACCTCACCGTTTGAAAGACCCGACAAGGCGATCTGTAAAACATTCTCTATGATAAAGTTGAAAAGAAACTGGTATATAGGGCAACTTTATTGATTCCTGATGAAGACTGCGAAGGGTGGCAAAAACTGGCCACAAGTTGTAACCCGACCTGAGATATGACGGTACAACTCTTTGAGGACCGATACATATGTATCGGGTACACCATTTCTCAACAAACATTACCATAGTCGCAGGCCTCGCGAATGTTGAGAAACACAGAAATCGTTGGTCTTAGGGAAGCTTGACGGTGTTGTAACAGTTTTTGGAGGGTGGGGATTTGATCGATGCACCCACGACCGGTACGAAACCCATCCGGCTTTTTGCGAGTTTGCTCTTCACGCGTTTGGTACAACCCGCGAAGAATGACAGACTCTACCAGCTTAGGCGCTATCGAGATTAGCCTTATACTCCAATGACTGGCACAGTCGCTGCGAGCCCTTCCTAAAGATGGGGATAGCGATCGATCTCCCCTACAAGGAGAGGACTTTCTTAAAGAGCCAGACCTTGGGGAACAAAACGTGAAACTCTCTAACAAGCTTCATTTCACCCTCTTTGAATTGGGCTGGAGAGAAGCCATCTGAGCCCGGCGCTTTGTGACCCCATAGGTCTTGGATTTCCTTTTGGGTTTCCACCTCAGAAGGCGGGTCTGTTGAAATAGACTATTGGACGTGTGTTGGAACAGTTGTGGCAGGGGCTGACGCTGGAGGCTGGGCTGGCATGCACCGGGAAGGCATAGAGACTCAGCAGAAATCCACAGTGTCACTACACGTCGGGCCAGGCCACGACTCAGTATGCTAGCGGAGTACAAAGCATTCCTAGTAAGCGACTAGTTTTGGTTGACGTTCCCTGGTGGCGTTGATCTTAGCTTATCAGCTATCGTGTTTCGGAAAATTGAGAGGCACGACTGGTCAGACGGCATGTCGCAGTCTAACCGCTGCTGCATCATGCGTTTGGCACGCCCACCAAACTGCACGGACAGCTTAGTGCAGACTAACGCGTGATCGGAGTCCAGGGGAATGCTCCAGTATGACCGGCAGCCTTTCCATTCGTAGCTAATTGCGGCGTGGTTCATCTGGGCCCATCGCTGACTCGAAAAGGACAGACGCCACGGGGCTCACCGGGGGTTGGAACGTCTGAAGTTCGTACTGGCGAGAAACAGACGATAATCTGAACACTGAGCCAACAGCTGTTCCCCGTTTTCTGAACTACAGTGACTCAGACTAAAAGGGTCTCCCAAATGCGCTCTCTTCGAGGACAGCCTACCTGCTCTAGCAGCTAAAATCGCGATATCATCCGTATTGATTTAGGTAGGAGGTCGTGTAACTTTTGGTAGAAAATATCTTCGCATCTGGGCTGCAGTCCGTGGGGGCATAAGCCGAGACAAACAAATTGCGTCTATCGGGACGGCGTTTGCTTACTTTGCACGAACCTCGAAGTTTTACTGCATGCAACCCACTGTCAACTAGGATCCAGTCGAGTAGCTCAGCCTCAGCCCTCTCACTGAGAGCAACGCCTACGCCAGTGAGACCAGAACCGGGAGCCTCCGAGTCCCCAGACAAGCGTAGGGGAAACTACATAGGCATTAGCTGGGGTCGCCGGTTGAACGGCAGCTGAAGTCTTGGCGGCAAGTCTCTTGGATACAACACACGTTGATGGCAAGGGCCTCCATCGTACGAGCTAAACGCGCCTGTTGTCCTATACACCGAGGACGAAGAAGAGCACCAGCTGGCAGAGGCGCATTCAGTGAGACTTGGATACTAGACGAAGGAAGACGCGAGAGAACAGACAGGATTTCCCTCAGAGAAATTGCGCAACTACGGCCTCTTACAGTTCCCGAAGAATGGGAAAGTGTATGAGGGGATAGGGTGTGGGGCTCGAATAACCAACGTATGTGTATAGTGTGAGATTGTCAGAACGAGCATGTCTTTGAAGGGCATAACGATCGTTTTGTAAGATGTCCATCAGTTTCATTGTTGGTGTTGCGACCTGTTGTACTACTCGTTCGCCCAGTCCAGAGTAGGCCTTTTTATTCAAGGGTCCACGGCCAAGCGCGTCCTGCAAGGCGAAAGCGTTGGTTCAGAGGAGCTGATGACCAATTGTACGGTTCATTCGTTTCTTCCGGGGACCTCTAGGAGCCGGTGACTGGTTGCTCAGTTCATACGCTGTTCAGATTAGGCCAAACATCCCGGGTGGCCAGCACACCCCTCCGGCCCAGATACTGGTGAGCACAGTGTTTTACGCTTTGTACGCCATCTATGGTTGGTTTGGAATCAGGGTTTAGCCAACTCCCCTAGACTGACGCTTAGTCAACCAACCTGTTGGAGAGCACCGGGCGTTCGTCTTCACTCTCGCAATATGGTAAAAACATCCGCCACGGGAATACAGTGTACAGAGCTTCTTCAGCAAAACCTGTTTGGTACACGCGGTCATTTGGGAGCATTTCGAGAGGCGTTCAGGATAAGTAGGCATTTCGGAACCTGAGGCATTTACCCTCGACCATATTGAGGCATTTGGAGGCCAATAATTAGTCATCTGTAAAAAAATCGTTTCTTTTTGTGTGAGATTTCTAGACTTAACAAAACATTGCGGCCTTCTTATGATAGCATCAGTATGCGTAAATACTACTATCGTAGTAATAATATAATACTATGTATTCAGCTATCTACCGGCCCAAGAGCAGGTATTGCGATAACAGCAGACAGAAAAAATCGTGGCATTTTGTTTGTCTCAATCTGTTCTTTGACATTATCGATATTCTTTAAAAATCAGTAAATTTTATAATGTACGGCGTTCACTCCACGGGTTCCGATTCTGGCTCAGATTCCTAATGTAATTTCTTTGGGCCTCAACCAGAATGTCTGAATGCAGTATCTGGGGATTGTGTCGACACTGATCTCTTCATACGTCAATTCCAAGCCACAGACTCACCGCCGCGCTGCTTCTTCCAACCATATTTAGAGTGTGTAGGTAGTACGCGGTATGCTAGACGCAACACATACGCACTGCTGGAGGTGGCACACATTGATTATCTCGTTTGAAGGGTGGAATAGGCAGAACAGTACCTGAGGTTGCACGTGAATAGCCCAATTACGAAATACCACAGGATCACGTACGGATCATTGGATAACGGTGACACAAACTCGTCATCCTTCAATCCGCAGCCGTACAAGTTTTATCAACCCTAAGTATTTTATCGAAAACCATATCGAATGGCTGAACAACTCTGAACAAAAACCAACTATAGCTTCAAATTGAACAAAAATAAATGGAATCGGAAAGCACCCGGTATAAGCTTTAGCACAGCAGTCATTGCCCCAGTAGCAGTGCGTTTTTTTTTCCTCCCGCATCCACTCTTTGTTTGTTTGAGTCTTGATGAAGACAGCCACGACAGTGCGTTGAGGGAAATCTTCTGGTAATTACTTTGCTTATCCTTCGTCAGCAGCGGTCAAATGGTGGAAGTATTCGAATAAAATTCTCCACGATCACCTTGTTTGATAATCACGTTACTACGGCCTGTCGTGGAATTCGCCTTGATCAAACTAGAAGTTGAGGAAACAGTATTTTATCCTAAAACGGCTTAACAAGTGTTTCGGTGTTTTTTCGTTGTTGATATTTTTCTCGCCACAAACACTCATCTCGTACACAACTTTTCACCAGTTGAATCGTCTTCGTTCTTTTTCTACAATCTCGCGGTAATCGACGAGGTCGCTCGTTTCAGTCGAAAAGGTCGTGTGAAAGTAAAGCACCGCAAATTTTGCTTCGTAGTTTTGTCTTGCTTTTCCACCCATGACTACATATTGTCGCAATCCTGTACTGAGCTACTAGGTGGTTGAGCTTTACATCTCATCCTTTGTGACTGGATCGTGTTTTCCGTAACCAAGGACTGGTGTGCTATGGAGTTATGGGTCCGAATATCTGTTGACGGTTCTCGGTGATGTGTGATAATTATTCGGTTTTAGTACATATCTTTCTCGTGCGATCTGTTTCTGAGTCTCAGAATTCAAGGCCTTTGTATTTACTTCTGGAGTCGTAACATCACGTGGCTCGCAAATGCCCGATTCACTGGGGCTTTATGTGGTTTACCAATCCTACTTGCTGATTCCCCCCGATGATTTTGTTAAGCATTTCGATTGCGAGATTCACTGAGCTCATACTAGGGTATGAGAGGTAAGTATACCAAATAATTTAATTTGGCAAAATAACGGAACTTCATGTCGTAGAAACTAGATTTGCGAAATCTTTCGGACAGCAACTCGTCAGGTTGGTTTCCTCATTTCCCTACAGTTATCTGTCTTACAATTTACTTGTTTGTTAATCTCCATTTGGCTTCCTTGGTAGCTCACAAGCAAAAACCTTGAGGTGTACACCGTACGGTCGATGATCTCTTTACAGTTGACTCGCATTCTGATAACGACAATCCTTCTAAACCTGATGAAACATATGGGTCTCTGATGGAGTATTTTCGAACACACAGCATCCAGTTCTACTACCTCTAGTTTTTATTGTTAATAATGTCTACCTTCTTTTAGGTACGAGAAGCGCAAGTCTTATTTGGAAGGCATGTTGGCAGCAGAGGCTCGCAAGCTGGAAAATCAAGCTCGATTCGTAGTTGAGAAAATTGACGGCGTAATGATCATTGAAAACAAGCCACGCAAAGAGCTCATTCGTATTCTACAGGACGCCCGATATGATTCCGATCCGGTCCGCGCATGGAAAGACTGCCTGGACAAATTAGCTAGTATAGAAGAGGAAATCGAGTCTGGTGCCACTGGAGAAGCTGGATCGGATGAATCCGAAGGAGGTGGTCCCGATTATAATTATATTTTGAATATGCCGCTGTGGAGTTTGAGCAAGGAACGCAAAGATCACTTGCTGGCTGAGCGTGACGCTAAACAGGCGGAGTTGCGAGCTTTACGTTTAAAAAGCGCTACTATGTTATGGCGTGAGGATTTACAGAATCTGGAAGAGGCTTACAAGGTGGGTTGGACGCTATAGACACTGAATAAATAATGCTCACTAAGTTCTTATAAAGCCCGTGTGTCATACACATTTCTCACTTGTCACCCTGCTTCAGTGTCCACACACAAAGTTTCACATTCCAACTTTGGTAACCTAATTAATACCAGTGGTAAGCATCAACTAACTGATTGACCCCTGGAATTTCTTCATTTGATCGTACTGTCAGTTTTCCTCTGTGGACGTAAATTCGGTCCTCTTATCCCTGGCTTTGTTGTCCGGCTCGTTGCAACATCTGGCTTATTAACGTCTGCATTTAGTTTCAAGTTTATCCTGATGATTTAGTGTGCTGTTGTAACCATTGGAGTTGCACTTTCCACTTCATTGATGCATTTATATTGAGGGAAAAGTGTATTCATTCATGATAATTTTGCTTCTTTCTACTTATAGAAGTTCGAAGCGGACTCGGCAGCCGAGGATCGCAAGCTTGCTCAAAAAATGGAAGAAAGAGCTAGTAAAGCAGCCGGGTCTGGTCGCGGAGCTGTGGCAAAGGCTACGAAACGCTCACGAGAAACAATGCCGGATCCCATGGCTCGACGTATCGTACCAATCGCCGACCCGGAATTGCTCAGGAAGTTGGAGCTCGATCGCCGCCGTCGTCAAAAGCGAATAGAAACTGCTGCTGAAGGTATTACAGTGTACTCACTAGTCTTAAGGGTACACCAAATGAATGTCAGAACAATCTTGGATGACACTAGCAAACTGGTATAGGCGGAGGAGTGTGACTAGATGATTAAACAAGAATATGCTCAGGAAAAATAAAAAAAGAACCCTATAGCATGGAACGAAATCACAACAGTCCACCGATCACAGTCAGATCTCCGGTTGAACGAGTTCCCGCACGATCCCAAATCGAATAGAGAAGATGCGTCGGAGTTCGTGTTTTTGTTCCAATATTCGTGATGTCTTACCGCGTGGTTACTGGTGTGTATTGATTATTTGCATTTGAACGTCGGTACAGCAAAAGGGTGCCTTACCAGGGGACACAAAAAACATGAAAAAGTGTCAAATGTACAGATGCCTACACAATTTTCTTGCCAGAGCGTTTGGTGCGTAAAATAAACGCTCGATAGCAAAATAGAGAAAACCGGCTATCGAAAAAAGTTAAACAACAAAGCATTTAAATCTGACGATGTCGAGCGTGTCTACCGAAGCGGCTGATGACAAGGGGTGGTTGTTGTGTTGGTGGTGCTGGGGAAGAGTGGTGTGGTGTCCCATGTGATGGTGGGTTGTGGGTCTTCAACAGTATTTATCTCGCCTCACTTTGTTCTCTGCTAAACTTTAACCAGTCTTCGTATTGAAATTGGTTTCCACTTTTTCTTTCCATTCCCTTCAAAGGTGGCATCGGCGCGTTGGATGCTAGTTTCGACGCTGAAGTAGACGAGGACACACAGGACGGTGAATTCAATGGACAGCCAAGACCTTTGCTGCAACGATTAGCTTCCGGTGGAACCAACGCCCAAGCTTTGGCATTAGCGGGCGCCTCGGCTCCAGTGGGCCGTGGTCGGGGTCGCGGTCGGGGCACTGGACATACAGTTGTTCGCAAACCAGGAGAACCAGGTGGGCCTTATTCATCACATACTGACTACTGTGGACCTAAATGACAACAAACAGTTTTGGTGTACTGAATGAAATTTAACAGGAGCAATGGCTGATAAGAGGATGAAAGATGAGGCTGTATGTTCTGTTCCGTTCCACTAATTCTAGCGAAAAGACGTCTCCACCCTCGGGTCATCTCTTCAATAACAGAAAACGAACTGTTTATATGATGTAGAATTCACTATCACCAATCGTTCCACCGCAAACTAGTTGATTCAAACTGACATTGTGTAACATCTCTTCTGATTGGTTGATTGGTGATACAGTCAATTACCACTTGACGGGACTCTTTTCTTGTCTTATCGATCTGTTGTCCTGTCTTCCGTGGTTCCGTTCACTCAAACCTTGACCTGGATTTTGGACAGGCTCTGACGGACTGACTGCTTGCGCGACTTGTCTATCTATCGACGATGAGTCGGCCCCTACCGTGACACGATACAAGGTAGTTCAGTTCAGTTCCGTTCCGTTCATGCGACCATCAACCTCGCACTTCTGTGCTCTGGTTTCGGTTGCTATTTCGCAGCATCATCCGTTTGGGCAGTGGATAGAAGCATAATGTGAAAAAGACCCAAAGCAAAGTAATAGGTGGGAATCACGAAGACAAAGAAATACACCGAATACAACTTCGCCACCGGCCATACCACCTAATGTCGCCAATCAGCTGGCAGACGGGTTTCGTGAACCACGAACCGGAAGTCTTGCACGTCTTAATTGGCCAAATCCATTGGTCACGTGTTTCATACCTTTTTGCCATGTCATGGACTGACCACCTCGACCTACCTTCCAACCATTTCCTGCCTCAGAAAACAGCATAAACCGAGGAAGCCTATCGGTGGGTATGGGTAACGCATGTCCCAGCTACCTAAACCTGTTTAAATTCAATGCTTGCTCCAGTGAATGACCAGTGGTTCCCATCACCCTGCACCTAACCTCAGCATTGCTGATATGATGTTTCCATTGTATTCAAGCGATGCTATGGGGACATCGATGCTAATACACCGACAGTCTTCATCTACTCTCAACAGCCATGTTTCTGAGGCGTATGAAAGACCATGTAGCTACCGCAGTGTATACTCGACCCTTGACGGACAACGAAATACCTCACCGGCGCCGCAGATTGTTGAGGTTTGCAAAAGGAAGCGCGCTATCTGTTTACTCAACTAGGCTACATAAAAGCCAAAGAAGCCCATAGGCAGCAACGTGACATGTGCAAATGTGGCCTACCACCCAATAAGGTCATTTCTTACTCAGCTATCCTGAGCCGGGAGGCGAGGGGGGCTTTCATGAGGGCGCGTTGGGCATCCTCGACTGGCGGACCGCCATCCAAAAGGCATACGAACCCCTTGTTTGGTCATCGGCTCTCAACACAAAACTTCCTGTTGCCTGACCAGCAGCACTTGGTTTTGCATGGGCTAGAGTTGCTACCTCGGACAAAAAGCCGAGTGACGCTGAGGACGTCACTTCGTGCATACTTCCTACGATTCTTCATAAACAAGTCCTCCACGCTCACACAGTTCTTGAGCAGAAGCTATTCAGGACATCCATGAAGCTGGCTCATCCTCGCGTAGAAGCTAGCCTCGTAACGGCAAGTAAATTAATACAGGCATTGGAAAAGAAATAAATTTCTCGGCAAGCACTTCAGTGAGAGAGCGTCAGAGAACTTTGTGATCGACTGAGTCGAATGCCGCTTTCAGATCAAGACGGATTGTGAGCCCGCTGAAGGTGTGTCTGTGCTCTAGAATTTGTCGGAGCGTAAGGATATGATCGATACAGGCCCGACCGGGTCTGAAACCGGCTTGTTTCCCAAATGCACTCCTTTCACGGGTGGTGGATAATCGGTGAAAAATAATCTCAGTGAGCAGTTTAGATGCGATACCTACCAAGCTAATTTCACTGTGGTTTTCGCAAGAAGACCTGTCACCTTCCTCGTAAATCGGCACAATCATCGATGCACACTATTCCCTGAAAATGTATACTATCCCAAATTACCCGGAGGACTTTTGCTAGCACCGAAACCAAGGCTGTACGAGGTGCCAACTTCGATTCCCGTCTTGGTTGTTTGGAACATTACGCTGCCGCACCTCTGGTCGGGTTAGACCATATACCCAACTTCCACATCCTGTCTGATTTGACCTTTTGTGGGATAGCACCTGTCCAAGATGCACTCGTGACGCATCGCCTGGCACTAGTACTGATTAAAGAATGGTCTGTAGTTTGGTTAGGAAATGGTATGCTCCTGTGGATGAGATATACAATACTGCGCCCATGTTTCGAACTGTTTACCTGAACTTGGTGAATTCATGCGCTTGCAACCACTCTTGACGGTGATCAGACGGTAAGCACTACAGGTGATATTTTTGTCAATACATCTTGTCAGTAGTCATCCGGTTAGCGTCGTTATATCCCGTCTTTGGATATGGGGCAATTTGCAGAACATGTTCCATCATGCAGTAACAAAACTTTAGTTCACCGCGGAACAATTTCTCTGGTTCTAATCAATAGAAATGAATTTCTGAATCGACGTTCCTTCTGAGTTATTTCTTTTTTAGGACGAAAAAACCCCTTACTCATTGACGCATCCCTGTTCCTAAATAAAGCGTCATAACATTGATTTATGAGTAAGAACCGTCCATCGCTTTATTCCCATTATGAATGTAGTTCTCCGGTCCCACTGAAAAACCCATGACTTCTGATTGGCTTTTGCATTTAGTTTGCTCTTCAATTCCCAACTTTTTTGTCCTCAGGCGTCAGTCCGCCTAAAAAACGTCAGCCTAAAGCAGGAGGGAAACGCAAGCCTGGTCGTGCTCGAGGCTCCGACAGCGACAGCAACGATAGTTTGAGTGTTTCGGACGGTACTGATGCTTTTGAGGCTCGTATCACGATAGGTGAGTAGCATTTTTTCTGCGATTACTGTGTGGTCCAGTGCAACTAGCCCCTACACTCGTCGCACATTTTACCTCAAGCTCGTTCACTCTGTCCGTTTGCACATATTCCAGACTCTCCGGTTCGCGAACGCATTCATCGTGCTAAGAGCGCAAATGTGAAATACAAGTTCGACGATAGTGATGATGAGGACGGAGAAAATTCGGCAAGTGATGAAAATGTGGAAAGCTTCAAAATTGTCGACCATGGGCAAGGCTCGAAGGATTTGGATCTCCCACTTGCCCCACCCGTGCCCCCACCAGTTCCTGGCGTACCAAGTGCAACACAGTACGTTTCATTCCGAACGGGCGGGGTCAGAAATCGGCGCTGCCGATGAAACCACTTTGGTTGTGAAGGGCTCCACCGTATCTTTGCCATTTCTGACTCATTGGGTCCTACTTAGTCCACTCTAAGTCTTAGGGTTTTGTTTGCCGATTCTTCCCAATTATGCCGTGAACGATTGTGACCCTGAGGCATGTCACTAACACTGCGCCCATGCTCAGAGAGTTAGGACATGTTAATTCTTGCTTTTGAGTTCCTTTAACGCGAATATCGATGAATTAAAATTCAGTGCTGTGCATATTGACTCGAAAACGGGCTGAGTATGCATCAAATGGACTTCTTGCACGGACAATGATGGTTGCTCCACTCCTTGTGGCGGCGTTCCATACAGAGTTTGGATACATGGATTTGAAGGTTCGTTTTCCACCGCACTGGTTTTCGCTAGCTTATGACGTAGTGCCCAAACGTTTTCAAACGGCCCCGGAACAAACAGTCCCCACAGAGGTTTCAAGAAACTATACATCTAACTTAAAATTTCCGAAACTGTAGACCAATTGGTAGATCTGGCAAGGTTACTTTGACCGTGTGAAATTCGTGCTTACAACCGGTTGTAGACCAAGTCGTAAGGCCATAGCATTGGAAAACGATAGTAAGTTTGGCCCCTAGACTCGGTCCTGTAGGGCGCGTCAGGAGCCCAATAAATCTACCTTCCAGATAGGAGCGTGGTGACATGACTGTGTGCGATACACGGTCATTGGTTCGTTTACAATCGAAATTTGGTTTGCTTGTTCTTCCGTTTGTTTATTTTCTGTTTTCTACTGTTTTGTGCTTCGATCAGCGTGATAACACATTAGGTCGTCCCGAGAGAGTAACCACAACTGGCTCAACTAAATGCAAAGTCGGTTGACCTAAGTGAGACCAACTAAATCAATAAACTTGATGACTGATCAATAGTAAGAACCAGAGCGTGAGTTATTTGGATGAACTGTTGTGCTCATGTGCTCATTTAACATCCCACGTTTGAACGAGTTAACTAGATTTAGGCGTGATGAAATTGCTAGGTGTTTCTCCCAGACAGCCTTTCCTTTCAGGAAGCCTTCAGTTTAACGTAAAATCGGCAACCACATTTATTGTGTCAGCAATTTATTTAATCTGATCAGCTAAAGTTAGGTGAATCGCGTAGTTTAATTATAATTGTTTAAGTACCTCGCGCATCACATTTTCGTGTCCATCCTTCCATTAATCGACTAGATCGTCTCAACACGAATCTACTCAATCCCGTGGTCGGGGACGCGGTGGCGGTGGTGGACGTGGAGGTCGCGGACGTGCTACTGCTCCAAGTGTGTTAAAGAATCAGCCGAAATTGAATTTCTCCGAAGCTCCGAAGAAAGCTTCCAAACCTCAGCGGACGACGTTCGACATTTCCGAGGACGAAGAGGACAAGGTATCCTTACCTTCGGAAGATGGCGCACCACCCGGTGAGCTCTTTTTTTTGCTCTTCACATTTACTGGTTAGAACTGTCGCCTCCGAATGACGTGGTTACTGCGAAATATGTGTTGATCTGCGCGTTTTAACGTTGAAGATTGATTAAATGTGCTGTAGATTATTTTTTACTGATAGTTGAGGTGAAATGTTTGTTCATTACTTTTATTCTTAGATGGTAGACAGCATTCCACTGTCGTCCGGATCCTTACCACACCTGACCTATTGACATCTTATGCGATTCTCCACTCCAAAGTTCAGGGTCTGGTCGCCAGTTATTCCAAATAGTTCAGTGAACCTTCGTGGCTATGGGGTATGTACCCCTTCCACTTCATTCATGCGCAAACATGTGACAAAAAATAGTTTACTGTTACCCTCAGAGCTGGTTGTGTGCTTCCGGAGAAACTTTGTTCACCCACTTGCATACTACTTATTGCCTATATATATATATATATATATATATATATATATATATATATATATATATATATATATATATATATATACATTGATGGTTAGTAGTGCGTAGGCGGGCGGACGGAATTCCCCCGGAAGCTCACGACCGGTTTTGCAGCTGTTGCCACTCATCAGGTATGCGTACTCGGTACTCCTTTGATTTGTATATAGTGTCGTCCTGTCAGAAGTGGAATGAACTAAGGCAAGTACTGAATCTAAACAGGATTAGGTAGCTGGGACACGCGTTACCCATACCCACTGATAGGCTTCCTCGGTTTATGCTGTTTTCTGAGGCAGGAAATGGTTGGAAGGTAGGTCGAGGTGGTCAGTCTATGACATGGCAAAAAGGTATGAAACCCGTGACCAATGGATTTAGCCAATTAAGACGTGCAAGACTTCCGGTTCGTGGTTCACGAAACCCGTCTGCCAGCTGATTGGCGACATTAGGTGATATGGCCGGTGGCGAAGTTGTATTCGGTGTATTTCTTTGTCTTCGTGATTCCCACCTATTACTTTGCTTTGGGTCTTTTTCACATTATGCTTCTATCCACTGCCCAAACGGATGATGCTGCGAAATAGCAACCGAAACCAGAGCACAGAAGTGCGAGGGTAATAATTGAAGTAACTGAACTGAACTGAAGCCAGGGCCTAAATACGAATGAAGGGAGGGTAGTTATCAGCACAAATTATATTAAACTTTATGTGAAACATCAAAATGAAAAGTACAAGGTAGTTTCCATAATAGATGTGTTCAACTCCCTTGCCCATTCCGGACGTATTCTTTCTCTACAGCTTCCCGTTCACCAAGAATGAACGCCCGACGCGCTGCGACTAACAAAGCCCGATACGTGTTCGATCTGGAGAGTAGCGAGGGCAGCGACGCTGACAATTCTGAGCCTGCTGTAAGGGCACCGGTTATTGGCAAACGCAAGCCACGCACGAGCGATGATGACGATGACTTCGATCCACAGGCTCTTGGACAGAAGAAGTGCGTGTCTGCTTCTGTTTTGTCACAGTCTGTTATCTTCTCTTGTTTTGCGAATTTTTAGACGCATCATCACGTGTTTTCTTCACACCAAGCTAAATGTAAGGTTCATTAAAACGTCAGTGATCCTGTACCGACAAAATGTGCCGAGCTGTGTCGTTGCTCCAGTCTCGTTCAGTATTTGTTGTACTTAGTTTTTAATCGTTTTCGAGTCATCCCTTTCCACACTTTTGTGGAAGCTGTGGATTAACATTTCAGAATGAGAAACAGTTTACTTCGGTGTGTTTGAACGCCCCGTTAGCCTTATATTTTGTACTCAGGACCTGGTTGTTACCTTAATGCGGATGGTAAATTGCGCTCAATTCATTGGTCAAATTTGTGTGGTTCATCTGATTGGTAATAGTAGATCGAGCGACCATCCTCGTATCAGTTACTCGCGAAATGGGGTAATATGATGATCCATTCACGTTGAAAACTAAGTTACTCCGTTTGTGATGGTACTGTCAGCTTTCTGTAAGTGCAATCATAGCTTTTTGCTTGCACACTCGAGCCATATCGTAACTATCACTTAACTTTGCCTTCTCGAATTGCACAGAAGGACGAAGAAAACGCTCGATGACAGTGACTCGGACTTTTGAGCTCCGTGCAACGCGTTCCGTTTCTTCGCTTGTCTGAAAATTTTGCCGGGGATCTCCGTGAAGCGCGGGTATGTGAGCCCGACGTTCATGTACACATTGGTGTTTATACTGCACCCTCCCATCTATTCATCTGTTCGTTTTTATGGAACTTGAACCTCACATCCCTGCCCGCTCGTCACACAAACTCACTTGTGTAAACATTCGTTCTGTGCTTGTTTGTTTATTCATCTGATTCATCCAGCGTTCTCATTTTTTTCCACCGGTTTCTCAATATACCCATGATTCTGAAAAGGGCTAGGATTTATTTTTCCTCCTTGTACATGATATCTGTGTAGGTTTTTAACTCGAATCTAATAAACAACCAAATTTTTTCGCCGTTCTTTTGTTCGGTTTCAAGCTTCGCTGTTAACGTTCATCTCACCCAAAGAACTGGATGGTTCTGTTAGAGTGTCGCGAGAACTACCCAGAAAACTATTTGGGGACAACCGTGTCTCAAGTTTTGCTGCCGACAAAGTACGCTCGTTAAAAACTGTGCTGGCTAACCCGTGAAGCGTCGTTCACATGCGCGCCTCTTCACTTGGTCCACCGTTGGCTGACATTTTTACGTCAGTCCTGACAGATTGGTTGAAACGTGTTCTCTCCAGTCTGCGAGTTTGTACTATAAAATTACTTGTGTCTGATTGCCAATGGATTTCGGACTCTGCATATAAGCATCTTATGTTTCTACCTCTTTGAGGGCATTTACGACAGGATCTTGCGTAAGATTTTGCTCAGAGCGTGAGATCTAGACGGGTTAACAACAGTTTTTTTGATGAGTGTAGACAGAGAAACCCTCCAGATTCTGTGAATGGATCTTCTTATCGAGTGTTTGTTTTTCTGTACAATGTAAAGTCCAACTTCTCAAACATGTCCGCGGGGAATCGATCACTCTCACTTACTGGACTATCACCGTTCAAATGTCCAGCTTAGCGTCTCAAACTAATTACTACGTTCTGGGTTTTTTTGACGGCTGCGTTTAAGGTCAGCTAATCGTCGTCGTGCTCCCGATCGAGCGACCAGTGGAAGGTTGTCTTGGATGCTCAATATAAAGTGGCTGAGGGCCCTTTGTGGGAGTTTGACCAGATGCGGCGCCATTGTTTTTTTAATCACACCAGAAAAGATAGAGTACATCAGAGATTGAGGGAGCGTTCACAACAGAACCAACTTGTCAATCCTGTTCATGAAAAGAGAATGGTTGTAGGTTGATGGGACGAAAAAGCCAGGCCAAGGTTGTCGTCGATTGGGAAAACAATTCAACATAAAGGTCAAAAATAAGATTGAAGGGCTGAGGCCCGGTATCAATGGGAAGTGAAACTTGATACGGGCTGCCGACTGTATCTGTGTTGAAGGAATACGAGAAGGGAACCAGTCGTGTCCTGCTCGGAAGGAAAAGGTCAAATTAATAGCTCCTTGGACAGTTTTTCGGAAACTGGTGAGTTGGTAGGCGTTCGCGTGTTTCCACATCGAGGTCACCCGGGAACGAATGACGAAATTCATGGAGGCAGCAACGTTTTGCGAGTATTTTGCCAAAGTTGTAGTGACAGAATGGGAACAGCGAGATTTCGGGTAGCGGGTTGGCTACTGCAGAGTGAACATTAGGTGTGCGTAGTCTTGCGTTGGACCCATTCGACAGGAGGTAAGGGGTGCAGCTTCACTCTACATCTGATGGCAATACTGAATTGTATAAGTGTCAGACATGAGTGAAAGCGATGAGTAAACTGCCGCGCGCACCATGATATGCACGGGAATCAGACTAGTTTAAGGACCCAACGGAGGGATCGAAAGGTAGCCGGATAAGACTTCAACTGGGAGGGGAACGAAATATCGGGTCCGCCTGATCCAGTTTCTTCAAACAGATAGAAGACCAACTGCTCCGTGCCTCATTCGGACACGAACTAGCATGTCACGTACGCGATTTGGAAATTTACGAGGAGTGCTTGCTTCTCGCATTTTGTCTTCTATCTGTTCTGACAAAGCGGGGTGAGAATGTTTGGAGGAAATTAAGAGGAACGGAGTTCTAGTAACGTTGGGATAGTATGATGCACGGAGCTGGGAGTGGAGATGTTTAAGGTCGATGTTGAGCGGAGAAACAGGAACAACGCTCGCGATCGATGTCGATGATGGCTCTGTATGACTTGGATTAAGAGGGGAAAATAAATGTGTAATGTGACAGAAAATGATATCCAGTAGTAGAGAATGGAAGCGTATGAGAATAGCAGAGTAGTCTAGTGTGAAATTGAAGGGAGGTTGTTGAGAGAACTGAATACGATGGTTTCAGATGGTGAAATTATTTTCCTTGGACTGTTTCACCCTCACTCATGAAAAAACCTTGTTTTTCCTAGGTCGGTTCTCGGTCCGAATAAACGGGACCATCGGCTGTTGTCTTTCTTGTTCCAGAAGCCCAACTTATCGTGCTTCATTCTCGTTGCACTCACTGAACGGGCAAATAAAGCCTTTATTTGTTGGGAGCGGTCTGGTGCCCCTGACTTAAGAAATCTCTAGTTTATCCCTCCTAAGGTATTTCCGTGGACCCCCACAGTTCGGCTGATGGTTTCTAAGTGACCATGGTCGTCAAGGTCATAAGTTGAGCTTCAGAGTTGTTTCAAACTGAGTAATCAGATTATTCTGATATGAGATGCGTTTTGCACTGGACCATTTGTTACACATTGCTGATGTATCACAGAAACCACTGGAGAGTTCCTTAAATAATGTTTATTCAATCTGTCAGAATGCATTGGGCACATGGAGGGAGTGTAGATACGAACAAGCTGCTGGCTAACTCGTCCGGCTATGCTACCTAAGGCGGTAAACCATCTGGAAGATGGATTTCTCTGGCTGCAAACCGGGAATATCTAACACAATCAGCTTTCTCACACCTTTGCTCTAGTACTTGGGAATAACCATCGTTGAGTAGTGGGAGATGTACATGATACAATTCATCGCACAGGTAACGGCCAAACCATGGAAGCACTGTGAAGTTGCTTCATCCTTGTTTGGAATCATCAGCGTTGCATACCCATCAATCCCTAACTGGGACTCGAATCCGGGATGAACGATTGCGAGGCGAACATTCTAACTACAAGGCTATCCGGCCTGGCTCTCAACGGTTTATATATATATATATATATATATATATATGTATATATATATATATATATATATATATATATATATATATATATATATATATATATGAAATGTGTGTGTGTATTTCACGCCTGTCTGGTTTCAGATTGTGTGCTAAACAGAACATGGTATAATCGGGGGGAAGGGGTGGTCCATGATTTTTTTGGGGGGCGCGATACTGCCAGGTTGCCTAAGCCAAAACAGGTGTTTTTCTTAGGGATCCACAACCGAGGTCTTCAGCTATCCAAAGCCTAACCCGCAAGGCAGAGGGACGAAACAAGAAGGCGGTGAGTAGGATTTCCTCGACAGAGGCTGTGTTAGACGCACCGTCATTTCGGAACATTTCATGAGTCGTTCAGGACGGGTACCATCTCGGTGCCTGAGACATCCACCTCCGGACCATGCTGAGGCATTTGGAGGCTCGCCGTTCCGACACTCAAAGCCAGTGTTTTGAAGGCAAAATAGGACAGCATACCGCTAGATGCTGTCAGATGTTTCATAGTGAGCATGACTCGATTGATGAGTGCTGTAAAACATTTTTTTACACAATAATCGTACAATATTTCAGCATGGAGTCACGGTGAATTGAAGGCTGCAAATTGGGATAGTTGGCCGGGGGATCATTCGTGTAATAATGAATGACCGTTTGAAAACGATCACAACAGTCTATTCACAAGAAAACATTTTCATGTCAGTAAAGGGATTAACTAATGTACAATGTGTTCAGTGGAAGTGGATCCACCTCTGGAGGGTCGAATCTTTGTGTATGCTACTGAAAACGATAGAAGTAGTTAGATTTTGGCATCCGGCGAGAAAACGCCCTGGATTTTCCGCTTGAGATGATGATGACCAATACCAGTATTTTAAATTAAAATGCCAAAAACGGTTCATTTTAGAGCAGAACGATTGCATAAAGCTACTGCCATACTCCTACCGAGCCATCATGACGAGACTTCACTTTGAAGTGGTGTGTTGGCTTGCGCGCCTCTATGCCCCAATGAGCTATACAGTATGGCTTCTTTAAGCCGGAGATGCAATCATACCTGACAGGTCAATGGGTAGAGGTCAGACAAAGTCTAGTCTCCTGGTCCTCCAGGTTGGGATTCGATTTGAGGTGGCAACTCAATCGGCAAAATCAGTGGAAGAATAATTGATCCAAGCAAATGGGCTTCCACAAAGCCATCCCGCTGCCTTGCGGATAGGTTCTTGTTAGAACTGAAGGCTGTGGATGAGGACCCTAATCGTTCTCCCGCTTTGTGGCTGGACAACCTAGCAGTACCCGTCCAACATCTCCCATGAACTGCACGAATAGAAAGAATTGCATACTGCACCGGTCGTCGCACAGGCTAATCAGGACCGCGCTGCCCATTGCATCGAGCGGGGTGGGTAGTGATAAGTGGGCTACTGCTCACAGTCCCCTCTCTTTTATTCAACCTTTGCCTTCTGTTCCCAACCACTTCCTTTTGTCCCATCTATCCACCCATAATGCTCCCACTGATAACACGGCCGATACTCGCAACGATTCACTGTCAATTAGAGTCGGGAATAATCCTCTGTCTGGTAACTCACATTTTCTCAAGCCCCTGAACCTCGGCTCCTTCAACGTGCGTAAACTCATGCAGGCCGGTCAGCAGGCGTGCCTAGCTCTCACAATAGATTCTCTGAAGATTGATGTCTGTTGCTTAAGTGGAACGCGTATCCAGGATTCGAGCAGTGTAATTCAACTAACTGCTCCTGGTATCTCATCGAGGTATTTCCTGCGCACTTCAGGAGACGAAGTAGCTCGAGCTGTGGGTCAACGTGGTGTAGGAATAGTCTTGACTGAGAAGGCTGAGGCTGCCCTTTTAGACTGGATCCCTGTTAACAGTCGTTTATGTGCTGTGAGACTCCAAGGGTCAGTCGGCGTTCGAAAGGATAGTTGTGTTAAGCGCAATTAGTTTGTAATCTTGGCACACGCCCCCAACGGACTGCAGCTCAGACTTGCAGAAAGATGAGTTCGATGATGAACTCGCTATCCTCGTTCGCACCAGTAAAGGTTCTGACATCGTAGTGATAGTTGGTGAGTTCAATGCACAAGTTGGCAAACTTAGTTTGTCAGAACCCTATTTAGGTGGGCGTTGTGCTTTACCCGCTGAGCGCACAGATAACGGGGATAGGTTTCTCCAGTTTTGTGCAGGCAATCGGCTATTCCGACACAGCTCGCGTCGCACAGCGACATGGCGCTCTAACTCTACAGGTAATTTGAGCCAAATTGATCATATCGCCGTAAGCTACGGGTGTCGCAGTCCTGTTCAGAACTGTTGATCTTACTGGTCCACGTACGTAGAGTCGGACCATGCATTAGTTTTAATGGGATTATCTCTCCAGCTCCATGGTCATCGTCGCAAACCGCAAACCCGGTAAGCTGTGCAACGTTTGTGTGATCCAGAAGTACGCACTCCTTACGAACAGAAGTTGGCACATGAGCTAGGATCTACGACGAACAGTAATGTAGATGAGCATTGGGCTCATATCAAACAGGCGGTGCACGCGGCAGCAGGTTTTGCCTGTGGTCCTAGATCCGTTGTCCATCAAAGACACTGGATCTCGCGAGAGTCGGTCAGTATAATTGAGCAAAAACATCAGCTCTCGAGCCTTAAGGAGATGAATGAGATTCGGAGACATCTACAAAAACAAGTTGCAAAAAGCCTTAAGAATGATCGCGAAAAATGGTGGATTAGGGTAGCCGAAGAAGTGGAAATAGCAGCTGCTCCAGGTAAAAGCCAAAGACTGTTCAAACTTATTCGTGACACCGGTGGACGGCGCATCTAGGTCAACGAAATGATGTGCGATAGAAATGGAGAACCCATCCATTGCAAATAGCAAAGGTTGGACTGTTGGGCCGAATACTTCAAGAATCAGTTTAGCTGACCGCGCACTAATATAGTTGCTCCTGTGTCAACAACTGTGACTCCTCGGGTGGTATCACTTGAGCCCCCATCGGAAGTAGAAGTAGAGTCATGCATTCGATTACTAAAGCGAGGGAAAGCGAATGGTCCCGACGAACTTCCTCAAATTCTTTTCAAACTGGGTGGTGGGGCGTTGATAAAATCATTTACCGTCTTGCTCCGTGACATTTGGAACGCGGAGCGTATTCCGTTAATGTGGAGTGAGTCGTTGATTGTTCCCATCTTCAAGAAGGGAATACGCAATGACTGTAGTAATCGTCGTGGGATTAGCCTAATTCCGATAGTCACCAAAGTATTAGCCTCGATTCTGTTGCACCGTCTTACACCTGTTCGCGAGAGGAACACCCGCGAACAGCAGGCTGGAGTCCGCCAAGGTCGAAGATGCATCGACCAGATTTTTACTCTTCGCCGACTACTTGAAACGCGTCACACGCATCGCCGACCGACAATAACGGTTTTCTTAGACCTGAAAGGCGCCTTCGATTCAGTTGATCGAACAGCGCTATTCAGTGCTCTTCATCGAAAAGGTATGCCCCAGAAGTTCGTGAACCTACTGAGATCATTGTGTTCTCATACTTCTGGCCTCGTTAGAGTTTACGGTGAACTATCCAGTCGGTTCGAAACGACCAGCGGTGTTCGACAGGGATGTCCCATGTCTCCATTCCTGTTCAACTTCGCCACGGACGAAATAATGGAGAGTGCGTTGCAAAATCATCAGGATGTAGGCGTCGAACTAGGAAATAGTGAGGAGCTGTGCGACCTAGACTACGCGGACGACCTTGTCTGTTTGTTCGAATGCACGGAACATGCTCAACGTGCACTAGATAGACTGGCAAGAGCTGTAGCTCCATTCGGCATGTGCTTTGCACCTTCAAAGTGTAAGGTGATGTTACGAGACTGGACATCAACGATTCCGAGCTTGATGCTCAATGGGGAGGTGCTGTCAGTTGTCGACCACTTCACCTACCTCGGAAGCAGTGTGACGACGGATGGGAGCACAGTGGTAGTGGTGAGTACGCGGATATCCAAGGCTCGAGCGGCGTACACTGGACTGAAGTTGAAAGGTCGTGTGTAATGTGTCGCAGTGCGTTCAGTTTTGTTGTATGGTTGCGAGATTCGGAGTCTGAGTGCTGAAGATATTCGTCGTCTCGAGGTTTTCGACCACTGATGTTTACGTAGTATCGCTAGGATTAGGTGGAATAGCCGAGTGAGCAATGATAAGGTCAGTAAGCGAGTATTGGGTATTAATTCCGAGAACATTTGTCACAGCGTATGCAACTTAGTAGACTTCGTTGGTTTGGGGCACGTGTTACGTATGTCAAACACACGTCTACCATACCGTGTTCTATTCTTCGTTCCTCCTCAGGAGTGGAAGAAGCCACCTGGAGGTCAACAGATGACGTGGCAGTGAGGAATGAGAAAATACAGCAGACTTAGAAAAAGTAGGTGTTTCACGTCTTCGTGGTTGGTGTCCAGAAGATTCCTCAAGCAGTTGGCTGAAAACACTGAAGAATATGGTAGCGAACCGCGAACAATGGCGATCGTGTTGTCACTTTCTATCGAATGAGAATGACTGATCGATGTGCGTTTGTACAGTTAGACTGTGTATTCCGTGTGTCGGCTATTAGGGCGTTATTTACTTTTCCCACCCGTGTAGGTTCATTTCTTATCCATCTTGTATATTCCTACTTCCTAATTTAAAGTGCAAGATGGTGAGAAAGGCAGTGATCAGTGGGGCTTGCCCTGATGTTTAACGCTGTACGATGATGTTGATGACCGCGCTGTTGATGATATATCAACAAATATGGACACACCATTAAGTGATCAGTCCGCACCATGGAAGAAATGTAATAAAAGCCGAACCAGTGCATTTGGCCATTTAGGGCAAATCGGGTCTCCACGTGGGGTTACACAACCACGAGATCCATCCAGTCAGTAGTCGTATGCAGGAAGATATGACCATGTGACATGAGAAGAGACATTTGTAATTGCACAACTTAACAGCAAAACGATGCTGTGATTCATAGTTTTTCCCCTAATTCCAATCCTGGTGATTGTTCTGATATTCAAGTTAGGCTGTTTCTGGGAAGCGGGAATCAGTCATCCACCATAATCAGTGAACTATTACTGGTTGTTACAAGGGAATAGGATTCACTAAATACTCGAAAATTGAGGAGTCCAATGTGAATAAACACGATCGAACCAAAATCAGGTTAGCGATAAATACTGACGGTGAATGATGTACTATCGAGCGAATATTACTTAAACTGTTGCTTTCCTCGGATTACCATGCAAGCGCTCCAAAATTGAACAACACGGCCATGTTACTAGCAATAGGGGCATCCATACTGGTTGATATATCACCAACAACGCGGTAGGAGTACGTCAGTATCCTTGAGCGACGGTTCCGCGCTAAAACGAACCATTTTTGGCATTTTAATTTTAAATCTCGGTACTGGTCATCATCATCCCAAGCGGACAATGCTGGGCGTTATTTCGCCGGATGCCGAAATCTAATTACTTCTATCGTTTTCAGTAGCATATACAGAGATTCGACCCTCCAGAGGTGAATCCACTCCCATTGAACATGGTGCACAGTGTTTTTTAACGCGTGAGATACATGCTGAAGACTTATCCATGCCCATTTGAATTGCATTCTGCACCGGACTACTTCTGTGCTTCTCAGTAGGCAAATTATCGAAAAATCCCCTCGGGCTATGGGCATCCGGCCTGTTTGCCTAGACCGTATATTTGGCCTACCGACAAAATTCTCGACAATAAACGCTGCCATAAGACCAAGTTCATCGATGGATATATATCAGAATTTAGTCGACTCCTGGGAAACGTGCAAAGGTTATGATTCTAGTGGTCCAGGTTGCTTTCCGACAGTCGCTTTGCATGCGGCAGCAAGTTAATGTTGTTAATACCAATTCCATCTGAATGTGTCGGATAATTAAACGGTTGGATCTGTCGCACTAGTGAGAGAATGAAAAATGAGAAACGTGTTGTGCATATAAAATACCTTGAAGGTTGTTAAATCTTATTTCAACGAATTGTCTTCGTTAGACGTTGTAGCGTTGGATTTTCTCAGTTTTTTATTTCAATATGGGTTTCACTGTTCATCAAGTTTCCCGTAATAAACAGTTTGTCAAATGGTGAACTACGCTGCCCATGTTTGCATGTAGCAAGCCACCAAAAAAGAACGATAGAGATTCACACAACATTCAGCAAACTACAAAAGCGGCGGTTTTCCCTTCCAACTGCCTTAGAGTGACTACGTTTAGAAATAATAAAAAGAGGCTAATAATAGTGCTTCGATTCACATTTTGTTGAGGCGAAGGACTGTCAAAATATTGACACTTCTATAAAGCACCCAGCCATTCAGTTGTAGTTTTCTTCCGTTTCTGTCGTTTTTCCTGTTTATGGCATACTCGCAGCGTTCAGACAGATAGTTTCTTCTTGGGCTTAATCAGACGCAGTCAACTTGCCAGTCACGCTGTCATGGGCACGCTGAAAGTCAACTGATCGGATTAACCAAGTTAAAGTAGGCATGATAGAGGATTCACATGTGTGCGCTCGTCTGTGGGCTATGAATGAGGTCAGTTTGGACTATTTTTTGCATAACCTGAGCATCATTGAAAAAACATGCACTTGACAGCGAATACTACTCAGTGTGCTGGCATTCGTAGCGTCAGTCGACGCTGTGTGTGCATTGTGTTGATGGACGCGCACACACATACACTGGTTGTTGGGGTGTATCTTTCGACAGGAATTCAGTTCAACTGGGATATACAGAACAAGCCGTGGTTGATGCCGGTCATTTTCCGTTCATGTGCCTTCTTCACATGGTTTGGTCTGTCTCCAAGATGGTCCAGGAGAAAATTACGACCTTGAAGTGCAGTGGTCTGGGTCGCATGTGGCTTGTGTTGAACTGTATCCCGTCTGAGCTGAGTACGGCTGCTATGGCGGATAAACTAAGCTGTTGTTCGTTTGCTTCTCTAAGGTATAACATATGAACTGAGTTGATTGCGTAACTGAGGGGCGAAAAACTAGGGCCAGATCGAGACGATAAAGTGAAAGGGTTACTTGGAAGCACTGTAGTAACCACTGTTCGTTGTGACTAACACTCAATAAGCTCCATGACTGAAGGTTGAGAAAAGCAAGAGTAATAGGTCTGTGGGAGAACGACATGCTGGTTTCCTTAAGGAATCGGAATAAACACGTGGTATCACTCCAGGATAAACTGAAGGTTAAGAAGCGAAAAAGTAAAGTTAGTATGATGGAGATTCATCGTTCTCAACAAGTACCGTTATCGGCGGGACAGATTGAAATAGCAGTGATATCTGGCTGAGGATGTTGATTTACCCAATAAATCTTTATTTAATTAGGGTGGCTACGATTACAGGATGATAAACGAGTGCATATCATGATAACTAAAACCTAGTTCATTTACTTCGATCTTTCTTCCGGTGTTTCGAACGACTGTCTGGGGGGGGGGGGGGGGTTATGGTGAGCATATAGGTAAATCTTGTGTTGACCATTTAGGTGTAGCTCCAAGATAATGAATACCTACTGATGAACTGGCTGGTCATTTCAATTTGGACGGCGATAAAGTGGATGATAACAAACTGACAATGGCCGTGAATAGTAATCTTCAACACGCATATAATGAGATGAATGGGTGTGGGCAGTAGCTTATTCATTATGTCTCCTAGCTGCCGGTCTGTGTCACCGCCAAACACATTCCATATATCTCTGTATACCCTACTGTTACCGACGAAGCTAATTAGAAGAACAAAATGATTTCGCCATTCAGATTATCATCCATCCCTACTTGACAGCTTGATAAAGCCTTTTGGATTGGAATTATTGTAATCAAACACAATATACACGCTTAACCCGCAGTCGGATGGGCGGTGTTAACTTGATTAATTAATAAAAGACCGATCTAAGCGGAATACCTGTTGTATCTATAAATCAGTAATAGAACCGAAGCATGTACATAACAATAAACGTGTGTTCAAGTACGCCGCACGGCAACCAGTAGTGTGGACTGCGAAGATGTGTAGTAAAACAGTTAGTTACCTGGCCTCTGATTGAGGGTGGGATACCGCTTGTAGCTGCAATATATAAAAAGTTTTCCTCTCGACACAACTAAATCCGTTGGTTTAATATTTACCAAATCATGATGAACTTGCGGCTCCCGATGCGTGATAGAAAACAGTTTATGGCATTGGAGAGGCTACAATATATGACCCGTTTTGTAATTGGTAATACTCATAATGGCTCACATCAGAGATCATTTGAAATAAGATTTAACATACCTTCAAGGTATTTTATATGCACAACACGTTTCTCATTTTTCATTCTCTCACTAGTGCGACAGATCCAACCGTTTAATTATCCGACACATTCAGATGGAATTGGTATTAACAACATTAACTTGCTGCCGCATGCAAAGCGACTGTCGGAAAGCAACCTGGACCACTAGAATCATAACCTTTGCACGTTTCCCAGGAGTCGACTAAATTCTGATATATATCCATCGATGAACTTGGTCTTATGGCAGCGTTTATTGTCGAGAATTTTGTCGGTAGGCCAAATATACGGTCTAGGCAAACAGGCCGGATGCCCATAGCCCGAGGGGATTTTTCGATAATTTGCCTACTGAGAAGCACAGAAGTAGTCCGGTGCAGAATGCAATTTAAATGGAATTTGATAAGTTTTCAAAATGAGTTTCACCAATTAAAAACACTACAGTCTGTTCAAAAATAATGTCGACAACCTGAGGAGGTCAAAGTTCATAAAATACTACTGCGATGCTTGCTGGTAGGTGAAATGAAGTCAAGAGTGCCCCATAAGTGGAGCTGTAAGACTGCACGACGCACATACGTTGCAAAACTGTGATGTGAGGAATATGGGTGGTGGGAAACTATGAAAAACCGCGAACGACGTGGTCAACTGGTTTGGCATAGAAATCCAGTCAACCAGTTTTCGGAAGCCTGATTGTCAAAACGTCCAAGATGCAGACCGGCCTCGGTTGAAAGCCGGGTGATTGAGTTGGCTCATCTGTTTGCGTGCGCACACGTGCACAATCTAGGAACTGAAGCTAAATTCAGAGCAGCTGGCTCTTTACTCGATTTTCATAGACTGAGACTTACTATCCTAAACGTAGCAGGAATGTTTCGTATCTGAGCGTGCATGGCGTGCATATGTGGTTTGGCAATGATGCGTTCATCAACGTGAATTCAGCTCAATCTGGGCATACACATTTCTGTGCGGTTGACGCGACCGTCAATTTTTGATCCGTTCGCCTTTGTGTATACTTACTTTTACTTTTATGCGGCTGTCTCCTAAGAGAGGATGTGCCGGCTTCATGGATGTTGCAAATTGTACCTGACCACGAACGGCGGTCAGAGGCGAGATCGATTGTGCACTGCAGCGGTAAAGCCTGTGAGGAGCCTTTGTGTTTGCATGGCTTGGTCTCTCGCTGATATGGCCGAGCCAGATCCGTTGAGGATAGGAGGCCTCAGCCTACAGAAATCATGCAGACAATTTCGTCGCAGACATCTTGATCTGCCAAAACCGTTAGTGTAGTTTTGCGCACTTGTGGCCTAGATACCAACTGTAAGCGAAATCCTTTCGACCGTCAACTTTGACCGTTTCGATTGAATTCCACTCAGGTTCGTACGACCTAGCTGCTTTAAGCCTTTCTAGGGTGCTCCTTCTCGGTGTGGCTTACTTCGCGTCTCGAACAAATTTCAGAAGACTTCAACTGATAGACGTATTAATCCGAAACACGGTTCTATAATCAGTACAACGTTAATGAACAATGAATAGACAAAACATACAGCCAAATTTTGAACCGAGCGAGACACAGATCGTGGATAGTCAAATTTGCTGTTAAACCAGGCGGGAGCGTCATATGTTCATTCAAACAAATTCAGGTCAATGTCAGAAAGTGGGAAGCGGATAAGACTGTTCAAATCACATGAAAGAGTAAGATCAAATCCATGTGAATAAAATAAAACCATATTGTCACGCTACCGTCAGATTGGATTATGGACCAATCACGAATCGGGACTGAGTTCAGTAAAATGACCAACTTTGTGCCAACAACACAGGAGAATGACTTGGAAAATATTCACATGTAGAATGTGACTACTAACAAGATGTTAGTAGCCAGTAAGAAAAACGTTTAGTTTGTACGAAACGTACACTCCCCGCAGGGTTTGAGCTGTTTGCTTGACGAGCCCCAAATTATTCTTACTCTGAAACATGATTTTCCAATAAACACAGATATCGGACGTCTCTTAAGAGTCGTCCGCTGGCTGTCTGTACCCACACATCGCGGACAACACCGTCTTTGGAAAGTCGAGTTTCTTTGATAATACCCCTTTTCCATTCGCCTCTGGGCAAGTTCTTGTCAACTATAAGTACCAGGTCGCCGGTTTTCAGCTCCTGCGCTGGTTCTGTCCAACGCTGCTTGCTTTGCAGAAGTGGTAAGTACAACCTGATCCATTTACGCCAAAAATTTTCAGTGAGATGTTGAGCTTGCCGCCATCGCCGATTCAGCTTGCAAGGTTCCGTTTCACTTTCATTGGAAGATGCATTGCGAAAGCCAAGTAATAGATGATTCGGGGTCAGTACGGCATATTCGCCAGGATCACAGCTGTTCCTCACCAACGGTCTGTCGTTCATGATTTTCTCCACCTCAGTCATCAATGTGAGGAACGTTTCGTCCGTTACGGATTGCGACCCGACCAATGATCGAAGTATTCTGCGGATGGATCGTATGAGGCGTTCCCACACACCCCCTCGATGACTAGCTGTAGGCGGCGTGAATATCCAGTCGCATTCCCTCTGTGTAAGCGAATTAGCTATGCGAGCTTGATTCCATCCTCGTAGTAATACTTTGACCTCGTTCTCGGCGCCCTTAAAGTTGAGCCCATTATCACTGTAAAGCCTCCGAGGACAGCCTCGTCTAGCGACGAACCTGGCAAACGCGCAGATAAACGAATCGGTGCTGAGGTTTTGAACCACTTCTATGTGAACGGCTCGAATGCTGAGGCATGTGAATAAACAGCAATATCTCCTTTCGAATCTTCGAGCCACTTTAACTTGGAACGGTCCAAAGTAGTCAACCCCCGCGATTGTAAACGGCGGGTTAAAAGGCTTCAAACGATCAGCCGGTAGTGGGGCCATTATTTGTCTACATGGCAGTGAATGCCAGCGTCTGCAATCAAAACAGGACCCGATAACTTGTTTTATTGTGGTGCAAGCACGTAAGATCCAGTACTTCTCCCGCAGAATAGCGCCCGTATGTGCTACGCCGACATGGCCATTCGTCTGGTGAGTGTGTTTGATTAGCAATCTACATACAAAGTGACTTTTTGGTAAAATTATGGGATGCTTTGTTTCGTAAGACACCGGCGCGAATTGTAGTCGTCCTCCCACGCGTATCAGACCTTTGTCCATAAAAGGTGAAAGGCCTTTCAGTGCACTATTCGTGGTCTTTAATCTTTCGTTGCTAACTCCCGTGTAATCGACGTGGAGGGTTTTAATCTCGTTTTCGAAACATTGTTGCTGGACCAGCATGAAAATATTCTGTTTTGCGCATTCTAGCTCAGCGACGGTAAGATAGCTACGTTGGGGCAGTGCATGTCGTAGGTACTTCTCTACCATGTATCTTTTAAACAATATTAGCCATCCCACCCATTTGAGGAGTTTGATCCAACTATGGCAAGTCGAGAACCTAAGGATCCAATGATTATTCTCTCTTACTGAGGTCGTCACAGCCATTGTGGCTACTTCGAGCGAAGGAGGAGCTTTCCCATTGGGTTCCCGTGGCCATTCATCATACTTCTTTTTCAAGAACTCTGGGCCGGAGAACCATATACTCTTGCACAGCTGTCCGATTCTTGACCCTCTTGATGCCAAGTCAGCCGGGTTGCTTTTGGAGTTAACATAACGCCATTGCGAAGGTGTGGATAAATCCCGAATAGTCGATATACGGTTTGCCACGAATATTTCCGGTCTGTTTGAGGTATTACGGATCAGCTGTAGGACTACCATAGAGTCCGTCCACAGTGTTCTGGAGTCCAGCTCGATTGTCAATTCAAGTTCTGTCTGCCGCAACAGCTTAACGGCTAGAACCGCCGCCGCGAGCTCGAGTCTGGGGATAGTGATAGCTTTGAGAGGGGCAACACGCGACTTCCCCATCAAGAATGCCGTGGTCGAAACGCCATGCTTGTCACTCGTGCGTAAATATATTACGGCTCCGTAGCCGTACTGCGATGCGTCTGAAAAGCAGTGCAGTTGGTATTCCCTGGTGGGGTCTAGTGTTGCTGGGATCAAGCAACGGGGAATTTTGATTCGATTAATCTCCTGCAGTTGCTGGACCCAATCTGTCCATCTTTCATTGTGACAACTGTCGAGTTTGTCGTCCCATCCTAATTTCAGTCGGCACAGTTCTTGTAGCAACTGCTTAGCTGGAAGCAAGGCAGGTGCCACAAAGCCTAACGGGTCATACAACGAGGCGACGTATGACAGGATTGATCTTCTGTTGATCACAGGTTCAGGTGATTTGGTGGTAAAACTGAACGTATCTGACGTCCTATCCCACTCGACGCCTAGAGTCCTATACGTACTTGTCGGTTTCAAGTCCAGACACAGGTTTTTGTCGGCCTGGTCTTTGGCCGGTACATCTATAAGGGCATCGGCCGAGTTGCTACGCCACTTCGTCAGGTAAAAGCCCGAATCCCGGAGCGCAGACTGTAAATGGCTCGTCACTTGTCGGAGTTCTCTGATCGATTCGCAACTAATGAGGAGATCGTCCACGTAAAAGGACCTTTGCAAATACTTAGGGCCAAACTCTAATGATTGGTTCGCGCTATTGGAAATTGCTCTGTTCAAAGCGAATATGGCACAACATGGTGAGGAGGTCGCTCCAAAAGGGTGCACAGTCATTTGGTATATTTCT
Organism: Fasciola hepatica; assembly: GCA_948099385.1. Lineage (NCBI taxonomy): Eukaryota > Metazoa > Platyhelminthes > Trematoda > Plagiorchiida > Fasciolidae > Fasciola > Fasciola hepatica. The sequence continues at coordinate 4,936,640 of CANUEZ040000121.1, read as the reverse complement.
GGCGCACGTTCCAAGTCTCCTTCTGTCCACCACAAGAATCTAAGGCATGAGCGCTGATGTTGAGGTACTTTTACTTGATGAAACATGGCTTCAATATCCGCCACTACGGCGAAAGTGTGTTCTCGAAACCGTGTTAATACCCCACATAGGTTATTTGTGAGGTCTGGGCCGGAAAATAACTGAAGGTTCAAGGAGGTGTTCTGATGTTTGCTTGCACAGTCGAAAACAACCCTTAGCTTCTCTGGTTTCATGGGGTTGATTACATGGTGATGGGGCAAATACCAAACTTGACCCGGTACGTCCTCTATACCATTTTGACACCTTTCAGCGTAACCCTTGGCTATGTAACTATTCATCACCTCCGCGTAGCGTTCTTTAAGGTCAGCGTGTTTCATTAGTCGAGTCTTCAACCACAACAAACGTTTCCATGCTATCGACTGGTTGTTCGGAAGACTTAGGCAACCATCTTTCCAGGGCAACGGGACTTCAAAATGGCCGTTTAAGAACCGAGTAGATGATTCTAGGGTTTTGAGCACTTGTTTATCTTCTGCTGATGTTGATTTACCCAAAACTGTAGATTCGTTGAACTCCGAGGCCCACATAGCCTCTAACCGGTCCATAAGAGAGTCGCCCTCATTTATATAATCAACGCGAACCTTTCTTTGATCATGGCTAAAGGCCGGTCCCACGACGGTCCAACCGAGGGGCGTACGTATAGCGTAAGGATCCGCTTTCCCACCGTATCGATGTTCTAGCACCCAATGCGCCGCTGGTACATTCATGCCTATCAGCATCGACACCCTCCCGCCTTCAATTGTCTGTAGGTTGATGTCGCGCAGATGAGCCCAATCGTTAGTTCGGCCACGAACAAAACGTTTCAACTCGGGGAGTTGTCGGACTGTCCAAGCTCGATTGATTTCTATAAGCTCTCCTCCTTCTAAGGAACATAGCTGAAATCCAACCACCTCAGAGTTTATCTCAGTTGTCTGCATAATGGTTGAAACTGAGAGCGTGGCTGGTTGTCCGGCTAACCCCAGTTCATTCGCCAGGTTCTTGTCTATAAGTGTGGAGTCGGAACCTCCGTCTAGGAACGCATAGGTTTTTACTGATCCTAGCGGCCCGAAAACCTTGACTGGTATGATTCCCAAAGAGGTTGTACAATCTCCAGCCGAAGTCGCATGACAACGGGCGTTGTCTTGGATAGTCGCCGGATTCCGCCCCGTACTCACTGGGTCTTGCGGATGTAGTAAGGGGTGGTGACCCAGCATACAACGTCCTATACCACAGGTCATGCGTGACCTGCAACTGACGGACTCGTGATTCGGTTTTAGGCATAAATGACACAGTTTTTTAGACTCCACAAAGGAAAGCCTCTCCGGTACACTCCACGCTATAAACTTCCCACACTGGTCCGTGTAATGGTCTCCCTCGCACTGCATACAGCACCTGCGTGCTATTGTCGGCTTAACAGATGGCGCTACAGTTGTTTGTGAGTGATGCAGCAACGCTTTGTGCGGTGCGTTCCCATCAGCAGGAGGTCGTGCTTGTAAGTTCGGCCAAGTGACAGAATAGGATTGATGAACCATTTGTACATCGGCCCTCTCATCTACAAATTCCGTCAAATCCGAGAAGGTTGGCTCTCGGCCTAGTCGTATGATAGACGCGGCAACCTCAGACCACTTAAACTGGAGGGCTTGAGGTAGTCTGCGTACTATTTCCGAAAGCGTTCTAGAGGCGTTGAGGTCGGCAACACGATTTAACTGACTCAGAGTGTTTTGGCAGTTCCGCATTTCCCCGGCCAACTTCATCAGCACCATTGGGTCCATGGTTTTAATGATGGGCCCGTCCACGAGGCTATCTAGGTGTGCCCTGGCTATCACGTGGGCTTGGCCAAACCTCCTACGGAGAATTTCTAAGGCGCCTTGGTATCCCTCGCTTGGGTCCAGGATAGAACAGCTCTCGATGGCTTCTTTAGCCTCACCCTTACAGTAGTGTATTAAATACGATAGGCGACACTCGTCATCCATGTCTCGTTTCCCAATGGCACTATCAAAACTTCTCATGAACAGCCAATACTTTTTCGGGTTTCCATCAAAATAAATTATTTCTCTTTGTGGTAAAGTGAATGAATGAGATATGGGTGCCTGACTAAACTTCTGACAACCAATGGTCTTATTTGATGGAAATGGAGGTGTATCAAACCCGGAAACAGGTGGGGCACTGGCCCCAAATACCAATGTAGACAGCGGCCGCGATCGTTCGACCACTGGGGACTCACCACCTGGTTTCTCTTCGACTGTGGTAGCTCTTGCATACTGATCCTCATATTTTCCACTCTTCATGTTGAACTTGCACTCCAACAACCGCAAACGTTCTTTAAATTCCTTGAAGAGATCCATGGTTTCTTCTGACTCAGTCGTGTAACGTTCCAGATCGGGGGCCGATAAAGACTTGTCTGAATTGGTCTGCATTGCTTGGTGAATTGGCTAACTGTAAGCGAAATCCTTTCGACCGTCAACTTTGACCGTTTCGATTGAATTCCACTCAGGTTCGTACGACCTAGCTGCTTTAAGCCTTACTAGGGTGCTCCTTCTCGGTGTGGCTTACTTCGCGTCTCGAACAAATTTCAGAAGACTTCAACTGATAGACGTATTAATCCGAAACACGGTTCTATAATCAGTACAACGTTAATGAACAATGAATAGACAAAACATACAGCCAAATTTTGAACCGAGCGAGACACAGATCGTGGATAGTCAAATTTGCTGTTAAACCAGGCGGGAGCGTCATATGTTCATTCAAACAAATTCAGGTCAATGTCAGAAAGTGGGAAGCGGATAAGACTGTTCAAATCACATGAAAGAGTAAGATCAAATCCATGTGAATAAAATAAAACCATATTGTCACGCTACCGTCAGATTGGATTATGGACCAATCACGAATCGGGACTGAGTTCAGTAAAATGACCAACTTTGTGCCAACAACACAGGAGAATGACTTGGAAAATATTCACGTGTAGAATGTGACTACTAACAAGATGTTAGTAGCCAGTAAGAAAAACGTTTAGTTTGTACGAAACGTACACCAACTATTTTCGACGGTGTTCATTCTTGTAAGTGGTCCGGGTGTGCAGAGACAGCCACTCCCGGAAGTCGAATTTCCAACTTCTAAGAACTGTTCGTTACGTAACCAGGCACTTACATTCAAAAAGTTGCCAGCCATCTGGGAATCTCCCCAGATTTCGTTAGGATTATCTCGAGGAAACAAAGTTACCTGGTGCTGCGGACTCATCCGATCCAGAAATTATTTCAGTGAGACTACTCTCAAAGTGTAATGTTTTGTGATTTGTTCTTACACAGAATCACAACCCAACCAACGGTTTGCAGAGACATACTTTTCACCGACCAGTCCACATTTCATCCACATAACATCAGGGATTATCAACACGGAGTGAGTTGGCTCAAGAAGAAACCCCTTGACTGTTATAGAAGTAATAGACAAAGCGATGTGAAGATGAATGTGTGGTGTGGCATCCAAGACTCAGAAATTGTTCGTGTTGTGTTTCTTCTCGACAAGGTGAGTGCAAGTATTCATCTGTATGCGATGAAAGAAACACTTTACGAATACCTAGAAAGTCTTGTCTTGTCCAGTGCAGAAGAAATTCGACCGCTGCTGCTAAAGCATTTTCGAATGTCTCCACTTGGTTGGTATGAGCCTTGACGATTCTTAGCCTACCGAGGCTTCTTTCGCTTGAGGCAGTTTATCTTATGTTCCACCCACCCAGCAGACGCACTTTCAATCGACGCCATTGCTATTAAACAGGTTCCTATGAATAATGAGCGTAAGCAAATAAAATAAGTGAAACGTTGTCTCCAAACTGATTCCGTATCGATCGAATTCCAGTTTTTACTACTGGAACAGTTGTCAGTAGCAAAACATCAGATAACTGCACTTTGATTAGGGGACAAGTTCAATGGAGTGTACTCGTGATCGGATAATCAATGATACCATTATGTAGTGTCATTTTATGCCACGAACATCTTAAAAGTGGATAGATAAGTGTGCTAAGATTTCCATGAAGTCATGGGGCTCGTGGCTTTAGGGAAATCGTTTGCTACTTTAATGCAGTTGATTGCGAACTGCATTGAACACCGGAGTCAACTGACGCGTCAACTGACAACTTAATACCTCATCCGCAAATAACTGAATTCCACTTTCGCTGTTAGCTGGACTAGTCATCGCTTTTCCATCCTCCTCTTCTAAACTCTAATTTCACTCGTTATTTCCTCTTCGGTTCCATGGGATGTGTGAATTTCAGTCATTCAGATAGCCTTGCGAGGATGAATGATGTGCAATGAGAGTGATGAAATTTCTCATTTAGGTTTGCACTGCGCCATAAAAGTAAACCAGAGTTGCAGCATTTTAAATAAAGTATCACATTTCCGTTTAAAGCGAGTTCTTTTTTTCAACCAACCTAGTTGTTAATGCCGCAGATTTTCACGTTAAACCAGTTCTCCCGGAGGGTAGCCTTCACAACAGCCGACGAGGTATTTCTACATGGAAGTGCCGGAACACCGATGTTTCCCTTTGAATGAAAAAACAACACATGCGCACGCCACTGAAATGTCAGCCCAATGGAATAATGTTATGTACTCTGCCTAGTTCATTCTAACCATGAATTGCGAAACAGTTCTGTTGAATCTGTTAGGTGCATATTTCATTACATTGGTCTGCAAGTCGTCCGGATTCGTAATTGATGAATCCCGTGTCCTTCAAATTGCTGCAGTTTTGCCCTTTTCCCACATGTAAATTATCAACCACCCGTATGGCTCCTCCGGAACTTTAATTAAGTATTCTGGTGTCGTAACTATTTGTCATGCTGTATCAACCGAAGAGGAATTTAATAACCTATCTGACATTTTTCAAAACACTGCGAGCTTTTCTAAACAGAGCGATCTTTCCCTCAATCCTTCAAGTACTCTGAATGCATCTTCGCTCAATCTGGATTATCTTCCCCAAATGACTAATATACTACTCCCACTATTTGATTACAGGGAGTCTATTTGGTACCTCGGAATGACGTTAAGCACTGATATTCTCATGTACTCAGTTGTGTGCAAGAATTATCCCATCTTTCAAATTCCATAGCTCAGGCAATTCCGGAAATTCGCCTTCCGAGAATGGCTGTCTCTGCACACCCGGACCACTTACGAGGATGAACACCGTCGAAAATAGTTGGTATCTAGGCCAAAAGTGCGCAAAACTACACTAACGGTTTTGGCAGATCAAGATGTCTGCGACGAAATTGTCTGCATGATTTCTGTAGGCTGAGGCCTCCTATCCTCAACGGATCTGGCTCGGCCATATCAGCGAGAGACCAAGCCATGCAAACACAAAGGCTCCTCACAGGCTTTACCGCTGCAGTGCACAATCGATCTCGCCTCTGACCGCCGTTCGTGGTCAGGTACAATTTGCAACATCCATGAAGCCGGCACATCCTCTCTTAGGAGACAGCCGCATAAAAGTAAAAGTAAGTATACACAAAGGCGAACGGATCAAAAATTGACGGTCGCGTCAACCGCACAGAAATGTGTATGCCCAGATTGAGCTGAATTCACGTTGATGAACGCATCATTGCCAAACCACATATGCACGCCATGCACGCTCAGATACGAAACATTCCTGCTACGTTTAGGATAGTAAGTCTCAGTCTATGAAAATCGAGTAAAGAGCCAGCTGCTCTGAATTTAGCTTCAGTTCCTAGATTGTGCACGTGTGCGCACGCAAACAGATGAGCCAACTCAATCACCCGGCTTTCAACGGAGGATGGTCTGCGCATTTCAATATCCGAAGTTTTGTCCGTCGGACCCAAAAGACGTAGCCGACTCGCAATGAACCATTCTTATGGCCCGAGAATGTTTTTTATAACCACGCTGTAATAGTGATTTACCTCTGCTATCCTCGGAATCCGCCTGCTAACGCAGTCATTTTAAATGATCCGTCCTGTTTGTTGACTGCGAAGCTTGTCTAATTTTACTGGTCATGCCATTCATCACCTAATACGATCGTGGGATAGATACCGAGTCTCCTGGCTTCGATTGTGAGAAGATCGGGTCATGTGAGTCATTTTGGCTGAGTATAATGGCGTGACGAGCAGACGACAAGCTCACGGTGCGGCCCCAGAACACAAAATATGTGAGTTGATGGATGTGCCGGACTTCAGACCGATCAGTATGACATTTCAAAGAGCTGATCGGATGGCACTTCAGAAATATTTTAACATAATCTCGAAATTATATAAGAAATGACGTAGGAAAAACAGTCCTTTTCGGTTGAGAAAGGTTACGCTATCTAAATGTGAACTACTCACTTTTTCCCATTATGCGGATCCCATGAAGAGGAAAAAAGGTTTGGGCGAGAGGAAACTTCAGAGTTCGTGGGCTACAGCTGGTCAAGTGTTTTTCAACAATTCATCTCAAGGCAACATACATTGTATCTGAACTTTCGCGACTAGCTCGAAACAGTAAACCATGTGTAAGTATCAAAAGACAGAGCCCCTAGACAGATACCTTCAGAGGTTCTCAGCCGTCACCACCCTGACTTATGAGCCTTTTCCTTTCACTGATATATATATATATACTCACTAGAATCTAATTTGAATCGTCTGGAGTGTGAATGGATACTCTTCATTGAAGAGCCCACAAATGAATCACAACTGTGATTTCTCATAGTTATTCGTGTCTGGGTCACTGCTAACCCAACGAACAACGAGGTTGCATGTGCAAGCGCTCATATTGATAGTGAGTAGTATGTAAACGTGTGGACAATAGGCCATATGCATCCTTTCCAATGAAATGTAAGGGAAACGCTGGCTTTCTCACATCTTCCAGATGCCTTCTAGTCATAAACTAAGTTTCGAACCGTTCCTTACAGTCCCGAACCTGTCTGAGCGTAGAATTTACGTCAAGAGGTACTGATTCAGAGGCAGTCACGGTTTTATTCCTTTTCGTGATGCCATATGTAATATTGGATGGATTGAATAGGCTGAAGGCCACTTAGAGCTACCGAGAAATAAGAATTCCTCGTCAGTATAGATTGTAGCGTATAATTACACATACGTGGGATCATGTATTGTGCAAACACGTAGTATAACATAGCAGCTTAATCACTAGGAAAAACGAAAACAATGACGTCTAGACATGAGAATAAAACTAAAAGGCCCTGAAAACGGACAGTCGGTCTGTTATGAACTGGCGGGGGTCAAAAGGTCAACCCCATGGACTTTCAGCACTTATCTCCCGGGGGTTCGAATTCTCGCACCGTCATTGGTCACTTTCCCCAATGGCAGCCTTAAATTGGCCTCGACCCGCTTCCCGAAATATTGTACCATTTTCATATAATTAATAGGAAGTGAATAACGGAATAAACCAAGAATGATGATTCTTTTCAAAAGTTCATAGACAGAAAGTCACGAGGATGAACGAAAAACTTAACCAAACATTGATGGGATGAAAGACTCACTATCACCAATCATCGTACCACAAACTCAAAGGCCAAAACTGGTATCAGGTGAAGTCTTTTCCGATTGGTTGTTGCTGGGCGGGAATCCTTTCCTGTTTTATCCATCTATGCCATCGGTCCGATATCCTGTTGCTCACGTTTCCGTTGACTCAAGCCTTGACACGGATTCTGGACAGGCTCTGAAGTTCTGTGTGCTAGTGAGAATAGGCCATCTATTGAAGATGTGTCACGCCCATACTCTCACATCCTCATTTCTTTGAAAAAGCTGACCGCTTAGGATTTTTCCCGGGTCATGGGACCGTTTACCATTCTCCGTAACACTGGCATTTCGCTTGTGCATACACCCCCTGCTTCTGTGACTAATGGTCTTCTCTAGACGAACCTTTTACAAGAGGTTACCCTACTACTTTGAGGCTGTTTGTTCCCCGTCGATGGGATATTTGTGAGACGTCCTAACCCCATGTGTTTTCCCCTTGTCAATTCTGGTGGGTCCTGTGTTCCTTTCGCGCTTTTGGAGATGATCTCATCGCTCTCGGTTGTAACCGTTCCATTCTTCTTCAATGGGCTCAGTATTCCGTATCTTTGTCGGTAATGTCATGATACACGGGGGCATTTGCCATATTAAACTTTTGGTGTGCTTTATTAGTATTCTCAACGAATTGGGAGTTCCTTTCATTCAATTAACTCAAACAGTAATTGGCAGTCTTTTGCAGCACTTTCGTGGGGTCTTCGAGGTCTTCACTCTACTCAAAAGAGAAGGTGAACAAAATATGTCTGCCTTCATTCCCAAGATAGAGCAGCAGCACGGATTTCCGGTACTGTTCTGATTCCGAAAATAGCCTCTCGAGGAGAACAAAATATTGGAATTTCGTTGTGTATCAGAAGATCTGTAGCGTGTTGAATATCACTGTCCAGGGCGCGATACGTAACGATTTCGTGTCGATTAACCATCAGAGCAGTCAACCAATCTTATACATACGGAATCAAGTAATCGAAGCATTCCAACACAACCGGATTGCATAAGGGCTGGTCAATACATCCCTTGTCAATTTTTTTAGTACATACCCGAGCACGGGTGCAGTGGAAAGGGTATGCCCCCATAGATCCAACGGCCCATTGCAGTTAAGGAGAACCGTCAGCAAAGTCTCAATAGATTAGGTGTGGAAACAATCCAAATGATAAAGGATTACTGTCTACCACCAAAGTGACCGACGACAGCGGGGATTCGAACCTCTAACCTCCAAGATGGACAGCAAACGCTCCAAACCACTCGAACACCACGGTCTTGCCAGTGAACATGTGCACCGGGGATATACCTGAAAGTAATACGTACCATGTCACATAGTTTTGGGTGAAAGCAGTGATCTACGTGAAATAACAGCAATAATAACCTGTCGTTTCCTTTATCTTGACACACCCTGTACATAGATTGCCTTTGTGAGGTCCATTGAATGGTTTTTCCCGAAAGGGGAAGGAGTGAACCAGGTAAATGACCTCACGAATCTCTGGATCTAAGTCTTTTAGACTTCTTTCTGTGACCCTATTTGAAAAGAAGGCTGTATAAAGGTAGATCTTATACGCTGGAGAACTTGAAATTGTCTCAAGAGAATAACTGCGGATTTACTGGAGGAAGTTGAGACCAATTGCTTGAAAAGGAGAATTTTGTACCGACAAAGATCTGGTGAGCATTTTGAACAAGAACTCTCAAATGCTGATCTCAGCTGGCGTTGAAGTGTATGCAATCCGATTGCCCAGCTCGAGGAAGCAAACTATTACCAATATATGGACGTTTCTAAATTCTCCACACATTAGCTCATGCCCTTGGGCCGTCCCGGCAAAATACACTGGACTACGCACAACAGGTGACAATTATTTCCGTACATCAGTCCATTCAACTGTCACGTACGTTTTCTTCGTGGCCCACTCTATCTCTGATGCCAAACAGGTGATTCTCGAGCGGGGGTGTATTTAGTCTACCATCAGGATGTGCAATATCTTTCAACCATAGCACTACGACGGATCAGCTTATTCCACAGGGCGTACATCAGAATGGGGTGATCTCTCGACCTCACCACAGTACGCCATACTGGACCGAGAGAAACAGCATTATCAAAGTTTCAAGTGCCAACCCCTTCGAAATAACTTATTGCACATTTCAGTAGCACAACTTCGATCTTACGAAGCTTCTTCGGGGAGGGTTTGGGGATATGACTATGACAAAGAAGCAGTCCAAGCTTAGATATATATCCTTTTTGATTCGAAACTTCCATCCAGTTCTGTTCGGCTTTGAGCAGCGAGTGCTTACACATCACTGTTTTGCATTGAAAACAGTTGCACACTAAAATTCCTAGGTCACAATCGAAATTTAGTTTATCTTACACGGTCTATATCGATTTTTATTGCATGACCGTCCGAGAAGAACAATGAAAGGGGAAACCCCATGGTCCAATGGACAAGAAAAGTAAGGTCAATATGCACAGAAAGTAAAGTACATTGATTCTGCGCCTAAAGACAGGTAGTTCGTAACAAAAGTGGAAAAGCTTAATGTGGTAGGGTATTCTAAGTTTCTATGATTCTGTGGTTCTGGAAGACAGTTATTGACGAGTTAAATGAAGCTACTCTAAAAGGCTCTAGAAATATGTGCGAGAATCATGGAAAAATAACAACACAAAAGGTCGTATATACCATGTCAGAAGAACCAAGTTCGAAGTAGTGAAAATTGGAGAAAGAAAGACGCCACACGACGGTGGATGATAGGCAGAAGGATGAAATTTGGGGAAAAATCGCCAAAAAGGGGAAATGGCTTTGCTTCGAAATTCACTCGAAAGAGAAGGAGAAAAAGCTGAACCCTCTGTTATCGATTTCTAACAGGTTGAAGCCACTTTCTGGTGATTCCACAGGCTTTTAGTGGTTATTTGAGTAGCAATTGTGTATTATAAGTCTTGTACTGAACAACTCAAATCTTTTGCTAACCAAAACTGTTCCTATTTGCAAATCAATGTTGTTACCTCTTGTGGTTATCTTAAGAATTCTACTTCGAAATTTGCAATTTGCAGTTGGGTTTTCAGTTACGGCTGAACTGAGTGCTCGATCGATAACGCGCCTGTTTCTTCACACTGCACTTTCGTGCTCAAAAACTCGGTTTTGCAAAATTGAAGACTGCGTACAAGAAAAAAGAAAGAAATATACAGGCACCCTCATTTAAAACAGAACTGTCTTCCGTCTAATTTCACTTTCATTCAGTAAACCACCCACTGACAAATGTCACCTTTTTCATATGCGGGTTCGGGGGAAAAATATGCATCCACCTCATACACGAGTATAAATGATACTACATCTGCTCGGGAGCCCCCAATCCAAGGTCTGTACAAAGTACAGATCTCAGAATAATCTGGTGCAAACAAGCAGATCACTTAGCAGCTACTGATCACATTACATCCATTTTGTTGCGATCCGATGGATTCGGTCATGGGCCAACAATCGTTGGCTTCACCGAAGCCAGGATGGAATCAGGCACGTCACTCCTGGTTATGGTGGGCTGTGATTCTCAACTTCATCGTATTTCCCTCTCTGTGCAACAACGTGGCGGTGACGGAGTCTGTCGCGTGAGTTCCCCCGGTTGCATCTCAGCAGTAGGTCTAAGTAATGTATTTAGAACCATTTGATTAGCATCTCGAGACTGAAGATATTATTACATAAATAGTAAGAGGAGGTTTAAAAAGTTACTTGATTATCATACGGGAAAATTTTGTCATTTTTCGCCAATCCTACTTTGACTGTGGTTGAAACGTGAGCATTTGCTCAACTCATTGCAACAATCTGCAAATCACTTCGTTCACTCGCATGAGGGTAGATATGTGAGGATTACGGGTTTTGCCGCTGAACGGTTTTCCACGGTCACTCCGATGCGTGAATTCTCCTGTTGTAGCTGAATAGTTGAGAATATGGATGATAACAATTTTCGCCTTCACACTGTGGGACCTAAAAGACCACTTTTTACACACACACACACGGTTATCTGCCCAATTGAGGATGTCTCTCTCTCACTCACTCACTCACTGACTCTCGGTCGCTCCATCCAAGGGTACGTATACTCCAGTGAGTGTCAACACCGTAGTAGACAAGAAAATATTTATGACTCTAATGTGACTGGGACTGTAGTTTTTTAACTCAGTGAGTTATGAGAAACAACAGCCCAGACAGCATCAGTATGCTTGAGCTTCGTTCAAAAAAATCAAGAAATTGGAAGGCAGTAATTGCCTGAGGATCAGCAATAAGCTGATCCCAGTATTTCACAGTGAGATACTGTGAATAACGTGTTTCGATGGCGCACAGGTTCTCTGGCTTTAATGAACCAAAGAGAACTGCGTACATACACTGTCCATAGATAGCTGATTCTACAAATTTTGAAACATTCGGTCCCTTTAATCCAGTTTATCAAAGCAGATAGAACATATAAACTTCCAGATGAAAGCATTTCTTTTAGTTTTTTTCAATCACGCCCGTGAAACATGCGGACCCGTGTTCGAATGGGGCACAGAGCAGAACATGAGGAACAGGCACCGTCGAATAAATTAGGAAACAATCCGGTAAATCTGATTGGCTACCGTCACGACAAACACTGTGGGCAAACACTTACTGCACCCACAGTGAAGGTCTAAGTCTACCTATCAATACGGCCTCACAAAAGGCGGAGAGCTTTGGGTTCCGATTTCGTCCAATCACCTGGACTTCTTGACGCGGATCAATCTGATGACGTAAGGTCACACGATATTTCACGGTCGATGAAGCCGGGTTTCACGTGATCGTTTGCTGTCCGGGCGAGAGATGACTCATCCAATACACTAGCCACTTCGGTACATGCTCGCTCATTCTTTGACTGAGTCACCGATCAATTCCGCCTATGTAGGGTGTCAGTGCAGCTGCGGGTGAACCAGTGAATAATCAGAGAGGTATTCGGGTCCGTGAAACTCTCTGAGTGGGCTTGGAAATCTAGTCCTTCGATGGTTTGCAAAATCTGCAATGCAGTCACCAAATAGTTGCGCTTTAGTGCACATTCCAGATTTTGGTTAATTTGGTTGAACAGATGATCACCTTTAAGTGCTAGAATTAAAGTAACTCGTTTTTTCTCGACGGTGTCGGCTTGTATGGTCTTTGGCCTTTCTCTTTTGTGAATGTCGTTGAACTTATCAGGGTAACCGTTTGTACAGAAGGTTCAGAGTTATGAGTTCTTCCATCTTCTGCAACTGGTCCGCACTGCACGTTTTACGGGCTCTGTGGAAGAGGGTTTTGATCAAACCCCGTTCGTACGCAACTGGCGAGAAACTGGAAACCCGAATGTATTGTCCACTCCATATTACTTTACAATGAGTGGCATGTCGGATTGTTCCATCTGCATGTCTAGTCATCAGGATATCCAGAAAAGCGAGACTATTGTCACTTTCTGTTTCACACGTCACTGACAATTCGGGAATGTACTGTGCTCAATAAAATGAAGAACTTTCTAGAATGTTCTTCCTCAGTAAAAATCAAAATATCGTTGATGTAACGCGTATACAGCGTAAACTAAATGATATTCAGATGTACTTTTTTTCTCAGTCATTCTCAAAATGAGATCTGCCAGTGTGGGTCTGAGAGAGTCATCCATTGCAACACTATCAATCCGTTTGTAAAAAATATCTTCAAAATCGAATCAAATCGTATGTCTTCGAATCAGCATGCTTTACGTACGTGATCGCGAAGACTCAAGTAAATGCTTGCATCTCTCAGTTTATATCTACAAATTTTGCTGGAAAGTTCACTTCGTACGAGTATAATCCTGGTGATATATTGCACTCAGTTCCGACTCAAATAGTTGCCATCGACATGCACTCGGTTACGAAATTCGTAAGGGCGCAAACAAGATCGAACCAAAAGTTCACTGAGTGCAATCCGGACGTTGGAATAGGATTTGAAATTCTTCCTGAATGTGTATCATCTTCTTGTGCTCATATCACTGAATTTTGTAATTTTCCAGAATTTAGCAATTCTATTTACTGACGCTACACGTTCTTATTTCCTCATCTGCGTAAAACCCTATTTCTTCGTTAGTCCATGCCCACCGAGTGTAACCGCTGTTTCCTGTGACGCATCGCACGCTATCATGGTACTGGAACGACGCACTTACTCGCGCGATGGAAATCAGTCCTGTGCAGAACAGCTATACGAGTCAAGGGTACCTGTCGGTGAGTTGCACTGCTTGCTTATTCGACCTTCGTACTCTATCTGTTGAGTCACACACCAATTGCTAACTCGGACCAACTCATGCTGTATCAGTGCTGTGCATAATTTGCTGACTTATTCTTTGGAATAATTAGCGTTGTGTGCTGCACGTTATCAGCAGCAGTCGTTTCAATCGCGTTGTCATTACTCACATGAAACGGTTTCTTGCATACTACACATTTAGGGCATAAAATACTATCCAAGTGGTGTGCAATCACTGGTGTGAAACTCATGGTTTCGGTCCGACTAGAGACACTCTCGAGTTTCACGAGCAGTTGTGAAACTGGAGGTAATTTTTCTAACTTTGTCAAAGATATCGGATTTTCTCTATAAAAAGGGCAAAGATTTTCCAACCTCAGCTTGTTTTCACCATATGTAACACAAGCAAATATTCTCATTCAATTTTTACCCTTTTCCGTCTCACTAGGTGTAATGTACATTCATCAAATCAGAAAAGGTACTGAGCCTCACCAGTATTCAGAGTCATACACGATAATTCAGGGATAACCGGACCGAATTCCATTTGGTTTACTGCGCACGAAGAGTTGACTAACTGGCTGATTGACTGTAGATACTCTAGGCCAGATCGATCATATCACGATAAGCTACCCGTAGCGCTATTCTGTTCAGAACAGTAGGTTCCACTGGTCCACATACCCAGAGTCGAACCATGCATCAGTTTTAATGCGATTATCGCCCCAGCTCCATGGTCATTGATGCAAACCGCATATCCTGGTAGCCGTACAAAGTTTATCTGATTCAGAAGCTCGAACCAGTAATAAGCAGAAATTATCACAAGAGCTAGGAAATACGACGAACAGTAATGTAGATGATCATTGGGCCTATATCCAGCAAGCACTGTAAGTGGTTCAAGTTCCACCTATGGTCCTAGATCTGGTGTCCTTCAAAGACACTGGATTTCGCAAGAGTCGCTCAGTCCAATGGGGCAAAAACGTCAGCTTTCGAACTGTAAAGAGATGGATAAGATACGAAGAGATCTACGTAGCAAGTTACAAGGAGCCTTAAGAATAATCGCGAAAATTGGCGGTTTAAGGTAGCCGAAGAAATGGAAAGAGCGGCTGCTTCAGGTAACAGTCAACGACTATTGAAACTTATTCGCGATACCAGTGGACGGCGCACCCAGTTCAGTGAAACGATTTGCGATAGAAATGGAGAGCCTGTTCACGGCAAACAGCAAAGGCTTGACCGTTGGGCAGAATACTTCAAGGAGCAGTTTAGCTTGTCGCGCGCTAATGTAGTTACTCTGACGAGAACAACTGCGACTCCTTGGGAGGTATCACTTGAACCCCCATCGGAAGTAGAAGTAGAGTCATGCATTCGACTACTAAAGCGAGGAAAAGCGGCCGGTCGTGACGGTCTCCCTCCAAATCTTCCCAAAATGGGTGGTGGCGCATTGTTAAAATCACTTGCCGCCTTGTTCCATGACATTTAGGACGAGGAAAGTATTCCGTTACCACGGGGCGAGTTATTGATTATAACCATCTTCAAGAAGGTAATACGCAATGACTGTAGTAAGTAGTATCTAGCTTTACTAAGAGTTTCCAAGGTACTAAACTCGATTTTGCTGAGTCGTTTGACACCCGTTCGCGAGAAGAACGCTCGCAAACCACAAGGTGGATTCCGCCGAGTTCGAGGATGCATCCATCAGATTCTTGCTTTTCGCTAATTACTTGCTACTCGTCACACACACACACACACACACACACACACACACACACCGTTGAATCACAATGGCTGTTTTTCTTGAAATAAAAGATGCCTTCGATTCAGTTTATCGAACAACGCTGTTCAGTGCTGTTCACCAAAATGATATTCCACAGAAGTTCGTGAATCTATTGAGGTCATTGTTCTCTCATGTTTGTGGCCACTTAAGGGTTTACGGTGAACTATCCGGTCGGTTCGAAACGACCAGTGGTGTTCGACAAAGATGTTCCATGTCTCCATTCCTGTTCATCTTCGTCATGGATGAGATAATGGGGAATGTCTTGTGAAAACTTCAGGATGTGAGAAGCTGTGTGCTCTAGATTACGCAGACGACTTTGTCTGCTTGTTCGAATGAACGGAACATGGTGAACGTGCACTAGATAGACTCTCAAGAGCTGTAGCTCCATTCGGCGTGCACTTTGCACCTCCAAAGTGTAAAGTGATGTTGCACGACTGGACGTCAACGGTCCCGAGCTTGATGCTCGATGGGAAAGTGCTGGCCTTAGTCGACCACTTCACTTACCTTGGCAGCAGCCTGACGACGGATAGGAGCACGATAGTTGATGTGAGCCCGCGTACATGCAAGGCTGGAGCTGAGTACGCTGAAATAAAGCACTTGTGGCGCCGACCTGATATTTCACTAAAGTTGAAATGTCGTGTGTACTGTGTCTCAGAGCTTTCAGTTTTGTTGTATAGTTGAGAGACACGGAGTCTGCAAGCGGAAGATATTCGTCGTCTTGAGGTTTTGGACCACCGATGTTTGCGTAGTATAGTAAAAATTGGATGGAATGACCGAGTGATCAATGATGAGGTCAGAAATAGAGCATTAGGCACCACTTCAGAGAACGTTTCATCACAGGTTTTCCAGATTAGTAGACTTCGTTGGTTGGGGCACGTGTTACGTATGGCAAACTCACGTCTAGGGTCCCGTGTCCTATTCTCCTTTCCTCCTAGGGAGTGGAAGAAACCACGTGGAGGTCAGCAGATGACGTGGCAGCGAGGAATGAGAAAGTGTACAGCGAACTTAAGAAAAGTAGCTGCCTCATATCTTCATGGTTGGAGTCCAAAAGACCCGTCAACCTATTGGCTGGAGACACTGAAGGATATGGCAGAGAGCCGTGAACAGTGGGGATCGTGTTTTCAGTTGTTGTCGAATCAGAATGACTGATCGATGTGCGATTGTACAGTTAGACTGTGTATTTTGTGCGTTGGCTATTAGGGCGTTGTTTCCTTTTCCCACCCATGTAGGTTCACTCCCTGTCCATCTTGTATACTCGTACTTTCTTATTCAACTTGGAAGATGGTGAGAAAGGCAGTGGTCAGTGGGGCTTGCCCTACTGTTCAACGCTGTACGATGATGATAGTGACTGACTGAATAATTGGCTGACTGACACTGCAACTAGGAGACAGTATGACGTTGCAATATGAAAAACCGAGAAACGGATATCAGAACAGTGGCAACGGGTGGGAATAACGATTCTGTACCCCGCTGTCCGATCTCGTGTCAACACTGGGTGGCAATACACTACTGACGATTAGGAACAGGCCATCGAAAATAGCTGGGTATTGATTACATGGTAGGCGGAGGTGAGTATTTGATAAGAGGTTCTGTGGACAAATGAATTTGGATCATCCAGTTTTTTTTTTTTCAAATCAAGACAAGGATGTAAAATTGTTTCTATTTCTAAGTTCCCCTAATTAGCCTCTGATTTTGGTCCCGTTTCTGAGTAGCATTATTGTACAGTCTGTCCAAATATTCGGGACCACCTCAGTTAGGACGAAATCCTGACGTCCGGTCGAATTCCAGTTTATACTACTGATGCTATTCTCTGTCTCTCTCTCGCTTAACCATAATGACAATTGTATGTTTTTGGCCACTGAGAGTAGTATCAGTTGTATAAAATGAAATTCAGCAATATGTCAAGATTTCGGCCAAATTTTCAGACAGACAGTTCTAATTCTTGAAAAAATGGTAGAACTACAAGTTATGGTGAAATCTTGAACATGATCTAAGTTCGAAATTTTGAGAGTTCCCGGAATCTTTAGAAAGTGTCGAAGCACAATCGGTGTGGGGATTTTCTTGTCATGTAAACAAAAAAAGTATTTACGTCTAACGAACGCAAAACGAGTGTCGTATGGAACAAAATTGACACCACAGATGTGAGCATAAATTTTGTTCAATACCCAATTCCTGTCCATACACCAAGTGAATAAAAGCTAAACTCCTTGACATAAAAATAGTAACAGTTGGTGAAGAAAAAAGGGCTTTGTAGAGAACAGGTTTAGAGTGTAAGCACTCTATACGTAGAGCACCAAAAATTTGAAAACCACAGACGATAAAGATGAAACGAATGAGGTCACGTTGATCCTAATTTGCTAAATATGTCAAGTTCCACAAGTAAGTAGATAGAAAATTCGAGGATTATGAACCGTCGAGAACACGTAGAGGTCTATTTTAGTTCACCATCCTGTGCACAATTCTCACATGTTCCGTTCTTCTTATGTCCCATCAACTTCAGTCTGTGATTCTAGAATCCGGTTGATGACAGTCGAACCATGCCGAGAAGGATACCAGTTGGCAAGCTTTATCGCCTATCGAAGGCAAGAATGTAAATGTTTGCCTGAACGGATGTCATTGCAAAGACCATGCGGTGAGCAGTAAATTCACGTTGGAACTATCCATGTATTCCTTCTTTCTTGCCCAATTTTTGATCAAACGCTTTTGTAGCACAGACGAGATCAGTGGGGTTGGGCATGTGACATAACTAGATATTTTGTAGCTTAAAATTCAAATACTGCAGCTTGGGAATATTGCACCGTAGTGTAAGAGGACTGACACACCGTTGAAGAGCCTCGCATGGATCGTAAACAATGGTGCAAGGCCCTTAAACCACGTACTACTGTAGACCAGCCTAGTCGTGTTAGTTTTGTTTCTCTTGGTGAAATTATTCGATTACGAGGCTAGTCCAAAATCACTTATTTGTTGTTACTGGTTTACTACACTCGATCGGTACCTTAAACCTAAATGTGGTATTACTGGCATCAGTCAAGTAGGTTGATTTGATGAGACAGCTCTGTAGGTTAGTATCACCCTGGTCCTGCTGAATACCGGTTGCGATTTCGAAAAATTGAATGTCTTCTGCTGTTCCTCAGCCGCAGTTATAGCCTCAATGTCGATTAGCAGTCGTCAGGTTCGTTTCTGGCCCACGAGAGTATCACGGGTTGACCGTTTTTGATTCCGAAAAAGGGGCATGTCTGAATTTTTGGTACACAGACTTCAAGCCCTTGCGCCAGACGGAGAGCCTTGAGCGGCCTTACACGATAGTGCAGGGCTCATGTCTGACTACTCAGTGGTCAGGTGATTCTTTTGCGGCTCACGATTTTATTGCTGCCAAACCGGCGATAACTAAAGTCGCTTCTGGAATACAAAACGCAAATGCATCAACAAATGACAAGCCCTGCGTTCGATCAGTTTCTCGCAAGGGATGCATCGGTAACGGACATACTTCAATCGATGCGAGACCAAACTTTGGCTTCAGGTTAGGCCTCAACAGACAAAAACACGTGACACCAGATGACAAATTCTAAATATAAAACCAATAAACAGTTGAGCAACAAACTAGGGCATGAACAGTGACCCATTAGTTCTCATCGATTCTTGCCTGTTAGCCTAGGTTGGTGTCCAGTGGCCTCGTTTCTTCATTGTTGTCACATACCTGTGCCCATCGTATTCCTGCTCTGCTAGAACAGTCATTCACCGGATTTCTGGCCCTCATTGTTGACCATGAGTACATTCACCAAACGGTACATAAGAGAGGATCATTGACATTGCTCACAGACGGAATTCATCCGCATTTCAGCGGCCCGCGTACGCTCTGCCAGTTAAGCTACAAGGGTGATCTATTAGAATGGTCTACTTGTAAAACGCCCAAGGACCTCGGAGTGTAGCACAGCGCACGGGGTAACCAACTGTGATTGATATCCATACACTGGTTCAAACCCCGATTCCAAATACTTAGTTCAGGTCGACAGCTGACGATTTGTCAGTCTAGGGAAGCCTTGGTTATCGGGAAAACCCTCAACAATGAAACCCGGGTGAGGTTGTCAACTAACCTAACAGAAGAACACTGTTTTCACTTAGACATGCATCAGTTTTTTCAATCAAAGGTTTTAAAATAAAGGTATAATGAACTTGTGCACATTTCCTTCGTTAAATATTCATTCCATTCCTAATAAGTCTAATTGGATAGTTTCCATAACCATCAGTATTAAGAAGAACCCGAGGGATGAGTTACTTCTATGTCAGTGACAATGAAATCAGAATAACCGGGTGATACGAGTTTAGCATCAACATGAGCATAGCAATGACACTTTGGCTTTTTTTTATTCCATGCTAACCATTTTGGAGTTCGCGTGCGAAAATTCTTGTGGAGAATAGGTTTTGTTCAACGTCTGGAGTATCTTATTGACGGATTTATTTATTCGTCTAGACTGCCAGTCAAACGCAAACGTATCTGTGCTTTGCGGACCGGAATTGAGCCAGGAGAAAGTGAATTCCGAACAGCAGCGGCTTGGTGATCGTTGCAAACTGATCACGATCCACGCATCCCAGGAAATGTGTCAACAGATACGCTCCGAATCCTCAATCAGAGCTGTCACATTCGCGAATGAGACCGCAGAGCCCCAAGATCATCTACTTCACCGACAGCGAAGATCAGTCCAAGGCTGTGAGTGATATGCAGTTAAATAATGAATATCCATGTATAAGATCATTGTATGAGCAATAAACTTCGAAAAAAAACTTCATTGGGAAATAGATCGATCGCCGAAGTAACTTTTGCAATTATTTAGTGACAGAATACATTGTACTGCTAACGAATGAATGGTGTTCATATTGATAAGTTGAATAACCCTTGAGTTAAAGGGACTTTTATCGACTTCTTAAATATAATACAGAGCTAGAATATAAGTGCGAGGATAACAGTACCAATATTCACCTTAAATTATCCTGGCAATAATGGCACGAATCAATACATTCTACTGAAGTGAGAAGGATTTTTGAAAGAAAAAGTATACGATACAATGACCAATTTTCTAGATCATGCAGGTCGTTGGGAATTTGAGTAATAGACTTGATACGAAGCGTACAAAATAAGTCTAGTATTGGGGCGAACCGTACTTGTCATATGAATCTCGGTTTTGTTTTTGTCTATTTGATTTATTTCGCTTTTCAGATGGTCCTCAATGTGGTAAAAATCAGCACTTCGTTCATAACCGGAATCTATGCCCGGAAACCTGTGAAAATGTCCTGCTCGGTCATCCGAATCCACGTTGTGGACACCCAATGTTCCGTGGTCCCGGATGTGAATGCCAACCAGGTTATGTGCTGGACGGTATCCTCTGCGTGCCACCCAGTCAATGTGGTTGTTTGGATTCGGGTAGGTCATTTGTTCAGTTCGGTTCATTTCAGTCCATTCTGCACGGAACTTTGTGTGGCTAGTGCCAATCGGGTGTCCAGATAACCCCATTGTCAGCACATTTCCGTCGCTTCCAAAACGGTGAGGTAGTTTCTGTCCTGAAAAATAGAACTTAGTGCATTATCATTTCTGACAGATAGAAAGGACAAACAATCAGTACGTGACTTCTGAACCCTAGGAGTCCTTAAGATACGTCGGGTTATACTGCCATCCTCCTGCCATCTTGCTTTCCTAAAAGCGTTCACTGTTGTGTTATTGGCGACCTGTCCCGATTGGCATCCGGTGTTACCTCGGAAGCAACATCCCAGGTATTGTTTCGTTTTTCGATAGCCTCCATTACTGCTTCCCGAGGTTTCCAAGAGGCACTATTTTTGAAGACCGAAAAGTCTGTGCACGACATGCCGAAGTCAAGAGTGATGTATTTTCAAGATAGATTATCGATTGGTTGTGACGTACCTATAACCTGACTTGGGATTACAGCATCCTCTGTCTGGCTGATTTCTCCCGGTTTAACCGCTGATCTCCCGGTCTGTGTTTTTCACTCCGGTGCTATTCCCGTTTTCGACCTACTTCTGGCCGGAAGCTTTTGCACTCTATTCTCGTCACCCTTTGACAGTCAAGGCTGAATCTTGCTTTCTCGGATCCTGTTGTTAAAATTCACAGATTCCAAAATAAGTTTCCAATCAAACTTTGATATCTTATTCAGGGTATTTTTTACATCCTGAACTTTGGGCAGCGATCAGTCAACGGGAAATGTCGCCGATTCATCGATACAAACCTAATGCCATATGAGCTCTGCCTCGACTGAGTTTCATGGCTAGATGTTGTCCCTTGATTTCCCGTAAACGGGGTGATCCAGCCGGACACACATACGCCTCGTATACGGTGTTAACTTCCCTTACACTTTCCCCAAATTGCAAGACGTCTTTCCAATAAGTGTTTTAAAATACAACTAGTAGTGGACACTGTGTTGCGCTCAGCACCGGATTCCATTCTTGTGGCATTTGACGACGGGTGCTGTTGGAAGCAGACCGGCTACGCTTACTACCACAGTAACTTGCCACCGAATATCGTTTCGCCTTATTTGGCTGTTCCTAACGTAATTTCCCGTAAAATTGGGCATCAGGGCTCTTCGGCTCCAATCTACCATGATCTCGGTGTAACAAGTGATTCGGTGCATCTCCTCTGAAACTTCCTTGGCCCTGAACTTGAGCAGATCTTCTTTTGCTGCCTAATTATGTGTGGAAATCATGCCTTTCATCCCTTTTTATCAGCTGGTTTGTTTTTAATATTAGGCTCAGCAATTTTCTTTCTGTATGGGCAGAGATTCCTCGGCACGTGGACAGACATTTGATCATAGCCCAATACCGATCTCCCTTAACCCTCTTGAAAATGCCCAACCGTCTTTCAAAGAATCAATGAACGCACTTCTGTTAACGCGAAGCAATGATTGCATACCTGACTGCGAGACTTGTGTTCGACGTGTAGTTGAAACTTTTCCCCCTCAACCTTCGAGAGTCTTCGGCGAAACCAGCGGTGACATCGGTCGCATTGTATCCCATTTTTCACTGCATCTAAACCTACACCAGTCCAAGTCCTTGTCACCAATTTCGACAGCTTCATTTTCTAATTTAGGTTTAATACGATTTCCAAGTGATATATGGTGGGGGGACGTTAGAATATGGAGAAGTCTCTATTTTAAAGCAAACTTGGACGTAGAACGGAAAATCGAACTACCTACACCAATAAAAACGGAAATTACTCTGAAAATTATCAGGTAGCTCTGAGATCCATATATAGTTGGAAAATATAGTTACTTATCGTAAATAAAAATCTGACTTTGTGTACACAGATTTCGGAACTAGCTAAAACGCACTTAAAGGTAGGAATATCACTGTCCATAATAAAAGCGCACCTTAGTGGTTAGTATGACACGTCGAACAATGTGAAATAACGCTAGGTATTTCAATGCCCGGTTTGAAATATGACCACTTCAAAAACTTATATCATGCAGTAACTCACATGGTCAGGTATGACCTAGTGTTTGTTACTGTTTTCAACCTGTGCCGTACAAACGTGTTCTTTCGCAGAACTTGAAGGTATCCCTGTTATTTTTAGCACACAGGTGCAATGTTCTTCGGCCGCAGAGGGTGGGGGGGGGCGTTGACGTGTTTAGTCTGAAAAGTAGAACTGGAAGAAAAACACTCCATGAGCCGAGGCTCAATGAGTGGATTAACGGGTACCAACACCGACATTGTACGAGAGCCAGAATGGCAGCCTCCGATCTGGCTGTTGCATATTCAAGGAGTATATACGGATCGGGAATTTTCTTCACACAGCGCCAAAACACAGAATCATTATTAGACACAGGGTTGTCATGTGAGGTTCTACTTGACTTTAAAAACTACGCTTTTATTGTGACTTGATGCTGAAAGAGAAAGTATCATCGGGTGCAAGTTGAAAGTATATGGAACCACTTTAAGTCGTGAGTCCTCATAATAGAGATAGGGGAAATTCTCCCGTATAAGCCTTCTCACAAAGCATATTTAGCATTGCACACAACACGAGTACATTATATATTATCGAACGGCAGACAAATCAAGTTTTGGTCCTAACGGTATGATTTCGTGGTTACATCACGCGACAATGCTGGTTCACGAAACCGACCATCTGTAGCAGCTTTGGAGAAAAGACCCGGAGGGAATATTCGGACAGGAAGGCTACGCACCAGGGTGCTCCGGCTACTGCAGGTCCGTAAACGCTCTACCTCAGATCAGTCGCTATCAGAAATTTACCGTTCACCTTACACGAGCACATTTGTAGCAAATCACAACTAGCCTGTAAAACCAATATTCAGAAAGGTTGCCTATGAGAAGCAAAACGTTGACTAACTATCATCTTTTCCGACAACACAGTATTATCGCGCATTTATTCAACAGCGTTCTTTGTCATATGTGTACAATAATTTGAATAATAAATGAGATAAGTTAGCATTCAAAAAGTCTACCGGTGTGCACTTACAGCACATGGTTTCACGTAGTGTTTACGTCCCGAATGTATAGGATAATATTTCACATAATAATAACAATATGGAACAGAGACGTATAAATATTTATTTCCACGAAAATCTATCCTTTAACCTGGCTGTAAGGACACGTTCTCATATCTGATAAGCTCAGACAGTTCATTTCAAATTCGAAACAATTTTCAAAACAACTTTACAATCCCTAGCTTTGTTTCGAAAGTATACCACTTTGGGCCAAATGTCCATTTGCTGATTCGTTTTTGTGCATAAATTCACCCGTGCCGTGCTTTGGTCACGTAATGGTGACCGAATAAATGGCCACCACAGAAATGTGTACAGAACCCCTCTAAGTCAAATCGTATTTCCCTTATCACAATTAATTTGACAGTTAATTATTTTAATTGTTACAATGTGAACCCAACGCCTGCACAGGATTCACAATGGAATAAAATGCGCTAATTTGCCTCGAGCCGACTCGAATACTTCACAGAACCCGATGTGATGCAGTTTTGGTACTATCCCGTTTTGGTCGACCAAAATGTCTCTCTACTCTTCGTACTTCTAATTTTCTATTTTGGAAAAATGACTACGGATCGATATTCACGGAATGACGCAGTTTTCTAGCCGATGCACGAGTAAGCACCAAAGCGTTCGCGCATCTGGTGCTGGCTATCCCGTTCGGTTAACCGGATTTGAACACAGAAGTCAATAGCATAAGATTGGACGATGTGTTCCGGACCATTTAGCTGCATCTTCACCAATGTATACTGCAGTCAAAGAGATCATTTAAAAATGTGAGATTGGACATTCTCGTGCATTCAAAGGCGAAGGCACACACACACACAACAAGTTGGAAAAACAGAAACACGTTACCAACAAGGCTAACAAGGCTATCTTAATTATCCATTCTCGCTGTTTGCACAATTAGGGGTGATGATAGTTAATTGTTGATGCCTCCGTCTATCTCAGTAGTCTTTGACTGTTTGTGACATAAGTGACGGTGAACGCCGTGGCCAGATTAACACAGTGCTTCTTCTCCCACAAGTGTTGCGTAACGGATGACTCGCGTGTTTTGCGTGAGCTCGATGACGCCACCGATTGCGTCCGTCAGCTCACTGTTCTTTGTAGCGAAACCAGAATGTGTTCAACCATTCTATTAGACAGTTTTCTCTCCGTTCTGCCAATGTAGGTGACTGAGCAGTCATACTAAAGCTGGTACATGCAATTGGACTTAGCATGGAGAAGCAGCAATTCTTTAATCATTGGTATTTCCATCCGGAAGGTTGTAGGGAGAACAAGGATTTTTGCCGTGGAATACGTACGATTAACGGCACAGTTGAGGTGTCTGCTGAGTAGGCCGGTAATGTCATCACCTTCGTACGATAACTGTTGAATGATCGTCAGTTTTGGAACTGTGGTAAGCTTTGTTTCGTTCGGAGGTGGCCGTGTGTGTTTGGATATAAATGATTTTGGTTATCCGTTGGCATGAAAACCGGATTTGTTTGCGACAATCAGTTCCACTGCAAGCGTGTCTATGGGCAAAAGTTCTCTCCCTCTAGCCAATTGACGCTTGTCCACTTGGTGGTTTTTGAGTGTAATGCATCTGTTTTTCTCGACCTCGGTTTGTGCAATGTCTGAGCAGCCATACTCATGGCCCAATGGCCATAACTGGCAGCTGGTGTTAATGCCGTCACCGAATTTATGTTTTGGTTACTGATAACAAAGCAGTAGCTAGATATTGGCGGTAACTGATGTCACTCGAGATGAAATATGTAGGTTTGTACACTAATTTACTCGGGAAAGCTCCTCTTAGTTTGAAATTCACTAGGTTTTCTTTTTTCTACACAAGAGGATAATATGGTAATAAGCGGAATCCTGAGGTACGTCGCATTTTGTTATTCGCCTGTAAAATGCATGTAGATGGTCAACAAAATAGCAAATGAAGGCCAGCAAGCACTTATTGTCTCCACATAGAAACCAAGCAAGACAGATCAGTTTCTAAAAGAATGGTATGAGATCACGTGGTGTATTGATGCGTTCTATCTATGGAGTTTTTCTGAATAGAAACACTGATAAAAAATTAGTCATCAAAATGGGGAGTTCTTAAGTGAAAGTAAATATTATTCGGTTCGATGACTGCCTAGGATGTGTTACGGAGTGCGGGACGCAGTAAATATATGCTTTATCTCTGAACGAAATCGTGCTTATATTTATGAAAAATTCACTTTTATAATGTAGCCTGAACTATTTTCTTCCTACTCATCTGCAGAGCTCTATGTGAGTATGCTCAATGGAACTTTGACTACGTGATCGACTGATAAATTATCAAAAGTAGCAACTAAGTAAATAGTGCCTAGATGCTTATTTAAGTGGAACTTGATATATCACTCGAAACAGATAAGCGGGGATGAGTGTGAAAATAGGTTTCAAAATGATTTCCAGTGTTTTTTCTTTTCACGGTCATAAATGACTGGCGCGAAAATAGGAACACTCTCAGTTCACAAATGCCCACTATAATACGATTGAGGACAGATGTGCACTTCAGTACAGCAACTAGACTTACAGAATAATGCCAAAAATCTGCCTATAGAACAGACGCGATAGTGGCCTGATGAAAACAGCACCCTTAGAATACGGGCTTACAGTGCTACGAGAAGTGTGTCCAACGATGAATGTAGAAATAAATTTCTTTGGAGTTGGTCTCACCGATCCAATTGCTACGCAGTATGATCACATCGTGTAGTTTGCTGTGCTCATTAAACTCTGTATATCATAACTCAGCATTTCGTGTAACTATTTCGGATCGGTTCCGCCTATTTGATCCTCATGAAAAATTGCCCATTAAATAAATATCAATGATTATCGATTTCTACCCTGATTTCTCC
Source organism: Fasciola hepatica (assembly GCA_948099385.1). Taxonomy (NCBI): domain Eukaryota; kingdom Metazoa; phylum Platyhelminthes; class Trematoda; order Plagiorchiida; family Fasciolidae; genus Fasciola; species Fasciola hepatica. The sequence continues at coordinate 4,909,746 of CANUEZ040000121.1, read as the reverse complement.
CAACCCAACCCCCCGCCTTCCCTCCTTCGCTGTTCACAGTCTGTGTTGATCGTGCCCCTGAAGAACAGTGCCGTCAGTGGGAACGGGAAGGCAGATGTGTGAGGGACAAACTTGCCATGGATAGAATTTGTCGAGCCACGTGTCACAAATGTGCTCATCGTTGCCGGAACCAAGTTCCGTTGGCACAGTGTGAACGATTTCGGAGACAGGGCGCGTGCAAAGACAAACTATACCAAATGCTTTGTCGACTCACCTGTATGCCTCAGGAATGCAGTAAGTCCCAGAAATTGTCAGACTGATTTCACAATGCTGATAAAATTCCGATGTTCATCGTGCTGCCAGTAGAGCCTGAACTGAGGTATAGAAACGGGAAGCGGTCGGTCCCGGACAGTTCTCTGCTATTGTCAAATTAAACGAATCACTTCGGCCTGCCTTCAAGGATAAAAATCAAATGAGAAAAATAAGTTGGAATTCCCCTTGATAAACAATAAACAAACTTTTGTAAAAGCAACTTCCCACATATTACCACTGGTAATCAGAATCATGGAACAATTGAGTTATTTTGATACAGAGCCTTTCTTGGATTAATCCTGTTGCATTAGTGTCTAGTTCAAAGCCTTAAATCATTTTGTTTATTGTACAGACTTAAAAAACCTAAAGTCTCCTTCAAATTTGTACTTCGGGTTTTCATCTCTAGCATTCTGAAACACAAGCTTTATTTCTTACCCAGATTATTTCTGTTTTATGGAAAAATTGTTTTGATCAAACCCCCAAACGCTTTCTCATTGCAGTCGCATTCATGGATGTAGTCTTGAAACCCCGATGATTCTCGAGCTTTCCCATGTGTGTATGACAGATTTACTGGTAGATTATCTCTGTCTTCATCCCATATTTTTTCATAGCTGTTGCTCAGTCATTCACTTGCCCAAAACCCCACAATCCTTTTGATTGGCAACTCACGATAAAAGATTGGTTTGACCCGTTTTCTTGTTTGTCTACTTTTAAACCATAGAAGGGATTGTAAATGATCTGAGCGACCTCTTCCGTCAATAGTGGAAAAGTAATTTCCCCGTCATAGTTCAGTGACTTATGAACTCCAATGACTCTGACCAAAACCAGTGCCAGTCACCAGCCGCAAAACATGTAGATCTACTTCGGTTCCCTATTTGAGGATCCCTGTTATCTTGTAGCTGATTCAGCTTAGGAGAAATTCTCATAAACTCGTGCTGTTCAGTGCTTCCCTTCAAATCTTCCGGAGCGAGCTTATCTCGAGTTGCTTCTCATATTTCGCCCCGTTCACAGGTTGTCCTTCATGCAAACTGGAGACGGGAGCTTGCAACCCACACACACGCAACATCGAGATACGTCGAATCTGCTTCCGATTGAAACCTGATGGACAATGCGAACCTTTGACGACAAGACATTTCAAACCCTGCGGAGGTAGGTGTCTACATGAGATAGTGTTTGCATCAATAGAGCATGATACACTCTCGCATATGTGCCCGGCATGCACTATCCCCTTTGATAACTGAAGCAAGCCAAGGCATACAGAGTTAGATATCCGCGTGCCTACACGGCAGTACACCTAATAAAAATTGATCAACGCTTGCCGTGAATGAACGCATGAGCCGGTTTCTGTATTGGACGATTGGTTGTCAAGATCATCTACCGGTTACTGGATTATCCCGTTGTCGCCTTGCTTTATGATCCCGGTACCAGCTACTCTGAATGTTATTTAAAGATATGATGAGCATGTGCACGCAAAATCGTGGGTCTTATTGGTCTTATTTTTCAACTGTAACAGATCAGGGAAAGAGAATAACCCAGAAAAATTCCACGCACCGGTGATTTAAGTATTTCTCCAATTTCCGTATATCAGCTTCAAATTTTGATAATTTGCCCACGTAAATAACTGGCTGTTGTCCAATAAGTCATTATAACTCGACGTATTTCTTCCACTGGCTATTATGGCAGATGGAATGTCAAACAAATGGAGCACAATTTACATGGGTGTGTGTTCAGTCGAATAAATGTTTTCGCTTGTTCGTCTGACCCGCTTTTTCCCTTTATCAGAATGTCCACCTACACTGTCCCGAATTCCGGGTAAATGTGACTATTGTAAAGGTCAACGAATGGTTCACTTGAAAACCTTTTTCCGTGAGGAAGGTGGCCAGTTTCGATGTCGCCTGGTAGATAGCATGCACTCGGAAAAATGCTGTAAGTATTCACCGAGATTTGAGTTCTTACCACTTGCTCGGAGTAATGCGATCAAATCTGCTTCAATGCTTGTAATTTGAGTACCGCGTATTGCTTATACTGAACAATTACTTAAAAAGTAACTGACTGAGCTGTTTTGCAACAAAAAATAACTTTGTTTATTCGCCGTAATTTTGTAAAGTTTGCCCGTTTGCCTCCTCGAAAGCAGCAGTCAGTCCCCCCCCCTCCCCCAAATAAACCGAGCAGTTCTAATCTATGCATTTTAGAGTTATGCAATCACAGTGAAACGCTGTCATCGTCCCAGTATAATTTTGAACCAAACAGGAGAAATATGCAGATATTGGAATGACTCTCGTTTGTCTTGTGTATTCAAGTGCAAAACAGGCAAACCGATGCAGGCCACTAAGTGAACGACTCAGGCGTCTGGTTTACACCCAAGGGGAACACCACCAACGAAAATCTTCAGTGATTCCCACGGCGGTTTCAGTGTTACAGATGAATAATATTAGACAAAAAGGTAGGGATAATGTCGTCAGATTACTGTAACTTCACTGTCAAAACAGAACGGTTTTCGAGGTCTATTGACCGTTAATCGTCTTGCCGCGATGCTGACATCCTGTCCACTGAATGGTCATACACCAGCAGGTATATTGCTGCTGAAGAAGGTGGATTCCTGACCTCGGTCATTGTTTGTGTGAGGTTTCGTTTGTGATCTTCCGAATGACCCTTATTAGAACGTGCTATGTCGCAGATACTGATCGGTCCCTTCAGTGTTTCGCTGTTTTCGTAGATGATACGAACGGGGGTGGGGTGGGGATTTCACTGTGTCGTGGAAAATAAGTGTAGCGAAAGAAGTACCTTATGGTTGTTTCATGCCTATATTCTCACGAATCACTCATTACTTGTAGTGAATTGAACGAAGTAACCAATCGCCGCTAATTTCACGAAACCAAACGATTCCCATTCATTGTATTTCGATGGAAAAAGTAGTACTCCGCAGTGATGGATTCACTTAGCAAATTAGTGTTATAAATAAAATAGCTGTTACACGCTAATGAATTAGGTTTATTTTTTACTCATATCCCCGAAAATATCTGAATTATAGCGTTTAATCGAGGCTAAAAAGGTCAATTTGTGACCTTGTTCCTCGCCATGTCTGATCAACAGTACAACGCAGAGGGTAATACCTGGGACCAATAGAGTTCTGTGGTGGTCAAGTCGTTTAGAGCGTTTACATACCACTTTGGAGGTCACAGGTTTGAATCTCTGCCATCACCGGCTACTTTGATGGTAGACAATAATCCACTGTCTTCTGGCTCGTTACTACACCGGACCCGTTGGGACTTTATATGGTTTGCCATCACTCCATGTCTCAGGTTCTGGTTGCCGGTTATTTCCAGTGGTGTAGTGGGTCTTTGCGGTTATGGGTTACATACCCCCTTTCATTGCACTCATGCGCAAGCATGTAATAAGAAGAGGAATGATCGACCGCATTGGCTGTTTAAATTGAAATGGAGCTGAATCATATTAAGCGTCAACATTTGCACCAAATGAGTGTTGTCCTCCACTGGACCATAGAAAAGACTCTTATTGATTGCTTCGCCTTTTTCCCACATCTAGCTTGTAAACCAATCAAATTGTTGAAACAAACATGTTCGATGGACACCACACCGATTCGTACACTATACGTGCAAGAGCAGAAGTCCTGTTTCGATTGTGTGGCGAGGAAAAAAGTGATGCTGAGCAAACCGATTGGTGAGTTTGTCGGATGCAAGTGCTTTCGTGTTCAGTTTAGCCGTTTTGATAAAAAAAAAGCTGCATTAGCTGATCGCCAGTCAAAAAGTGGTGGAATCTCAACCGAAAGATTGTCTATCACCCTGTAGAGAACGATCGAATCTTCATTGAAGAGCAACCTGCTTGAATTTTTGAGACTGTTATGGTGTTCAAATAACTTAAAAGGGTTCCTGTGTGGGCGAATTGTACTGGTTCTTGAGAAAAAGAGCTGCAGTAATTACACATCAATGGTTCTTCTTTCTTTTTTCCAATAAATCCTTTAGGTTTTTAAGCAACATCAAATGCTTTTTTAAACGGTTTTGGGCTGTAAGCAATTTTTTTTGTGATTTCTTGGCAGATTGTCGTCGGCGCTGGATTAAACGTGGACCCTGCCAACGTCGAGACAACCAGTCACCGGCAATTCGTAAATTAATCCACATTAAACAGGTCGCCAGAAACTGCCAGTGTCGCCTGGCCATGCGTGTCACTACCGAAGTGTGCGGTAAGAAACCACGATGTGTTTCCTGTTTGAAAACGTTTTCCACCAGCCCTTAGATTCTTTGATTGCTCTAAGAAACCGTGAGAATTGTATCTATCCGGACAGTCGTATTTGATGGGATGGCTCGTACACGGACTACGCTTGCTAGGAAGCGACAAGACCAGACAGGAACAGTGGCAACACATTCCGTCAGATTTGGTGGGTACAAACTCGTTTATACTCAAAGGGAGGTATGCACTTATTGGCAGATACCGAGCTGACCAACCACAAAGCGGTTCCACTGTGTCTACACAATCTGATTGTCAAGATTTGGCTTTACCTGATTGGTTGGACGCTGGAAACGAAGTTATGGCGTTTGGAGGCACTAAAATCACTACAGAACCCTACCCTGCTTCCTGATTAGAATGGTGGTTGAAATAAAAGCAGTGGTCATCTATAGGAAGATAGTCGGCTTCCACTTAGCAAATCGATGGAGACCCACCATAAGTCATTCATGGGTCAATCTACACACGTGGGGACAAGTACGACTAGTAATGAATAGGCCTTCTGTTCCGAAATACGTCTGTACGAGTGTTGTGTTCGGTGCACTAAGTCCCGTGATGCTGTGAAACCTCTCCATGCGCCATGGACGTTCGGTCGTGCTCCATTCCTCCCCTGTCTGCCTTACGCTCGCGCATCTGACACCTGTCCGCATCACACTTTGCGATGTCCTACTCAACCAATCACATGTGACTTACTTGATAAAAACTGATCCCGGTTGACACATTCGTTCACCTGAGACATTCATATGCTTGCGCCAATCATACGCGAATTCAGAATGCACGTCCGTCCGTGCATACGCACTTTCCTTCTGTCTGACAAATTTGGGATATTACAACGAGGATCTCATCTCACAAACAGGAATGAAGGAAACGAATTTCTCCAGTTGCCCTGAAAATTTGATCTAAAATACTTAATCCATTGTGCTCACAAGGTCGTTCCAATATGCACCTAGTGAAGAAACTTGGTAGAGGTTTTGAGCTTCTTACGCAAATCTCTTCTTCACGTCATCGGGAACCAGTTTGTTTGTTATAAAAGATTGACGAGAAGGGCGGATTTCAGTTTTTGTATTCAATTCTAAGTGTATACCACATTCATCGAAATGAGAAAGAGTTTTAACCGAACAGTATTCGTTTTCGTTAGTAGGATATTTGAGTCTGCCTGTCATGATACGATTCATGACGCTTTTCACCTTTGGATATTGATGGAAGGAATTATATATCTGTTTCATCTAGTTTGTTAGGAAACAGAGGCACTGCATATCCACTGAACCTCGTTTGGGACGCGAACTTGATGGGCATGATTATAGGTACCACATGAGTAGTCTGTTTTACGAAAACGCCTGAGATGATAACAGAAAGTGATAGTCCCATTTGTCTCTGCAATGATCCACCAATGCGTTGCAATCCAGTGTATTCCATAATTCTGATTCGAGAAGATCATTATCAGAAAATCACTTTTTTCTAATTGTCGACTCACAATCTCGGAAACGTAAGAAAACGTTCAACTGACCCCATTTGCAGAATGCCCTCCGCCAAAACGCAGTCCTCCTGTGTGTGAACCAAAATTGAATCAAATGGTCGTAAAGGAGACTATCTTCCACCCGGACAAGCATCACTGTGTGGTCAAAACCCTGAACAAATTGATCCCCAAACCACCTTGTCCATTGCCGGTTGAACTGGAAAAGTCCAAGGGAAAATTTGTGTGCAATCCGGAAACCTGTGAACGCACTTTGCATTTGATCTCGTGGCAATGGGAGCATTGCAAGTGTGTGCCCTTCCAAGTTGTTCAACCTGCTGGCAGATGCTGTGAGTTTATTACAAAGCAAGAGATGTGTGCTTGCAGCTAAACCTCTTCGCTTTCCGTTTGACAGTACAGACCAATAACCCATTATGTACCGTCCTAAGCCGTGAATTTTGAAAAGGAATTATCCTGCCACCACGCAGCTCAGTCGAATAACCAATCCGAGTGTAGTCACACTTTGCTCTCTCTCTCTCTCTCGCTATGTGTTTATGTGTTTCTGGATTTTGACGAACCAGATTGAGAAAAACCGATTGACCTTGACAATCGGGACTGTGCCTGTGTGGTCTGGTTAGTTTTCCGTCTCATTTGTCTGCTCGTGGATTTCCATCAGTCGAACATTTCCGAAAACAGATAAAAACCGACAGTACGATGGTTTCACACAGACGAATACAGTTGCTTGACGGTTATCCAAACGGTACACGAGATCTGAGAAGTAGTGAACTCTTTTAGGAGGAATATAGTACAAGGACAAAAGCTCAAAGTCACTTAGTCTTTCCCAATCCTAAGCTTGTTAGGGAATCCCTGTACAAACAGCATTTCGGTCACATTGTATCTTATATTCTGCGAATCAAAGGCAAGTTTAAATCATAAAACTGATTACGAGCCCTAACTATCAATCCAACTCAGCCTCTATGTTTACTCTGCTCTTCTGCATTGTATTCAGGGGTGTTCCGTCGGTATATTAGGGTACCATTGTGCTTACCGAAACCAGAGCCAGTTTACTGAGATGACGGGTATAGCTGAAACAGAAAAGTTCTGATTTTCAGAAGATCGACAGCTGAATAATTTGAATGCAATCTATTGTCCCCTCCAAATCAAAGACAGTAAAATAACAGCTTTAAGATTAAACACGTAGGAGTTTTGTACCGTCGATTTGAATTTCCGAAACATAGTGAGCTAACAACCATGCTTAATTATGTCCCACTCCATCTCTCGCTCAAATACGCGCACGAAAAATGCCCACTCCACTACACAGGCTGTCCGAAACCTGAAAAATCATTGTCCATTTGTCATAACGGGATTCAAATGGAACGTAAAGTGATTTACGATCTGGTCGAAGGAGAGTGTCGAAAACATGTGAATGAACGTAAACTGCATTGCTGTAAGTGCTACGATCTTACTTCTCAACCTCTCATGGAATTTCATTGGGCGATCGAATGTTCTGCATTCGTGGACCTTCATTTTTACTGATCCGTAAAGTTTTCTCGTTGTCATATTGCGATTGCGATTAAACACCGAAAATGAGAAGTCACAGTCATCCCTAACTCTCTTTCATCACGTAGCATCAGTGACGACCTCATCATTGAGGACACTGAAAGTACTTTACTCAATTGTTTCATTCTGGTCGTCCAATATCATCAGAAGTGCAATATGCATCTTGCGCCAGCTTGGATTCGAACCCAGAGTACGTGATAGCACACCATACACGTTAATCATTAGGCTATCACGGCTGACTCTGAACTGAGAGGTTCATATAAACACCCTGCCTGATATCGCACCCATCAATCACTAGCTTTGAAATGTATCGACTGGTTCATCATGCAAACGGTGATCAACTGTTATGATTAAGTTATTCTCGGTGGAGGTCTAAGTATGACGAAGGCATTACGACATACACGAAGCGCCCAGCTACTTGCTGGGTTTAAGTAGTGGTACTTTCGAGCTGTTACACGCACACCGTAGTTTTGCGATGGTGAGATCTCATCCTATGCTTAGGGATGTGTACACGGGTATGGATAGACCCAGTGGCGTCGAAGGCCAACTGCACTGCGGAGGAGAACCGGATGCCATGGCCCTGAAACTAGAAGATTTGGAGAGACATATGAGGCACCAATAGATCGGACTTGGTATCGAACCCGTAAACGTGGATGTAGAGGAAACTTTGAAAATCCGAATTCAAATCAAGGTTTTCATTTTGGTTGTTGAATCTATACGTTCCGAACCAAAACCTCACACTGATATTGTTTACGTAAAAGTATAATAGTGAATGTGCGTGTTCACTGTTCGTGGAACCCAGTGCAAGATCATCCACCAAAAGCTTTCCTAAAAAGGGTCGTGCGCACGGAACTGAATGGGGTCAAACGTCAGTTTTCAATAACATAAGGCTAGAGACACTAGGGTTATTTGTGTAAGATTTCATTTCTATAGAGTTCAATGGGTAGGACTGTCTGATCGTAGATATGGAATACAACAGTCAGCTAGTAACTAAATGTGACAGCACAAAATATGTTCAAGGCTACCAGATTTGGTGAGATTCGAACTCACGCGAGTTTTATCACTATCTGTGTTCTGCAGCTGTACGACAAGGCCCGACGATGGGACAGTGTGAATTTCCAAGTGGAAGGGATCTACGGCAGCTTTGGAGTCAACTGCCTAAGAGCCGTACACCATGGATCCGGACTTATCCAAAGCTCTTTAGCCATGAAAAACACCTTAGTTATATAACTAATGAGCCCGTGAATGTTATACCGACTTGGATCGGACTAAGAGAAGTGTGGAATAAGAAGCAGGACACGATTATGATGGACTACGATCTGCAACAAATAAAAGCTAGGTTTTTAAAGTAAATATTATTGATTGACAACTTTGCACTTGGCCTTTATTGTACCCTCAAGAAGCAAGCTTGACCGAGAAACTTTGATTCCATCTGAATAACTAACATGACTGTGTACAAGCAGATATTTTCTGTGAAACGACGCTTTTTTATTGTAACCGACAGTTGAGATCTTTCGGTTATTTCTCTTGGCATTCATTGTGCGGTCATAATTCTACACAGCCTGTCCTCCACCACGTCACTTGTACAAATGCAACTCGAAAACGAACGAGAAATGGACAAAAGCAGTTGAATATCACCTGAAACCGGACGGAAGCTGTACCGAGGTGGACGAGGTTGCCCAATATCGAACCGGTTAGTAAAATTCCTATGGCTAATTTACCTTTTTTGATATTCTTAACTTGCCCATGTTCTCCATTGCCGTTTGGATATGGTCAATACATTTTCTGGTGATGTAACGATAAACAAGTTAACGAAATTTGGGTGGGCAATGGAAATCAGAACTGGTCTAACTGAATGAGAATCTCGTATTACAATAACAGAATGTAATTTGAAACCCGTGTCCCATTTGCTCCTAAAAAGAATTAGCCATTAACAACCTTGCGAGGGCATACATTTTATTCGTCAAGAGTTTTACAGCTTTCATATTGTACTGTATTCTATTGTATTGTATTGAATAATTCAGCAAGTTAACAAATTCACATTTCAGCCAAATGGTTGGGAACTGATCATTGTCATTTTGAGGCAAGCATAAAATTAAATACTGGAGAAAAAATACTAGTTCAGCCACTGAGGTTCATACCAATTTCCTCTGTGACTTTCATCTTGTCAACCAGAACACGTGCTCAGCAGGGCTCTGTAGAGTTGCAAGGGGTGTTTATACGACAGGGATCGAGTCCCGATTTGGAGGGTGTAAAGGGCATGCAGATAAGTCATGGTACATGGGATGAGTCGGGTCAGCAGGAACCTTCTCGGTGAATTTTTCACAGTCCATATTGTACAGATCACAAATTTTGGGGATGAGATCCGGCGGAAATCAACGAAACACAACCGATAGTGGCCAGACCACTCTGTAGTGTGGTAAAATCCTTCTTCAGTAGACCAGGAAAGATTAGGGAGAGCAGTAGAGTAAGACTGGGAGAACACATTGATGGACAAAAGAAAAAATGACAGCTTGTGTGGCACCAAATTGTCTTAGCCTATGAATCTGAAGAGACAGGCTACATGTTTTTTTTAACACCGTTAGGAATATGAGAAAACCACTGTAAATTGGTGCTGACAGAGTCAGATCTGGAAAACGAGACATTGTTGATGACCGATTGCTCAGCGAAATTAGAGAAAAGGGAAAAAGGTACACTCGAAACATTTGGAAGTGTTAAGATTTAGTCCAGAACGGGACGAAAGATTCTGAACTTGTACCAGTTTCCGGGGGGGGGGGGAGGAAACAAGTAAAATCTGGCTGATTGGAGATAAGACATAAGTCGCGAGATGCAAGCATTTCGTTTACTCTTGTCAGCCGCGGACGTAAAACGTGTCAGTATATATACATTGTACAGTAGGGGGGGAGGGTAATTGCAGCAGTAAAGTAGGCACGATCGAAAGTTCTTACAGTGCGTACGTTGGGGAGAGTGAAGTCTGTCGTGTTAACGACAGGGTAAACAAACATTTTGGGTCAATTGTTTTTGTGCACAGAGTGTTGACTGATGCATCATGATTAGAATAGCTTCACTGAACGCTAATAGTTTCGGTACTGGATTGCGCAACAATGCTTTGAAACACCGGGTCAGGTCAACTTTGTGACCTGATGCAATCAAGTGTCTTCCAATCGAAGAAGCTGGCGGTTTCACGTCGTTGTGTATTGCCCCAGCAGGTTGCGTCATCAAGTTTGACAGCCATTTGAGTATGTGTTCTGACACTCGTTGAGTCAAGCAACGATCCGTCCTGTCAATGTATACGTCACCGCAACTGCAAGTGAACTGATAGACAATATGTGAGGCTGACAGAGCACCACGTAATCGGTGTACCTTAAAAGTCGTGCAAGTGGTGCAGTATTCAAGTCGCTGATTCATGTGTGGTGAAAAGAAAGAAGGAGAGATGGGCACCCTAAAGAACACCAGAGTTGTTAGTTAAAGGACTCGACAAACTTGTACCAACTCCAGTACGTTGAGTTCTGCTGGAAAAGTAGTCTTCCAACCACAAGAGTAAAGAAGTAAGACAGCCAAAAGATTCCAACTTTTGAAAACCTAGAGAACGGGAAACCGAATCAGAAGCGGGGGAATAATCGAGGAAAATACCACAAACGGATTACATGGAACTATTTACGTTGTTTGAAATGAAATGCCAAACTGAAACAACTGCGTCCAGAGTGCATCTGGTGGGTTTGTACTCAAACTGATGGGGGTCATATAGAACAACAAAAGAGAAAAACAATCGACTTCAGATAGCATGCTCGGTCAACTTGGGCGCAGAAGCAGTGATGGCGATAGGACGAGAACGTTTTGTCAAAATGTTGGAAGCAAGGTGTCTAGGAATAGGTACTACCGTCACGGGTTTCAAGGAGGCGGGAATAACACCAGCACCAGAGGATTTATTGATGAAGGGAGCCATAACTCCGGATAGTTGACTTGCTCCAAGTTTGAGAATAGTAGAGGATAAGCTGTCTGGACCCACAATAGAAGCTGATTATGAGGTTCGCAGTGAGCTGAAGACTTCTTCTTAAGAAAATGTTTCTATATCTGAGTGAACGGAAGGAAAATAGAATGGTGGGGTATCTGATGAAGGGTGAATAAATGCGATGTTTAGGCCGTCGACGTCTATTCAGTATTTTTTCGACCGAGCCCGTTTTCCACATAGAATCCGGATTCCGTGTCAGAAAAGTTTGCTATTGGTGGTACAAAAGAACTGGTGGGCAAATGAGAAGGAACGGCACCGCCGAGTTATAAATATGGCGGAATGGTCAGCTATATAAGGCTGTGACTAGTCATGAGTGTCAGTAAGTGGTGCCCTATAAACCTACCGGAGTATGTGAGTCGAGATTCTTACAGACCACAGGATCCTCGACATTCAAGTTTCACACCCGTGTCCTTTGCTCTTGGGTACAATAGCGGAGTACTCGTGCAACGTTCCTGTGTTGGGTGCCAAAGAAAACTCTTTGTCAATTGCTTACCAGTCTGTGGTATCAATCATACTTTTGTTAGGGTATTCGACACTCAGTTCAGTTCACAGACACACAGGTGTTCGAGTGCAAACCAAAATACGGGGGTAAACATTATTCAGTGCTCGAAAACCGCTCACCGTACCTGTAACATAGTCCTCTGATTCAGTATCATGATTGAGGCCTTGTTGTGTTCAGAATTCGGAGAACACAGTACAGGACAGACCCGTTTATTAGCACATCGATAAACACTTGCGTAAGTAGGCAAGATGGCAAACAAGGCGATCATCTATTGACATGCGTAAGCATGATGATCTGTCAAGTGGACGGGAACAACGAACCAATGTCAGTCTCACGCGCACCTAGCCGCATGTGATTGGTAAAATGGATCGAAGCAGATCGTGGGATAGACAGGCATCGCACACACGCGAGTGCAAGGCCAACGGGATAGGAACGAATCCCGCACGAATGCCAGTGACAGATGGGGTTGGCCACACAATAGGTATTGAATAAAGATAAGGCTGCTCATTCTGAGGGCCATTGCGAGGATTGATAGTCTCCAAAAAAGTAAGCCATGAACCCTAGGACCATAGGGGATATCAATTTCCTGACATACAAGAAGTTCACGAGTGATGATAATGTGACATCGTCACTAGCAAATTCGAACTTTTGGAGAGTACTCATTTTCTGTGTTATAGTTCTGTGGCATTGAGTTTGACTCAAATATTTACGTTCCCATAAAGAGACTGACTGTCACACACATGCGTACTCCGCGGGCAATCTATCCATATCCTCTAACTGCATAGACCCAAACACACACATGGCGTTGATGATAGCAATTCTCTGTCCCGGACTGCGCTGATGAAGTGGATATTTCATTATGGCAAATTAGAGATTCGATTTTTACATAATATGACTCATCATAAAGTGCAGACGTTTAACTCATTACTGAAAATCATGAAAATGCACTGCTGCACAGCTTCTTCATCCAGCTCGTTAGGAGTTTGCAGCGGTGCAAATCCGTCAAGTCTCCACTGGAAAGTAACCAAACTCTGCAAGTTGCTTAGATCAGAACGCCCTCATTGTAATTAGGCTGCAACAGAGAAGTCATCTATCAAAATAGTCGACTTATGTGCGGGAAAAGAACTGTTACCGTCCAGAGCCAGTGACGGAGGTGTGCCGTATCACGTAGTATACATTGTTCAACCATCCGTTTAGATCCAGCCCGGATAGTCTGGTGGTTATCTATTCGACTCACAACCGATCACCGCGGGTATGAGTTCCCATGGCGGGGGGAGGGACTCAATGGATATGCACCGAGGATGATTCCTAACAAAGATAAAATAGCCGTACATTGCTTCCATAGGTTTCAATGGTTAGTTGAGCGTTGAAACTGCATGATGAACCATATAACTACCATATTGTCACGTATCAAATGATCTTTGTTGGCCTGACCCGAAATAATGCTTCGCTTACGCTCGAGCTTGCATGTAACTTTGACTCAGTTGCTTGTTCACCGGCCTGTAAAATGATGTCCACGTGTTTGCGAATAATCAGAGTATCAACGTTACTTGATGCTACGAATTCTGAACAGAACACAATTATGAAATTCTGTACAAGGCACAAATAGCATGGTCCGACTCTCATATACTTCCTGTCTGGGATAATCCAGTAGGGGGAAGGTGAAGACTATAAAGTTTGTCCATAGTTTTATTCCACTTAACTCTTTGGATGACTTTTAATTTGATGAACTGATTCTAATACCTCCGAATGCAGAATGCGCGGCCTACGGAATAAGTCGTATCACCGAATGCAACATCAGGCGTCCCGGAGATGTGAGACGTTATCGACATTTGCTGACCACCAGTCCGCGAATAGAACACTGCATGTGTCACGAACCCGAGTCCAAGATCGAATTCGAGGCGTGCGACTGTCCCGAGGAAAAACAACCGCCGGTCAAACGAATCCAACAATGCCCCCAATGGTGTTATCACACGACCAGCAATCAATGCGATACGAGATGTCAGAATATTTCCGTGTGGCAAAAGCTTGTCTACGACGGACCTGGGTCAGGAAGATGCAAACCTGAAATCATACGAAAAATTGTGCATCCCTGCTGTAAGATCATTTACTAATATATTAACCGATCAGTCAAACAATTAATCGTTTATTCAATCAAAACTTCGATTATTTGACAATCTACTAGCCTGTTTCTTAAGATATGTTAGTTTCAGCATAGACATCTTGGGCTGTATAAATATAGATATATACCAGTTGTTTTTAGTGATTTAAAAAGGTGCTTTCCCTAGCTGTCAAGTAATGTTCTTTCAAAAGTATTGTTTTAGTGGATAATGGTATCTCTTTGAAGTCATTCGTTTGAACATTTCAGTCTATTCATTATTGTGTGGTTGTTGAAGCGGATTCTTGTAGGAAACCTGCTTGGATTGGTGGTTGAAGACGCATGCTGATAAACTACGTGACAAGATTTACATATTACAAATAATGGAAAATCCACGTACATTTTTTGCAACCAAAAGTTACACAGCTAGGTGAATTAGAACTGATGACCTTCTGATTACCAGGCAGTTGCCCTACCAACGGAATTATCACGGTACGGCCAATGAGACGCGAATAACGCAAGTGAATATCTAATGATGCACAACCATTATTCCATTGACCAGTCTATCTCGTTCAGCCGCGTGCTGTTCGTCCCATTGGGAATTGTCACTATTTCTGACCCGCTAAATACCATGCCCCAGTCTTCTCTAATGCACACTTTTCTTTTGCAATAATAACCCATCCTTATCCTTTTGTTTTGGCTCGATTATCTCAATTTCACTCAGTTTGATTTTTGTGGATGTTGATGTATGCATTTAGCTGAGAATCGGAAAAGTGAGAGACTCATCGATTGTGCAGTGACCGATTATTCATGTGATTCGGCAATAGGTGATGAGCCCAGTTGCTTTGTTCACGAACATTAATATGGCGTGACTTGGTGCGGTTTGTGTGCGCCCGCAATAGACTTGGTCGCTTGGGAAACGACAGATACTAGCACCCGCAACAAAACTAGCACTTGCTTTCACTCAAGTGTACATTAGGACGTTAGTAACTGACTACCGAATATCCATACCTGTTTGTTCCTTTTCACAATACGATTCGTTCTGCCTGATGTTCAGGTTGTCCTAGTAACAGGCGAATTTTGGAACGATCGTGTACTCCTTCTGGACACGAACAAATTGTACGCATTGCTGAAACGGTGTTACGTCAAGGTCGATGCGTCCAAGTGGTCCGACAAGTTCGTGAAAAAGTATCTTGCCCTGTGGGATTTATACGACACGAATTGGTCAGTTCAAATAATCAAGCAGAGCGACGACTACGTGACGTGTTTGGCCATTTGGACCAGTGCAAGTGTCAAACGCGGTCGATGAACAAATCGTGCCCAGCAGGTGAGAAATGAGTTAAATTGTTCAGGAAATTGCACCACTGTTGATTGACCAATTAGTGTCTGAAAACAGTGGTCGTCGTGTACCTTGTCTCTCTGTAAGTGAGCGCTAGGAACAGGAGCTCATGAATTGATGGTGACTGAGAGGTTTAAAGTGTTGACTACCTCGGAGATTTGAATCCGATCATCGTCGGTCACTTTGCTGGCAGGCATTGATCCACTGTAGTCCCGCTCGATACTAACGTCTGACCTATTAGGAGCTTATGTGGTTCTCCACACCGAGTTGCCGGTTGACCCTAATAATTCATTGGGCCTCCAAGGCTTTGGGGTTTACCCCTTACCCTGCAGTCGTGCGTAAGCCCCTAGTGGAAAATGATATTAGGTCTGGCATAGCGTGTCCGATCCATCCTGTAGGTTCACTTACATTTCTTTGGATATTTCCTAGCCAGTATCATTGCATTGTTTTTTTCCAGTCTGTCCTGAGCCAATCAAAACCACCGAGTGTGACGCCGGGTCCGAAGAATTAGTGCATACTCTCATTCACCACATCCCAGTCGGATGTCGATGCGAGAAGGTTGCCTACAAGCGCCGAACCAGCGTGTGTAAGTATCAACTGATCCGGTTGACAGTTCGTTCCAAAGTTTTTTTCTCCTGTTTTTAGTTTCACTTTACCAGAACAGTGTTCGAAGACTCAGTGGTGATCCGTCAGGCTATCAAATGACACTTTCTGACGGTCATGTTACAGATTAACTCGGCGATTATTGCAGGCCTCAAATGATCAGTCAGACAATGTACCTCAGTATGTTTTGTGTTTACACGCTAAAAGTCTCCTAAGATCGGGTTGGAAGTCGAGTTGATTTTGCTTGATTCCAAACAGGATATGCTGCATCAACTATTCTTCATTTTACATAGATACCATTCATGAAAAAGCTGCGGTTGTGCCTGTCTTTACAATAACCGATCGGTCGATGATTTCGTATCCAATCAAAATTTTTAGATTATCTGGTCGGATGGCAAATTTTGAAGTTTACGTTGATTATTTCAGGTTTTTGACCTTTCTTACATAACACACATTAGATTTGACCATGACACACAATACCTATCAATTTAAAAAGCAAAGATATAAGGTGATATGGATGAATAACGTGACTAGTAACTCATGCCAGTTCTTCATTTATAAAATACTTTCATTCGCAATTAGCTGTTCACACTTCCGTGTTGTTCTCGATCTATTAACTCGTTGGGTTATGCTGTTTAGAGTGGTTGATATCTGACGATATGCAGCTTGAATACATCTTACCGTCTCGCGCTACTTGCCGTACTTGCGGCAGATATGCCTTCAAATAGAATCATTAGTATTGTTCAGCTGGCTTGACTTGATCGTAACGTCAGGAGCAGAGCATTTAAGTCACATTTTTCTAATTGCGCATAGCATAAAGCGCTGCCAAATCGCCCCGAACACTGGAATGTCTAGTCCTTGACTTATGGACTAGAGTCATCTGTTTTGCAACTTTAGAGCTTATGCTACCGTAACTTCACGACCTGAGCCGTAGGCGGAGTAAAGTACAGACTTGGTGTTTTGTATCGCCCAACAGCTCGGGCGAGAAGCCTCGTCCGCCTCCGAATCATCCCGCTTTTAAGGGCAAAGCAATGATCATATTAGATGCTGGTCTATGTATCCAGGCTTTGCATTCAGCATGTTGGTCCGGCTAGTGTGGACAACCAAGCCTTGAGGCTTAAACTTCGCGGACGGGATACAACCCTCATTCTATCGATCCACACCGTCGATCGATTGTCCTGGTACTTGAGATTTCGTTGTCTCAAGCCTTGGGCTTGGTATTGCGCCAGTGCCGACTAGTAGCGTGGCTTGGCTGTTCACCAGAGATCAGTTACCACGTGCCTTCACACCTGCACAAGTCGGCGCCACCCAGACATCATTTACAACGTCCTCTCGGATGAACTAGCAACGTCTGATATTGCATTGTTATAGGCTTTGCCACTGAATACGATAGTATTATCTAATTTATTGGTTCACTCTTTATAATGTCGCGATTGTTGTAACCATTTTCCGTCTGGACCTTGTGAATAACTTTCATTAACTTACGGTTCTCCGAAATTCTAGTGTGTCCCAAATTCACCAAAGTGATATCCGCCAGGTGCTCACCTATCACAAACATCGAAACTCGAAAATACTTACACTCGTTCCAACATGGTTGTGAATGCAAACGCCGACTTGTGGTACAGCAGAAACCATGCGGTAAGTTCACGTTTGATGAAGGTAGAGCAAAGCCCATGCGTGTAGGTCTTAGTTATAAAACCTTGTTCTGCTCCCTCTATCAAGATCGTCTTGGTGATTTCATTTCATACCTTATAGCTTCACAACTTTCTGTACGCGAACTGTGTTCAGAATGAGGCGCACGCCAGACCAACGGTTAATGTGTGATGTACGCATGATTTGATCGATATGATTTCGTAAGAGGCAATTCATTTTATCAAACATCTGTTTCACTTTGATAGAGGAGTAGACCAAAGCCACCAACACGGGAATTCCGTATCTTTGATGAGTATTAGCCACCGACCGGTTTCCAACAATACTCAATTACACATTCGAATAGACCAAATAGGAAGGACTTAACTAATGTCCGGATGACAATTTCTCAACGAAAGGAACAATTCAAAATCATAGCACGATTATTTCACCCGGTCCATTTGGACACAACCCATCATGCACGACTGAAATCCATGTAATTCGATGAAAAAGTCTGATCCTTCATCTTCCGGACACTTTTTCCGACCCCAGTTCATGTTTTTTTTTGTCAACTCGACATGATGTGGCGTACAGCTTTCGCTTAATACAACCTCAAACATCGAATAACTCATCGATAACTTTCTTAACTTCCGATACAGACATGATTTTGATACATCAATGATGATTCTCCATCAGATAATTGCGCCTGAACCGTAGAAATGAACGTATTAGATACAAATGCTACACACCATAACAAACAATTGCGGACTAGTTTTGGTCTACCCAGTTCCACGTCTACTAGATAACAGGAAATACTAATCATTTGGGACCTATATCACCTATTACAGGCTGTCCTAAACCAAGACTTTCCGGGCTTCATTGTGATCTGAACACGAATTTGTTAAGTGGAGTCAAAACCGTGTACACATTGGACGGGTCAAAATGTGCAGTTCGAAAGGTCTTAGTACAAAAACGGACCGACTGTCGCCAGCATTGGTTACTCGAACCTCGTCAAAATGACGGTCGACCAGTGATACACCTCACTTGCGACCAGACTACTGGACAAGGACGGTTATGGTCATATGTGTGGATTCCACGCGGATGTAAATGTGTTCGTCGACGTCAAGTGGTTCGAGAAGGCGTTTGTCGTAAGTTTCAATGAGGTTTTGTTTTGGTCAACAATAGTGTCTTTTTTGAAGATGTAGGATAGCCTAAAGGATATGGAAAATGTGTAGTCAAAGTGAAGCTATACGAACCAATGTGATCACCTTACCCAACTTCTTAGGTAGGAGGGCGGGTTGGTAAACAAGATAAGTCCATAATAAAATGAATTTCAGCCAAATTGGCGAGTATCCTGCTGAACCCACTACACAACTCATCTGAGTAAAATACATTGAAATTAGTTACTTATGATCTTGAGCAGTAGGCGATGTGACTTTGAACGCAATGTAATTCACCGCACATTTTCAACTTCCAACTCACCATTGGGAATTGAAGAACCATTTGGCAGCTCCTGTGTCTGGCCTGTCAAGAATAATAGAGAGGTACGCCCGTCGGGCGTACCCACTGGCTTGTTAGTCGAACATCCCACCAATAGGATGCAGATCTCTAAAGCAGTGCTGGACATAAGTCATTTATATATATATATATATATATATATATATATATATATATATATATATATATAATGCACGAAATGCTGTTAAGCCTACCCTATTTTTCTGCGATAACTTTTGAACCAAACCAATCAAATGGACCAGATTTGGCATGCGAATGTCTCAACCCACTACCACACTATTCGCCAAACCCCCCCCCCCCATGTACATCAGTGAAATCCTTTACTGAAAGGAAAATGCTTTGCTGTGATTGTTCTCACACGGACACTCATCAGTATGTGGTTGAGCCACCTTTGGGTGATATAACATCACTCACTTGTCGAGTCATGCTCGCTATCAACCGCCTGGTGGTATCTGATGGTATACAGTCCCATTTTTTCTTCAAGTTTATTACGATTCAATTCAGTTTTGTGAAATGAAGTCCAGCATTCTCCCATGTTACTTGATCTGGTACAAAATCGTAACTATTAGTGAATTCCTCAATTTCCGGGCCGCGCGAATTATGTCCAAGGTTGAGTTAACCACCGATGACCGTGCGCGTACAACAGTCGCAGTTACAGTGCATTCTATCAAAACTATCCAACGCGGTTATCATACCTGTTTGACGGCCTGAATGAAATTAATGCCAGAAAGCCGACAACTGTTAATTATATGCAAATATTAGTTTCATCACAGTATGCCTGGTATTGGACCAAATACAATAACCAGGTTCAACCCGTAGTCAGGTTGATGTTGACTTTACTAAGTAAAAATATACCACTTGTCAAACGCTACATCATCCTTGTTAGGGCAAGTGACATTGAGTGGATACTTTATAAGATGGAAGAAAAATATTAGAATTCGTACCATTGCAATTGGCTGTTTATAGTGTGTCGGGCTTCCACGAGATGTATCCAGCCAGGGATTACAGGCAAGAAGATGTGGCTACGCATCGTGATAAGTGAGGCTTGTGTATTCTGCCAAACAGGTGATTATTTTGGTCTCTTAGTTAGATTGCTGCTGAGAAGAAGCAAATAGAAAACCGCCGCAATCCGCAAATGGTTAACGGTTGTTACAATTAAACAAGGTTCACTGAAATCTCTCACATCCAGGTGACCAAAGTGAATGTACGGGAGTAAGCCACAAATGGGTTTGAAATAAACCCTGTGCTAGTGGATGACGCCGTTGATCAGATGCTACGTAAGTTGTTATTCGACTCGGGCATTCTATGCAAGGCACTGCCAAGTTGACCAACACGGCCTATTGATTCACGATGATTGAATTCGGGTTGGCTTCTGTACCACTAACGGCCCACTCGTTTTACGTAGGTAGCTCTATCCGATAGCTTTGTGGTTGAAAATAACACTTATAAAGGTATAAGTTGCCAATTTCTGTCGCTCGCAGTCCACTCGTGCGGACAATGCAACGTAGTTTTTCTCGTGAGAAATCAAACGTCGAAATCTAGCTGCTAGTACTGTTTTCAGTAGTAATACTAGAAATTCGAAGCTCCTGGGGTTACCCAATCCCGAAAAACACTCTGAATATCATAACAGATTTCATACATCGGTGGACTGAATGACAAAAGTATAACTGCGCTGGACTTGTTTGAAAACAACCGAGCTGGTGGTATGGAGCCTCAGGGTTATAGGGCATTTAGTGGAGGGGAGCGGTTTTCCGAGAATAATGTGTAATAAAGATGCACATAGACTTGAAGTGTGAAACAGATACATCGACTTACCCCCGAAAATATACACCAATGACAAAAACATCGAACGGGTTTGCTAAATCCGCCACATTGGTCATCAGGAGCCCGTTTTCAATAATCAGTGTGTGTTATTGAACAGTGTTCATGCTGCATGTGAGTTGTGAACGAAATTCTCTGAAGCTATAGATTTTCATTAGAAGTAGCGACCTCATCAAAACAGAGAGACGGTGCAAGGTTCATGACTCTGATCTAGAACAAGGAGAAAATACTCGTATATACGCACTCAGAGATGAGCATACGCTAGATTTGCAAAAAAAATTTCAAATCAAAAATAGCTAGTCGCAACTTTTTTGAAGAATCCCCATCACTCAGTCGCTGAGATAAAACGTGCAAGTGGTGGAAAAATCTCCGATCAAGGCACGAGAAGATTCTCGCGTTATGCTCCAAACGAACCTACGAGTGCACCAAAGCTGCAGAGGTTCTTGGAAATAAATTCAAGCGTTCGGTGTATACAACAACTCCTACGGTCTGCACCACATCAGCAGTACAGCGGGATGTGATCACCACCTTGGACGACTGATAGTCCTTTTCAAAATTAAGAAATCACACTACCCCGGTTCGATATCAGGTTCAGCATGCTGAACATCATTCATGGAGCTTTCTGTGGTGACTGTGTGATGGTCTGGGTTGCGGTTTTTGAGAAATGGAAAAACCTCGGCTGACAGTTTTAGAAAAGAACCAAACGGCTGGCTCGTATATCAGAAAGATAAGTGAATTTCTGCTCCTAAAGTTTCCGGAAAATAAACTAAGGGCCATAATATATTTCAACATAGGAACGTCACCATAAACACGGTCAACCTCACCAGAATGTGTATATTGTACCGGAATATGAAATACCATGGACTAGCCCGCTCATAACCAGATTGAAAATGTCTGGCCTCTGTTAGTGAAGCAGGTTTGTTTGGAGTTGAAGACCACCACCCTCGATGAATTGGCAAAAAGAACATGAGACCGTCTGGAACATCATTGGAAGCATACCTGGACATTGTGTTCTAGTCATTACGTGTCACGTTCACTGTGTTTCGTAACCCAATTCTTGATTTTTTCGTTAGTTTAGTGGTGTGTTTACTAGCATTTCGTATCTTCCGACGTACATTTTCGGGTGTAAATTGGTTTATCTGTCTCGTGCTTCAAATCCATGTACATTTTGGTATCGAAGTAGTAGTATTAGCACACCGGATTTGGTCGCCCTGAGCGATTTGGTTCAAAATTTATCGCAGGAAAACAGGATGGGTTTAATAGCGGTTTGTGCGCTACAAGTATAAATGATCTGTTGTTTGGTTGTGAAATCCATGAAGTGACAAGAACCTCCTTACCGAAATTCTCATCACCCGTTGATCGCACAATAAACGAGTGAAAGTATGGTATATTATTACTCAGTAGTTATTTACTATTATTATTATACACATTTCTTGGTTCACATAAAACTTTCGGTTCCTGAAGCATTATCTGACAAATTTGAACAATAGTTGGCACTGCCACCTAGGTTAGTCAACTCCTCGAATTAAATCAACTAATTTCGCTAGAGGTTCAGATTTTGTCCCGTCAATAGTGACTTATGCAATTATGTTAGGAGCAATTTTTTCCCGCTATATTTTCTAGCGATGAACATTCATCGAATCTGTGTTGTCTTTTTCTTATCCCCACCCCAACCCAGGATGTCCACCGCCGCAAACCGCCATGCATTGCGATGCAGAATCAAACAATTGGGTCCGGAAGACAACGCGCTTCGTTCTAGACAAGGAACACTTACAATGTCATCGCCGGGATAATCTTCACGCTAGGCCGACTTGTATGTGACTGGAACGTTTCTTTCCCTGTTTGTCTTTTGCTGCATTCAGACCAAGTGACGTTCTATGTCGAATTGTACAAGATGAAAGTTGCTCCTTTGTGTGCTGTGGAATGGAGAGAGATAGGCTTTTGCCCAGGGATACGTTTCGGAGTTAACTTAAAAAGTGTGTCCCATATAATAAGCAGTACGGTATTGTATCTGTATAACAGGACAAAACTTCCCCGGAAGTATAGGACCGGTTTGGCTGCTGTTGACGCTCATCAGGTATGCGTACCCGGCACTTGACTGCTCAATCATTCCTATACTTGAGAGCTCAAAAGTTGGACTGCCACAATCGTCTCATTTAAACCCCGTTTGAATTGGGGAAATTTTTTCCTGTCATACAGATACAGTACTGAAATACTTACACCAAAAATCGAAAATTGAGTCCGTGTCCTGGTTATGAAAGTTAGCCCTGACTAACTGACGAAATAAATTTCTAAAAATCACCTTGTGATTCTAAAAGTGGCCTCTTTGTTCATGTATGCTTCTTGCGATTCAAATTCGATAACAGTGTACCATAGTAACTAAGTATATACATGTTACTAAAAAAAGAAAGCAAGAGACATCAGACTGGTTAGTTTATTTTGATCAGATATCTTTGTACCCCATAATGACTTGATTCCAAAATAATAGGCAGTGATATGGGGAAGTTATATCGATCCGTCAAAATCTCACAGACTTAATTCCTCAGTCACATTGGATACCCGTGTTTTCAGGAAACTGTGAGGTTCTGTGTGGCTTCACGATGGCTCGAGACAGTTGTCCTATACCCGCAGTATATCACCACTTCTGCGCACGGTCTCGGGTGGAGTGGGACGGCGAAACTCTGTTCAGCAAAATGCCATTTGAAAGAGTTTACTGAGAGAAGTATTGTGATTAGGTCACTGTCTTGTTTATTTTCACTAATGTGGATTTCACATTTCCGAAATGGTAGCTCAAGTTTATCGATGACAAATTTTATTCGAGTGGAAAGTACCATACCCACGTGATCTGTAATGTAGGACTTTACGGATGAAAATTTCTGGATTTCCTTTGCCGGTTAATCAGTCCAGTTCACTCTCACTGAAGGGAGATAAAGCATTCTTTCATCAGAATTTTCTCCGAGTTGCATCATTTTCTAGTCAGTTCTATCACCAAGAATGCATGTGATCGAGAGGATTTTATTGCTATCAGTAGAATACAAACTGCGGTCACGGGTTCCTTTCAAATTCAGACTTGGGTTACCACCCCGCCTTACCCATTGTGCACCCTCTCTCTCTCTCTCTAATGAGGCCGTAAATTAATCCTTACCGTAGATCATGCAGTCGATAATCCCGGTTCGCCGGGAGCCTTTAAATATCTTTTCTGAGACGGTTCACGTTCGCTTTTCATTCTTTATCTTTGTGGATAACGAAAAATCGCATAGACTGTCCCCGCGCACGTGTGCGCACAACTCGGTGTGATCGGACCAAGGGTTATCGTGAACTGGAACTACACTTTTACAAACGCGATCATTGCCACTGTACGCCTCAGCGACGTGTGATTCGACAGCCATGCGGATGTGCAACTGGCCCGGACGAGGCGATCAAATCACGGCAACGTTGTGATGCACTTCGTGGCGTGTTACATTTGGAAATCATAACGCGGCGTTGGAACAATGAGGCGAATCGTTGCATGCCGATCCGAGCTGTCAAAAGTGTGCTCATCGGTGAGGATTCCCTTGTGTATGAACTTCAGTTGTTCGAGAAGCCCACCCGAATTACTGGGCATTTGGCGGATAAATTGAGTGAATGTATGAATGAGTGGTTGGTTGGTTGGTTGATTGATTGAGTGAGTGATGAAATAATTAATTGATCGGTTGATTAGCCAGACTTGCGATATACGTGGATCAGTCGAGATTGAAATTAATCGAATGAATGAATAAACAGTTCGATAACTGAATAAATGCAACGAGGGGATAGATCAGTGGAGCGGTGAAGGTGCAGGGGTTGTTGAACCAATATATACGAGAAGACCCACTTGCTCTGACGTCACAGAGAATGATGCAGGCTGTTATTAGTTTCCACCGGGAGGCAAACGAGCTTTGGACAATTTGATTAACGGTTTTTAGTGTTGTTTTCAGATCTGGATATTTTGTACTATGCTTCCCCGTTCAGAGTTTTGTTGACAGCTAATTCCAGTGACTAACCGAACTTTGGTAGAGTAATTCCCAATGATGTTTGGCCAGTCCAATCTTGGATACCATTTATTGTTTTCTATTAAATAAAATATAAGCAAAGAACAAAATAACTGACTAATCATCAGTTTGTATACAGTTCCTAACATTTACGAACGTACACTGAAAACTTGTGAGCACAATGTGCGCCAGGGTTGTTGATGTTCAAGTATTGTTGTCTTCGTATCGTTGATCGCGTTCGATGGAACAACTGAATCAGTCGTTATCAGGGTGCCGGTGTGTATTGCTAAGTACCAAGACCCTTTCAATTCTTATTTACCTATGATTTAAAGTCTGAATTGACTGGAATAGTTTTTCTTTCCTTCTCTCTTGATTATCTACTTCCATCTGTAGGAAGTTTTATTCATATTGTACTGCTCATTAATTGTACTGGGAATACGGACTAGGAGTTATCCGCGTCCCGAAATCCAAAAGTTGGCACCTCTACGCTCAAACCACGGAACACAGTCAAAAAGACGAGGAAGTCAGACGGTATTCGGTGAAGTGTGTGTATTGGCATGATGATGCACGCACTTACATGACACGCATGATAGGAATAATCAGTGAGAAACTGGCACAGTGGAATACAATTGTATACGCATGTGGTGCGAATGATAGCCTGTCAGTGAACACGAAGAACAATGAGTCAGCCGAAGCAAAACAATCGGCTGGGGCTTGAGAATTGAGTCACAGCATACCAGGCTAGGATTGCTGAAATACGCGAGAATGTGCCTCGGGGATCCTGACTCGTTATGCGCGAAATCATGGGAATCGTGGTTCATATTCAAGCCTGCAAATGATCCGGTCACAATGGTAGATTTTTCCGTCACATACCAGTTGTTTGTGACGGGGATCAGCGACAACCCAACAATACTTCAAGGGGGTAATTTTACCACATCGCTCACTGCGTGCACATAGTTATGTGCTCCAATCTTTGCAACGGGGATGAGATTACTGATATTGAACGACACGAAGTCGCCTTGATTTCAAAAAGAACCCGTGTCCCAGGTCCTCGAGACACAGACGCAAAATGTTCATTGTTTGTTTGCAATCTATTGGCTTATATTTGTTGCTAGTTTGATAATTTTTCATTGTTTTTAAACTGATATTTTTTGCATAATAGGAGATTATTTGTGGTTAGTTTTACGTGGTGTCGATTTAATGGCTCTTCGTTTCACAGCTTGCAAACCAAAAATCCGTGTGATACGGGAGTCATGCGTGAATGGGAAAATGCTGGAAACACTGATCGAACGGTATCGAGATCCGAACGGCTGTATGTGTCGAGAACGGGCGCGTAGAATAACGCGTGATTGCCGTAAGTTCATACATATCTCAGTGGTAACTGGAGCCATAATCCGCTTTGTAAACAGATGGTGAGATATAGAACTGAATAGTCACCAAATGGTGAGTTATGGTGGCGCAATATGGTCTCGGAACTCCTGCTTCGTAATCAGTTTGCACACTTTTGTAGGCAGCGACACTTGATGAAGAGCGTATAACCAATAAAAAGAAAGTATAACCCAATGTTTTTTACATTCAAATAATGTGAAATTCAGATTTTGACAAATTGTTTGCAGTGGTGAACTATATCATATGTTGTTAGGGTTATTTTGGCAATCTCAAAATACACACACACACACACACACACACACACACACACCATCTGTCTCTTCTCTTACTGATGAGAATGTATTCTCCCTAGTCATTATCCTCGTAACACTCTGCTGTTCATTTGTAGGCTGTCCAACAATGATAATCAATGACGGGGCATGCGACGGTCAGCGCGTCTCATGGGAGGAAGTGATTCTCGAACGAATGTGGGATCCGATCAAACAGACGTGTTCGATCGAACGTCGTACACCTTCGACTCATTACTGCAAATGTCCAGCTGCACAAACTCAGCGTACATGCAAGAAAGGAATGATCCGACAGGTGGTACGTACTCTAATAAGCTATATCCATCCGACTGACCAATGAAGACGGTTAATCTGCTGAGAGTAGTGGCTGCTAATTCCACCGGTCACAGTTGTCGAATGTACCCAAGGGGCAAAATATACTAACAGACTCAAAATGGAGCATCCAAGTGAACCTTCGATTTGTCAGAAATTCACACTCAGTAAAGACGGATATAGATAAAGCACATCGTTTACTCACCGTGACGCGTTCAGCTTTGCAGTCCTCATACTGAATTTGCACTCGAACATTTATAACAGTGACCTGTGGGTAACCGTGAACACGGATTTGTTGATAAGTCCGATGTTCTGCGTTTACAATGACACATCAACGAAATGAGTTTTTCATCAGCTACTGAGCACAATCTGCGTCCCAGTATTACATGGATTCTGTTAGGTGACCTGAGAGCTCAAACCCGAGTGCTTGAGGTACACGGAAACTGACTCGGGTTGAGCGTGATAAAAGACGCAGACTGTGGTTGTTGACGAAAAGGAAATACCAAACTGAACAATGATATCGCCGCTTGTGAATAGCATCGGTAACATTTTATCAGTTTCTTCCAAGACATTCGGATAGCCTTTATCTAAACCAATGAAGGAAAGCGTTGTTTTGGACCCCGTTGGGGTCAACGACCATAGATCATTTCAAGAAACATTGAAAATTCAGCTGATAATCGTCCGGGAAAGACAAATGATTATTTTATTGATGGAACAACTGGAAACGTTCAAAATATGAACATCAGTTACATTAGGGGAAATCTGTGACACAAATGCATTGCTTTTTTAATATCTCGCTTCAGACATTTGTATTTGGATTGTATCTGGTGTCTACATGAACCGATGAGTAGTCATTACAAACGGTAGTTCAATGAGAATACAACAAATCCGGTATTTTCACGATTTTGATCCATGGGCTAGGTAGAAATCTTAGCGTGTGCAAATCGTACGGTAGCATGGGGATGAAAAACGCGTGAGAAAAACGTGACCTGGTACAGGGAGAATCTGC
Source organism: Fasciola hepatica (assembly GCA_948099385.1). Classification (NCBI taxonomy): domain Eukaryota; kingdom Metazoa; phylum Platyhelminthes; class Trematoda; order Plagiorchiida; family Fasciolidae; genus Fasciola; species Fasciola hepatica. The sequence continues at coordinate 4,881,671 of CANUEZ040000121.1, read as the reverse complement.
ATTTGGGAGTGACTCAAGGAGCGCGTTGCGGTCATAACGACAGGAGCGGTTACGGGCGACTGCTTTTCTTGCACAGTTTTTGTTCCAATATTGGAATCGCAGTAGTTATAAGAGGCGTCTTGCGTAACCCCATGGTCTGGATCCCATGAAGTGCTCAGATCGACTAAAAGCCATCCATCACAAGGTGGATGTGGTATGCGCTGTCAGTCAGTTGTTGTAGTTGTTGCACTAACGACAGTCCTGACTGTGCTATTGCTTGTCGAAGTCGAATCATTTTCTGATCTCGTTAGACGAAAGCCTCGCAATATGCCCAATAGACCGTGATCTACAAGAGCATGTGTGCTGATACAGAACAAAAGGCTGGGACTGGTGAAGTAACTCGGCATTTTATTGCTGCATACAGTAGACAGTTTAGTATTTGATGCCGTCCGGACTTTCACATCGCGGAAGCATTTCCCGACGGATTTCAGTAAGTTAAATTTTAGTCGTTCTTAGGGTTTATCGCCCTAAAACATGACAGTGATGAACACTTTCTTCTTGGATACTTCCACTTTATTTGTACTTCCTGTAAATAATTGGCAAGGGTTTCCGCTCACCGGATCTAATTATGGTAAATCTAGATGGATTGATTTCTTACAATAATTTCGGTTGTTGAGGTTTTCGCTCCAATGTGAGTGGAAATCCTTGATGGCCGTCAACGGGATGGAAGTTTTACGAATTACTCCTTTAAGGCAATCGAGAACAAAGTGGAAAAAGTGTGATGCGTCAAATACTACAGTACGGGGGACCCTTTGGTAGTCAAAAATCATGAATTATCATCTAGCACGGAGACGGATCACGTTAGTTTATCAGTCTGAACTATACATATACGTGCAGCATATGGATTGAATTTACGTCGCCGTAGTTTTTAGGTGCAGTTTGAGAAAATGAAACCATACTTCAGGCATCTGGAGTTATTGAATTCCACAGCAGAAAAAGATAAATAGTTTATGGGGTTGGACAATTTTTCAGATAAAAAAGGAACACAAACTGGCCGAGTATTGACTCGCGATTAAGCTCGTTTTTTAAACAATGATGAACGACTAATCTCAGATGTCTTATCAAAGAAATGAAGAAGAAAGCCCACTGGAGATAGCGGCGTTATGACCCACAAAACGTGCCTGGGCCACATGTCGTTAATTGCAATCAACCTGTTCGGACATCGACAAAACAGACAAAAACTACAAACATGCTCGTTTTGCAAATATTCGGTGTCCTCTTCACTTGAAGATAGTTATCATTCGACGGAGGAGCAGTCTTGTGGTTTTCCTGTTGTGATTCATCTTATTGCGTATAGTCTCTTGAGCATAGCGGTGTTGGTAATCCACGACTGACCATAGTTCCGTTTTCAGCAATCAACTACTTAACAAGTAGTATATACACTCACCACAGTAGTAATTAGCCAAATGGCACTGAGAAAAAGCGACAATCAAAAACCCAGTTGTACGTTAGCCTCGAAATTACATCTAGTCCTGTTTACGTTTATTTTTTGAAGCATATGATTATGCGGAGAAATACCACGTTCAATATGGTTATAAAATTTTTTTTTTAACTGTAATATGTAACAATTGCAATCCGTGCCAACGTTGTACCAATCTGTTTGTGGTCTTCATAAATTTTCATATGCGCAGCATATCCAATTCCGCCTGAACCCCAAGATGGCCACCTGTGAGCGTATTGTTCATCACCGAGATTTCCGACCACACTGTGAATATCCGCCGGAGCTGACCAGCCAGACTCCGCACAGTTCGCTCTTTCATCGCTATCGCCAATCAGCTTGTGATCTGGCCAGTTGTACACTCAAATTGGAGGTATTTGTCCGCAAATATGATTCGACTCAATGCGCTTGCAGATGGGGCCTGGCCGAAGCCAGACGTTGCACTTGTTGCGGTTAGTTATTTCTATTATCGTCTTTTCTTCCTTAGTGTGAAGCAAGTTAGCATTCATAATTCTCGTATTACACGAAATCGGAAACAGGCATAGCGCGGGCACAGCACAACGAAGACGAACAGGCTGAAGTTAGCCGTATTTATCATCTTCGGGGGACTTTGAGTTGTTTACAATTCAGCAGCTCTGTTTAAATGGGAAGATGATCAATGTAGCTCGATTTGATACTTTTTGTTCGAGGATGAAACTCTAGCTCTTGGACAACCAAGTGTAACCCGTAAGACAAACAGCGTTCGGTGAATGACGGTGATGAGTTAGACTGTCGGTCGAGAATCCAAGTGAGTCAGTAATTCCGATTGGAAGAACAACAGTGAGGCGAATGAGTTCACTTACTGCCGACCAAATACAGTACATGACTTAACCCAGAGGACAATTTATGAAATGGATGTGAATGTTCAGTGTTTTTTTAATGGAAATAGGGTGTGGCAAGTAAAGCAATGAATTTTTGTACACTAATCGCGCAATTGGGAATTATTATCTGCGATGCGTGATCTTCGACTGACAACTTAATTGGGAGCAGTTTGAACACATGGACACGGGGAGATAGGATTCCTAGAAGCTGTTTTTGCATATATGAAGGGGGTTGTTTAGTCTCGTTGCTATCGCCTCTGCCGTGGATGATAGTCACGTACCTCTGTGACTGAATAAATACGACGGAACGACGCTCGCACGTAAGCCATGTGATCCGTTTCGGTCAAGTGGGTAACAATCGCGCTTGCATCCGCCCTTGCGTGTACTACACTGAGCTAAGTTCAGTGATTTCCTCTCATCTAACTGGCCGGACTTCTGGTGGTATAACTATTGGAACTTACCCCACAAAAGCAATTGAAATGGTAAACACCGAGGTAGGTGATCTCCATCGGTAGCTTGACCTTTATTCATGTTGCAGTAAACATAACAGCTGACATGATATAATGGAAATTAGTATAGGTATGCGCATGGTTGAAAGATGAGCTCCCAAAATCGGACTTTTTTTATCGCCAGCTCACCTTCTCAATTGTAGTGAATAATACGAGTTTCCTTTGTAACTTCACTGATCACACTATAAATAGCGGACTCATCAAATTGTCTATGATCGAGCAGTAGAGTATGCCTATTGTTAGGTCTAAAGGTATTGGATTGGAGTCTCCTCAACATTGGCCCAAATGAGTAGCGCATTTATCGGCCTGCTTACTGACACTGTTAACCTGCTCCAAGTCTGTAGGCCGTGGTTACCGGTTCTCTGTGCAGTAATATATTGGGCCGATGGGCATACAGAATAAACCCCTTCGACTACTCTTATGTCTGAGCATGAAACAGGACTAAGAACAAATCAGATAACAGTTTAATGATCCACCGCCTGACTACAAACTAGTTATTTTTCGATTAGTTTCGTAGCATAAATAGGAAGAAAACTGCTTAGAAAATTCACCTATCTCGTGTAAGCTCTGAAATTTATTTCATCCAAAATCAGGATTATCTGCTTTAGATTTGGTGTGCTCTACTCCTTCTCTCCTAATTTTGTAATTGTTGTTGCTATGTTTTCACAATGAAGGAAACAGTTATTAAAAAATGAAATCCTGTGATTCTTCACCGCATACAGTTGTATTCTTGTGTCATTTTGTTTGTCGGAACTACATTTTTTGTGATTACGGGGCACGAGAATTCGATGGAGACCGTAAAACATTCTTGCTGAACTTTTATTCTGAGTCCTATCCCTCAACGTCTTCAACGGACGACACTCCTCGTCCGTTAGGCCCCAACCAGGGAGGTGGGGAGTATCAACCGAGGTCAATGCTGATGCTAGCTTCATACCACTACGCCAAGCCATACCTGACCACCGCGTCGCTTCTTTTAGCCTTCCAGAACACGTACAAATAGAGCACGTAAAGGTGGACGACGGGCAGGCATTTGTTAAACATGACCGAGCCACCGGGGGTGGTGTAAAGCGATCATTTCTTTAAAAGGGCGGCTATCCGTGGTCAACACAACGGCGCATCTCGTCATTACTCACTCCATGTTCCCACCAGATGCGAACAATGCTTCGAAGACATTGGTTGTCGAACACAGAAAAACGCCGAGCATTCTCAAAACGCATCGACTAGATATTGCAATCGTGGAGTAAAACACTATGATCTACGTTGAAATACACCGGTCCCTTAGGAGACAGTAGGTGGTGGATGTGCACTGCTGATGATTTCTAACAAGGATGAAATAGCTGTACATTGCTTTTACGGTTTTCAATAGTGAGTTTAGCGTTGAAACTGCATGATGAATCCCATTGTGCAAATCTAGTCTACTACTTATATGCACACATGGTTACCTCGCAAAGCGGTACAACGCACGTTGTATTGCTTTTGCATTATCACTCAGCAAGGCGATATCATCGGCATATTGAAGTCCAAAAACTGTTTCCTTGCAGGAGTTCAACTCCACCGTTTGGAAAACCAGGCAAGTAATTTCGTAGCGCATCCTTTGTGACAGAGTTACAGAGAAATGATGATATAGAGCAATATTGCCGTACTCTGCCGGGGATGTCAAAGGGAGCGAAAGCTGGTCGTAGGCCCCAACCCGACCTGAAGTATGATAATACGACTCTTTGATAATTGAAACATACTTCTCAGGCACTCCATTTCCCAACAAAATTCTATAGTGCAGTCCTGTCGACAGACGATCGTTAGTCTTTGGAAAGTATGATGGTGCTTTAGCAGTTGTCTGAGGGTGAAGAGTCGATCGACACATCCACGACCGGCACGAAACCCAGCTTTCTCCTTGTGAGTCTGCTCTGTACGCGTCTGGCATAACCTGTGAAGTGCGACGCAAGCAGCTTCAACGCTACTGGTTGGCGTAGTCACTGTGCGAGCCTTTCTTAAAGATGTGGACAACAATCGACTCCTTCCACAAAGAGGGAACCTGCTCAGAACTCCAAACTTTTGAGAACAAGTATGAGGTCCTCTAATGAGCTGCAACTCACCGTCTTTACAGAGGGTTGTGGGAAAGCCATCGGAACCCGGCGCTTTGTGACATCTTAAGGCATGAATTTCCTTAAGAATCTCCACCTCGGTAGGTGGATCTGTCGAGAAGAGCAGTTGGGAGTGAGAGCTATTAGTAATTTTGGTAACTGCAATGTAATGTTTATATCAAGTAACTTTGAAGAGAGAATGAGCAAATTCATAATTCACCACATTAGGTTGTCCCAAACCGCGGATGGATGTCAAGTGTCAGGACGATAAAGATTTGGTCGGGACCATCACTTACTACGCGACGGAAGTGGAACGCTGCGGACACAGATGCGTCGCGAAAATTCAGAACGTTTTCAAGCAAGTGGGTAAGTATCGGATGAAGCTTGATGGTTTCTCTTTTTTACGGGACTTTTCCATCCCATGAGTACTGTCACACAGGATAATAAGCACAGAGAAGCAAAAACAGCTCTTCGCAGATAACTGCGACCAGATGAACATAAATAATATTTTTCTGTTCTACAAAAAACTGTTCGAATCTGGGAAAATGGTGAAGAAATCAATAAAGATAGGTTAATCGTCAGCGTTTACGGTGATTCATGACTGCATCAAATCGCTTCATGGTTCTGAGTTCCAAATTCCTTTGTTTATCACTAACCTATCTGCTCGAAAGATCCAAAACGTCGTATTTCTCCGGCCAAACAACTACGAATCTGTAAAACGTTAATATTATAAATGCTATTTTGGCTTTTATCACTTACAGTAACAGCAACAAGTAGTAGAATAAGTCTTTAGTGTTAACTGAGATTATTTTATCGATAAACCATTGAACAAGCACAGTTCTGAACAGTGATCATTGTATTTCACATGAGGTTTTTTCACCACAGTGTAGATATCTTCAATTTTGTAACTGAATTGATTCTTCAGATAGCCCCATCCTAGTGTGACAATAATGGCATCGATCTTTGCTCAAGCAGTAAACTATCTGACTTGGAGTATGCGGATGGCATTGTTCTTCTGAGTAAGGGTTTAGTTAAATTGCATGCTTCCTTAGATAGCCTAAACAACAACGTAGCAATATTTGGGATGCGTTTTGCACCTTCAAAGTGTGAAGTGCTGCTGCAGGACTGGGTTGGCGCTATACCTAACCTCTTCTTGGCAGGGGAAGCTTTAGCTGAAGTAGAAAAGTTTTGTTACCTGGGCAGTTACATTTCATCAGGTAGACAGATATCAGATGAAGTGTCATCATGTATACAGAAGACGTGTTTGGCTTTTGTTAAACTCATCCATTTGTGGTGGTGGCTTGGCACCCGATTGTCTATCAAGGGTTGAGTGTACAATTCGGCGGTTAGGTCCGTTCTTCTATACGCCTCAGAAACATGGCCGTTAAGGGTAGAAGATAGGCGAAGACTTTTGGTGTTCGAGCACCGTAATCTCCGTAGCATTGCTCAAGTATGGTGGGAACACCGTATCAGAAATGCTGAGGTTAGACGTAGGGTGTTGGTTAGTCGAGTGATCAGTCCATGACATAGCAAAAAGGTATGAAAACCTTGATCGGTGGACTTGGTCAAGTAGGGCTCATTAGACTTCCGAGTTGAGGTCCATGTGACCCCCCTACCAAATGGCTGGAGACATTCAATGATATGACTAGGTGTGGCGACCAGTGGCGTAGTTGTATTCGGGCTCTTTACTTGTCTTTGTGATTTCCGCTTATTACTTTGATTTTTGGATCGTTTTCACTTTAGGCATCTGACTTTTGCCCTCTGCTGGACGATTCTAGTAGGTAGAAACCAAAACCGGGGCACAGAAGTGCGAGGTTATTGACTGAATAAACTGAAATGAACTTACTTCTTTGAATAACAATTGATAACTGACAAGTTCCAATCACAGCAATATTTTTTGAATTTTCTCCCCTGGAGAAAATATGTTGTCTAACAACTCTAAAGAAAACTTTCTCGTGAGAGTCGAGCTTAGATTCCATGTTTTCATTTTTCTTAAAGGCCCCAGTCTTTTTCATTCCAGTCAATCATATAAAGTCATACTGAGCATTCCGTGATTGATCGTAAGCATGCCTTGAGAAAGGCTATCGGTAATAACCGAAACGTCAGATAGTTATAATTTCCATCGACAACAGCGCGTTTTTGATACCACAATTATCGTATATAACACAACACGTAGTACTGTTTTTCTGATACGGTCCAAATCGCTTCCCATGATAAGAATGTTTTCATAAACGAAGGCTTTATTAGTCCGCTCACACGACTTTATACCGTGGATAAGAATAAAACTAGCAAAAAATCCCACCGTTAAACGTTCTCTTTTCTTTATCATGTAGTTATGACATTTGATATCTTTGTTGTAGATTGTAACACCTACCCGCGACTGCCAGCAGCACACTGGACCACATGTGACCGAACCACGTGTCAACAGCGTTTTGTCATGCCGTATTACGAACGCAGACAATGTCGCTGTGTTTTGGCCGAAAAGGTGTTGGCGTCAAGGATCTGCTGTGAGTGGTTTTCTACTGGAAAATTTGCAAGAATGAGCGAAATGCATGGGTTGACTAGAAATCACTTATCCGCATGTGTTCAGAAATAGCAACCCTTTACAAGACCACATGGACTAGCATTGTTGCACGTAAAAGAAATCACACACACACTGGTTGATTAGCCGTAATATGTAATTTAACAAATGAACAGTTTCGCGAAAGGGACACCAACTGGATCATATATTTGATCTGTGAGCGTTATGTCATACCGCGGCAGAATAATGAGTGTAAATGGAGAAATACAACCCACGGTCCGGATGGTTCCCGTAATTTTACAGTCCTGCGCCGTAGTTTAAGAGCCATGCTCCTCCGTCACTTAGACTGACTCCTCTCCAACTTGTATAGATGATGAAGAAGATCACAGATGCATTGTAAAATGTGCCAGAAATTGTGGCAATTTGAGGCTGAAATATCATCATCTTGAAATAAACATTAAAACATGAAGACGAATTTCAGAAACAAATCGAAAAACTAATTGGGTTACAATAAAGTCTCAAGAAAGGAGGATTTTCGAATGATATCACCTCTGAGTGATGCAACATTGTGGACAAAAAACCTTCAATAACTCTCGCTCAGACTAAAAAAAAAATTGAGAGTCAATGTCCCGGGTTGACCATTAGTGCGACCTTTATTGACCGACTTTTTGATAACCATGGCTACAGCGTTAAAATCCTCACAATCTATCCCATTTAGCGCAACAGCATTGACTTTAAGACAAAATGCGCCCAATATGCATATTTATTACAAGTACAGGGATGGTGCATGTTGCGACGTTTTGTTCATGAAACTATTCACAATGTCTGGTGCGCTCGACCGATCGACCGATCTGTGAAACAAAAAAATGCGGATTGAGACCTTTCTCCCAAACAAAGGTACGAAACAGAATATGGCCTGGAATTCGACCATCGTCATGCTTCTTTACGGGTGTCACGCAAAAATAAATGACCAGTTTTACAATAGATTCTTGGAAGTACGCTCCTCGAATTTCAGCACTGAACGGTCCAATATATTTGTTTTATTACATGCTTGCGCATGAGTGCAGTGGAAGGGGCATACCCCTTAGCCACAAAATCCCACTGCCTTTTTAAGGACAATCGGTAACCAGACCCTGAAACTTGGAATGGAGAGCCACATAAGTTCCCAGCAGGTCAGCTGTGGTCACGATCCGGTCGACAGTGGAGGGCATTCGAATAACGGACCTCCGAGATTGTAATCAAACGCTCGAGACCTCTCGACCACCACCGGTCAATACTCCTATCGACGTTCATCTGGAACTCATTTAGCCAGTTGACATTTATTCCTCTCTTTCCTCCCTATAGTCCATTTTTCAACCCTATCGAGGAAGCATTTAGCTAGTTTGAAATTCGGGTGTACAGTTTACTGGGAGAGGACAGAGAGATGCTCACGAGTGCACTTGAAGTACGGTTTGTGGGAATGCTTACATTCTCTTCATTGCAAGAATTTAACCTCGAATCCATTCAAAGTATCACAGCAACGGCATTTGTCTCCTAAGATGAGCACAGTTTCCTTTTCATACAGCCATCCCACGACTCTCTAGATTTGTAGGTTGGTTTCTTTTGCAAAATAGGTGATATAATTCATATTTTCACGTTGAATTCCTTCATCCGTGTTGGATAGATCCTAAACAACAAAAAATAGTGTAATAAAAGGAAAAGAGGAAAATTATGATTCAAAGAGTTAGAGTGAAAAACCAAAGAACGCCCCAGTGTTCCGACAGCTTGGTGTGCTGAGCGTGAATAACAAAAGGCAGTTTACCGTCATTTATCTGTTAGCACACACAAACACTGCATTACACGAAAACAAAATAAAAAAGTAGAAGAAATCGATCAATTTCCCTTACTCCTTTAGACTGAACTAAGAATGCTATTCGGTTAAATGGTACCAAACCCTACGTGAAGGTTTCTTTCTCAATTCACTTGTTGTCAAGAGACTTCCCACAAAGCCATACGCCTTTTTGCTGTTTGTAACATTTTGATATGCACAATCACAATGACAACGACAGATGGTTGCGGACACAGTAGACCGATTTTTCGGAGGTTCAATTTTCCCAATCCACGTGCTTTTTATTGCAAACGAAGGGAATTACAGTAAAACAAAGATGAATCCCATGGCTTAAAACGTACTGTAAGAGAAGTTTGTAGGGAACGTTCTTGTCAAGGCCAGTTTGTTAATTTCTCTTTGGAAAAGAGAAAGGCTGTAGGTAGGTGGAAAGACAGAGAGGGGAAGAGTGCTCCGTAGCTCAGCCGTCCGGAGAAAAAAGAAGGTTGCCAGGTTGAGGTCCGGCATCTATCGAATGAAATCTGAAAAGGATGACTGGCCCCCTGTGCTCGGGATTGACATTGAAAAGTAGTGGGAAAAGGAATATCCGAGATAAGGTCGGATGAACAAAGCAAATATAACCTCGGTAGAATAGGGACAGTGAAGCAACCACCGGGCGATGGGCAAACAACTACAAATCGGATTTTTAAACTGGGTCTCCTACCAGACGCATGAGTACGGTTTAAGGAACACATCCCATAACCTCTAAGGCCGGCTAAGTTATCACAAAGAGAACCAGCACCCATGATCCTGAAACTTAAAGTGCAAAATCATATAAGGTCCCAAGTGTAGATCAAGTATGGAAACGAGTCGGGTGACATTGAGCCTCTCTCTACCACCAATGTGACCGGCGATGACAGCGTCCGAGTGGAAAGGGATTACACAACTTGGTCACCAGCGGTCAGTCACCCAGCTGAACAGGGTAATCCTCGTAAGCCAGCACTGTATGGTCATCGTGACATTGGTTGCAGTTATCGTTGTCTCATTCTCCACCCCAGGAGAGATTAGTTATAAGACGGAGCTAATGAAAACCATCTTTAGTATCTTACTTAGCACACTGTGGCGTGACCGATTTTGCACGCTTCAACCAAACTGGTCGAAGTCACAAGACGAAAATATTCTCATCAATCGTTGATTCGTCTGTTACCCTGTACAAATTGAGGTGATATTTCCAAAGGTTAGCACAAACCTTACTAAACGGGGTGCAAAGGAAGGGAAAGTTTTTCCCATGGCATTTTCCTGGTCCACTTTTCATTCACAAACTACAAATGTACTGTGTTGGATGCATCAATAAACCCTATCGGAAAAGTTTGTTCAGCAGGTCAGACAACGCTGGTGGGAACAAAATCTTTGGCATCTTGTTTTTCTTTTGGTTAACTGTCCAGAACTATACAGTTCATAATGAGTTCTGCAGATATAATGAAAACATCAAACTTCTTTCAATATATATTTTTAGGTTGCCAGAAGCGGTTGCAGGAAGAGAAACGGTGTCACGAAGGTATGCTTGATACTATCATTCATAGATTCGAGTGGAAGAACGGCCGTTGTTTGCGCGTATCACAAAAGAAGTCAACCCCAGTCAGTAAGTCACTATCGGTAAAACAAATTTCTATCGATATTTTCAGTTGCATAGTATCACCGCATTAACATTTTCTCTTGGTGCCTTCGAATAAAGTATATACAAAATATTTCTCTCAAGGAGCCTATGCAGACGATCTGTGCGTGGAAGGGTGAAGGAATCTGGGAATCACGTGTCATTAGGTTTCAAAACATGCGCCGTATAGTGGCTTCCCCGGGAAAGCAGAGCTATGCGACCTTCGGCGAATGGTAAAACAGATAAGCTGGATCGTGCATGAAAACAAACGTTCCTGTTCAGGTCAAACAAATAAAACAAACCGGAAAGTCGTGCAGTACCCATAAAACACCAAATATCCCAAACGTACCTGAACAGGACTCAATAAATAAATACATAATAGCATATTTTTCACTTCGTTCTTGTCATGCTTCACAAGTGTTGTAATAGAGGGTGAATTTGAACGAAACCATTGTGGGATATGTAACGGTTAACCTCGGTATACGAGACAATATCAGCAACACACACGCACACGCACACGCACACACGGACGAATAAGAGAGCTCAATCAAGTTGGCAATCATGTGCGTATTAGGCCTAGAGACGATTAATATAAATCCAGTCATGTTGCATGAGTCGTTAGCATGTCATCACAGCCCTCACTTTCAGCCCATCAGCTCGATTCCGCTCGAGCGTTCTTGTTCATCCTCCGCAAAAATGGTCCGGAAGCAGAGAAAGGAAAGTATACGTAGGACTAACGTTCCCAAAAACTGCGGTCTTATTAGTTTCTGTCTTGTGTCGCTCACTGTGGATGCTCCACTAAGTCCATTACTGTCCTGAGAGTACAGTGCACCAGTACGTGGTACTGTTTCTTATCGTGACTTACGGATGCTTCGCCGTTTCACTGCGTTGTACTTCAGTGGATCTAGTGAGTGTGTAGGTGCTTCTGAACGTGGACTGAGCAGCTGTAAATCATCTTCCGAGTTTTCTGATATCACATGGCTACAGTGAAATGGGTTTTCAAACTGACAAATTATATAGAACTAATTCCGGCTCCTGTGTCATAACTCCAACTTCCGACGTGAGATTGTAGTAGAAAAGGCAGACGTAGTATGACTGCAAACGCGTGTATTCGAAAAGTGAACGATCAAATCGGTACGCTAAAAGACCGTACGTGCATGTGTGTGCGCGCACGTCAGTAGAGTCAGCTGACTAAGGATCGATACGTGTACGAAACAAACGTGAGTGTGCCGTATAGCAAGGCTGAGAAAAAATTCAAACCGGTGAAACGTCCGGAACGAGGCTGTCATGCATGGCGTAAAAATCAATACATGCTCCACAAGGTAAACGGTTGGTTCCGCATTGCCACTGGTTTTTCAGGTAGAACTGAGTGAAGAAATTTCCCAGCTATCATTTGATCAGCCACGTGTGAGATTTCAACAATACTGTGAGAAAAGACCTGAACTTTTATGAGGGCGTCTCTCTAATTTGTAGATTCGAAACGATAACGCATAGTTTTCCGTACACAGTAATTTCTGTGGTGGGCTTACTTCAGTGATACAGTTTGGTATATAAAAAGATGCTATTGATTTTCTTTCCTGTGGATTTCTTTAAACGAGTTTGTTCATAAACTCCCCGGTGTTGTGCCATTAGAGATCCTTGGTTGTCAGTCGCGATGATGACATCAGTAAGACCCCATCTCCGTAATGACCAAATTTTCCCGTCTACCGGACGAGCTAAAATGAGATCCCTAGCAAACATTTTCAGTAGGTTGATAGTTCCGCTAGACAGCGTACAAAGTATCCAGTAACAGCACTACATAAAATGCGGTAGAATAATAATGAGGAGCCACGCATGATAATTTCTGTAAAACAAGTTCGTCAAAAACTATCCGCTTTTCCTCTCGTGATTTCATGCCTAATCACAGGTACGGTTTTCTGGTGTGTCGAACCACCAACTAATCTCGAGATGGGTTCTCGTTTTCTATCTTTCTTGTTTCTCCATCCATTGCTTCATAAAAACAAAGCTTGTCCAGTTCAAGTGGAAACTCGGTTTGGCGAATGTCGTCCAGACACATGTCGCCAACCTGTATTCGAATTGGGTTGGCGCGCGGAGCCTAGAACCTGTGCATGCAGGCCTTATCAAACGCTACGTGGGGAAAAGGAATGTTGTAAGTACTATCACAGTATCATCCTCGGGTAACGTTTTTAAATTTGTACAATGGTTTGCCTACCACGCCATCCTTGTGAAACAGTTATTGATAGTCAACTTCGGTCGGGGTTGAAAAAGTACACTCAAACTTTGCGGTTCTCACCGACAGGTTGCCCCGAGAAACCAGCTGTTCGCACAGTTTGCGTTGGCAAATGCGAGGTCAGTGTGCGAGAAGTATACCGATTTGACCGAGAGAATCACCGATGCATCAAAGAAAACTACGTTCAACGTCGATGTCGAAGTAAGCCCCGAAATTTCGTGACACATTCTGCTTTACAGCAAAGTAGGCATTTCTTGGTGAATGCAGGAAACGGCCTAACTGCCGGTAGTTTCAAATATTTGTGACGAAAATGCATTGATGGATGAAAGAAAGGAAGACTCACAGGAACTAAGAATTTCTTTGGAACTCGTTTATCTTGCAACTTTGTTTAAAAGTCTATCAAAACAATCCTTTTTGACTAATCAACAGTGATAGTGTCCGAACAGTCATCATCGCGGACAAAAGTGCAGAACCACCCGAATGATAGACTCGCAATGTTGGTCATCAGAGAATGTTCTTTAAATCACATCTTGCTTGCTAGGACCTTAACAGTCTCTTCAGAGGAGGTCTCTTTGTCAACTTCATCGTTTATTTCACACACTGTGAGGACCACTTATGGTTTTTATCCAAAAGTGCCCGTCAGTCATCGATAATGCAGATAAAGCGGAAACTTCTCATCAGTTGTCGTTTTTCAAACCTCTACGCTCATATGGGTTAGAAAAATGGCAAGTAAAGCAGTTGATTTCGCATATTAAAGGTGAAATAAGGTGAGGGGAAGTATTTTTTGAGGTATCATGAACACCAGTTTTGATCGATTGTGACCACATTAGTTTGTCAGTGATAAGGCTGTTAATCGAATTTTGATTACGTCATGATTTGGGGTCAAGGAAGGTTTGGGTTGTGAAGAAGACGTTGTTGTTTGCTAGGGGAATCTTACAACCATTGCTCTGGTGCTTCTGGCCGAGTTCAGAGATTGATCTGGGTTCGATAGATGACTCCAAATGTTTAGTCGACCGGCAGTGGTTAAATGGTCATCGTAGTTTCGGACCGTTCTGGCCCGGGTTCGAATACTCGCATCGCCACTGCCGCCGATCATGCCCCCCCCTCCCAGTTGACAGCCTTTAATTAGCCCCTATTTCCTCCCTGAAATATTGTACTTCAGTTATATAATAAAAAGGAAATTAATTAAAACAACAATAACAAGTCGTTGACTGTTCCATGATGACAGTTTGTCCCATTATGAAGCCTCAGATGGTCTTCGTTACTCTTTTTTATTCATGCAGGATGATGTTCATGCATCTTTTTGATAAACTGCCGACTGGGCACAGTACGTATTTTGACCTTAACATGAATAACTGTCTCGTTCACTTGTTTAACCTGTAATCATACAGAAGTTCGGAAATGATTAATTTAAAAGAATTACGATTGCCTCACACGCCTTCGGTACACTTCCTCTGAAATGGACCGTTGTCACAGAATTTCCCGTGCTTCCTAACTTATTCGCCACAGACTTGGGCTCCTATTAAAGTTCAGCTGATTTATTCGTTCAATTAACTTTGAAGATAGGATTTGACGGTAAAGAGGATGTCGCAATCGGCGCCACCAGAAATGGCTGTCCTCGTTGTTTTGTGCTGATGTTTCACATCTCGTTGAGTCAATGTAACATGCTTATTATCAGGACCGCGTTCGATAGGTGTATCTTAATGAGACCACAAATCTGTCCGCTTCACACCTAGCTGAAGTCCATTCACGCTCATCGGGCTGCACGGGACTGGCAACCCTTTTCCGACGCCCCGAAAGCATCATCCAATCCAGCGTTTCTATCGATTCGTACTCGCGTTGCCTTTGCCTTGTAAACGCGTGCCCCAAAGTAGTCTCAGTACACGGTTATAGGCCGGCGACTCGTGTTCTCTTTCTGACTGGGGTAATCAAACCATCAATTTCTGGCGACGAGGAGATTGGAGGCTGGGAAAGGAGAATCTTTATTTACTTTAACAGCTTACTGTTGATTTGAACATTGAAATCTTTATTCAAATCTAAGACTTTACCAATGATTAATTACATAGTTATACCACTGCTTTGATACTTGTGAACTACTCAATCTTCAGAATGTCCACAATCGCGCGTGATCCGAGAGGCGTGTGATGTGAGTGGTACTTGTCTGCAAACTGCTCGGCACGTTCAATACATAGTGGAAAATTGTCACTGTAAACGATTGGAAACTGTGCGTCAAGAGCGCTGCTGCTGTCCTCCACCAGTCACACTTGGAAGTCAATGCCTCGAGGATGTGGGAGTCGTAGAAACAAAACAAGTATCATATGAGTAAGTTTTAGTAGTGTTGTAGATCAATAACAATAATGTTTTGATGGGAAGTGACTGCTAGTCTTTGAATCTCCTTCTTAGTTCTTGGTTTCACATTCACTCTAGGGTAGCATGTTCTGGGTGGGCACTGATCAGATTGTGGCACTAAGTGGCAACCAATCATAGATGAGTCAAAATACAGAAACTGGGTAGAAAATTCATCTATGATCAATCGTATATGAGATTACACTCTCCAGCATCTTGAGCAAAGCCTAAGTTTCATAGACGTTCAAGCACCAACTTTGTGCAGGGTGTAGGTTGTGCATCTCAGATTTGAATCTCACTAGTCCCCGTTAGGATTATCTTTTGACAGCCTTTACTCAGCCGGTTTCTCTTCCCTGCATGTTTTCGGCACAACTGTTATGTAATAGGCAATCGAAACTAGTGACGAACCAATGATGGTGGTTTGCTGAGCACCAAATTACCTCCAATTTTATTCTCTACCGCTGAGTTATTGGGAATGAAAATACATGATGACCATTGAATCACATCGCTTTCGTCTTTTATTTGCGTTTCTCTTTCTTGGCTGAATGCAACTGATACGACTATTTTGATCGATTATTCTAAATGATTAGATTATTGGGGGTGTTCACGATGCATTGATTGGGTCGCTGATGAGAAATCACACACTGCAGTACGCCATGAAGTAACTTCCGTGGAAAAAAACTCACTTGTTTCGTCACAGCACGAGAAGCAATTTCTCTTCGGTCTTGCTGAAAAATGTACTTTCTACTAATAAATAGTAGAAAAAGTCTATTCATTTACTGGGAGTTTGTAGTGAAAAGGCAAACGCAATGTGACTGCTAACGCGTTCATTGGTGAGCTGAACGATCAAACATGTACACGAAAGGACCGCGTGTGTGTGTGTGTCCGCCAGTCGAGTCAGCTGACTACGGATCGATACGTGTACGAAGCAAACATACGTTGTGGATGCAGCAGAGATGAGAAATGACGCAAATTGAGCATCCGGACTGAGGCAGTGATGCATGGCGTGAAAATCAATATTGGCTCTACAAGCTGTTTTGTGCATCGGGGGCAAAATATCTGATCCGTTTGTTGCTGATTTTCTGTGCTTCGTGGAATAAGTCAATCTGAATACACGCCTACGGTTCATAAGTTATTGCTTTCTATATGAATGAAAGTTTTCTGTCGATGGGTTTACGATTTACTGATGTACTTGACTGTGCAAGAAGCTACTTGAATAACGAGTAATCCGTGATTGATGAGTAGTGAGTGACTTCGGAAGGAAAAATGGAGCAATAAAGCTTTTTCGACAAAATTTCTGTGCGCTAATACGGAATACAGATGTAAGGAACTTGTAGAGACAGTAAACGGGGCGCATTATTTAAGACCTGAGTAATTCTTACTAACATATTTGTTCGTTCCATGTGCTTTCCATGTTTTCCATGAGTATGAGCTGAAACGAGCGGCTTGCTACGCTGTTTTATCTCTACATTTCACTGATAAGTAAAATTATCTGAGTAACAACCAATGGTGAACAGATTTCCCTTCGGATGAGGAATAAACGGCTCATATTACGGTACATTCGGTTCATTTTGATTCCTAACGATCAGTAGGCCAACCACCTGATCCGCATTGTGTTCTTCGCACCACCTCACTATAGGGGTTTCCATCAGTTTTTTTTCTTTTTCTGTGTAGTATTTACATCTCACCTGACGTGATTCTTACCTACTTCAGCTTGGTGAACGGACATTGCGCCAAGAAGATCAATTTGAACAGGGTTCCGACGACGTGTCCCCCCACGGGAGCCCTGCTTCCACAACAGACTGCTCCTTGCAATCCACAGACGTGCCTCAGACCGGTGCTTGGTCCACGATGGATGCGTATCGGTTGCCAGTGCGTCCAACAGAAACCGCAGCGATTTGAGACCTGTTGTTGTAGTAACCGAATCGTGCGAACAAAACGTATATGTCAGCCGAATGGAGATTTTATACTGGTAAGTATGGTCTCCGAGACACAGATGTTACACTTGCTATCTGGAATTTCATGTTCAGACTATGAATAGTAAAATACTGAGTACAATTCCAGCATGTTTTACGGTCATCTCTAAGCTATATAAATTCCTCTTATGCACGGACACACGCCTGCAATCGTACACACACGCTGACGTTCGTCAAGCTGCATCCCGGACTGCACTGACTAGTCAGATCGTAGCACATGTTGGACGGTGATGTATAGCTTAGTCCGATTGTAAGCTTGACTTGCACATTCGCTGCCATTAAAGTGTGACTCTCGGGCATGACTACGTGCATAGGTTTTCGCTTGCATGCTGGCACTTGCGCTGACCTTACGGTGGCACTGAACACACGTCCATCAGCGCCAGCGTGCTTTTCATCTACCTACCGATTGCGGAACAGTCGTGATCCGGTTTGATTTTTTCTACACGAACCAAAATAACGATTGGACCAACTGCCGACTGAGCGAAACATGATACCAGAGAAGACAGCGCGGCTGCGTAACCAATTGAAGCATAGGTACACTTTGGTCACCTATAAAACTGTCCTCTATTGATCTATCTGTAGATCATCTAACGATTCAGTAAATATCCACCACGATTACTAACGTGTTCATAAATATACTGGCCGAAAAATGTGTGTTTGGATCAGTGGGAATTTGTTTGCTGTAAAACGATGCCCATTTATACAAGAGGGGAAACCTTTCTTTCTTTCTTTCTTTTTTCTTTCTTTCTTTCTTTCTTTCTCTCTCTCTCTCTCTCTCTCTCTCTCTCTCTCTCTCTCTCTTTCTCTCTTTGTGTGTGTGCGTGTGTGTCATAGATCACAGTTACCTTAAACTGAAGCAGCATTTATCATGGAAACCCACGTTTTGGCTCCTCGATAGGAATTATGATAATTTGGACCAATCCATTGACCTTCATCATTGCTCATTCGGTAGGGACAGTCTTTGTCCACTCAGTCGAGTCACTATCAGTGTGATTCGACTGTAGTCGGATTAGGACTTGTTTTCTTCCATCGTTATTTAGATAATTTCAGAAGGAAGCTGGTTGTGTTCTACATTAACCTCTTAATCATATTCACATAAAACACTAGTTTGTCATTTACGGCGGTCAGTTCACGTGATCCGGTTCAAGGTCCGGATTGATCTTGTTGTGTAAATAGTGTCAGGTTTCCAGGATCTCTGTGGGTTTAACCCATAATGTACACCTACTCAAGATCGATTTTGAGTCATTGATTGATACGAAAAAGAAACTGATAAGTTGAGGAACCCTTCCTGAAAGTAGTGAATATCATCGGTTCAGTTATTATGTAACCTCGAAAATTGAATTTGCTTCGGCTCAATTTCCTTGCCTAAACTACTGACTCTGCCACCAGCAAAACGGCAGTAAATATCAAATTAAACGCATATAAAAATATCCCACTTCTATTGATGATCAGCTCACACAAGCTTGGAAGTTTCGCGATGGTGAATGTTACAAAGTAATGCTCAGCAAAGGAATACAGTCACCACCTTGTCCGCCGAAAAAGATCACACCAATGGGGCCGTGTGATCCCATAACGAAAAAGCAACCGGTCTTACTGGAACGATTCATGGTGAAACAATGCAACTGTTACCCTGTCGCCCGTCGAAAAGTGAAACGAGTTTGCGGTAAGATGTTTCAAATCTAATGTGTTGGACAAACTGCCCATCAATTGGAACATTTATTTCTACTGTTTTCATTCCTCCGCGCGTTTGAGTTTTGAACATGCACTCTGAACTGATCTGGGTTCCGATGAATTTTGACCGACGTTCTGTGCGACTGGATCTCATCCATGTTTCGAACTAGTGGCACTTTCTGACCATTTCATGCGTTGTTCACGTTTTTGTCCTGTGTGCCTGGTTACTATTAGGTTTTCTTCCATGTGAGTGATTCTCATTATATATATATATATATATATATATATATATATATATATATATATATATATATATATATATATATATATATATATATATATATGAATGACACAAAATACGCCAAAACCCACTGTAGTCTGAACGTCAGTAAAATAAATTCACTCTAGTTCCTTCGGAAATGTAAACACTGTGACTGATTTGTTCACTAGTATTCCAAGATTTTACATTAGTTCGGTAACCTTACACAGAAGCTAGGTCGGACTGTCGCCCAGTAGCTATGTGACTCGTGGAAAACGATCCCAAGTTAGGGAATGCGAAGTCAATAATCCGCCTGTACCATAGAGGAATCAGACAAGCATAAAAGATGAGTTGCATCAAATAATGGTACCCAATGCGGTTACCGCATAGGTGATCGGTTGCCTCCAAATATCATTCATCCAATTAGGGATAACAAGCACACGCAAGAGAGTCTGGTGCTAAGTCACACAATAGAGGAAAAAATTTGCAATTCTTTGGGACACGGGAAAATGTGACCACTCACCATCAGTGTTTGAAAGAGTGAAACAGCCGATCCAAATCACGATCACGACACGATCAAACGGACAATAATGTGTTGGCAGATAGAACACTTCTGGAATAGGGCAAACGTACGAGCCGATATTCATATGGATCTCTGATACTAATGAAAAATACATTACAATGATAGTAATTGAACTTGCGTGGAAACCAATGGGCCAGTAGACGAGTAGCACAGTGGAAGTGAGATAGGCAAGCGCATTCATACGTGCGGATACAGTCAGTTGATCCAGGCACCCTGGTCAATCGTAGAGGTCAACTCTGTGATAGTACCAAATAGCCACGGATGGTTGTGTGGCTAGGTAGTAAAGGTTCGTATAAGAAACACGGACATCTTGGTTCGACGAGAGAATTTCCCGACCAATTGCAGAAGGATAGAAATGTTTTTCAGGTGCGCTACGGACATGCTGCAGCAGGATACGCTTTCGTCATGATTGCCAATGATTTTTTTGTACTTTCTTCCAAGTTGTTGAGGGCGAGCCGTGATACCGAGGACTGCCGACTACCATTGGGGAATCTTTCATACCACAAAATAGCTATCCACCAAATTCTGTGAACTACACCAGACAATACGTGAAACGCTCACACAGAATCCCTTTCAGGACCCTCTCAGTCTTTAACAGTGATCTATTCGAGTATCGACCTCGTGCTTCTACACGTTCCAATTTTCGTTCCACACTCTCCCGTTTTAATATCTACAGAAACTCCGTTGCTCCCTACCTGGTTCAAATCCTCACAAACCGGGCTCGAGTGATGGCCGAATTTCTCAGCATCTTTGACGCGTAATCGGTTTTGTGATGATCCAACCGCCCGAAATGAAGTTAGAAGTCAAACCAACTGGCACAGAAATGTATTGTTCAATAAGCGTACAGATTATGGCATTTCTATACGCAATACAAATGCAGCGAAAAGCATAGGCACGTAGCATTCGGGTCGCAAGCGCATGAGTAGTCATCATAAGTTAATTGGATGTTGTAGGACGACAGAGTTCGATCGAACGTGTGGACTTTCACAATCGATGAGCATAGTATGTATTCACAGTCTGAAGTGGAATGAACTGTGATCACATAGTGTTGGTTGTGTGAAAATTAACTTTGTGTTATCGATCACGTGTCGGACTGAATGAACTTTGTCTCGGACTACAATTCTGATTCTGAATTAATCAGAGAATCACCCTAGTTTTTCTTCTCTACTCTTTTCATTTAATAAAGCGAAGTGTAAATTGTTTGAGCGTATTGCGAACATCTGTCTACGCAAAAGTCTGATCAAAAATAAGTACAAGTGGAGCGAAATGGGCCCGAGTACATTTTCTGCAGCAATGCAATCGATCTCTTCTCTTTCTTACAAAGTGACTTCGCTTCAGCCACCACTTGAGGGATTCTATCCAACAACACCTAGTGGAATTGAAAAAAACTAGAAATGTTTTCTTTACACAATATGCACCACTGTTTGGCCAGCAACCATACGATATAGCCGCGAATTCCCTTAAACCTCAAACTTGTCCTATAGTGCGACGAACTATTTATACACTTGTGCGTTGACAGCCGATTGAAGGTGCGCAGAATTGATGGCCAAAATCAATTTTGTTTACATTCTTCCTCTTGCTTTTCGAGAAGTTTGATTGCTAGAACACATGGTGCAATAAAGTGGAGCTTGTGTCAGAGGGTTTAAATGTCTAGCTCCTGCATTGATAGTCCACACCACAGAAGCATGCTCGAACTCGACACATGACTACATTTTTCAATTCATTTTCGTGCATTGAAAAGTACGTTTGTCAAATGGCTGCAGAGACCCAATAGTATCGAAAATACCGGGCAATTTAGGACTCTTAGATTTGGACTGCGGATCAACCCAAGGACCTTGATGGTTGTACCAAAACGGGTGACGGTGGATTGCTATCTACTGTGAAAATGTTACGTCATGTACTCACAAATTGATCGGTGTTAACGGTCAGAAATAAATGAGCATTCTAAAACTCAACACTGCTCTGGAAATGGTCAATAAGGGATCATCCAGAGGAAATCAGTGAAACTGCAGCATCTTTCATGCAAACTGTTCACGAATTAGAAGTCCATATCCCTGATAATTCATCAAGTGAAATCTGTGTGGTATCTTCACTTGGCCATCTGCCTGATATTAGTTCGTATTCATGTGGATATGTTCATTTGAACGTCGTTTACACGGAGTCAGGTCATTCGCTTTATTTTATGTCTATGCCTACTCAGAATCACTTGCTGATTTCGCTGATTCCCGCTTGTCTCACAATAATGTAGCTTGTCCTGAGCCGGAAGAGACTGTGGAACCCTGCAACCCTGTCACATGTTTGGAGCGTGTGCAACGAATTCCCTGGGTATTTGAAGCCCGTAATGCTCAGTGTCGTCGTCTAGCCCCACAACTGTTGACACGGCCGTGTTGTTGTCGGAACCAAATTCGCCAAACAAATGAGGCAAGCCGATGTGTTCCAGAAACGGGGCAACTTGAATTCGTGCGCACCGTCTATCGATTCAATCCTACAAGACGGATCTGTGAACCACAACAGGAGAAACATATCAAAACGCTGGGTGAGTTCTTCGTTCCTTTAATCAAATCATATTGCTTTTTCGGGTTTTAAGACGGTCGGCTAGTCGAAAACTGATGTTCTGAATCGTCATGGCGTTTCGTTTTGATCAGTAGTTATATATGTCCAGTGCTAATTTGTTTGACATCTCATTGTCTGGTACGTAGCATTTTGCTTCCATAATTCACTTAGTGTGGTGGGGCATGTATACTGCTCGTCGAAAGTAATAAGTAGCTCGTTGACGTGAGCAGTATGCAATTATATCTGGATGGCAGCACAAAATTCCCCCGGAAGCACATGATCGGTTTTTTCGGTTGTTGCCACTTATCAGGTATGTGTACTCGGTACGCATTGGTCAAAATCAGTTAAGAATCTACAAAGGGACAACGAACATGATCACGCCACATGAACTGAACGCCATAAGACAAATCAAAGCTCACGAACCATGTATGGTCATGTCCCGACTAAATTATAGGTTATTAAAATTGAACTGGATGTCATTGATACAAACGGATACTTTTCTTATGATTGAATGATTTTGTCTCTATCCGAGCTCATAATTTCCTATGAATGACCTGGTTAATCAACACGTCTTATGGTTTACTACGTTTGGCGCCGTCATCGGGCTGGATCACCCATGACCGGAGCCATTCGAGGACGGGGACGTACAGAGCTTCCTGGAGGACTTCGCGGTTATGGCAGAGCTCTCAGGGATCGGAGAAAGTTGGTGGCCTTTTGAGCTCTTCTCAGGAGCAGAACGGGGGCGGTGCTGGATGTGGCACGAAGGGACCCGGAGGAGATGAAGTGGGCAGCCGCCAAGGATACGCTGATCGCAGGGTTCTACATCCCAGCCAACCGTCAGTACTCTGTGTGGCGATTCAAGACGGCCCAACTCTGGGTTGGTACGGGCCTGCTGGTGGACGCCGTCGTGCTCTGTTCGCTGCCGAACCGTGCGTTGCCTATACTGGATGCTGCATCACGAGCAAAACTGTTGGCGGACCGATTTATGTTCAGTCTGCCGGAACCTGTGTAATGGATGGTCAGCGTCGCCTGTGTTGGTCTTTCAATGAATGTGTTCCTGCGGGTGCAGGTCGTGAATTGGTCACTGTTAATGTACCCCTAAGTAAGACTCAAAAAGAAATCGTGTGGGAAATATCACTACTGGAAAATTCAATCATGGCTGAGAAGGTGGCGAACGTCGGAAAACCGAACCAAATCCGTTGTGGAAATGAGGAAAACTGTCACCAAGATTGCCTTGAAGGTCAACAGAATGATGAAGGAAATGAAGACGTGTCGTCTGATACCGTGTCTGTTGGAGCTGTAGACTGTGGAAAACCTCAGGATCAAGTTGAGATTCAGGACCAGAACGAATTTATCAGCGAGACCACAGGAGGATTTGTTTCTCTGCCCGAGCATTTGCAAAAAAAGGAAGCCGACTCAGATGCCATCATCAACAGCGCATGACCGATAAGTCCAAAAATGGGAGTAATCAGAAACCGGCGGAATGGATTGCGAATTGCATACATCAGTACCACTTGGATCATTACGGATAGCTACTTACGATCTGTCCAAGAGGTTCCACATTGTTCATAGGTAGCAGAGCACAATTTGTCGGACAGGCTGACTTACGATGATTCATAATCCACGATGTGCACGAATAATTTTAACTAAAGTCGGGAAATAGAGGATTTGTGGGACGGGTGAGGCAGACTGGGTTCAATGAAGAAAATTAAAGGATCATTGGACCGTATAGGTGTGTGTGTGTGTGTGTGTGTGTGTGTGTGTTTGCTAGTGAGTGAGGAGAGAGAAGCAGAAGCCACGAATTGGTCCATTCAGTTTATTTTATGTTTCGGGGTGGATGATAAGCCAACATCAACTTGAGCGATTTCATGAATTGTTTTTGAGCACACAGAGGGGTCTCGCAAAGACAGGCACACACCATTTCCGCTTTGGTCAAGATGTGAAGTTTGACTAACCTGGAAATCTTGATGTGATCTCAGAAGATTCGGGAAAATGCTTTGTTTACTTACTAATTGATTAGAGTTAACAAGATATGAATATAATGCTCAAGTATCCAGTACTCAGCCAAGCCGGGCGATGCTCACGGATATGCCCAGATGAGTGCCTGGTCGTGCAGCCGATGCGTGCAGTTCCACGAAAACAAGTAAACGAAATCGAAGAACATGGGTCACCTTATCTTTAGAATTCAGGTACGAGAGCAAGCAGGACACAAGAATAAGCTGCAGAATTCGGCACTTAATTTCTAAGTCACAAGAAAACACCTGGACATAAAAGGGAAGCTGGGGTATCGCTTAATATTGACGTTCCATTCATTGGAACCGTTAGTTATCTTTGCTAGCGTTCTAACTAAACTTTGGTTACAGAACTATTTGATGACATCGGGCTGATTTACACAAAACTTAGTTTACACAAACTCTAACCAGAAGTGTTTTTTATAGCTCTTACCGTTAGATTTTGGTTTTTGGGAACTGGCCAGCTTGATATGAATGGTGCGAACCACAAAGAAGTGGAAGGAAAATGTGGTTTTCATTTTCTTTTGACAAAAGTGACCTAATGATGAGAGGTTTCTCGGAGAGGCTATCATTGCGTATACACTTTAAGCCGAAGCATGATTCATATAACCAGGACTGCCTTTCTTTCCTCATGCGAACCTTTACCAACTCAGATTGCCCAACTCATGCGAAACTTCTACGGGGAAAGTGTGACCGAGCCAATGTCTGGACCGTGGATCGCCTGGTATACTGGAAGCTACATCCGTCCACTTGTCGCTGTCGTGAAGTGATGAGGCTTTTGAAGAGACCTTGCGGTAAGCTTGCAAGCACTGTTCTACGGTGTTTGCGCCTAGGCCGGATTTGTCATAATTTCATTCATCATCTTTTACGGGTAAATTGATGCAAATATTCGGGGATGGCATAACGCATTTCGATGTTAGAATGCATGACAATAAACCATATTGTCTACACAACTGGCTACATGCAACACGTTTTAAATGTTTTGCAAATACAACAAGAAAAACAATAACAATATTACCGATGGATCAAACTTGCATATGCATATAGTTATGGTGTCATTGGCGACACACGTGAAAGTATGCATCAAAAATTGTCATGTCAGACCGTGCTTGGTTGGAGATTATGTCACAGTTTCTTGCCTCTAGGGTCAGAGCAGGCTTGGAGATCTTACATTTTGTTTGTGGGCATGCAGAGGAAACTTGGTTAGGAAAATTATGATGGTCAAGATTCGATGTTTGCTAGTTTCTCATGATATTCCGGTATATTCTAAATTAAGATACTGTAGAAAAACTGTTCTAGCTGATCTAGATTCTTTATAGTTTGTCTTTTTGTCTTTTTGTCTAGATTGCAGCCTTCTGGATCGGGAACCACGAAAACCTATTTGTATTGTGGACGAAGGTCTGCTACTTAAAAAGCGAATTGTGCATCACGAAAGGGGTGGGATTTGTCAACCGGAAGAAAAGTGGTTAAAGAAAAAGACTGGTAAGTGAGGGTCTGGAGCGGGAAGAGAATGAGCTAACGCATTTTGTCTCAGTATTTATGAGGAAAACCCTGATTCTGTCAATTCACATTTAATCAAAGGCGAAAAGTGGTTATTCGTACCATAATATGCTTGTACACACAAACGAGAAATATACGCAGAGGAGTGTCACAGAGTTTCCATGACAGAGTTTTAATCGAACAAACTTTTATGCTGTCCAGCAATTGACTCTCATCAAAATGAGAAATAAATACGCAAAGATAGAATGCAATTCAGACATGCAAAAACGCTGTCGTGCGAGTTCGGATCTTGCAGATACTTTGTTGCAATCGATCTGTTCAGCTCGGCGCGAACATACCAAACCGCAGAGCCAGAGCTACCGTGCTACGTATGTTCATCTACATGGCATGTTCTGAATTCCCTTACGGATACTTTTCTTAAGAAGTAATATGCCAAATAAATAACCAGTATCACAGGGAGAAGTTGAGCTTCATGATTCTCCCTCCTTAAATAAGATATCTGGCCATATCAAAGCGTCGTAAATCAATACTGACCAGTCATTGCCGTTCGCTCTAATTTTCTCCGTGGTTGTTTCAAAGTCTGCTGTGTCATCGAATTGATTGGGAACGGGTGACTAGAATGCATGCAACCCACTATTCCGCACTGATATAGTCCATATGTGAATAGTCGTCAATTCCTGCCGGGATTCGAGGTCGCGTATGAGCACACCGGGTATCCTCATAGCTGAGCTGAATAACGTAAGTCGGGATTTGCAGTATTAGTTCCCTTGAATGGTTTTGAAAAAAGACAGCATGAGTATGTAACGCGTGCGAATGGCTGTAAATTCGAATAAAAAGAAGAATGGGCACTTGTAGGAATAACAGCGTACACTATTCAGAAATACATACGGGCTGGAGTGAACGAAGGTCATGTTTTGGGGAAAAGTTTTCAGACTTATCGTGGCACAGGTTTGTCCGGAGATCGAAAAATGCAGCCACACTCTTACACGTAAAATATCTTGTGCAAAAACATTTTGACCGTATCTCCACCGTTGCGTGGAACATATCTTGTGTCACTTAGTCAAACGAAGCTCTAGTGATTGCGGAGCGAAAAAATGGGGGTATTGAGCAAGTCAAGAAATGGACTGAGATTAAAATGGGGTTACCAGTCCGAAAAATGGGCATCGGGGACCAGAACGAAGGTAAACGGTGGCGGGTTTGGAGTGATAAACGTCGTCGTCCTATCGGGCCCGAAGTGTATCGAAAAAACGATGCTTCATGTGACGTGGTACATGTGAGTGGTTAATATTCGGCAACAGCATTGTCAGAAATGATGGTAGTCAGTCGACGCTTTGGCTACCTCTGTCAAGACCGATTTACAGTCGAATGAGTTTGGGATAATGATTCAAAGCCATTGGCTGTCGAACGGTATATTTGTACACTGTTGACTGATTATCATCATTTCCGACATGGCTGCGTTGCCGAATACAAAAAGCTTACACATCTCACCACCCCAACGAGAAGTTATCACTGTTTTGGGTGATCAGAATGGGCGTTTCGGATTCTAATGGTCACTACCGGTGATGCGCAACGTTTTGTTCAACTTGGTCCCATAATCTATTTAGAACGCGTCTGGTGGGTCAACCGTTTTACCGGTCTCACTGAACTGTTTGGTTATCGAACATCTCGCGTACCCCCGGGGCGTGGTTTTTCTGGCCATTTTGGTTTGTGTTTAACGACGCGCATACCCAACTGCTTTTTAGGTTGCCTGTGTCTGAACCCACAGACAGCCGTAAATGATGCTTGAAATGACAAAACAAACATGAAATCTTTTGATAATATTGAAGTCTACCAGTTTTTTTTCATTATTCGATGTCGACACTGCTTGGATCGAAAAGCCATGAAAGCACCGTACAAAACTGTTATGCACGCGTCAACAGCAATTTGAACAGTAAATAGCTATCTGCCCCCCGGCAGTAGGAGTCGATCGAAACTAACTACGCTGCACTAGAGTAGTACATTATAACCATGATGCCTCTAGTGTAATTACCCCATCCCAACACTGATTTTGCAACCCATGCTTTCCTCCACCCAACTTCAAACAGTATGCCCGGATGGAGTGCGGAGACAAGTGAATTGTGATCCGCATACATGTCATGGGACACAAATCACGCGCTGGTTCGAACGCGTCGGATGTCGCTGTGTCGCCCGTGTACGGGAATCTCAGGGAAAATGTTGCTGTCCGAAACCGCATGAGGAGCATCAGTGCTTAAAGGAAGGGAAATTGGCAATTGTTGACAAAATATCGTATCGGTTGGATTCGGTTCGCATGGAATGTGTAAAACAAGTAGATCGGATAAAACGAGATGTCGGTAAGTCTTCAAAACCGCGAGCCCGAAATCATCTTTAGATTCTTTCACAATTTGTGGGCTTGTTTTCACGACTTGTTCATGTAATGATTAAATTGCCTGTAATAAAGCCAGAATGTACTGCCAGTTGAATGTACTGGGTATTTGTTTACAACTGCACATCCGTATAGGGAATTAAGCAAAGACACAGAAAATTCGGCTAAGTGGCATAAATGAGTCAAATGCAGTAAACTGAGGTATGGGATGCTTCTAGGTAAGTGCACGATGAGAGACCTGCTAAAATTAATGACGTGTGTCAGACTCATACTTGAATGAGCTAGTTACGCGCCATATTGTTCGTAATGTGCTAGTTCATGATAAGTGCGTGTTCACCAATAAATATACTTTGAAAAGATGGATTTCGAAAACATTTATAGTGTTCGAATTCGGCTGTCCGTGGAGGCTCGGTCACCAAGACTAAGCGCATCCATGCAGTACCACCATCGAAGGCAAACGCAACACTTCGTCCGTGTCATTCTGTTTACGGTGTTTTGTTACTGACTACTAGTCAGTAGTTAAAATCGGTGTTGGTTTATTTTGCTGTTAGTGATGTCATTGATTAATTGTCCTAATTTTTGTTATGGATGGTTTGCCCATGGAACTTCGTTTGGACCCCCAAGTAATGGTGTTGCTTCTTTAAGCTTCCTGGTGACTCAGATCAAATAACTACTACTTTACCGAGAATTCTGATAGTCTTCTGACATTTTATTGGTCTCGGGTGCATATATTCGGGTGAAAAGTCGTCGTACATTGCGAACTGTTGATTTGCTGTCTACGCTATGGGCCAGTATTGTACAGTTGTATCAGAAGTGCATATTCACCGAGTTAAAATGGAAACCTTCAATCGAGCACGCCGTGTTAGGTTCCCAATAGGATCGTTCCGCGAGATGTGTAAAGCGAACCAAATAGATAAGTTCACAACTTATGTATGTTCACCTCCCTTTTGACTGTTTTGTTCCATCCCACTAGCTCTAGTAAGATCTCAAATCTGCCTCAGAATCATCTAGTTTTATTATTTATAAAACGCTCGTTTCACACAGCACATTGGTCCGACTGGTGTGGGTGACCACGCTTTAAGGCTTAAATGCCGCTGGCAGGATTTGTCTCGTGTATCGATTCCTGCCATCGATCAGCTCTTCTGCCGTTCGTGGTTTCGTGGGCATGGTAGGGACCGGTGATGACACACTGTCTGCCAGTGAGACTAAACCATCCATCGAACGGTGTGTCGGACCGTGCCCGCACGTTGACCTATTTTCATCACGAATTTGTACGAATTATCGCACCTCAATTTGTTGAAGTTTCCACTACACGTCTGCAAACTGAGGACTGGTAACCGATAATTCGGACAACTCATAGCTAACGATAATTCATCAGTAGTGTCGTACAATTACAACTACTCTCTTTTCTGCTAGGACAGAAAGCACAATCAATAACGATTCCAAAGATGTTTACTTTTAGAGGGGGCGAACCACCAAAGTGTGTGGATTACTACTTGAAATTTTTTTCCCTCTTTCTCTCTGTCTCACACGCGTTGTTCCCTAACTGTGCTTCAGAGTGCGTGGAGACCTCCCCGCATGTGCTTCGTCGCTATTGCGATAAAGAAATATGTCATCCGGTCACACTAATTCGACGTGTCTCTCGACGAAATTGCCAATGTGGATATCTGGTTCGACGAGTGGAACACCGTGATCAGCAGTGCTGCTGTCCGCCACCTCGATACACGACCAAATGCTACGAGTTGTACGGGGTGTTATCACGTGTTGCCTACAAGTATGAACTATTCAGAGGCCAGTGTGTGACTCGGAAAATTGTGGATGAAGACAAAATAGGTCAGTTTCTGGTTGTGTCTCGTTCTAGAGGGCAACGTTGCTCTATTATCGGTTATTTTATCTGAAGAGGATGGTTTGCCGATAAAAAAAACCAAAATAGTGAAATATGATTAACAGTCACTGTGCAAAAATCAATTGGAATAATGGTGACATATTCATGGTGTTGTTATTATTATTATCAAGTTTAGTAGTGGTAGTAGTAGTAGTAGCAGTAGTATTCGCGCTAGTATTGATACTAATAAGTGTTGATTGTAGTGAATGATCTATTTAATATTAGAAAGCCGAATTCATGCCAATCCATGCTATTCCGACGGTGGTCAAACGGTGAATATCGTGAACTTTGAACAATAACGACCAGGGTTAGACTCCACACCACCGCCAGTCACTTCGCTGTTTGGCAGCCTTTCACTGGCCGTGACTCACTATCAGAATTGCTATATTTCGTCGTATAGTAAATAAAGGGAATAAAAAGACTATATCCGTACCTTATTTATTTTGTGAAATGATACACCCTAGAACAGTCCAATTTAGCTTGGCCAAAAATTTTTTTAACGCATATCCTGAATATTCCTGTTTGCTTGCCTACCTTTACAGTCGACAGACATGTCGTGGATCATGTTAGCTGGGCAGCAGTTCGTGTGATGCTTGGTCAATGCAACCATTATTACTATGGTAGAATGCGTTTTCTCACCAGTGAACGGCACATCTTACTGAACTGAACAGTAGTGACCAGTAAAACGTGTCACTTATTGTCTAAATGGTATCAAATGAAAGGGCTCAATCTTCCGGCGGTATGTAACACTCCCATAAAAGTTATTAGAAGATACATTTGTTGTAGTTAACCCTTTATAAGAAGATATTAAAACGTCTTCAATTGTGCATACTGATTTACGTTCAGTAGCCGTATTTGGACCAATCTCAACCGATTCACCCCACGTACAATAAGTCGTGCAGTGGAGACAGATTGTCGCAGCATAATAAGCACCAAGTCACATGGTTTAAGAGCTTGTAATTGATGATTTCCGTGTCCAGATTATATCAACGAATTTTTTTGGCAACCAGGACGTTATTTGTTTTCAGCAACACGGTAGGAATATGTACAAATGAGTTTTTTTAGTAATATTGTTCTTCCAGGTTATCGGGGAACTTTGTGTAAGTATTTTAGTAAACATGAATAACCCTTTTTTTATTGATTACATACTTCTTCCGAGGACTTTACGTAGTCAGATTCATGAGTTAGGTTTGGTTTCAACTGTATTCGTAGCGCGACATAATTACACCTCCCAACAAAATCCCTTTTTACTCCTATAACCTGAATCACGAAACGTTTTACGCGAACTTTGCAGATCATGCGAGACTTCGGGATAAATATAACTTTCAAGCGGCTGCCTGCCACAAAATACCATCAATAAATCGTTTAAAATACGTCCTTGTTTCTCACCGTTTGTTCCTCTTCCTTGTCCTCCCTGAATCGCAGTTTGCCCGCCTGAAAGTGTCGAGCGCCATCAGCCGTGTGATCCCCGTACCGGACTACGTCCGGTTGTCCGTCACTTGTATGCCAGACTCGGATGTAGCTGCGTTCCACAAGTCAAAACGGATGTGGAGCCGTGCGGTAAGTTAAGTTAGGCTAGAATACACAGATCCACCATGTGTTGAGTACAAAATCAAAAAACAGTATAGTTAGTAGTCAATAAAACGAGCTATTTCAAAGTGAAAATATTGAGTAAATTACCTTCCAATGGAAGAGGGAATCTAATTTCAAACTGTCCCTTGTCCTCGATTAATGGTATTCCGTTTTGGACTAATGTAGGATTCTTGATCAGAGCGGTTGCCAAATCCAGACGAGAGAAAGGGCGAAAACAGGGAATTCAACTGATCTCCGGCGCAAATTTATCACTGTGTAACTAATGCACATAAACAAAATACCTCGAAAACACAAATGTTGATTGAGGTTTAAGGATGAAACGAATAGCGATGAATTCATAAGTAGAAAAGTTGAGAAAAATTAGGAATCAATATCTGCGGCACAAGTAGATATTCTCGGAATATTCTAGCCTGTTTACGTACACACGAGCTGGCGACGGGTAGAACACTGATTTTGTCCATTGCTAGACTGCGTAGACGAGGCCAAAAAAGCCTGAAATAAGACAGGTTTACTGTTCGTTTCATCAAGTGTTGACATAGTCTACGTAGTAGTCATAATGCACCGTCTTCACATAGGTCTCGGGATCTATTCTAACGTGTTTTCATTGACGGAAGAAGCTCAATACTTCCTGAGTATGGGCAAACGTCTCCTAATAAATAACCACGCACTAGAGACTCAAGTGGTGTGTGCGTGTGTGTGCGTGTGCGTGTGTTTGACGAACGATTCCAATCAGTAGACGGTACCTGTTTTGTCTTAGTTAATGAACAGTTGTTCGCCTGCCCATTCTCTGAAATCGAACGAGAAAGTTGATCTTGCAGTTAAACAAGACACGGGGTCAGTTGAACTGTCACCACATAACATGATGGTATACACAAAAAGTTGATCTTCACTGGAATTGAACCACCATGGGAACGATGATTCATAGTCATCTCTGTTGAAAGAATTCACTTGTGAGCCTCAGTTAATTACTCATCTATTTGAAAAATTGCTCCAATACACGAAACGTAAATTGTATCTTGTTCCGTACCAAATTATTCCAAAGTTATTCACTGAGAAGAAAGTCAGTTGTGTTGCATTGCATAATTTATGCTCAGGACGATTTCGCCTAATCTCACAATGATACAAATTGCATCATAGATCTATTTACACTCAATCCATGGATGTGATTTACTCGACCATCCCATCCTTATTCCTGTGCACGGAGTTCAGCACGAACACGAGCTTTTCTTGCAAGTTGTTCTCGATATTTTCATTTCATTCCCTCCTCGTGCACGAGCGCAGCGCGAACGGCAAAAACCCTCATGACCTCAGAAGTTCGGGGATAAACGGTGACCTTGACTCTGAGATGTTGGAGTGAGGAGGAATCCCATGACGCTCCGGTGGATCACGCGTGGCAAGCAGCTTGTTGAAAGCGGACTGCTGACTACCACGAACGCTGACCATTGGTAGCCGAGTTTGAACAGTAGACATTAGAGGTGACAGACCGAGACTTGTGCCAATAAATCAGAACCACTTGGATAGAACAGCATTCATCTCCGTGGACAGGAAATGCAGACACTGCGAATTCTTTTATATCACGCTTTTTTGTTTTTCAAATTCATTTCGGAATAAGAATGCTTCAAATTCTCCTTTGTGTTATTGATGCACGTGTTTACTCCATCCCATGCGATAAGTTAATCAAACGCAATTGAAAACCAATGCAAACATTCTAACTCAGCTGTGTCGAATTATCTGTCCCGAATCACCAACACGATGCATGCAATCACCTTATTCGCATTTCAGCTCGTGAAGGACAGGCCAATATTTAGATGCTCAAATTCAGCTGAACTGTAGACCTAGCATAAACATCAAAGTTTATCACACCCTTATGTAGTATACACTCAGAGGAAATCCGGTTGATTGTTTAAGTGTTGCCATTTTATTTCCTTGGAGTCGCAACCCTGTATAGAGTGTCTAGAGCCAGATGTTGGCGAAGTCCTCAGCTTTGATGTTGTTCAGTTGATTATATTTTCGGCCATGTAGGTTGGAGTGTCGCCCTTACGACTAACGTAGAAAAGATGTTCATGAGAATGATATGCTGCTGTCATATGTGTTAACAATCGATGTTGAATAACATTCATTCCGTAACAAATGTGTGAAGATTAAAAATCCTTCTGCACCATTGGTTCCTGCCCAAAGTGTAGGCTATTTCACGCGTGATCTCAGACCGCAGAGAGAAATAAAATTCTACCAAAGATCGAGAATAGCCCAATCTAGACAACGGAATTGGGTGTTCAACACTGCACAATTGTGGAACAGTGCCCTCAGTGGACAGTTGCTCAAATGTTTTTCAGTTCAGTTAGTTGAATTACATCCACAATTTTTAAAAATTATTTCCCCTTGTCATCCAGAACCACGGCAAATTTGATTGATTTTTTCTCTCTCTGTTTGCCTTCGTTTTTCACCATTTCCTAAAGGATGTCCTGCACCACGTTTATTCAAAGAGAAATGTGAACCGGGAATGATGTCTCGAAAAGTCATCCGAGTGTGGTTCGATTTGGACGGAAATCCGATTGACGGAAAAGTCCAGTGCCGGAAACGTTCAGTGCACCTGTACAACGAACCATGCCGTGAGTAATCAAGCATCAACTGTGTTTGAAAGTCTATTTGATTTACTGAGTTACTGAGAAACAATGATACCGTATGTGCTTAGATCACTCCGTTTCTGAGAGAACTGTTGGTTCTACAAAGGTAGCTTCAACCCCCACACGACTGTCAACACCATCATTCCGGTCTACAGGAGAAGGGTGGCTCCCAAACAGACTAATTCTCAACGCTCACTAACAGTGGCTCTATCTCCCTGATCGCTCTGATCAAATAATCCGCACTGCCGGGTGTTTCAATCATCTAAAACTCTTTATCCGTATAATGACTGAGCCTACTCCGCATTACAGGCTGATTTATGACACTGCTCTTCAACCACAAGAAGTACTCTTGCCCAGTACCCAGAAAGGATATTCGAGCAGTCTCTACTAAAGACCCATTGGGGAAAACAAACGGCCTTGACCAGGAATCGATTTAGTATCCGACTCATTATTGAACCTGGATCCCTCATATCGCAATCTCCTTTTACCACGGGCGGACTGTGCCCACTGTGCATTTTGGGTTTTCAGTAGGCGAGACCTTGGCACAAAAAAACTGAAAGCCCTTCAGTGACTTGCTTGTTGGCCTTGTCAGAGTATGTCACTTTCCTTTGTGGCAGAAGAGAGTATTGTGCACGGACCAAAAAGGAATTTACTACAGTATCCTAAGATTAGATAGATGATCGGCGTGAAACTCAAACCCACTTCTCGCAGCAATGGTGGGATCAATCAACAATGAATGCAAAGGTAATCAAACCAAACAGACTCTCTCGGGATTTACCCATGCTTGTTTAAATTTCGGCACTTTGCAATTCAGAGCAGCGGACAAAAACACACCATACGTCACACCTTATCAGCATTTTGAGCCATGTTTGCGCGTGTTAATGACACGAATCGATCTTTTGTTAGGAGTCTATTCGTTATCAGCTTCTTAAATGTTTCAGAAGTTCTGTGTTTACATCATCACACCAAAACGATAACCGAATTCTCTGGATAAAATCCCCTGATCCGTTCGAAACCTACGGAATTACGGAAAACCAAGATTCTTACAACTTTTTTTCTATTTGTAACCTACATGAACCAGTGATCTTCCGCCGGGGGGTTGCACGTGTTCAATCTGCAAAAGCACAAAAGGAAGAGAAACCCCATGAGCTGAGGCTCAGCGAGTGTGTCAACGGGTAGCAACACTTACATCAGTTGAACAGCAATATGGTGGCTTACAGCCTGGCCATCACATATTAGCCAAGATGAAAAGACCGCAATCATACAGTTGCGTTAGGAATTCGGTTGTCAGAGCAGCCACTGGATATCGTGATTATTCAGTTTGTCATCTGTATCATTCACTAGACCTTAATGGTGGGTGTCATAACAACGCGGGGCAAACATACTGGAATGTTTTATTTGGTATATATCTCACAACTACTTGCGAGTCGCGTGTGAGATTGATGATATTTTGCTAGGCTGATTTTCCTTTGGGCTCCACCTCTCAAGCACAAACCTCAGGTCATCCGACCAACTTTGCACTCAGAAGAACTAAACTGGAGTTTCGTTCTTGTTGGAGCTCATCAGTGGTGCATATCCTCCGCCGCGCCCAGGGTTTGGACCCGGACCTTTTCACCTGGAATGTGCGTGTTACGGCTGCGCCACCCCGCTCCCGTCCTAGCTGATCCGAATCACCAATTTGTTTGTTCACATGCCATCCTCTATGACATTCAGCAATGCCCGAAAACTTCAGAGGGAGACGCAGTCACTGACCCGTTAACTCTAGGCAAATGCTTCCCACCAAATCAGGTCTTCTTCGCAGGATTGGGACACTGTACCTATTTGTTCGCTTTGCAATTCTGATATTTCTATATCTCATAATTACTTGCAAGTAGTGTGTAGGGTTAATGATTCTTTGTTTGGTTGACTGCCCTTCGGACTCCACCTTTCACTCACGAACCTTAGGTCATCCGACCAATCTTGCGTGAACAAACGAAGCTTGACAGTCGGTATCAAAATCCAGCCGGATATTTTTGCATCAATTTGGGTTACCATATCCCTTAGTCGACTGCCTTTCTACGGGTCAAGTGTCCACAGCGAGGCCATGTTTGTTAAGTATAAGCTATTTAAAATCAAGTCCTAATCAGGGCTGTAGAGAAACTATCAACTGGAGCTACGAATAACAGCAATATGCAAAAATATTTATATGTGAATCAAATCAGCTTTATTAGTTGATAAGTGAATTAATCTAAAGTTACGTATCTCACCTTGACTTTTGTCTACTTCCGCTTACCCCATTCAGAATGTCCCCCGCCGACCGTAAGCAAGAGTTGTCAGCGTGGAGAAATGGTCATAACCCAACGCGAGCAACGCATGTCCATGCACACGGGTCACCCATCCTGTGAGGTGCAAAGTCGTGTGAAAAAGATCCCTGTAGAATGCGATCAGAATGTGATTCGTCGATATCATTCACGATGTTGGAATCACCAGCGTAAAATCATCCTTGTCAGGCAGATCTTGGACGCGACCACTTGTGAATGTCGCCGAATGGTTAAAATAAAACCTGAAGCTTGTGGTAAGTGAAATCCCTTTGACCGTCTGGAGCAAGTGTGACGAAATTACTGGTGTGTTTAGGACAGACAATTTCAGTTTTGTGTTTGTTTAGATTGAAATACTGAGCAACCTTTATCCAGTTGATCAGTGAGAAAATAAATCAAATGCTATAAGATGTTAGCATTTTGATCAACCGTTTCAGTTGTCAAAGTAGGCTATTTTTCTTCCTTTTGTGTCTGGGTTTCTTGATATTCACGGGAAAATCCATTTGGGGACAGCGGACGTAGGATCGATTCGGCCTCTAAACGCCCATCGCTTTGTTCACACAAGCGATTTGTAAAGTCCCTTCAGCTATCGTGGTAGCAAAGTCAGAGAATTGCAGGCAAAATCAAGGTGACCTCGAGCGTGACCTTTCAGTCGTGACAGAAAGTAGTCAACCCGTCTCAGATGCACTTTGTTCGTCAAACCTTCCCAACCCCAAACAATGAATTTTCTCCCTTTCCCCGAACCGCACAACACCTATTATATTGATTAACCAATCTTGATTTGATACTGTAGAAAATATTCCGATAAATATGCATTCCTATCATGTATATGCAATTGTATTAGCTAGAGGATGAAGTTACCGAAAACGGGCTTGTTTGCTATCGTGTGTTTTTCTTGCTATTCTCGTGGTCTCTTCTATAGCTCAAGTAAAATAATGGATAAACTCAAATCATGAAGACAAAAGTTTGTCATCGTTATTGCTTTATATCTGTTCCGTCTGATCAACACCCAAAGTCTGATGCATACGATGATATGCTATGCAACACGTGTTATAACGCAACCGTATGGAGGTGTGTGTATGCACGCGCGTGTGTCAGCCGACCGTCTGTTCAACATGGAGACAAATTAGTACGATTTACGTTTTAATTATTATCTCCCGTATGCTCGCACGTCCTTGCAGAGATCAAAAGAAGGTTGACCTGAATAGAGTACGGGAAGAGTTCGAAAGATTTGCTCCTGCACTTGAATTCGCACTTGGAAGGAACTAAAAACTAAGAATGTTGTCTTTCCTGCACATGGGATTTAGCATTATGTGATTGCTGACCTAGCTTTTGCGCTCAGACATTTCGTCACTGGAGCACCATCAACCACATTGGGGGACAATAGGACGCCAAAGATAAAAACTTGTGATTTCAATGGTTATTCAGTCTTTCGTAGATGGACTTTTGTTTTTATGAATGCAAAGTAATAACAATAAGGTTTTCTCCTCGTTCGTACATTTGCTCTGTCTGATACTACAAATATCCTCCTACTCTGATAGTTTCGTACAACATGTATTTCTATACTTCCGGGGGTTCTATGCAGCCCACTCACTAGGGGTAGCTGGCGTTTAATTTTTCCAAGAGAGAGACTGGATACTTCAACGAATAACCAACTCTTCCGTGTTTTCACAGATTGCCACTTGAAAAATACGGAACGGAGAGCATGTCAAAATGGCGTACTAATGGTTCATCGAACTGCCTATTCATCTCGTCCCGGTTTGAATCGTTGCGTGAAAACTACAAGTCGTAGTGTACATCCGGTTGGTAAGTGCAGAGTAATGCTTCTAATACCAATTTTAAAGATGCGAACGACGATTGAAATAAATACAAATACAATGATAATAATAATAAATAAATATATAAGATGAGAACTGTCATGTTAATTTCGCCGTCAGTATAATGTAAGGAATTACACAAGCAAATTTTATACAAATAAAGAAATCTGTGTTAGGGAATCTCGAAAACCTCCTTCAGCCCAAGTTACCAAGGTGGGTCAATCAGTCAACACGTCTCTATCCACGCATGTGGCTGAACCAGCCGTGCGAATATAGAGAAAACCGGCCTGACAAGGCAACAATCCTACTGGTCGGGCACGTTTGAGATTATTCTGTTTTCGCTTTAAATAGCATATCATCCTCTCATACCAATACACTGTCCTCGGACGTGTCGGCCTGTTGTCTTCTGGTTCATGCTAGCAGGTTGGTGCGATAGGATTCGCCGCGGGGATCGATTGTAAAGGCCGTCCGTAGATAAGTCGCAGAATAGAGGCACGACGGACCACAGCACTCTGCTCGGTCACCAGTGACACCTTACGAGCCAGATGATATAGTATCCTCCCTAGTTCATGAGACCAGCAGCATCTGTTAAGTTTCACGCAAGGCTGTTCAACTGTGCTGTGACGTTCGGCTCCCGAAAAGCGGAGCATCCTATACTCGCAATTTTCTGTGCATAATTCGGTCAAACAACCGTGTAATGCTTTACTGGGCGAAGTGGCTCACCTGTTATTCTGAAGTTCGGTGCTGTACCGTTCTTATTTGTTTTCGACAGAATATCAACAAAGGCTGTCGTTTAGTTCCGCTCGCCGAACCGGTGTAAAGACTGAGTAGGATTATAAGGTCAAATATGACACAAATAAGGGCAACCCGATCCATACTGTTTTGGTTTAAGCAACTCAGTTTGATCGGGTAGTCGAACTTCACCCTTTTCATTAATATGAAAGCTGGTAAATATTACGAGAGGAATTAATTAGTTTTCAACATTAATTTGAAAAAGACGTATCAGGAAGCCCGTGTATACACTCTGCTTACATCCTTGCAGTTACACGCCCCTAAGTTTTGTATGCAATCTACATGCCACATAAAGCGCAACAAATTCCATCGAACGCATTGTTATCATCGCACGGATGTTAAGAGAGACCGCTTTACAAAGGGAATGGTGTACAATCTGTCCAATAATTTCGTGAACATTATGAGGAAGCCAAAAGTTGAAAGTTACCACCGCGGTGCTTTTGAGTAGGTAATTTTGGGGGAATGTTACAAATGTTGACTTCCTCGGTTTCTGCTATCTCAATGAATACACTACACCATATTGTTACCTCGGTAAGAATTGGGTACTGTGAGAATACGAGTGTTCTTCTCACGTTATTCGTCAAAGAGTTTAACCACGTGTTAAAGTTGCTTTGGCGGGAAATAAATGCAAAATGGGGAATGTTCATCCAACATCGGTTTTCACCCAACTGCCCGATGATACTACAAAACGTAACCACGGAAGCAGTGTCCGCCTCCCCCCCCCCCCCCCCAAGCAGCACCGTGGATATTTCACTCTTTGTCGTTTTGCCATCTGTAGACAAAAGCGATCATTCAGAAGGCTTAAGTGAGCAGAAACTGACTGAAGGTGAATTGAACTCATCGCCGATTAAATGAAATGGCTCGGTATCTTTAGAATGGGACCAGAAATGGGATGACTTGCTTGGTTGTAGTAGTAGCGCCAAATAAGTCAGCTTACCAAAAGAGAACAAACCACCCGGAAAAATAAGAGCTTTGGTACTCTTTAATCTCTGGTTTTCATGCACTAGTCTCCTAACGGCTTCTGCCTGAACCGCATGACTGAAAGACGAAACAAGGAGGTGGATACCAAATCCTTTTTGATGTGGGGAACTTTTGCTTTCCATAATAAAAAAACAAATTTTTATATCTTCCCATCAAGAGTTACCATGCTGAAATCTTATGTTGAAAAGCTGATAAAGTATGGTTTCGAAGGCTGCATTGAATGCCCTTCATTCATGGTTTCGAGCCAAATGGCCAAACGCTTGTTCTACTCAGATTCTATCAGAGGTCCAGATGGCACTATCCAAACTATCGATTTAGTTACTCTGAATGTCATCGTCCTTAGAATCTATCATACGTTCGTCGACTGTCTAGTGTGACCTCCAAAAACTAGTGAAAAGCAATAAATATTTATAAATCAGTCATTGAGACCAGTTCCTTGCGCTGAAACACCCGTTTTTAACTACTTAGTTCATAAGTCGAGGAGACTTTACGAGATCAGTATACCCTTGTGCCAAAATCTGTACTGTGTCCGTTTTTCTCAATCTCTTGATCAAATAGGAGATTCCAAATTAAATCACCCTTCACTTTGTTTCCTTACCTCAAACAAAATATCACGATCTGCAACTTCATCACCTCTTTTTTCTTGATCTATCAGTTTGTTCTGGTCAGCCTGAAGTTATACAGTCTAGTGGGTGCAATATTGAGCAACCGAACGGTATGTATCAATCTGAAGAGGTGCGTTGGCAACAAGTGATCGATTGTCAGTGTGTCACTCAACGAAAACAACTGTTACGACTGTGTGGTTGTCCTCCGCCACGGGTAGAGAAGCGTTGTTTGGACACAGTGAATTTGGCTGAGTATAAAACGACGTTCAGTCACGTGGCCGGTCAATGCATCCCCAACCGGGATGTGGTGACAACTGAAGTTCGTAAGTCTGTATCCGTAGTATAACCTGATCCAAACTTCAATGTTGCCATAACATACGTTTGAATGTACCGTAAAAGTGTCATTTACTCAACAAAACAAACTTAATTTGACTATTTGAATGAAAGGTTGTATTCGACCGGCTCGGATTGTGGAGAAGTCTTCGTGTGAGCATGGGCTGCCATTGGATCAAAATCCGGCCGGATGTATGGAACAGATCACAGTGGCTT
This sequence comes from Fasciola hepatica, assembly GCA_948099385.1. Classification (NCBI taxonomy): domain Eukaryota; kingdom Metazoa; phylum Platyhelminthes; class Trematoda; order Plagiorchiida; family Fasciolidae; genus Fasciola; species Fasciola hepatica. The sequence goes on along the minus strand of CANUEZ040000121.1, from coordinate 4,840,109 downwards.
TCGATCAGGTCGAGGATTGTCGGTGCCATTTACGAACCATGACAATTCGGCGCCCTTGTTGCGTGCCAGAACCGCGCACAGAAACACATTGCGATCCTGTCCGGTCACGCTGGATTACCAAAATTACTAGTCACAAACTGGTTCCAGGAAAGGTGAGTGTTTTAACGAAATGCACAAAGGTTGAGCATTGAGAAATAAGCACAGAACAGCATACCTGTGAGCAGCTTTTTCGTATGCCATGCGTTATGAAGTTCACCTATCCAAATAAGTCCGTTTGATTCCACTTTTATTCCACCCCCGCTCCGTAATTCATGTTATCGGGCACGCAGCAATTCTTATAACACTGAAAATGTGTCTGACAGTGTCACTGAAATCATCATTCCTTTCTCGAATATAAAAAGCGTAGAACGTCACGGCGAGTTTTTCTTTGGACATTTCTCGCTTCAAATGTTGAACCAATAGCTGCATTTTGTATGAGCGTTATACTTAACTCTTGTATAAGTTAGAGTCGGTTAATCATAGGATTTACCATTTCTGCCAGTTACTTGTTACGTGAAACCATCTCAACGAGTCGGCGGACGGTCAAACCGTTTCCCGTGAATAGCAGTTGCAGAGGTAGAGAGACAACTAAGTGATGAGCGGGAAACGAGGTAGCAGATTCTCATTTGGGAATGAATCGTACAGCACACGGTCCAAAAGAGAAAGGGAAGCCTCAGTCAAATAAGACCTCATTTTGCGAAAGTAGGGTGCATTTGGGCTTCGTGTAATGCAAGAATTTTAAAGAAGTAGGTAATGAGCAAGTAAGTGGTTTCTTCTGAATACGGCAAACGAAATGGAGCGGAGTGAATTGTTGGTAACTTTGAGATACGGTGACGACGGCGGGGGGTTACAGAACACAAAAGTACGGATAGGTCTAGAAGGCACCAAAGACGATTTGAGGTTTTGCTTCGCGGACAGCGATGGCTTTCAGATCTGCGTTTATATGGGCGCATAACGCACAGCAATCGGGAGATGTGTAGGTGAAGTTAGTGTGAGACGAAATAAACAACTGAAGCGAGACGGTATGGGCCAGATCGTGGACGGGTTTCAGAGTTCAGATATGAGGTCTTTATCAGGAGATGAGCAATATACTTGGAGAAAACATGGAACCTCAAAGTGCACCGAACTTCAATGGGAATGCTCTGGAAGGGGCCTTGTCAATGCGACCCAAGATCAAGCGGAAGATGCTTCAGACGCATGAAGTAAAACTTGTGGCTAATCCAACTGAGACGTTGTTATTCTAGACACGATAGACAGCCCTGAAGATATCCAGATATATGAGGATAGATGTGCCACTGGAATCGGTTATTGAAGACCAAACTTTGACCGCAGTGGCAGACAGCAATTCACGGTATTCCGGCTAGTTATCACCATTAGGACCTTTTGAGGTTCAACCTCTCGCCAAGTCGTCGATCTTCCCTGCAGTGCGGTGAACCAGTTTGGCTATGAAGCCTTCCCGAACTTCAACACCCATGCATTTTTTCTTCGTAAAAGATGTATTGACAGATTTTCGTTAAGTAGAAAGCTGCTCTTAACCGCCATATAGTCATCTTGTACTCATTCGGGATTACAGTTGAGTAGTGGAATCACTGATCATCATTTATGATAACGGAAGAAACGTTTGTTCCCCGAGGAAAGCAATGTGGTTGATAACGATGTGAATTTTCGTAACTGCTCATATTACTACGTGTCTAGTGACAATAAGTTTCTTTTTAGGACCGTTCTGTACGCATGTCGCTGTATCCAAGTAAATTTCGACCGTGAAATTACTTAATTTGGCAATCAGCCACCGTTGTGTAAATCCTGGGCAATTACCTATGGGATAAATGGGTTTGAGGTTTAGTTCAGGTTTATGGTTGTTATATCAGGGAGTCCTGGCATTTTGTATTCTTTAGAAAGTTGAAAAAAAGTTGAATATCTCAAGTTTGGTTTGTTGTAATCAAGGTAACTCTTTTTTATCACAAAACTAGGTTTTGTTTGAATCGGGTGATTTGACAATCTGGGATCAAGTGACGAAACCAATTCTACAAACAAAAGAACAGGTCGTCACATGTCCGGAGACCCAAGTTCGTGAAAAATGTGATCCAGGAACGGGGATGTGGACGCAGATAATAGTTGAACACGAACGAGTTGGATGTCACTGCAAACGCAGACGAAGGGTCCACCACGGTCGATGCAGTAAGTCGTTCCGTGATCCCAGCTCCTCTTTCTAATCAAATTAACAGAATGCTGCACACAGCAATTGTCATTGAGTTGATCGCAAACTGTTCTTTTTCGAAGTTCATCGAATGGTAATCCTTGTAACAAACATATAGCTATAGCATAAAAAATCCACCTCTCCGTTCGATTCTATCTTTGTAAACAAGCCACCGAGTCGGAGATCACCGTTGCAATTTTGTTTCGTTCATTTCATGCTTGTCAAGTTTGACACCGAAACTCTATCACTCAGCTTTGTAGCCTTATTCTCTTGTAAGATTGGTTGAGTCGATCCTTGTTCAAACGAAACATTTTCCACTATCTGAAGCAGCATATGCGGAGTTTTCTTTTTTTGAAGTCTCTAATAAGGATTTGAAGTGGGATGGTAACTTCGCTGTACAATCTAAATAACAGCGATATACTAGTTTTTTCTGTGTTCGGTATTTTCAAAATGTGAAGTACTGCTGAGGGAGTAAGGTGGCCCCAAGTCACATCAAATCTTACTCTGATAGGGAAACTTTTCCTAAACAAATAACTATTGATAATCAGAGTCCAATAAATCGTGCAAGGAGAATTCACATTTCGCTGTGGTTAACCTGAGCCATCTGTGGTACCAACATGACATCCAATTTTCTGTCAAAAGTCCACTGATGAATACGGTAGGTCAGTTTTCCCGCAGGGTTTTGGTAACTCGCCGGACCTATTTAAAGTTAGGTGGAGATAGCGTCCAAACACGGATATTTTAGAATCACTATTCCAATTTGGTGAGTACGTCAAATGAAATTAACTATGGTGTGCTGGTTATGGAAGATCGATTTCCAGTTCAGATACACAATCGAGGCAGTCTGCTTCGGCTGATGGCATACATTGCACATCCCTCGAGACGGACGAAGTGACTGAGAATTACTGCACTGGATCGTGTGGGGTGCGGGGATTCGGATTTGCGGGATCCTTGCGTCCGGTTTTTTTTCTTCAGAAACACCGAATGTCATTCCCAGGTGTCGCATGATCTGTGTGTATGTGTGTTTGTGACACGTTTGCATCTGAATCCATGTTGTGTTTTTAGCGCATTTAATTTCCGAGTATCCCATGTCAAGTCAACAATATTTCGGTTCCCAGGGAAACTAAAGTGAGACGAAAAACTGACTGGGAGGGACTAGTATCCCAGTCCCGGCTCAGTTGGAGACTTGTGTTATCATTCATGACTTGAACATCGAATTTTCCCTTCTTATGCTTGTTGTTGATTTCTAATATGTTGTTCACGACTGGAGTGTTATTGAAAAAAGTTTTCCGTATGCTGATCAATCTAAGAGTTTTTCAGAAAACTGTACTGAATTGTAGAATCTTTGCTTTCTGGTTTTGAGAAGAACCGATTTTGAGACATCCGAGAAATAGTCTCAGAAACCTTAACTACGAATTTAATCAATTTTTGCCTACAGAAATAAAATCTACAGCCGAATATTTAGTTGCTTATGCTGTACGTTGGCTATTCAATTCCAGACCGTTTCATCAACGGAGACAAATCTCCGGGATTCAATGGCTGCTCGTAATCGATCAGATGTCGGCACTAACCTTGGTGGACTGTTTTTTGTAATTAGTTTGGTTCTCTAAGGCTGGCTTTTCACAGAGTGGGCAGTTCTTCAATCAATCGTACATGTTATCTTGGAGATACACGTTGCGCTATGTATCGCCGATAGCCAAAGTTCATGCAAGACCGATCGGTGCTCGATTACGGTCGGGGCCGAACTATCCTTCCGCAACGTGATAGAATTGAATAAGCAGATTAATTAATAAGTGGTCATTGGGAATTGTGGAGCGATACTTCATAGTTTCAGAATGGCCACCAAAGCAGAGTATTCCGTCCGGCACAATAGAACAGGGTTTACGTACAGATGATTTTCTCAGTGAGCCTGTATTCGTGACTCGAGGTTCAAGATCTGTCTCTTTGGGATTTGCTTCTATCTGTACCACTTTCATCACAATGTATTGAGCCATCCGAATCTCTGGCGTGCTTCCGTGGATCTCCTTTGTAGATCTCGTCCGTTTGTTCTGCAGTGAGCTTGGCAGTTTTCCCGTGAACTTTCGGCCAAACGCACTCATCTATCACCTCACGTGTTCTCCATTTTTAGTACAGCAGCAGGAAAAGTGACCTCCTGCGCTCATTATCTATGGCGGATTCCACAAAATACTCACTCGATTTAACGAACTATTATCAGGAGTTTGAAGATATACCCTAGGAAACCCTAGCCGGGTCCATGAACATGCGGGATTGTTGAGGAGTATTTGTTTTGCATCCCAACTCGGTCATTAGTATTGCAGTGGTTACCGGCGATAATGTCGCTAATACTGTTGTGGGTTTGGATCCTCGTTTTGCCGCAGTCTTGTTCACTAACTGACGAGAGTATGCCGGCGGTGTTTTTCCTTCAACACGGATTTCTTCACTATACTCAACTATTCCGAAGTCTCCTTTCTGCACGTTGTCAACCGCGCGAGACCAATGAGAATCGTAATGGGCAAACCATCGGATAGTCTAGCTAAATGCAGTTTGTTTCTAGTCTTTCACGGTTGACGTTTAGGCCTCAGCTCAGTCTCTAAGGCCTCAGACTTCAAATCCTCCTCCAGATGCTTTATTTTAAGCTGGACAATCAACAATGCAACCCTAGGACGACCAATTTTACTATAAATAAGGTGCCTACCTCCGTGAGAGCACACACCAGAACAAACAAGTAGAGTGACTTGACTGTACTTCGCGTTCGAGGTCACTTGAACTTCATTCAGTTCCATTTCACGGACCACATTCTTCGTCACTGGTATGTTCGTGCAATCAAACTGCTCGACACTGAGTACTGTGGCTCCCGAGCTAGTTGAGTGCCGCGCAGCGAACAAAGCGAACCCAGTCAGAACGAAAGACGAATTTGGCACAAAGTTGCGATGCTATTAATATAAACAGCATTACCGACAGGTAAAAGTGGAAACCTCAACTGTGCCCACTCGCAGGATGAGACAAAGCTAAGGGTCAATCGACCGACAGTGATTCAAGTTCAAATTGCGCGCAGCCCAACGCGCATAAGGCAGACTGCGATTAGGGCGCAACGTTAATACGAGAAAAAAATCGTCCCTCAATAGCGTGCAGCACTAAGCCGAATGGGAACAAAGGAGGAACATGATGTAAGGATTTACTCGATATCTGGTTACGATCGGGGAAAACAATAACAAATGAATGGATCTTAAGTCACACGTCCTATGGACATTACAGTTTGTGTTTGTTTTATTCAAAGTTAATGGGAGCACGCAGTATGCAAGAAATCCGTCTATTGGCATCCAAATAATCCGGCAAGTTAGCTAGTAAGCATGAGAACCATCTATAACAAGCATGAGCAATACATGCAGTCGAGTGTCACCAAGCTGAGCCGCTGAGCGGGCAACGAATTGCCAAACATGTACAGCTCAATGTCGAAATCTGATCGGGTAGAGGTGGTGTAGGCGAGGTCAGAGTGGTGTACATGCGTGCGTGCGGGTATGGTAGCAGCCAGTATCGACTAGTCAATCAATAAGTCCATCAGTGTGGTCATTATGTAGTCAGTGGTTCGATCGATAGTAGGATCACACAAGAGTATGCCTTTAATTTGACCATAAACCTCAAGTCCAAATGTGGGGTTTATTTGCAGACCCGGTTTTTTTAATTTTAAATGCACCGTAGTTTTTTAAACCATTTAGTCCCCCTTCAGTAGTTCAGCAAGCCTGATATACTGATTTAGAAGTTTTTAAAAAAATAAATAGTAGATTTTATTATACAACAAATAAGCATTTAACTGGACCTAAAACGCTTGATATTTTTTTGATCGAAAGTACGGTTGGAGCATATAGACCAACCACTCACCTAAGGAGTTTTGTATACTTGGCATTTTCAGTCAATCTCGGGGTCCATTTTCAGTTTTCCGTGAAATAGAATAAGAACGATCGATCAGATTAACACTTTCCACTTCAACCTATTGTCTACCGCTGGCTCGGTTCTACTGAAATCCCTCAAACCTTTCTCCCTTCGCCAACCAGAATGTCCTCCGGCCAGAGTAATTGAAAAACCGTGCAAGGACAACTTCTTCTTAGAACGTATCACTGAAAAATTTGAACTCATTAAGGGGAAATGTGTCGCAAGACATAGCAGTCAGCGTATTCGATGCGGCTGTCCGAAACCTATCCGTCGAGTCTACTGTGATGGAACAGGTCGCTGGGTCAAATGTTTCTCCCAGTTCTTGTTCAATCCAGCGGCCAAAGGCTGTCGTTTAGTCAAACATTGTGTCCGATGGGATCAAGAGTGTCCGGCGCCAAAAAATCGCTTGGTTGGGCATTGTGGACCGCAGACCGGGTTCAAGCAGACAGTGCAACGCGTGCGATTCTCTCTTGACCGCAAGACGTGTCGATGTCAACCGGAAGTGGTCAACGAGTGGAAGGATTTTTGTCGTAAGTGACTGGAAGGAGACACCAGATGTGCATTGTTTTATTATTTATAAAGCTGCATTTCCCTGTTATACTGGTGTTGATCCAGGTTGGTTAACGCCTTCCTATTCTTAGGTAAGCGTGGAAGTTCTAGACAGAGCTAGCGTAATTCAAAATTCGGAAGGATTTTGTGCATTTGTGCAACACTTACAGTGAGATTTTTTACCGTTTATCGTTAAATTCTGAAACAAGTGATCTTATCTTCTGATTTCTTTAAGTACCAGCGGTTTTTCGTCATACCTCAGTACACGTTTATTTCCGGCAAACATTTATCCGAATACAGTCCATTCAAGTTGCTACCTAGCAGCGAAGATAGGGTACAACATAAGATCAAAGCTAATGTCAACAGTTTGGTGAGGGGCAAAAGCTAGTCGAACCCCCTGGATGAAAGAATCTCTGATTGAACCCATCATATCGTCATTCAGGTCCACCTTTCAAAGCACCTCAATTCCCTCGCGAAACCATAAAATGACCAGTTATTCTGAATCATCTTGATAGATTTCTCACTACACTATGTAAGGTTGGGTATATCTGCATTAATTACACTTATGCAAAGCTCTTTGGGGGGGGGGGGCAGTATATCAAATTTTATTAGTTAAATATGAAGAATTTCATCTCCAAACTATCATGAACACAAACAACATACATGTTCGACAATGAAGTCCAAACAGACTTGGACAACGAACAAATGAAAATTCGCACCTTAACCCCATATTGCGGTCGATGATTCTGCGTCTTGTTCACACATATATTGGGCCAGGAAGGACCCCTGAACCACAATTTGACATCGATGTGTACACATTCGTTTTTTTTCAGGATGCGACCACCTGAACCGTGTGACGGAACGATGTCAAGATGGACAAAAGCAGGCTCGAGGCATCGTTCACGAGCTCATCAATGGGGAGTGTAAACCGAAGCAGTTGAAGCATACCAAACCGGTTGGTAAGTAAATCGTGATTCTGCCAAAGAGTGATCACATCACTTTCGGTAGAAATAGACTAACAAGATAGTATTAGTATTTTACCCATCCGTCCCGAAAAATCGAGAATTTGACGCTGTACTGCTAAGGAGGAGCTATGTGACCTCGATATCATTGCGGAAGTATGTTCCGTACAAGGCAGATGTTCATGAGCCCCGGGGTGAGGACTATGACAGAGTCACGTGAGGCCCTTCAGATTTTGCACTAAATCCCAACAGCTCGATTGTTTCGTGTAAATGCAAACTAAAATGATTCCTATCTGGTGTTGAATTTAACGATAATTTTGAAGTATATGCATACCAGTGTTAAAAGTGAGCATAATGCATAGATCTGATCGGATTTTTGGTCTTCGTTTTATTCATGCAGTGGCAACTTACAATACTTGTCAGTATACGGGAGTAAGAAACCGTGATCACCGTGTTACGTTTGTCTGATGAGATGGTAGATAGTAGTCACAGTTACCAAGCTACACATTTGATATTTGTGTTAAAGACACCGGCAGTAGTCAAACCGTCATCACGGGGGACTTTCCATTTCCTCTCTCCCGGGTTCGAACCCTTCTTCCGTCACCGATCACTCTCCTCAGCTGGTAGCCTATAATTGGCCGCTTCTCCCTTCCTGAAATACTTTACCAAAGCTACATAGTAAAAAGAAAGTAAACGAAAGGTTAAAAAAGATAAATTGGTGTTTTAAGGAAATGTGAACCTTAAGATTAAATTGGACACGTTCAGCTGTTTTTTTTAAATGGCCAAACTTCCGTTACTTGTAAGAGTTTGCAGAAATACACAAGTGTATGATGACGATGCTTTCATTGTAAATGAGGTATTGGCGACCTAAACGCAGAACTTGACAATCAAGTTGTGAAAAACCATCACTCTGAGTAGTGATTTATCGGTTGTACATTTTATGAAATGACTCACCATGCAGTATCAACTCTGAACTCATCACCGAAATCCATGGAAGTTCTGTCTAGTTATTGTGCCTGGCTAGTCCAGACTCATCAGCTGCAGAGTACGCAACCACCGAGCCCCAACCGGGACTCGAACCCGGAGTGCACGACTGCGAGTCAAACAAGTTACTATCAGGCTATCCACACTGGCTCCCAACGGCCTAATTCATGTCAGAATTTCATCAGCGAGCAATGTCTTCTCCGGCGTTATTGTTATGTGTGCCCATTCGCGTAACTAATACTACCAAAGTTGTGTCACCCCTCCCCGTTTATTTATGGCTGGGGCAGAAATTGAAGTTTCTCACACAGGTACCCATCGGGTAGTGGAGTCAAAATGTTCCCTTTTTATTTATAAGAGCACTAATTTGAAGTAAGGACATCTGATTCTTAGTGCGCGAGACACATCTTAGTTCTGGTATTTCTGCGATTGTTTCCCACGTAGCAATGACATAAAATAAGTAACTACTTGTTTCAATGGCTTCAAATATTTGTGTTGGTTGTAGCTCAGGTTATTGGTTGCCATGGTGTTTTGATCAAAAAACGAACGTCGAGCTTTGGGCACAAGGTCGTCTACGAGGCTCAAAGTGAGGACTAATGACAAATATTTAAATAAGATCATTACTAACCGCGCGTGCACTGACGATCTCACCTCGACTGGTGATGAAACGCTTGCAATCTAAACTCCAAGCTCAGCGATCAGAACATCATGGCAACTACTTGTTATTTTTTCAGTAAGCTGTTGTCAACACAGAATGTCGGAGCAGCTGTAACTCATCAACAAGGTGGTTGCATTTTTAGAGGTTGACTTAAGTCGTTTAAGTCAGCGTCGTTGTATCGTGGCACCTCAATGATTAGATAATCTCTTATGAGCTTAATTCCCGGCTAGCCGTGTGCGCAAAAATACGAGTACATTCTCCTCAACTGTAGCCAAAATATAGAGCAAACATGGACGTTTGTGTTACTGTTGTTTTCATTGCGCTCATCCTCGAATCGTGTAATTGCCTCCCTTTATGCCAATCTATTTCAAAACATACATTCTCTGAAGAGAGCTTTGCTACGGGGCAATGTATGCACCAATAATTCCAGTGCTGTTTTTTTACTGAAATCGACACAAGACCATTACATACGTTTCCAGATTATGTTCAGTGCAGATCGGTGTATCTTTTTATTGAATAGTTTCAAACCCGCTAAATTCAAATATTTTCCTGCATCTTCAGTATGTCCGGCTCCGCAAATTCGCATTCTACCCTGCAACCGTTCTCCGCAATCCCCAATGCGCGGCCTCCGTTTAAAGATTGTGAACATGTTTGAGTTGCACGGCTGTCGGTGTGTTCGAAGACGTCGCGTTTATCGAAATCCATGTGGTAAGAGTCTGACAAAACAAAAACTCCACATTTACATCCAATCTTATTTGCACACTATTGGGGATGTCTGTTGTGCAGCGTAAGTCTGATTCATATCCTTTGATTCAGTCAGGATAGATATAAATCAGCAATTAAAGGAATTAATTATGGTGTAGCACTGCCATTTCCGTCCGATCAGCATTCATTTCACAAAGATCACCTCGTAACAAACAGGCCCAATTATCTCTGGAACATCATGATTCACCTTCCGTTATTAAGGAATTCTTCTGCCAATATGACCTACTGATTCTATAACGCAATCACGTTTTGAATGAATAATTACATCCTAAAAACGCCTCACAATTGATTGTTTCCAGTACTCTTTACGCAATGGTTACGAAGCTAATCGAAAGGAATGCAGATAAATACGAAAAATTCAGCCCAAAATTTGTTTGTTACTTGATCAAACCGATAATAGCCAATAGCGTATTAATGCAACTAACAACCATTCATTGGCACAACTTGTAAACAGATTGCAACTTACTACATGGGGAGAAGCGGTTACGTCGATGCGTAGGAAATGGACAGATAGAGATGAAACACCTATTTTGGACGCAACGAGGCACTGTATGCGTTCCAGGCATGGCACTCTACAAGATCAACACCCGTAAGTTGACGCCAATCATCCTAACTCTTGTTAATTCCTTGACACTTGCTTCCATATGTGGTAACCATATGATCCTCGAGTGCAGTAAAAGTGGAACATTTGGATGCAGGCAATAGACACCTTTATAAAGGTCATTCAGAAATTATAACTCAGAAAGTCACGCACAACACACAAGGAGTAAATCGCAAGTGGCGTCACACACGCCCTTGCAATCAAAGGTATTACCAAGATCAACTAATGCACATGTGATTGGTTGTTTGTGTGTGTCCGATTGTGTGTCAAGGTTTTCCAATCTGAAATAAAGCGACATTTTAATCCAGGTTTATCATATTCGTTAGCAGTCAGCGGTGTGTAGAATTTCCAATTTTTTTCCTGATGATATCAGTGGAAGAAAAATGAGATGTGGGGATATTTCATTCACTTGGAAAATGGAAGCAATATGCATCTGATGAGGCCTATATCGCTACCTTTAGTTGCAACTATACATTTATCACCATTGGTAAAAGCCATACTTTATCCCATTTAAACGTTGTTATGAAAACGTTGTCAGTGGCATTTTCGAAAAGACAGGTCTATTTCTTATTGGGATAAAACTCTCTGTCAGACAGGTAGTTCATCAGTCTCAGGTATCAACAACCATCACCAGTACAGCCACCACTCATTCATCGCACCCACAGTCTGCAAACCTGAAGTTCGTGAGCGCATGACTCCGTGTCAAATTGAGCCAAACGGCCTGGGAAAACTTCGCGTAGAACGTCTGGAACGCCGTATCGTCGGATGCCAGTGTGCTTGGGTGCGAGTTGCGTCCACTATCCGTTTCTGTGGTAAGTAGATATTCTCTTTAATGTGGATTCATTCGGTGATTCCTGTAGTTTCACCTGATTTTTTATCCACAAAGCATACGCACTGAGACTATTTTGGTATATGTGTAGTGGCTCAGAAGTTATTGTGCACTTCACTTGACCGGGGTATGATCGTTTTTCTATCGGACAGGCTTGTATCGCAGATCCAATGGGATCGATTCACCAATTCTACTTTTATCAAATACACATTTTTTATCTTGTACTTTCTCCACTTATCAAACAGTGATGATAAACATTTCAGGAAGGGGATGCAGTCTGTTAGAGACTGCCGAAGGGTAAATCAGGGCCCCGGCGACGATTTTTTAACCCAGGACGGCAAGGTGATTACTAATGTTGTGTTTGGCCTAAACAGTCTTGCACGCACACGCGCATTCTGTGCACCATTGATCCATATCCCTCGCCCAATAAGCATAGGCCTGGAATCGGACAGACCTTGTCGCGTGTCGAACGGTCTTGGTTGATCTGATCCAATTGTGCGTTTTGTTTGCACCCGCATGTAACTGTGACTCACGTATTTGCCCATTTGCCCGCATCTGTGCTGACACGGTCATGTTTGCGATTGCCGTACACCGTGTCTGAATGCACATACGTGCGTGTTCTTGTTCTGTTTACTGGTTAACGGACACGGCGAATGCAAGTGACCATTTGAGCACAGCGAATCGCGCCGGCAAAATTTTGGACACGACTACACTAAAAATAATTATAAGAAAAACTGTGGATTACTTAACTATTGGTGCACCATTCTGTGTAGCAAGATGAAACGAATTCGCACTCCCTTATAAGAGAATAGTCGACAAATGATTGCTGATTAGTTGACAGATAATTATCAAATTTGTTAAGATACAGAATCATGACCAATCCATTGCGAGTCAAATAATGACTAATTTATTATTATATGATGGAAAATTCCCCACATCCGGCTCGCGGCGTTGGACTTTTAAATGTGAAAAATGCAAGTGGATTTTCCATTATGTAAGATTCAGGCTCCTCGTGTTATTAATACATTCTATAATTTATAATTATTGAAGTAAATTGAGCTTGGTTATCAAAGGTCAAAATGAGCTAATCAAATGAGCCTTTCGGACTCCAAATTAGTATAGTGTCTGTCCGAGCGTCAACTATGTGTGGTGAGTGGCGTTATGCTACTCGTAGTTTATTAGTAGCGGTTTTCATGCACACTGCAATTGCAGACTTAATGTCTGCATCCTACGTATTCACCTAGATATGAATCTAGTTCACTGTGGAGCGATTGGCTATTAACATTGTTTTTTATTGTCTCTACTTCGTTGTGACTGACCTTTCGGATCGGTCTGGGGTCTGTTTTTCAGGAAATTCGATTCTTCATTTTGCTTCGAACTCTGATGAAAATGAAATTGAATCCAGTAAATGATAAACTTTGATTTGCCTGTTTGAGGTGAATATACAAGTTTGTTAGTCTGTCACTCTGAAGAACTAGATAGTGACAATCCGGCCGCTCTAAGCCAAGGCTCAATTTTTGGCATTTTCTGTTAACCGTCTATTACCAAATAAAGCTGAACTCACATTGTTATCCTGGATACTTGGTAGTAATTGACACATCGATTTTTCATGATGCAATAGAATTTTCCAAACGAATTTCGTAAAGTCCGTGGCGTGACAAAAGATGCCTCACAAAGTGTTTGAGATGGTTAAATGTGGGAAAACCACGTCCCGACAGCGCGATTCTATACCTTTTACACTTCGAGTGAAGCCGTCGTAATTTCAAGCGAATCTATCGTAACTTCAAGTGAAGCCTCAACCGCATCATCCTGCAAACATATACACAAGATTGGCTTGACAGTGGTCACTTGTCACCTGCCCACGAAATCTCTCTGCCCCGTGATCACCCACATCGCGATGCTAACTGGTGGGCTGAATTATCGTTGATACATGCAATGGTACGTGCGGGAGCCTACGGGGGGAGAGTAGTGACCACCGAGTCGACCACGTGATTGAAGAGCAAAGAACCGGGGACGAATTGAGACGGCCAACAAAGCGACGGCGCTAGTCGACCTTGACTCTCTGAGTGTGTTGCCTAACGAAACAGGCAATCCATACACGTGAATGCGCACTAGGCTAGTCAAGTTAACGGACACGTCGTTCTCCTCAAAGCGGCAACCCATTCACAGGCAGAGTCTCAGCCGATTGTGATAGCGGCAGTTACACACGAACACATACACAAGCGTGCATACACAAAACCAGCCGTAAATGGATTGATCAAGGCAATAGCTGTTCGAAACTGGCTGACGGGTTCTCGTAAGCCAGATCCTCTGGTGAAGTGATCGGAAAAGCACATGCTTACAGCAATCCAATACAACCTTGATTAGATTATTTAACGCGGAAACGCATGTTATCGTTACCATGTTGCGCCAGGGGGTCCATTCTTGTTTGTATTTCTACTGGATGTTTTCTGCGTAAAAATATACAGATCACTTTATTTGGCCCCGTTCTCCATTTTGCCACACTGCTAAACCACTTTTTTTCAGGATGTCCGAAACCGCGACAACTAATTGCTTGTGTTGATCATGGACGTCGTCTACTGATCCGGCAAACTCGATTTGAACTGCATCCGGACAGATGTCAGCCGATAAGCCGAGAGCAAACACGAGATCCTTGTGAAAAGCACCGAGCACGCCTTCCAGGTTTCAAGCTAGGACCGTGTGATCCAAAACGTTGTCTGGCCGAACGACTAGATTACCGATTGCGGCCGGTCGATTGCAAGTGTCAACTACAAAGGTACCCGCGCTCCTTTGATGCATCAAATTAAATCATTCTCACCATCTCTCACGCAAAACGTAGATAGATCGGTGCCTTTTAAAACTTCAGAGAGACGTTTATTTTAGCAGAAACCACTTGCGTATTAGTTTGCCACAAAACGGACACACAACGAGTTCTCCCTGTCACACGCCTTTGAACATCATACTTTAGTGGTTATGACAACCTGCTCAGAATGATACGGTAAAGTTCCCCTGATTGGTCTACACATTTTACTCTCTCACAACATGTAAGCCTTATGGTCTTCAGCGTGCAAGTTCTCATATATGTCCACCTACGATAAAAAAATATGATCGGCTTGGTCAAATTCGCACTAGCATCCTCTGACTTTTCACTAGCATATCATTCATTCATTTTACTAATTTAGAGATGAATCAGCAATCCTTAGGCACAATTCGGGATACCACAAACGCCTTGTCTACAACATGTAGTTACCACTCACCGTTTTCTTCAAAAAAGTCTTGCATATTGTTTCTTTGTCATTTCTTCTTTTCATACCGATAATCCGGCAGAAAACGAACACTTGAGCCTTGCTGTTGTCCTGCATCAACGGTTCAACCGATCCATTGTGATCCAATCCGGAACGTAATAACTCAGCGCCAGACAACCTACGAGCTAAGACGTACGGATCGGGGATTGCAGCGTGCAGTTGCATTTTGTCAGGCCCTCACGCAAGACCGAACTGTATCGGTTCGTTGCGGACCACAACAACATCGCATTCGAATCGGACACTGTGACGGACAATTCCATCTGATTTCCGTACGTGAAATGATTGTGGAAAAGTGTCTGTGCAAACTGAATCGAGTTAGACACTCACGAATACGATGCGGTAAGTTGTGATGAGACTTCATCAGACGTTTCTCAGCTCATTGTTTCAAACGTTCATTTAAAACTCCTCATAGGTCCCAGTGAAAATTTAGTGTGATCAGAATTCTGGCGATGTCAACTGATATGGCCACGCACAGTCAAAATACTGCCTTTCCTTAACAGTTAATGTCAAGATGATACACCAATATTCGGAATTAGAATATTATGCTTGTTAAGCATGTGGAGTTATAGATCTGATACATCTTGGTTGTCAGTTACTTCATTGCCAAATACTGGATAGATTTCCGAGACAGTGTCAAAGACTAACTGTATCAATGGGGGAAGATAGACTTACTCCATGTTTACATCTAGTTCAAATAGAACAACTGCAAACCAGTAATATTGTTGACTCGGGGACACACACGTTTAAACACACGTGCACTACCTTTTTCAGGTTGTCCGAACAAAATCCAACACGTGAAAGGCAAATGCGGTCCGGACCAAT
Organism: Fasciola hepatica; assembly: GCA_948099385.1. Classification (NCBI taxonomy): domain Eukaryota; kingdom Metazoa; phylum Platyhelminthes; class Trematoda; order Plagiorchiida; family Fasciolidae; genus Fasciola; species Fasciola hepatica. The sequence continues at coordinate 4,824,471 of CANUEZ040000121.1, read as the reverse complement.
GGGCTGAGGACAAATGGATCGGTTTGCGCGCAGTCCCTATCGGCGGACCACGACTAATGCAATCCGGTGGTGTCAAATTGAATCCCGTGAAATGTGAACCGGTTCTTCTAGAATCGCGTCGAAGGCGTTGTGCATGTCAGGGTCCTGTGGAGACATCTCTCTGTATCGATGGGAAAATATTGGTCAAACAGTTAGTTGCCTATCGACTGAATCCAGAGATGAATAGTTGTGAACGTCACGTGATGCGAAATCCTCATCCAGTTCGTAAGTCTTATTTGCTTGTACTGATTTCTAATCCCTTAAATATTCGTCGAATCATCCCAACGGAGGTGTTTATCTGACTTCCGAAATTCCTGTCCATCGAATAGATAAGTTACTTTGACCAGGCTTGTTATCTGATTAAAATCCTTCAAAAATTGCTGAGATACAAGTTTGTTGTTTGCTGTCCAATACCTTATGGTGATTCTATGGTTTCTGAGTCTGATCAAACCACGATCTCATGAGGATTGGCCGGACAAAGTGAAAGTGGGGAATAGTACAATGCGTTTATTAACTTTGGTCACACGATTAATACTATCGTTTTCAGTAGTCTAAATCGGACTTCGAACGTCCAAAGTGGAACCAGAAATCTTAAACGCTACACAAAAATCAATCGTTTAATTTGGGCGTTGACTGTGGAAAGACTTTATGTTGTTAAATATAAAGAGTGCATGAAAGAGTTATCGCTACAGATCACCATGGGCTTAGTACAACGGATACCATTCATTAAATATATTTCATGGAATGATTAGTTGATTCATTGACTAATCACAGGGATTCAGTTGTGTAATTGCAGGAAACTAAGGGAAATCAAGTGCTCTTACGATCATCAAACAGTGTTTCACCAGACTGGTCATTGTAAATTTGCAAGACGTTGCCGAATGAACACCATGGATACCCAAAACATCACGTACTATCGATGATATCTTGGCGGGTGGTTACATGTTCGTAACCGGTTAGTCTAGCCCTACGATAAAATAAAACAACTTTTCGGTTCACATTTTTTGTACAGTTTGTTCAGTATTAATACTGCGCAACGAAATTCGATGAGTTTTGTTAACTGAATTATTTGAGCGCTTTCAGACTACATCCGATAATACGATAGTGCAGTTTTTCATCGATATTTGTACTAACTGGACGAGTACAGGTCTAAAACCTATCAGCGGCTAATCGAAAAAGTTCACACAACAAAAAATGTTGTGGAAGTTCATCCACTACCTCAGATGATTTGACAAAGTAGTATCCTATAATCCCAAAACATCGTGATAAACAACAATCGCCAATTCTTTCTATTCAACTTCAGTTTTCAACTTTTGGTACAGTACAGATCAATACTGTTCGGAACAGCAACAACACCACCAGGCTTTCCGGGTTGACACATAACGGTTTGCTTAATATCAGGAAAGAGCGCTGTTGCGACGCGCAGTTTCCTTTCGCGAGGGTCGCACAGGCACGATCTGCTAAGATAGAAAGAAAATCCGGTGAGCCGGGGCTCAGTGAGTGCATAAGCAAACATCAACACTTACACGGCTAAAGGTGGACGTGGCAATCTATGCCTGAGCGCGTTACACTATGTCATTTTGTTAAACAAACCGTTGGCATTCGGAGACGACATATGTTTCGTTGAAGACGTTTCGTCAGAAGAAAATTTGCAAACTAAATCCAAGTATCTGAAATCTACCAATGCATTCTACCGAGAAACAATAACGATGAGAACCTCTCTTTTATTATCACAAAGTGTTCTACATATAGCAGTCAATCACACCACTAATCAGTTCGGTTCACTGGAAAAAAAAATCTTCTACCGCCTCTCTTTCCCCTAGGTTGTCCACCAGCTCGCTTATCCCGTTCAAAGTGTTCAGCCCGGAAAAACTTTATGCAGCACGAAATTATACGCTACTGGGTGATTGACCAATGCCAATGTAGGCTTATTGCGAAAAAACGTTCCTGGGTATGTGATTGTGCGGCTCGTTTTCCGGCACGGCAACGAGAATTCTGTCATCCACGTGGACATGTGAAGGTGATCGAACTCGAGCGATGGATTAATGTTGGCAGAAACTGTAAACGAGTTGTGGAGCGAAGAGAGCAACCAATTCGTAAGTCCATCATCGTCTAGTCTATACTGGAAGGTCGCTCAAAGTAGATTGTCTACCGATTCGTACCAGTAGAGGCACAGAGAAGACCAGTTGGAATATCAAAGCGGATCACCTGGTCAGAAAGTTTCACTCGGCGGATACCAGGCCATTCAGGCTTGTATGTTAGGTTTTTCCATTTAACCAGATCGAGCGAGAAGCTCCATACTGTGGACAACTGCGGCAGTGACCGTAGACGTCCACCAAGCAAGCATAAGTTAATAGAAATGTCTCCTCGAGTACAACTTGAAAATCTACTGTATTCGGGTACCGCATGACCATCAGCACAAGGTCACATGCTTAAACGAAGTGACGCTATTATGGTGTACATTAGACATTGATTTTGCTACAATCTCAGCTCTCTTTTTTGGCACTTATCCAATCTACCCTTCCGTCCACGATTCGCGATCGATACAGTCATGGCCATTTCAGACGATCCACACGGAGACCGCCGGTCGACCGCTCTATTTTTGATGTACAATTCAGTTCAAACAGCCACACGCTCAGCCAAAACCGTCTCACACACACACACGCACATTACTCATAATTGATTCCAACCCCGTCCGTGTGCAGACATACGCAAGTTGACGCTAGTCATTCTCCAATCCAGACGACACTGACCAATCAAACAGTGGCCTACCGTGACCCGTTCTGACTGTATGTTTGCCTCGCGTTTCGGTTAACACGTGACTCTGACTCGCGTACCCGCTTACATGTTTGTGTGTCTGCTTACATTTCGTGCTCACGCTTGCCGCACGTATGTGCTGTGCATACCTGACTGTTGACTAGCCAAGGCAATGCACGTCACCAGGTCGTCGCGGCGTCGTGTCGTTCTCTCGCCTTAAACGGTTGGGCATAAAGGGAATGTTAAATTCCACTGCAATGGTCTGGCTAAACCTAACCCAGAAAGACTAAGTCATATGGTCTTTTATAATCACTGGTTGTATTCCAGTTTAAGAAGGCGAACAGTTGTAAAAGCACTCCTGGCCTTGTGAATTTTCAGAATGAAGAGGCAAGTGCCCAGCAGTGCTCTAGGAATAACGTAAACCCACAGAATCAGTAGAGAATTTAGGATGAGTAATAGTGCGTCATGCTCTGACGATTGAGCCTCAACGCCAGGCAATGGTGGGAATCTTTGTTTAGTTGACTATCCTTTGGACTCCACGTTTCACGCGCAAACCTCAGGTCATCCGACCAATCTGTACTCGGAAGCACCAGACTTGAGTTTCGCTCTTGTTAGAACTCATCAGTGGTGCATATCATCCGCCACACCCAGGGTTTGAACCCGGACTCTTCCATCTCGAAGGCGTGTGTGTTACCACTACGCCGAGTGCAGGTTGGTCGGATGACCTGAGGTTTGTGCGTGAAACGCGGAGTCCAAAGGACAGTTAACCAAACAAAGATTCATCAATCCCACACACTACTTGCAAGCAATTGCGTGATATATATACGAAAATGGTGGGAATGCCAGGAGTTCAGAGATGACATCTGATTAAGTTGGACTTTAATTAGAACTGTTTCTAACTGACAAAATTACGGTCTTTGAGACAAGTTTGTCAACAAAAACTGAACTGTTTTGACGAGTGCCGGGAAGCTCACCCATTTTTCATGATGAACATACCAGTAATCAATAGAGCATGGCCGTATCCTCTTAACTCACAAGTAACTGAACAAGCACTTTCCCTACCTTCAAAATCACTGCAATTCTGGCCCTAACTCGGAAAGGATTGTCGCTGACTAATCCTTTTTATCGTCTGTTCTGAACTTCCGCAGCCTGCCCACTGCAATTAAAGATGATCCGCACTCCGTGTGATCACGAACTAGCACACCGACGCCGCGTATTTTGGCTTCAGCAACGTCCACGAAACTGTCAGTGTGGATGGCACCGTTTGACTCATGCCGCCGCCCAATCTCGTGGACTACGCACCTCAGAAGTGTGTCGTTGCAGACCAGATCACCAAGTCCGACAGTGCGAACCTGCCAGTCTCAGCAAACCAGCCGTGGAACGAATTATTCACGTGCACTACGTCATTCGAAACGGAGAGTGTGTACCTAACCAACGAGTAGAAGTACGGCCGGTCGTTTGTGGCCCACCGGAGCAAGTAATCAAGTAAGCCACGAGGAACCCTACTGATTAGCTTATCAGTGATCTAGCTTATCTAAGTGCATGACTGGTATGGTAAGCAATGCGCTCGAAGTTTTCACTCTACACACGGAGGTTTGTGTTCAAATAAAACTGAGCTGAACTAGATACGTAGTTTGGACCATCATGGGTCACGGTGTTCGTGCAGGGTGACAGACATATCTAGCCAGTTGAACCGCAAGTATTGGAATACATTACGAGAAACACCGGCTCATTCAACTGTTCATCCTTTATTTTGACGAGCAACATCACAGTTCTTCTTGTAACCATATCATAGAAGTTTTAAACCGCTCGTGTGATTTTATCCTTTCAGAAACGCGGTGGTACTGAAATGACAATGCCTAATTTCCCCCTCCCCCCCCCCCCCCCCGACAGCGGACCCTGTGACCCAATCACACACACACGCCTGGTTAAAAGGGTCCATAACCGTTTAGATGGATGTGAGTGTCGAACAAATGTAGTCGAACGTCGTTGTGCATGCTCCTGTCCACCGATCAAACACATTGCCCAGTGTCATCCCCGGGACGGTTTATTGCGTTTAATCCGAGTGGAGCACAGATTAGATCCCTCAGGATGTCTGTGCGAGGCGAAACGTCGCGTGCGTCAAAAGGTTATCCAATGCAACGGAGAAAAACGGTTGCTGAATAAAGGGCCATGCCATACGATGGATAAATTTGCAACTCACTCCAGAGATAGATATCGGCAACTGACTTGGCTTGTCCTCGAAAGGGACGGTTGTCGGTGCAAACGTCGCCAAATAATCACAAAGGAAGTTTGTGGTAAGTGCCGTGCGTTTAAGTGAACGAATTTCTCAGCGTTTTTTTTGTTTTGCTTTGAATCATCTTAACTAGACCAGGTTTTGTGTGTGATTTTACACTATACTTGGAATAATTGATATATATTTATTCCTTAACCTCACTATCCCGCTTTCCATCGATCATCAGCCTGTGATGCAGATCCCATGGAAAAGAAATTATGCATCAGTGCACGTATGTTGGAAATGGAACGATCAATTCGCCGCCTAACTCCTGACCTCCAGTGTCAGCGCGTCGTACTGGGCCGTACCCGTCTACCAGTCGGTAAGTTTGTCTTTTCATCTGTGGAAAGTCGTTATCTTTATATTCTGTCTACGAGTTCCGGTCACCGGTTCTTGTCCAAGCGGTGGTTTTGTCTTGGAAAGGCTAACTGATGTGGCACAAATAAAATAATGTAATATGGGTTTGATCTAATAGGATAAACGGTCCCATCATTTACGGTAAGCATTGATGTACCAACGGACCTACATATACATTGTACTCTTTTTCAGTCTCATAGAGTGATAGGGTCACATGATAACGACGAAATTGCACATGGGGACAATTATCTGGACAATACTACACTGCTGATTACACGATCATTAGATAGTAACTTCGGATGGATGAAATCATCTTTTCACAGGCACTTTTTACTATCATTCACTACCTCTTGTTTTAGTCAACTGATTCTCCCCCTCGACCAAAATTCAACAGTGATTGAGTGACGGAATTCGTGGGTGGAAAATCATGCCAACAGTAAATTTCCCACCTTGCAGTTTACTGTGCCTCTGTCATACAATAGATAAAGGAAAATAAAATGGCGATTATAATTATCATGCATCAACATAGTTGAACTTTACACGAAGAAGCTCAGTGCTGAACAAAAAACTCAGATCAAGTGCAACTTGCAAGGATGCAGAAATTCTACGCCTCAAAATGGATGAATTGGAAATCCGCCGGTCGGAAGTACAGTATTCCGAAAATTTGTAGACGCTGAAGAAAATTGAAATGTGATACCCCCTAGTGTCTAGGTACTTAGCAGGCAATAAATCTGATCGAATCGATATATGCGACTGATCTAACTGTTTAGTTCGCAAGCATCATGTGGTTATTCTACTAATAAATATTAGAATCTTGGTGTAGTGAAGGTCGTCTGAAACTTTTATGTTGATTCGATATTAGTTCCTGCACTTAACGCTTCACTTAAGCATCCATGTTGTCCCATCACCATTTAGGAATCTGTAATCAATTATGATACATCCCTCAGAGTGACATGGTCATTTTTCGTCGAAGCTCTACAAAACTGGCTCTCAGTATGCCGAATTCTAACACAGATTTACAACAAAAGCTGTTGAAAAAGATACAGCATGCATGACTGGTGCCTAATTTGTCTTCATGCAGTAACCTGTCCCGAGTCTCCAAGATCCCGGAAAGCTTGCTGCATTTGAACTTTCCACTAATTAGGAGGAAGGATTTATTCAGTTGTGCTGTGACAACTGACTGAGATACGACGTAAAATTGATGGTCAAAATCAGTTCCGCTCAAATTCCTCTAACCTCTCTACTGGGAGTGGCACAAACTCCTAGTCACTGGCACTGTACCTGTCACCCTTCGCGGTTCACTGCCTCAGTGAACGCATTGACAAACCCAACCGACTGGGTTACAAAAGAATGAAAATCACATTCTTTTTAGTTTTTCCCAATTCTACTTGATGGTGTATAAATGTCGTCACTGATTAGGTGAACTTACCACTAGTTTTAACAGTTCAGTTCGATTTTGTAGGTATTGCGTTGCATCACCGGTGTAGCTGCTTCCAAGAAACAACATGACTAATGCCATGTGCGTGATGCATTTCCGTCGAGTATCTGAGCCATATCACAAATAATCCATAGTCCGGGCCATATTCTTCGCAGACTTATACCAAGATGCAGATTCTATTGGTTTTGAGCAAAAGAAACTTCGTAGTGAGAATATTTTTGGGGCAAGACAACTTGATTCACCCCAACGGTCCATCGTTTAGTACCGACCGACCGCACACCCCTATCGAATTTGCCAACTGTAAGCCAGTTTTTTGAAAAATTGTTTGATTATACAGTTGTTTGTAAAATGCAACTGTTCATTTTCTCTTTTTCCATCAATTAGAGTTCCTCGCTGTGACTGTGGGGAGGCAGTGTAAATTAGCTTTTCGCATTGATAAACTTTATGCCGTTTTACTCGGTCAGATATCGCGGGTGTGACTTGCAGACTAACACACGTCATTAGGAAAATTCACGATTTACGCACATTTGCTGGTGTATGCATGTACTACCAGTTATTCAGCTTAGCCCAATACATCCGTTCCAGAACCGGGCAAGCCGGAACGAGTGGTTCGATGCAATCAAAAAACCGGCCTTGAGACAGTGACGGAAATGATCCCGTATGTTGAGAATTGCGTGCGTCGTGTTCGAATGCGGGTGCATAGTAGACGTTGCAGTGAGTTCATTTCCTGATGAAACACAACTCTTATGTGTCATTATTATCGTGCCCAACTCAAGCATAATCGTAGTCCCTTAAAGACTTGTCTACGATTCACCTAGGCTAGTCGTTTGGCATCAATGAATAGTGTCATCGATTCCTCCAGGTTGGCGGGAGCAGTCCCCATACGGTAAAAGCAACTCACAGTGGTTGTATTCATGTGGGCCTAATAAGGCGGAATATGTGATCTTCGGGAGAACTTGATTTGTCCGATAAGCTAGAGCACATTCCAGCTGAATGTGCAAGTTAATGAGACGATTGCCCGTCGGCTGGACGTAGGTCTGATGAAACAATCACCTGTCAATCGGCAATTTGTTTCCAAATTATTGTCATGATTGTCATGGATAACCGTTATTATCAATATTGTTATCCACATAGATTTTGAGGTTCTGCACAAAGAACGGCAGTAAACTGATGAATCATGATAAATTTCAAATCTGATCAAAGTGTATTCCATCAATAAAGAACATACAAATTGGTACAATTTTCGAGTTCTCCACATTCTATTTAACTTAGTTTCGTTTCGTTTCGTTTCGTTTCGTTCCCAATTCTTCTTATTACGGACCAGAACTGATCCATTTTGTTCCACTTTTGTTTATTGACTCTTAGTCGATTCAAAACTGCAAACTAATTGTGCCTTGTGAGTACTGGTAATGGGACAATGATAAACTTATGATTACAAACCTATGCTTACATCCTAACCCCACATCAACTGTCACTCCATCTTTCGATCCCATCGTATTCTCTTGTATGTTTGGACTGTACACTATTCAAGCATGTGAAATGTTAAAAGAACTAACTTGGTTCTGATTTCCCTGATGGAAAAGCAGCAAGTCCCCGGGGGCGAGCTCATTATGGTCTGGGCGAAATCCATTCCACACGAGTTCTGAAGGTTTTCATAAGCAATATGACGGATACTAACAGAGTAGGAGAAGACAGCGGTGCGTAGTGTGAAAGCAACAGACTCTGATCAGATTTACAGTTCTCTTCATAGTTAGACCATATACGGAGTGACAGTAAGATCACCGCTTGTTTAATCTAGTTTTTCCATCTGTTCCATCTTCCACACTTCAATTACGGATGACTTTCCACCTCCTCGATTCACAATTTCGCAGTTAATCCAACGATCCTAAGAGTCACAGGAATGGTGACTACAAGTTAGGTGTCATATTTAGAGCAGAGACAGCTGTTTTATCAGGGCTAAATGATACAACACTGAATGAGTACGTTAGTTTGGATATTTTTCATAGGCAGCGTTTTCAGGTTAAATACGAATATTTCAAACATGGTTTATTGGTTTTCATTAACTCTTTCAAATTTAAGTGTGCTCGAGATTCTCTCCGCGCAGCAACAGAAACCGTGGGTATATATTTGTGTCATTACTAATGAAATAACACGTATAACGATAATTTTGAATAATGCTTACTCTGATTGCATCACCTGGCCACTGAATTTAGTTGTCCTGCTCTGCAGCGAAGGTCGGCTACCGATATCAAAGATCCCCAAAATAGTAGATCTTAGAGGATTTTCTTGTGTAGGGGTTTTACAGATTCTTCGATTGCATGTGCTGGACGCTGATTCTGTGTGAGAAGCTTTAACCTTCCTAACTATGTAGTTATGTGCTGCGCAGAGGAAAACACGCCAAAATAATTTGTTGTCAAGAGAAACCACAAAGCTTTTTCAATATTTACCTCGTAAACCACAAACCAGATCTCTTACCGATGCCTCCTCATGCTCTTCTCAGAATGCCAGTCTCAGCCGCGCCTCATCAAACGAGAAGCATGTGGACCAGACTGCATGCAGCAGCTTATATGGTTGAGCGAAGTACTCACGCCACAAGGTCGATGCAAACCCAAAACGCGAACGGAGCGTGTGCTCTGCTGCTGTCGCCAGCATCCGATCACATTGCCTGAGCATTGTGATTCCGCAAAAGGTGTTGTCGTGTCTGGTGTGCGCTCGTACCGTCTTCTGTCGGGTCAGTGTGTTCCACAAGATCAACTTACAGAAAAACCGGTCGGTGAGTGTCTTTCACAATGAACGTACTGGAGCAACTCACCAACTGCGCAATAAGCATGATCACATTCTCTCGTTTCGTTTGTTTTCGATGTCCACCGAGAATGCTGTAGTTTGCGTTACATTCATCAGTCAAACTACCGCATATATTTACATTCGGATCATTATACAATGAGCTTCAAAAGGATCACGGCATTGTGCCAAAAAATCAGACAAAAAAGAAAGCTTCAGTTGCTCTGCAATCATATAGGCAGCCATCTTGTGTTTTTTTAACAACCACAGAAACGCTTGATGTAATAGCTGGATCTATTAAAACGACGGGAATGCGAAACTTTACAGCCAGCATGTCACTGGTAATCCCCGTCCGCGTCTCGTCAGCATGACAACGTCGGCTCAGCCGTAGCCGAACTCGATTAATTATCAGGCACTACTTCCAATGATACTTCCCTTCGAACGCTATTATTACAACCAGAAATGTATAAAGCCTTTAGGAATAAATCCAATCATTATGAGGGACCTCGTTTTCACAGGCAACTTTCTATCTCTATCGACACCCACTCCTAACAGTATTATAGTAGTTTTATTTCTTCTGAATCCGTGTCTTTTTTGTTCCAGCCACTCTAAATATGATCTAAATTTATCAAATCATCTCTTGCGTCCCTCCGTTTCATCTGCTGCGACAAACTCTTACGCACACGCACACACACACACACACACACACACACACACACACACACACACAATGTATGAATAGTTTGCCCATCCGGATCAAAAACTCGAACAATACCACAGGCAGACGGAAAAATACGAGTGGAGACGCGATTTCACGTCCGGGAAGGATGCCAGTGTGTCCCGAAACTGCAGATAACCTTCCGAGAGTGGAGTGAGTACACCTTGAATTTTGCCCCGGTCTCGGTTTTTTTTTTAATTCGACTGACAAAATGAACTGACATCAACCGGACCATGATTTCTATGGGGCTAAGAAAATGACCTACACAAATCTGTCTTGAATAACTTAAGTACATCTGTTGAAGACAAATCTTCAATTTACGAAAAATTTATGTCTCGCTCGGAGCAGATCTAGGAAACACACATCATCGGAGTCGATCATTATACGGGCGATAGGCTATGGCCGTTCATATCCGGTAGCAGCGGAAGGGCGCTACTTCAGACGGTGTTGATGGTAACCAAGCCGTTGCGAGTCGGTCGCGTATACAGGCAGCCACAGAATCGCACGCAGACCTCCTCTGCGGACAAATGATCCACACCCTTCACATACAATGCACAAAATGCTGCTAAACCGACACTATTTTTCTGCGATTACTTTTGAACCAGACCACTTAGAATGACCATCCGGAACCTTATTGGAGGCATGGACGTTTTGTTTCAGCCATTAACAGTAAAGTCATTGGGTTTGATAATCAGCTGGTTGTTTCTGCTATTTCTCTAGGAGTGTGTTCAGTAGCATTTCGCACTCTCAGGCAATTTTTCCAGGATGAGTCGACTTATTTGTTTCCCGTTTAAAATCTGCGCACTTTTGGTATGCTGATAGTGGGTTGACGCAGCCACATTCCAAATCTGGTCAGTCTAAGTGCTTTGGTTCGAAAGTATTCGCAGAAAAACAGGATGGGTTGTATAGCATTTCGTACTTTATACATGAGCAGGCGCCCACGATCACACACACATACACAACACAGCGTTGATGCTAGTCATGCCCAATGTCGTCACGTATCGGACGACGTTACTTGGCTTGATCCGATTGTACGCTTGGCTGTGCTTGCATTTGCATATAACTCTGATTTGCGTGCTTATATGCTTACTTGACTGTGTATTTACGAACGTGCTTGCTCAGCAAGTTTTGGGCCTATCTTATGACTGAACGAGCTACAAACGCTAATCGTGCTACCACTAATTTTGGACAGAATAATGAGTAATGGCAAACGTTACAGGTTGAACTAGAGTGTGCGCCGTCCGCGAGACGGAGAAAGAGGATTTAGGTACTCTGGTAATTTGTTTCCCCATCTACCGTTAATCCACTGACAAACTGATTCATAAAGGAGATCAAAAGTGTTGCTCAGATCAGACAGGCATTGGCGGAATAGTATCTATCAGAAGCAATTCCATTATTTTCACAAATGATTTAACAGATGAGACGCAAACCCGCGTTCAAATTGAGGGTTCGCTTTGATCCAATTTAGCTATTGTGAATGTATGTGCTGACCCATGGTTGGTAACCAGCCATGTCCCGTCAGCAATCAGCATGTTCGCACCCGTCCAGAATCCAGGACAGTGCTTGTGCCAGCGGATTCGCAAGTGACAAGGCGACGGATCGATCAGACGAGAACGGATTCCCGTCGAGCTGTAGCTGGTCCTGTGACCATTCAACCGATCAGAAGACGGGCTATTTGATGCAAGTATGAAGTAGTTGGGTTGTGTTGCAAAGATTGGTGTCAGTGTCTGTTTTGTTCTAACATTATTAATGTGTTATGTGCTAATAAACCAAGGTGATTCGTGGGCGGAATAGACTGCTTACTAGAGTTAGTGGGACAGTATGGAACAGTTATGGCCAGTTCTGATGTTCGCAATGAACACGAGTCTTGACTTCGTTGCAACTGTCATAATCGACAGTTTAGCAGGAAAGACTAGTCTGTTCATGATAATGTGTACTGTGATCAGCGAATCGTGCACACTGATACACTGTATGTATTGAGCGCGGTTGAATGCCGGAAACATTTCCCAACTCAATCTGACCGGAATTCCCGGCAGTCCTCACCGAATCGTGAACCGAAAGTGCCAATGCTAATCTCACAGATGAACCGATCAGAGCCAGGAGCTCCCTGTAGTGGCAGCCAATAAGAGGCTGCCAAAAGTATGCGTGCAAAAGACAAGAAACGCATAAATAGGGAGCAAACGACGTACACAACAGATATGGTCTATCAGGAGAATTAGGGTGTTTTTCATATTTTTCCGCTCAGAGCTTTTTCCATTAAGATTGAAGTTCCTACGTAAGTCCGAAGGAAACTCATGATTCCATCCTTATAAGGCTTACTCCACAGACGGCTTTTGTCACACCGACGGCATGTCCATCTTCGGGACATTGGGTGTGTTCACGATTTGTGTTATCAGCTGTCATGCAATATGCATCCAAATTAAATGCATGGATGTACAAATCAACGGACCAAGTTGTAAAGTAATTTGTTGACCCACGGCTTGATGAGTAAAGATACTACTGGAAGCATGGCAATTTCTGTGGAATGCACTGATAAATGATCGTCGAGGGACTGCAGAGCCAGGGTGTTAAACATGCAACACTAAAGTATCCCCTCGTTCATATTTGTTCATGTCAATCACTGTCATTCCTTCAGGTTGTCCCCCGCCGGCAACAACCAAGCATTGTATTCCCTCGGGTCCAGACCAGTTTAGTGTGCAACAATTGTCCGTGCTCTGGTACCCCGTGGCCGGTATCGATGGTTCGTGCTCACGCAAGGACACTGTGATCCGACAACACCCGGTCGATTGTTCGGGCAGTCAGACGATACGGGCAAATGGATGCCAACTGGACAATCAACGTCATGCCTTGGTCCGTGTCGACCGCGTGCTCACTAAATCCGCCGAGGGTTGTCGTTGCAGACCAAATCCACCCAAACTAATCTACCACGTGTGTCAGTGTGCGAAACCAGAAAAGCGAGTGAAATGTCATCCGTAAGTCTTGCCGGCGAGAGGGGGTGCGGTGTTTTTGCTGCTTCAAAATCAGACATGCAAAACTCTCTACAACTTTTTACTCCATTCTTCAACCAATATGCATGAAAAAGCTGCACTACTCCAGTGAAGTAAGCACCAAGTAAAAATTACAGTGGGATTTTTTCGGAGAAGAAATTATACCATGTTGATAAATCTCAACAAGGCATCTGGCTGCCTTGGAGGCCGCTTTGTCAAATTTTTAACCATGGAGTAGACTACTGAAACATTTTGCCAGTTTTTTTCAAAAAATCGAAGAATGGTCACCAACTGTTTGTCTCTAACAGGGCAGCTGTTAGGGCACTTACTGACGTTTACCCGAACACAGTTTCATCATGAGTGTCCGTCTGAAACGGAACTAACAGTGTTTTCAGGTTTTCCTGTCTCTTGTTTATCTGAAGTCAAACTTCTCATATTTTGGGCGGTATTCACCGAATCCATAAGCTTCAATCACGAAACTGTCCTCGTACCCCCCCCCCCTTCCCCCATTCTCTCAACGTACTGGCTATCCAGCGCTCGAGGTTTGTTAATGCACATTTCAACCCAGTATGAGCTATCCGGAGACCGAACACGCTGCATTCCCCACTCGACTAGACGTGTCTGGAAAGTTGCCTGCCCATCCAGTGGGCATCCAGAACGCAAAGGTCGTACCCCATGCGATCCTCGCACCGGAGTATTCTTTGACTTGTACGAACAGTATCACAGGAAAGGCTGTCGGTGCGAGCCCAGGCGTTGGAAAGTCCCCGGTCACTGCCGATGTCCTGGTTCAATTGTCAAGACTCGGTAAGCAGGGGAACCCATTCTCTTTACTTTTAAAATCGTGGTATCCAATCATTTACGTCAATTTATCCAGTCTTTTTATTGGTGCATAGAGAATCATCCAGCTACAAAGGTTTTTTTCAAAACCTCCAACAATTAAGTGGTTAATCCATTTTTAACTGTGGAGGAAAATTATACATGGAATGATCCATCACGCAGTAAGAAGGCTCAGCTCCCCATTGCAAACACATAGAAGCACAGTGAAGCTGCCTAACCTAACTTGTTGGGGTAATTTGTTGTGCATCATTGATAGCACAGAAAAGTCAAAACCCAAAACTGACTACTTTAATGTACATTAGTAAGCAAAACAAGATAAAACCCATGGGCGCGACACTACTTATGCTCGCATACTTCTAGCCAGCAAAGTGCTGATCAGTCAGATATATTTGCATAAACGCCGTTAGGTTTGCCGACGGTGGAAAATAACCGTGCCTCGTGTGAAACCAAGTGTCTCACGCTCAACCGGGTAACAAGACCTCATTCGAGACAAACGCACGCTATCACACGATTAATGGAACGGACAAAAAGCATTCCCGGTGTGTCACAAACTGACTGTAAGCTGAGTGAGCATGTCTGCGTGCGCAGTTCACTGGGGCTGCTTATCGATCGTCATGGCTCCGTTGGTTACAATCATGGCGGTGGAGTAGCGAGGATCGGCCTCCCAGACCGTCGACTGCGCGGACTAACGTTGGCACCTCCATTTGGGCTCTGTATGTCAAGATTAGCGAACAGGAACCAATGAAAATCAGTTACCTGAACTAAAGCCAAAACCCAAATATTCAAAACTGTTGACCTATTTGCATTATCCTCATTTTGAATGCAAAATCTTTGGCACTCAGTCGTATATCTAGTCGTTACTGAACATTCCTGAGGAAAATTACTTCTGATCCATTCATCAAATGTCTGATTCTAAAACAACGACACACAGCTGCCTCGACTCAGTCACACGTGAGGTAACCACTACCTCATTCAAACTGACCCCGAAAGGAGTCTGTATCAAATCGGACACGGTGCACAAAGAGCTCGTTCGTTGCCCCGTCCCTAATGGGCTACTTCGTCCTAGCCAACAATATTTGGTCGAACAAGATTTGACAAGCGAAGTTGTGCGTCACGTGTATCCATGTGGTTCAGCTGGACAATGCGTGCAAAAGATACGAGAATTTCGTTGGCACGCAAACTCCGAGTGCGGCTGTGGATGGAAAACGCGACTGACCAAACGTTCTTGCTGCTGTCCGTCCAGTCGCGTGGAACGGCTCTGCAATCGGCGAACCGGAATTGTGGCATATCGAAAAACCGAATGGCATTTACACGATGGTCATTGCCGACAATCCACACATGTGAGAACGAGGCCAGTCGGTAAGTTCGGCACGATTCAGATGTCTTTTCGTTTCAGAGAATAGAACGATAGCATGTAAGAATCATATGAGCTGGCGGGCTATGGTATGCATGGAGCGTGTGATTACTAGCATGGTGTTCCAGTGGTGGAGTTCAGGTTATCGCAATCAAAAAGAAAGATTTCGTTGCACTCTGTTAAGTCGCGTCCCACGTTAGAGTAGTATCACGATGCAGCAGTTCAAACTGGGTAGTCTAAGTTCACTTCCTCAGAGAACAGGCACTTTTTATGATTGTCCGGAGAGTGAATGATAGCTCGGTCTCAATCTCTGTCAACCGGAATCCGCTAGGCTCTTGCCCTAACAAGAGGAATAAGACAAATCGAGAGCTTCATTGGTATTGAAAACTGATAATGCTGACTAACTCATTTTGTTTCTCGTTTTAACATATGGAAAGTGAGATGTGAAAAGATTTGAGAGAACGTATCCGTCCTCATTTGCCGACACTCTTGGTCTTTTCGATGAAAATGTCTAAATTATTGCCACAAGTTTGACAAACCTCTCAGTACAGAACTCTTTCTGTCACTAATTACCAGTAACAAAAGGTGTGCATTGTTTCCTTATTTCAGATTAGGCACATGTCAGGAAGTTAATTCTTGCCAGTGAAAGAGTAGTGACAAAAAAGTGATTTGTTGTCTGCCCTGCCTTGATTGGGTTTCACGGACGCCGTTGATTTTATCGAGGAGTTAGAAAGTAATCAGTGAAAATGATGAAGATCAGACATTTGACATTTGGCTTGCTTCAGCTTATCGTTTCTGCTTTTTCAGTATTCACAACGATCCACATATGCTACTTTCAGTGACTCAGGAATTGAAAATGTATTAGTCAGCTCAATGATTCATTTATTTTCCTAATAATTTACTTTGTCCATCCACTACAAAAGACGAAAATAGGTAAAACATCAAAGATAAATTTAACAAATTCGTGCTGTCTTATATTCTTATATTTTGTATCACAGCTTGTCCTCACGAGGCCGTCGTCCAACCAATTGAAGTCTGTCGCAACGGAAAGCAAAAACACGTCCTACTACAACCGACCAGACTGCGATGTGTATGCGTGAGACATAAGAAGATAATCTTCAAAGAATGTTGTGAGTTTTCCCGTATTTATTTTTAATTGCACAGCTTTTGTAAAGTGAGCATTGTCTTCATCATCCGGATAAGGAAACTCAGTGAACTTTGCTTTCATTGCACGACTAGAAAAGATTCAAATATGAAGTGCGGAACAATTTAAGACTGCTTATGCCATCCTGATGAATAATTTGCCAGCGTTGATTAGTGCGATGATCAAAGGCAATGTGAGTACGCGATTATCCCAGTTGGTTTCATTCTCTCTTGCGCGAAACCTCGCACACTGGTCGACGTACACTCACTCGCTATTATTGCATTTTGGAGGACGAGTATCATGAAAATAACCGAGCTCATTACCAAGAGACTTCATTGTACAACATTTAGGAAAATCGTGGTCCCTAGGTTTTGCATTGGCGGTTCTCAAAGTAACAGAAGTTTTGGCTGATAGAGCTGTATTCGGTTTGATCCCGGTTCACATTCCTATTGGGCCAGTAGTAATCGAGGGGAATAAGTGATCAACTAACAGACAACAGTATAATCAAGGTTCTAGCCGTAATACTGTTGAATGTAGCACGTCCGCACTCGATCGATACGCTGTCAGCTGTTCCTTATCTAAAACACCACTCATCCGGACATTGTGTGTACACTGAAGTTGTTTCTCATTGCCTGCAACCTATTCCGACATCTGTTGTCCTTGTCTGTCGTTGATAAATACGTATCTGTACCCCATTGCAGTTAGTCATGGGCAGTGAAAAGTTTTCCGTATGCCGTATGATCCTTCCTCTTGTTGTTTTTGCGTATGTTAGTTTACGAAGACAGCGAATACAACTAGTTAATATCTTTGTTTGTTTGTTTTCAGTGCACGCACTGGATGACTCGGTAGGACCTAATATGGCTCAGTACGCTGTTTCGTGTTCATAACTTGGGGTTCCTCCGAACTATACGCTGAATCCTGGTGGCTTCATAATCCATCTCCTCCAATTTATTCGTAGGAAAGCGTGGAATAAAAAATTGGACGTAACAGTCAGATATGACCGCCAGGGAAACATAGCAAGTTCACTGACTTGACAAGACTTGGTGTTTACCGATCTGTAATCTGTGTATGCAAAAGATGGCATGGAAATTGTTGGATTCCTGAATCGGGAGTCTGTAATTTGAACAGTTAGAACAGTGCCACAGTCGAATAACGAGAAACAGTGCTGGATAATGAACAACTGGTTTCAAAAGTCCCTAATCGTTCTCACAGATTAGCCATTTATTATCCAGCTGGACCGTTTTAATTTGAAAGAGTACAGTTATGGTTCCTTGTAGGCCATTCTGCGCTCTCGGCACTGTTTTCTCCTAACTTTGTTTGCTACTTCTTATTTTGTATTGATGGTTGGCAGATTTTGATAATGTTTTGAGGTGATCCAAATGTGAAAAGTCTCTGACCTCGGCGGAATTCGAACCCACGCATGGTCACCACCCTCGCTTTAGTACCGCGAGTGCTCTACCAGCTGAGCTACGAGACCACATCGGAGGACCTTCGACTTTCGAATCCCGCCGAGGCCAAAGACTTTTTACATTTGGATCACCTCAAAACTTCTTATTTAAACAGTAGTTGGTGAATAATTCATATTATCAAATTACCACTACCCGTCGTCGATACAAAGCTACCTATTCAACTACCACTTCCCAGAATGATCACAAAGATGTAATATACCAACTGGAAAAGTCTGATAACTTTTCTCACTCAGTTTGCATGAGATAAATTTACTAACGTGCAGTTGAAGGGTCACATTTGTAATCATTTTTTCTGGTTTCGTCTCGTTACATCTTGTTCGTTTATTGTCAAATGGATATCATTTCACTAGCACTGACAAAAAATGTGATGATTCACTGTGTTCTTGAGGAGAAGAAGCCCTGCAAACCATACTGCTACTTTTGGCTTTTAATGCATGGGTGTACAAATCGGTTACATCGAATACACCTTTGTTTCTCACCAAATACAACACTCAACGCGTATTGCCATACCTGAATTCTGTACCACTTTACCAGTGTGCCCGACAGTAAGCACTGCAGAAGTGGTATTCATGGTGGACGCGTCAGTGATCAAACGTCAGCCGGATTATTTGGAACACGTACAACGAGTCATGCACGATGTGATCCATGCGTTCACTCTGTCCAATCCCAGTCGCGAACAAGGTAACAGTTACCGATTTGCCATTTTGGTGTACGCGCATCATCCTGAGATGGTAACCAACTTGGGCTCGGACCACAGTCCCGAACAGTTGCTAGATCGTATCGATCACATCACCCTGATGGATACGCACGGATCGAACTTGGTAGCAGCACTGAAAATGGTCGAGCATGAAGTGAGTCTGCTTATTCGGTAACACATGAGTGACTTTGTCTTAGATGGTGTCATAAACATTCTCTTCAGCGAAATTCTGAAAGAAAATCATTGTCAGTGTCTTGCGGTCTTTTTCTTTTTGAAGAATTATCTTCTCTCCTTACTGAATTTCTCACCATATTGCTCAGTAAACTCGTCCAAACTGATTTGTTTTCTTATTTTACTGTTCTGCTCGTCATCAGGTCATACCTAACCAGCGTCCAAATATCCCGTTACTCGTGTATGTGATCACGGATGGATTGGGAGTCTCTTGGGCTGAAGCCGTGAACTCAGCACGCAGACTTCATCACTTGCACGCTCAACTCACTGTGATTCATGTCGGATATACTGTAAATCCGGGTGACCGTCACTGGCTCACACAATTTGTTTCTCAACCAACTTCAACGCACCTGATCGATTTGCCCCGGGCGGCAGCAATAAAAGATTACACGGGTCGATTGATTCAGACTATGTGCACCAGAAGTAAATTGAACTTTCTAACCATTCATTCTATGATTATTTGACATATATGATACTTATTTCATTCGAAAGAAAAGTTATCCAAACCAGCTTCATTCCGCACTGACAGATAGGCATTGCTTCCTGTGTGACTGACGTGTAATAGATCGATGAAGATCCTTCGTAAAAGCTACAGAGATTCAAACACTCGAGTTCTAGTAATCATCATTAGTCCTTTCATTATGCTACCCATGCAACTCTGTATTATAGCATTATAAGAATAATAATGACTTAATCACGAGCAAAATTTCTGATAAGGCATAGCCCGATGATGGTTCTTATCAAACGATATTATTTTCAGAATAATGTTATGTTCATTTTATACAGTCCATTGCATACCTGCCCCGGGTTTTCATACAATAAAGTAATCGAAACTGAATTGTCAATAATCCCCTCTCGTTTGATCTCCAAAATGTAGCTTGCCCTCTCGACCAGATTCGTGAAGCCGAATGTGGTCGACAAACCGGGTGCCTAGGGCGTACCTACATCCATTCGTATCGATTTGATGTGTCATCCGGACGTTGCTTTAGCCGCATGGAAATCCGAAAACGCCGTTGCTGTAAGTTGTTCTTATCCAATAGTAAGCTCGATTTGCGTTCATCACATTGTTATAACCTGAAATGACGAATTGCGTTTGGAAAGTTCGCTTTGGTTATAAAAGCCAATTTTTCATCAAAACAGTCGACTAGTGCATAGCGAATATCTACTGTCTACGAAGAATGCGGAGCGTCAAAAGCTTCGTTCATCTAATTTATCTAATCTGCTAGGGATTATCAACTGTAGCGTATCACCTACCAAGCTCCAGTCAGAGATTACTCAAAATCAGCATCACTCTAAAAAACTTCCTGCTTCCCCCATGTATTATGCAACAAAATCGCTAAATGGCACACCAAGTGTCCCACTACTTGAACCATAATGAGACCAGCAATGTTTCGAAAAACGCAGTTTCTTTGTTTAGAAGCTCAGAGATTATCTTTAATGATACCGTTACTTTTGTAAAATTATTTCCTGTTTTGTAAATCGTTTCACACACGGTTTAGATTTTGTCATGATGGTAAATACGCACGATGATATTACTCTGCAGTAAAAATGTAAAAAATATAGCTTAACTACTACTACTACTACCGCAACTTTATTGCGGTGTTAATCGGATTTTCGAAGCTCTCTCCCGAAGCTCAAGCGTGACCCTCTTCTAATTTACGTTCGTCCAAGGCACAACAGTACAGCGCAGTTTCATCAGCACTGCGAACAGCCGACTGTGCATAATTTTGTTTCCAGTTTTGCAACTCATCTAAAAATCGATTGATTTCATTTGGGTTTTCTCCCCTTTGTTCACCATAAATCACATAAACAATAATACACCAAAAGAACCCCGATTACTTTGTGGGATCGCGACCCACATTTCTCCTCCCAGCAGTTGAACCAACTCTTGGGAGCTTTGAGGTTCGGCTTACCCAAAGTGGCAACATAGTTCATAGCCTTCTTGCAGATAACGCTTTCCACTATGGAAGTTTAACTGTACTTTTCACGCATCCTCAAGAACCGCTGGAAAGTGGCACCATTTAATTCACCAATGTTTTGCTTCACTGTCACCCTCATATACTGTGGCTTACACAGAAACGGTCTTGAACAAGAGTCTTGTTTGCGATCACATTCTATACGCTGAGACGTTTCGTCTGAGAGTTTTGAGTTGCTTTTGGTTGAGAAACCGTATCCAAAGTCTCCTTTTCATTTACTGATAGTTTTTTGTTCATGATCACACACTGACGGTTCGCACTGACTTCTCCATGAATAAACCTGGGATTTGTTCACGTCTTAAGTGGTAACCAATAAACTATGGAAGTATTGATTGAGCCGCCATCAACACGCTGCTTGCGTTCGCTAGCAGACCAGAGCATAGAATATTACTGAATTAATTAACTACTTCTTTGACCACTTACGTTTGAGAACATCCTTAGTCAATTGGGTGCTACTTTTTGGAGGCCGGTTTGAGCAATGCTGGGAATATTCTACAGACTGCGACTTTTTGAGCGGGTTACTTTTCAAAGTTGGAAACCAATGGAAAATAGGTTTGGGATTGTTTCCAAGATTTTGGGAACATCTAGAAAACTATTACTTTCTGAGGGTGTGACGTTCGACAGACATGGATGTAATTGATATTCGAGCATACGTGCATTCATTAGAGTAATGCAGTAAGCCAATATTAGGTCTTTCATACAGCAATAACTTCACGAAATTATGTAAATGGTGGAGTGCAAACGGCGTTTCTATCGAACCACCTATTTTATTCTTTGCTCACGCGTGAGTCAGTGGGAAGTGTGTATCAAATAGAAACCCGAGTGATGATCGTCTCGTGCACTCAGGATCGTCCAAATGACAAACCCAGTTAACACACAGGCGTCCGTAACTAAAGTCGAAACAAGGAGCGAATTCTTCATCCAGAGACCCTTGTTGCGCCGCACATACACACAGAAGCTGACACATTTACACACCTCGGGCACGTACACATATCCGGATTGAATTAATTCGCCACAAAAGTGACAGAATTTATCAGGCCCTCCTGGGCGCGGTGAAGTAGCAACAAGTGAACAGCCAACACGTACAGCGGCCAGTCATTGTCACTAATTTCAAACATTTTACACCTACATAAGATTTGCCCGTTTTCTGTGATACTGAGAATTCTTTCCTTTTTGTACATGTAGGCTCTTGTTCTTCTATATAAAGAACACGCTTTTCCGGTTGCTTTGTTCCTCTAATCGTAGCAACCACCAAATCCCCACTTTAACAGCAAAGAACTAGAAATCACAGTATTAAGGCTCGGAGTGGAGAACCTGACCTTAATAGGTCAGTCGTGGTAACAAGTCGTTCGACAAAGGGGCGTTGTATCCTACGGAACTTAACTACCTCTGCAAGCGTCTCATCATCACTGTACGAGATAATATCATTAACGAACGCTGGTCACACTGCTGACCACCATTAGGTGAATGTGTCTGCAGTGAGTCATCCGCGATCCTTTCTGTTAGGTCGACAAGGCAAGATCAGTCGCTCAAGAAGGAACATCACTCTCGCTCTGTATATCTTTCTGTTTGTACTTTTGATGACGGAGAGAGAGATTGGCGGAATAAATAACGTTTCGTGGGAGGTTTGTCACATGGTTTACCGAAGGCTGGTGGTGTACGAAGAAGCTAGATTGGTTTTCGAATGAATTGTCAGCAGTTGATGTCTGTAACTGTCGAGTCTTGTTAAAACAACACACTGTGACCAAGGTTTTCTGGTCAATTCTCTTGTTTCCCTCAGGTTGTCCACAACAACCACAGTTACGAGAGATTTGTGAAGGAAATCGTTTGTATCACTATGCTACCAACTGGCAACTGAACAAGCAAGCTGTGTGCACACAGTTCACTCTGAAGCGAGATATCACGGTCGCTTTGCAAAATAGTAAGTTGGATCGTACTACTTTGATTGTACTTACTAAATCCTGCCATCAAATATAAGATCCAAATTATAGATAGAAACCCAGTATATGATATGGTTTCGGTAATCCCTCAAACCCCGTTGATTTTCCAGAATGTGCACCAAGGCGTAGTATAAAAACGGAGCCGTGCGATTCGGACGGAAACGCAATACAATGGGAGATCCGAAGAGTGATAGACGGATGCAAGTGCAAGGTTCGTCCGGAATGATGCTATTTTACATCTGTTGTTCTTATTCACACGCACTCGTGAGTGGGAGTGAGACCTTTCCCGTAGTCACTTTCGTTTCAATTACGTCTAGCCGATCATCAGTAGCGCTTTCTCTGAAATCGTTCACCATCTCTCGACACAGCACCTCATCAAAGCATCTGCTTCGGTTCCACTCAGGTCAAAGTTAGGTTATTGTGATAACCTCGATGGGAATCGTTCATCGTGATTCACGGTGATTTATACACATGAATCGGAGAATTGATTTTATGCATAGTATGAATCAAAGCCTCGGCTTATATTTGATGATTATAACCGTAGCTACGACCATCTGAATGCAAAGTAGTCATGAGATGATTGTCAGGAATGTGTAGCCAGTACTACGCATTACCACCGAAATTTTAAGGACACCACAGACAATACTGATGTTATAATTTGTCGTTAGAAATGTGTGAATGTGTCATACCGGTCACCTTTTATGCGCCTGAGTGGGAGAATTCAGCGCGATCACTGCGCAATACCCTTATTGTATGATCAGTCCTCATTCACCACTGTATCATCTAAGCAGCTATCTGTCAGGTGATAAAACCAACTTTTTAACCGTGATTGACAGTCTCATTACAGACAATGTTTACCATAGCCTTCATAGACAAGAAAATTTGTAATTTTTCGCATGTTCGTTTTTTGATATGACTTAGCACTTTTGGATTTATTCTAATTAGCAAGAACAATAGCTAAAGCAGAACATCGTAGTGCCGTGATGTAAGCCGGTGGCTAATGAACTGAGTACTTGATTTTGAGCCCCCAAACCATGATCCACTTCGGTGGTAGACAGTTTTGTTGACGTCCGGACCTCGACCACGTCTGATCTATTACGGTCGGGTATATGCATCATGATTTCAAGTCTTAGATATTAGGTATTCGGCTCTCATGCATGGTTATGCAATGAATAGCAAAGCAATTTCTCATCAAAGCTGTAATAAACAAATCAGAAACCGACTTTTAATCACATGCTTAACAGAATGCGATGCGATCCACTGAACTCACTAACTTCAGAAAAACCAATTCCAATTATGAATCTAGTTTTTCACGGTGTGGCCAGAGTGCATATAGAATGTGTAATAACTTTTAGTCCAGAGATTACCAGTTGGGATAGTTCTGGTTGAATAAAACGCCATGTCAACTTACTCATTAATTTCAACAAATCAATTACACTCGTTCCTCGGATACCCCAACTAGAGCTACGTCATCGGGGTCTCAGAGGCGAAGAGTGCAAAGATTTGTTGTTTCGCTTTATGTAATTTATGTAGTAGATCCGTTATTCGGTCTGGTGTCATCTAACCTATTGTTGGATCCAAGTGGAAAGTGACTTTTGCCGTCCTGCACCAATTCGCATGGTCGTTCAGTTTGGCTCTTGCATGCAATACTAGTTTGTGCCTTTCAAAGTAGCTCGATTCGGTGTGTGAATTGTGACCGCGAATCTTCACTTGAATGAGCTTTCATTAGTCCGATGGTTTCAGGTTCACGTTTCTTGTAATGTTCGGTAGGATTCTTGCGTGTGGTGTTAGCTTTGTCGTGTCCATCGGTTTATTTCATTGACTGGAACAGGATTGTTCATCTTCATGTCGAATGGATAAAAAAGTGCAAAGTTCGATTCCGTCGACATAACCCAGGAATGTTGATAAGTGGGCTGAGATCACCTTACTTATAAAAATAAAAATATGACCTTTTATTTTACATATTTATTATACGACAATGTACAACATCCATTGAAGGGATCCGTGACCCATCGGAAACTGCCGAACGGGAGGGGACAAGCAGCGCTGTGAATCAAACCCGGGACGTTCAGGTTCGAACTACCACGACGATGACCGTTTGACCACCGCTGATCTTATTGAACAGATGTCGACTGAAAATCCTCGAGGTCTTGACTTGGAAATCACCGCTGTCGTGGTCGATCAACTAATCCTCTAATTAGCTGCACTCATTGAAGGATATGGCTAATTATCAAGAGCAGTGAAGCTCTTGTATTGACACATTTTGAAGTGCTACTATCGGTAGATCTCACATCGAATTATGGTTCTTTTGGCTGCTCCACATCACGGGTGAAGTTCGTATTGAGAGATGGAAATTGGAACCTCCGTACCTGGTGCATAGTCATTGGTTTTTCAAACTGAACTGTTTCGAAGTGCGTAGTATGTTGAATCTGGATGGGAGGACAAAATTTCCCGGGACGCTCACAGCCGGTTTCGCGGCTGTTGCTGCTCATCAGGTATGCACACTCGGTGCTCTTCTGACCAATCATGCTCATACTTGAGCCCTCCGCAGTTGGTTTACAGCTGTAATCTCATTTGAATCAAAAGGGGCGTGCATGGACGAAGAGTCCATTTTTACAATCACACAGTGATTGTTCCAAAGTTAGTTCGTCGGTTTAAACAAATTCTAATCGGTTTTGACTACCTTACTGGAATATTTCACAATAGCCATATATATATATATATATATCAAGGAAGGAAGATACACTGGTAATAATATAAATATTGTTTCTCTATCCAAGATGAATGAATTCATCTTCCTTTTTGATGATTTATATACCCATGACATGTCGAGATGTAAAAAGGTGTGTGTGTGTGTGTGTGTGTGTGTGTGTGTGTGTGTGTGTGTGTGAACGTAGTTCCACGTTTGCATCTTGAAATGCTCGACAATATTGCGCACTCTTTCCAGATATACTAGCTATTCTAATGTGCAGTTAGCCTTCTTCCAATCTCATTATTACTTGTCTTATTCACATCGCTTGACCGGTCGCATCAAAAGGAGACACGACATCGACGCCTAGTTCGTTGTCACTGTGATCCGGGAAGACAACGGATTCGGTGCATTGCTGACAATTTGATGGTTCGCGAATGGTCCGCACAACAACTGATCAACGGGGAATGCATGCCCAAACGCGGAGTAACAAAACAAAAATTGAGTAAGCCTGATCCATATGCATTTATCTAAAGATAGGAATCAGAAAAGGGGAGAAATAATAGGTCAGTACCAGTTCTGGCTGATACTGGTTCAACTTTATTTGACTGAGAAGGCTGGATAATCCTATTCCTCGAGGCAGTTTCTATCGGGTATCAAAAGCTTGATTTATGCAAGCACCTTGAATTATTGACCAGTTTTAACCTCTCATAAAAAGGCTTTTATCGTATTGAAATCAATGGTTGTCAACTCCGTCCCTCTGCTCAATGCGAATTCACTTGATAACCTTTTAAATTTAGCGGGATTTTTTCTTAACGAACGTTTTCTGATATCTACTGACCTGTGATCTGATATTAGAATGCAACTACACTCGAAGTTTTGTGTGAATACGAGAAAATACAGCGAAATAAACGAGTTCAGCCTATTTTTCTGATGCTCTTTTTCTCATGAGAAGTTCATTAGTAGGCTGTGCTACAGTCACCCGATTGGATGTTCAATGTGACCGCTTTTCACTGGAAAGTTGAAGTTTCTAGTTTTTTTTGTTGTTGAGCTGATTTTGTTTATTCGATTCAAGCGGTTCTGATTTTCATTGCCTTTCATTTTGAAAGTTAAAATTCTCAAGACCACAAACTTAGGTCCCGTTTTACTGAACTCACATGCTACACACACACACACACACACACACACACACACACACCAACACCAACACCAACACCAACACCAACACCAGTTCGCGTCTACGCAAGCCGTTATCCAGGAGACATTTCTGGTTGCGACAACACTTTGACAATCGATTTAGCTGAATCGTGCTTGCTGTTTATTGAAAGATTTCACGATTCCGGTTGTACTTGTGGAAACAGCGATGCATAACTGGTGTCCATTTTCTGTCGGTACTGTGGCATCCAGAGCCGGTACACTTTGAAATGACAACCTGTAGAGCGGAACAGTCGTTGCTTGTGTGCTGTCCAAGTGGGTTAACTACCGTCTCAAAGTGAGGGCTATCCGAGTATATTAATGTAGTCTGTATCTATCATTTTGGTTTCTTTAATTACCCGCGCTTCTCCCTTGATAGTCATTTACATGTTTCGTTTTCATTGTTCCCCATGCAACTCATTTCCGACGGTATCTATCCGTGCGCGTGAAAATTCACTTCGATCGGATAAGTTTGTTCCAAACCGTTCATATTCAAATCCGCATGCGACACAATGACTTGTCAACGTCGTGTCACTTTGGTGGAACACAAACCCCAGCGATGTCGCTGCCAGCGTCGTGCCAAAGTCCGTTATGAGACTTGTTGTGAGTGTCTCGTTCTTCTGACTGCTATACAATGTATTCCGATTTCCCTTATCCACCACTAAACACTGTTGCCATACACAAATACGGGGAAATGCATTAGTCTCTAGTGTGCTACAATTCACGAACAAATGCAGACGCACTCAGAAACGAGAAGATATTTGAGATTTGACAGCCCTATCCTTTTCGGTTACAATCATGGGAAACGTGGATGTGGTGTGTGTAAACACTGAATTAAAATCAAGATAGCGTGGAACTCAAGTGTAAGATCCTGGGCAATGAGCTAATGCGAAAGTTTCTATTCATTGTATGTTCTTGATTGCTTTCTTACTGAGATCAATGCGATTCGGGATCAAATTATTTACAGATTATTTCTAATAGGTATCTTGCTTCTCTTCAAATATTGCTTTTGCAACAGTTCTAGGAAACATCCCACTCAGTCGATTAAAATACCAAAAATCAGATTTTTACCTCTGTTTGTATTGTACCACTAATCTGTCATCGTTTATGCTTTAACCTTAAAAATGAAGATATGTTGTCGAACCAGTTCATGCACCCGATTGCGCGCTGATCACAATTCTACACTGCCCTCTCTCATGCAATATGATGTACTTCCCTTGCCCTTAAAACCTCTCCAATTGTGGCCTACTTTCTACCGGTGAACAGGTTGTCGTGGTGAAAAGACTGTGAACTATGAAGGATGTAAATATGAGGCCTTGAAAATGTTTGTGGAACGGAGCACCGAACCGACTGTGAAGGCTGGAGCTTGCGTACAACGAACTCGATACCATTTCCAACCGGTTGGTAAGTCTTGATAAATGAGCAATGCACTCGGTCGCTAAGAGTGACGTAAAGTAGTAAATTGGTGGAACTCTGTTGTACAGAACCTGCATGTCAATCACAGCTGAAAATATTCACATAATTACTCTGGAGTAGTTATTCCTTTCTGAAGAGTGAAAATCATGTGAATAAATCCTCTTAGAGGCCCCGGCTGCATTCAGCACTATTCTACTCGCTCTGTTTTATTTAGAATGTGTGTCTTGACAACGTAAAGAGAGCACGTATCCTGCACATTAACTTTAGCAGTTAATCACTTTTGACATATTTTTGTACAGATAGATTATGTTTCTAGGGTTCCGTAAATTGTGTTAATCAACAGTACATGGCTTTCTGTCCATCCTTATCTCTGCACTCTTGAGTTTCTTCCCGTTTGCCTTTCTGACAAATTTCACACGGACGTTTTCCCATCAAAAACGTGTCTTGTCATGTTTATTCCGACCAAACTGTTCAACTTTACTGATATTTGAGTTTGGTTGGTGCGGGAGAGGAAAATGAAAACTGATCTGTTGCCATTGTCATCTTCCTCTGCTCTGTAAAGCTTGTCCTAAAAATCCCAAAATTGTTCGACACCAGTGTCGTCAAGCGGCTGAATTGGCTAAACAGGGTCCACGCGGATTGGATCCGGCATTGATCTACCGTCAAGTGGAACACACGTGGTGGCAGATTGGCGCATGCGAATGTCGTATTCAGCGGCGCGCCCATTTCGAGACATGTGGATGTGATCAGTCCAGTCTGGGAACGGATCGTTCACGGCGGGTGTTGACTCGTTGCCTCTCTCCGAGTGGCATTCTCATAACGTATGTTCGATATCTGCGTCTGGAAGTGGCTGGTCGTGCGCCCGAACACGAAACCAGTGTTCGGCTGCTCAATTTGCACGAAGCCAAATGTCAGTCACAATTCAAAGTCCAATCCGTCAGAAAAATCGGTAAGAACACGATGGGGCACATATCTTATTCCATACCTCAGCACGAGTGTTGTGGACGGGGTACACCCCTAATCAGAAATGGACCGGAATATCGTGTATCTGAGATCTGATTTGGGAAACACATGGGACCACAATAAGCCAGGCATGATTTAACAACTTGGTGCTCTCTCCAGCATCAACAGTTTGAGTGACGGCGGTGGTAGTGTGGTTTGAACCTCTTTTCGAGGTAATATTATTCAGAAAGCTATACTACTGAAATACTACTGGTTACCGGTATATTTTGTCATAGAATTTTGCTTAAATTCCCAGCGACATAATTTATAAATTCTCAAGTGAACCATGAATGTGTTTAGCGTCCGGTGAGTGCTATGAAGGGGCATCATCGATGTCTCGTGGAAATCTGTCGCCATGTAGTGCATAAATAGACGGTTGTGGGCAGCCCCAAACTCGATGAAAATTTTTCTCCCCGCTACAGTCCTCCAAGGAATAGGAGCATTCCATGAAAGATGAAAGGCTCTGTTAAACACGATTCTTAAAATACATGTAAAACTTATTGCAGTGTCTCCGTTCTGTTATGTGGCCAACCCATGTCATTGGCGTTTGCACGTGATTCATTCGGGTCCCGTTGGGCTCGCACTCGCGTGCGCAATGCCTGTCTATCCCACGCTTTGCCTTGTTCCGCTCTGCCAATCATATGCGGCTGGGTGTTCGTGAGACTGACATTGATTCTTTGGTCCCGTCCACTTGACACATTATCATGTTTACGCTTGCCAATAGATGGTTCACTTGTCTGTTTGCTTGTCCGTTTACGTGCTTGTTTACTGATGTGCTGATAAACGGATCTGTTGCGTACTGTGTTCTCCGAATTCTGAGCACAACACATTCTTCAATCATCGTCGTGTTTTCTGGATATTGTGGGATGGTTGCGAAACTAGAAAACTGTTTCGGAAAAGGGGATATTTGCATGGAACAGATATGTGTTTGTGTTTGTGTGTGTGTGTGTGTGTGTATGTGTGTGTGCGTGCAAACCCCTATCCCATCTGTTTGATAGTATCGGTACCTATTTCGCTTTCGTCATAACAATAAATACGAAAGACGAAATCGGTACAACAATACGCAATCACTAATTGGTGTACCGAATTGCTGCAACTTTCTTTGGGTTGGAAACGTACATGTTTTCCATGTCCCATCATCCACTCACATGATTCATCTGGACAACAGTGAATTTAGTCACTGGGCAAATCCTGTTTAGCACACTGTGCATCAGTTCACTTACAGTTGTGGCTACACTTGCTTTCATCGACAGAGCAAATGTAATCAGCGAGCACAACACATATCGCAACCGATTTACACGGAACACTATTGTTCCAGCTGTCAAGTGAACGACAAACCTTAGAGCACAATAATAGCTTCGTCTGCATGAATACACACGAGAGAATAAAATGTCTGGGCTCAGTTAATGCAACAGTTGTCATGGATTTTCTGGGGTTAAACTTCATCATTATCTTTGTGGCCTTCATGCCTTACCTTCGACTTTCAATCATTCTCTCCAACGTTGTGTCCTTATGTTCTTTGTTCGCGTACGTCACCAACAGTGTCTAACTATTTCTAGCACAAAAATGAACGGGAAAATGGATTTTATCGGTATCTGACATCGGCTCTCTGGTTTGCCTTGTTTCAGTGTCACTACACTAACACTACGAGTGTCAGAATTTCTACCGTTACGAACGGTGCAATCCTTAGGGCAAGCAATCAGCAATGATCCTGACCAAAACCCAGGGTAATCTGTTACAAATCCTATGGTGGTAGCTAAACCCAAAGTTGGCCCAATCGTGTCATTTATTTCATAATTACGCCAATGTTATCCGAAGCTGTCGAAATCAGCATTTCGTTTACCATGGGGCAGATTGTTTACCGAGTTTAGATCGTGACTCAGCAGTGGCACTCCACGCTATAGCTGAAAGCCACACTATTGACTATGATAACACCAGAACCTTCCAGTGCTGAGTCCATGCATGCACCAAGGGCTTAGATACGAAAACTGACAATCACGCCCACCCTGCATGCCTCAACCGAAACGATGGGGAAGAGAATTCAGACATATGGACGGCACTAACATCATTGATGGATAAACATCCTAAAGGTTACAACACCTTGTTGACCTCATATGACCCCGCCACCACCGATACTGATAGCAAGAAATGAGACCCGTCCTGCGCACCAAAAATACGCGTGCATACACACAGACACCGCCTAACACCCGATGGTCAGTATCATTCTAGTGAAAACTGGTCTTGAGAAGATAACCCGCGGTGACCGAAACGTCGACTGACCACTGGCGCATCGTTCTTTCGATACACTCCGAACCGAATTCGGTTCCGATGCATCAACTGATTGCATTTCCTCTATTGTGTAGCATTACTAATGTGTGGCCACTCATTTTATTAATAAACACACTATTTTATGTATTACGGATAATCGTACACTCCAGGTTTGAGTCCCAGTTGGGCTTCAGTAGATATGCACTGCAGTTGATTCTAAGATTGGATGAAACAACTGAACCGCGTGTTGTTCATTGGGTGTGTCACCTCCCCCGGTAGTTCGAGGTCCTATTTTGGCTACTGATAACGATAACAGTAGTTAAATGTCAACCCCATTGCCTTTAGCGCTGAATTGAGTGCTTATTCTGAATGATTTATGTGTTAAACACTGTGGTTCCCTGATTAATCACGATGGTTTAGCATCTCGCATCATGCCTCTCATTTATGTACTCAATAACAGTATGCTGTAAAATGTCTAACCATATCTGCATGACACCTACCAAATGTTCAGGCTCGTTGGTTCTTTGGGGAAGATTTCTTTAATTTGGTCAATGGACAAAAACCAGTTGAAGTATACACCTGGCCAATAATGTCCTATTTGAGAGGTCTCAATAATTCTGTTTTAGCTAATGGATAAACCACTTGAGTTTTTCGCCCATTCGATTCCGCCTTGATGCGTAAGTGTGGAATTCATGAGTGGATTTTTCAACGTATACCATCCAAGCCACTCGTGCCAATAATATTTTCTACAAATTCTGTTTTAGTTTGTCCGGATGCTAAAACTATAATTGGTCCGTGTGTGCCAGACAGAGATGGGCGTTCTTATCGATTGATACATGTGCATCGTTGGATCCGTCAAGGTTGTCAGTGTAAATCTGCTACCCCGGAGTTGAAGCAACGTGTTGTGTGCGCTTGTCGTCCACCTCGTGGTCTGAAACGATGCACGGCCGCACGTCCCGGAACGGCTCGCGATCGATTGGAATTTCGTGTGCTCCGCGAACGACTGGTGTCCCAATCAAGCGTACCTGGCAAGGAGACTGCGCTAGTTTGTGTACCAATGCACCCAATCGAACAAACTCGTATAATTAGTAAGTTAGTTTTCGTAACCTTGGAAGCAGTCTCCAGTTAAGCCGGGGAGCAAATACAGGGATTTTTCCCATCCTAGGTTGTCATTTTTACCACAGAGTGGGGAGCTCTATCTTACTGTGAGCATCGAATTCGGCGCTATTCGATGATATGCAGTGCTAAGTGTATTTCTTCTCTCGAAATTACAAAATAATCAACAAGCCTCTTCTAGCGATTGTATTGATTCAATTCAAAGGAGTCGTATTTAAATACTATTTATTCAACAAATAATAGCATCACTTTATTAACCTTGATTTTACGAGATACTATTCAAGCGATCAGGCATAACGACCATAAACTGCTTTCAGTCTGGTCATTTCCAGTTTCCTGTTCAAAGAAATTGGTGAAAATAGGGTTTGGAAAACGACAGGGCGTTTCACTCTCATATGTTTGTACAATATGCACAATCCTAAGTATTTTTGGGGCTGTTTATTATTTGTAAAATTACACTTTTATCCATAGGGAACTCATTTTCTTATACTGACGAGCCACCAGCCTCAAATAACTGCGCCTCTGAAATATATGTTCTGTCTAGCTTGTCCCAAGAACCATGTGCGCTATGGCAAATGTGTGGACGAGAAAGTGCAGATTACGGTAACTTTGTTTGCTGTGCACGACTGTCAATGCAAGCGCCAAATACGTCACGTGGTTGCAAAATGTCAGCCCAGTCCCGCCAGGGGTGTTAAGCACCAAGGTCCGAAATCAGCCGCGCATGGGAATAAACCCGGACAGAACCCGAGCTACGGATTGGTTATGCCTGTCTATCGCTTGGTGGACTGCATTGACTTGTTGCCGGGGCCACAGTGTCGTTTCATGGAACGCGCGCCTTATGGAATTTGTGAAAAATCCGGGGAAGGACAAAATATGTTGTGCCGTCGCACATGTAACCAGTGTCCGCGTGAGTTTTCCCTCAGTCATGAATCGGGTGGGTTTCAAACACAAAGTCATCACTTTCTTGGAAGGTTTCCTTTATCCCGTCAATAAACTCGGTGAAATTGGTTGCATCTCGGCTCCACCGGGTTCACCAGATAACAACTGCAGGCGGTATTCTAAGCATTTCCCCTAGTACTGTGTAGAGTTGTGCTTCTTTTATGCAGTCAGAATTCAAGTTTACTATCAGTGATACAACGGTCACTACTGCGCTGCTTCAGTGACGATATTCTAATTGACCAAGGTCATGAATTCTTATATTAGAGGACGTTCAGTGTGATCAGATTCGTTCTTCACGGCAGCAGATGCGCACCATATACATCACTAAGTAACTTCATTTGACACCGGTGTGGTGGTGGATGTGACCTCCCCGTAATCCGTAGTATTTCATGGGTTAACATTGGATTAAATGAACTTGTAGACACTACAAATGAGATGGGAGCAAATTCACTTGGTGCCCTTAATGATAGCTCGTCTTGAACACATCTGACCTTAAGTAGCTCGCTATATACTTCAGTGGAATAAACTAATATATATATATATATATATATATATATATATATATATATATATATATATATATATATATATATATATATATATATATCCTTATGCAGTTTTCGTGCTTCTGCTACAACGGGGTGTCATTTATTGCTCTTCCGAAATGCTTCATCTGCGCCTGGAATGGGTTTGATATTTCCCCAACAGTCTTATGGTCGACATAGTGACTAGTCATGTGATATATCGTGCCAATAGTATCATGTTATCAATAAAAAGTGCGACAAGATTCAATACACATACTATCATACGGGTAATCTGATCCGAATGAACGGACCATCAATTCCTTCCTCTTTCTCTCTCTCTCGTGTCTCTCGTGTCTCTCTATAGGATGTTCCTTGGATCAGATCACATTCCGTGTGGTCTCGCGTAACGGTCCTGGAGGAGCATGCTTGCTGACAAATCAACGTTACGGACGCACATTTTTGCACCGCATTCTACGCGGCCCAGTCAGTTTGGCACATTGCAAACTGGTCTGCGCCAAGCATCCGAGCTGCCTCAGTTTTGACTATTATGTCACCGACAGAACCGATTCCCTTTCCCCGGTCTGTGTGCTCAATCGAGTCGATCCGGTTGTACTTAGAACACGATGGGCCGGCCCAATATCACTGGGAGCAAACCCCATGGAACTCACAAGGCACGCAGCAACACGATGTTTCCTGTTCCGAAAAGTCTGCAAAAAATGTGAGTGTGACAGACACTGGAAGAAAGAGTCAGGTGCGGTGTGATATTTTTTCCTAATACGTGCCAAAAAAAACCAAAACGATTAAATTCTCGCTTTCATGGTCGCAAAAGTAGCGCTCCCGACACACAAAAGGTAAGATCGGCGGTGGTCAAACAGACAACAGGGCAGACTGTAGACCCTTCTGTCCAGGGTTCCAGTCATGCCCTCACAACCACTGGCCGCTTTCCCCCAATTGGCAGCACTCGATTTTCCGCGACCACTTTTCTGAAATATAGTACAATTATTTTGCAATAAAAAGGAAGTAAATAATAAACTATAAGAGATACAGAGACTTGAACTGCTTCATCCTGCAGCACTGACTTCAACGAGGAGCATGCATTGACAACACTTCTGACGTGCAGAGGTTAATTACAGTGAATAAAATACTGGCTTATTGTTAAAGCTAAATGGCAATAAAACAGAAAAACGGTTCATAAGTTGTGAATGGTTGATTGCGTATTCATCGGAATTAGTCTTTAAACGGAGCAGATGTTTCTCACTGTTGTGTTTAACTGGCACAAAGAACACCCAAATCTCCAGGGTATATGATTTTCTCCAATGTCGAGTGATTCATCCCACAGTATTGATGCTGCATTCGTTTTGGGGGATCTCTGCGAGTCTATTTTATCCGATTGGTCTCGAATCATCATAAACGCAAATCTCGTAGACTGTCTTAGTCCGTGGTCTTCGAGGTTTTTAACCCGACCATTGCCGACCAACTTCGGTCGGGGACAGCACACAATTGTTGCCCCGCCCGTAACCACGCATGGTCTGTTGTGGCCTTATGTGATTCTCCACTCCGATTCTCAGCTGTCCAGGTTGTTGATTCTTTTTTTTCAACGTGCCCTTGTGGTTTCTAAATAAGTCCCTTGCACTGGTCTCCTAACTGAGTACGGAAGTGGACTTGCTAGATTATATTCTTTCACCGTATTCACTGGGCAACACTAATTTGTCCTGAACGTACATTCGAACTAATGACATTTTTGTAAGTGGTTGCATACTGCATTGGACAGTGGAGTAAGCCGATTAGATGTCAAAGCTAACTTTACGTTAAGCATACATGCGACTGAATTCCATAGCAGTCTAGTGACTTTGTTTGGGTACACTAATGGTTGCTATTCGAACGTATCACCTAGCTTCAAGAAAACTATTCATATGTGACCCTGATGAGGTGCGGATTGACCAAATTCAGGCAGATTTATATATATTCGGTAAAGGTTCATTTGGTCTTGCATTGTCTCCACTTAACAGCCTGTCCGAAACCACAAACTGAAGAACTCAGCCCATGTCAATGTGAGTTGTTAGAACAGGCTGTGAACGATTTGGATGTGGACAGACCCGAAGGCAATCCGATAACCCACTGTGTGAAACGTGTCAAGGTTCTGTTTTACATGCAAACATCATCGGGACATTGCGTGCGCAAACAATGGCTCGGGACGGTTCCTTGTCCGAATCCCAATCGGAAAACGCATATTGCTCCCGTCGGCGACTGTGAGGACAAAGAAGCCCCCCTGTTGTGTCAAGATCGCGTGGCTGCGCAACACGGGGTATGCATGGATCCTACACTGCGTCAGGTAAGCAGATAGGGTACACAACCGCTCTTACCGCAGGTTGTTCCCTGTACAGTATGACGGGACGCTAATTATGCGCATGTTCTTTAGGTTGGAGATTTTTGGCAATCTGCTGAAGATCGCTGCCTCTAACGATGAAAATTGTACATCATAAGTAATGCCCTAAACCGAAGGCTAGCAGGAAAGCTACCTTAAATACGTGTTCGAATCTGGGCAAGGATAGAATTTGAACAACGTTTCACCCAATACGGGAATAGAAAATGAGCGTCAGGTTTATAATGAGTAGTTCAGTTGTCCTGTTACTCAATATTTTCATCACCTTAATCTCATTTGAATCGTGAGGAGCGCGCATGGACGGACATTTTGTTTTTACAAACAAACAGCACTATGAATTGCATTTTTATTCGGCCTCTAGCTTTTTTTGTCCCTCACCGCACACTTTCACTCTCACACCAGCAAAAGTATGTTCTACACTTTGAAAGTGTACCCTCCAGTTACATC
Organism: Fasciola hepatica; assembly: GCA_948099385.1. Taxonomy (NCBI): domain Eukaryota; kingdom Metazoa; phylum Platyhelminthes; class Trematoda; order Plagiorchiida; family Fasciolidae; genus Fasciola; species Fasciola hepatica. The sequence goes on along the minus strand of CANUEZ040000121.1, from coordinate 4,787,493 downwards.
AGCATTCTCGGTCAGGCAAACTGCTTTGATTACCACGGCCTACATCTCTGATCATTTACACCCACTTTCGTGCGGCTAAGTGAAAATATAGTTGCAAGTTTTATAATATTCCCATTTTGAACCATTACTTTTTCCTCTTCATCTCGTCCCCCGCAATTTGGAAAAGCAATGTCCGAAATCGTGTGGACTATGCAAGTGTCGTGGTAGTCATTTGTTGCGAGGGCGATGTCGTCGATCCGGACAGGCAGTGGAAACTCGGATCTCCTATCGCGCACATCCTTTGCACCACATATGTACCACAGTCGTCCAGAAGAAGAAAGTCAGTTGTGAATGTAAGTTGAACGTTTCTGAGTCTGAATCTTCTAGACGCGAATGTATGATTTTGTTCGATGATGGATTAGAGTAGTATCTACGAGAACCCGGCGGGAGACAAGATACGTCACATTCATAAAACACATGTTGTAGACTCCTGCAGTAATGAGTCAGTGAAAACAAAATTTAGCGGGAACCTATATAGTCATATGAACTGATCGATAAGTGAACACAATTTGCCACTTCAAAATATCATCAGTTCCGGGTTGTATTTGAACAAAACTTTCTCGTATGACACTTGGTGTACTGACTGATCCAATAAATTCTCGGGATTGTTCAATAATTAGTAATATTAGTCGGTTCTAAATGTGGCAGAAAACTAGGTACATCAGTCACCAACCAACAACCAGCGCTAATGCGGTACACTTCAGTTAGAATCATAGTCCTGAATCACGGTCATTCATACTGCATCCTCAGAATTGAGAAGATTGATGATAGACAGATTCGACTAGTGGTTAAAGTCCATTCTGGCAAGTGGTTTCAAAGACGAATGTTTTGTGTGACCCTAAAGATTCTCATGTTGATGCCTGGAATGACAACAAAAGCGCATTGTTTCTACCATGAATTAATCAAACAGATTAGAACACTAACAATTTGCTGTCAATATGCGAACACTTCTTGTCAATTTCACTCTCATATCCAGAGAAAATATAGACTTTGGACAATGTGTTGAAGACTAGATAATTGATTTGAACAATTTGTATTCATTCTTCTAAGGACAAAGTAGGCGAACAAACCGTGTGACTCGTCAGTCATCAGTCATATACAAGGTTCCCAACTTATGACGGGGAGTTTGATGTTCAGTGATTTCGTGTGGTGCATACAATTCGATTTTTATACGTAATTATCAGGATTTTCTTAGAAATCCATGCAGTCCCCCTCTCGACATGCAATAGGCGTTCTTATGCACACAGCTCTGGAATAGCAAGTCGAACTGAGATTTAATACGCCACGATCAATGATCGATCGTTCGGTCGAGAACCACTGCAAAATTTGAATGCATTGAAACAAGTACTCAATTTTGGAAACCATCAACACAGTAATGTGTTGCTTCGACCAATTCTTCTCCAAGCCAAAACGCGAGGCAGAGCTCCTTTCATGATGCATCCGTCCCTGTTTCTGCTACAGTATACGTAAAAATCTGTTTCGTTGAACCATACGATTCTTCCGTCACTTTTTTCGTACTTTACAGTTCTCAGAATTCCGGAATTGGGTAGATCGTCTCTGTCACCAGCTTTCCATTCAATGCGCCCTATGATCTCGAATGTAACACACCTGAATAGTGCACGACTGCACGTTGGAGCGTCTCACCACTCGCTACATATAGAGGGAGTGAGGCATATCTAAACTTCCACACAATTATTTAATGACCACCGGGGTGTGGTAAGATCATCAGTGCGAAAACCGAACGCGAGTTTGAAGCGTAATCCCAATCGGATACGAACATGTCCATAGATAAGCCGTCCATCCGAAATGTCTTATGAGGAAAAGATCAATCGGTTGTTTTTGCATATCCAGATCGTGGGTACGACATCTCACCTGGAATACCACGCGGAACATGAAAACTCACATAAACGTTGGACGATCAGATATGAGTACACGTCCGATCGACACAACAACTCTCGTGCCCCCGTTGCCTCGAGTTGAACTCAGCCAGCCAGATGTACACTGCCGGAGAGTTGCAACTGATACGACGATGAGAACGATATCACGCAATTACTTGCGAGTAGCGTGTGGGATTGGTGAATCTTCGTTTAGCTGACTGTCCCTCGGACTCCACCTTTCACGCACAAACATCAGGTCATCCGACCAACCTACACTCGGAAGCACCAGACTGGAGTTTCGCTCTCTCGTAACAGCCCATCAGTGGTGCATATCCTCTGCCACACCCAGGATTTGAACCCGGACCCTTTCACCTGGAAGGCGTACGTGTTACGACTGCGCCACCCCGTTCCCGTCCGGCCTGATCCGAATCGCCTAGGTAAGCCTGTTCAGATGTCGACCTCTGTGACAGCCAGAGATGCCCGACAGCTTCGAATGGAGACATGGTACCTGCCCCGTTAACTTCAAGCGAACGCCTCCCACCAAGTCAGGTCTTCTCTACACGCCTTCGAGATGAAGGAGCCCGGATTCAAACCCTGGGTGTAGCGCAGGATGTGCACCACTGATGAGCTCTAACAAGAGCGAAACTCGAGTCTGGTGCTTGCGATCACGTATTAGTTCAGTTCAGTTCCTTTCAGTTCGAACAAGCAATACCAATGCGCAGCTATCCCTCGGCGGAACCTCGATCGGAAACTTCGAAAAAACAACAATATGAAAAGAGTAAGAATAGAACTACAAATAATAATAACAAATAGATGAAGAAAGTGAATACAAGGGCCTCACTGATCACAACAACCAGCCAAATCCATCAGTCTATACATTCGCAGAATATGTGGATCTCTTAAACCTCAACCACGAAGCCTAACATACCCTACATGGCTAAGTTCGCTGGTTAGGCTTTTCACACGTTTCTTCCATATCAAGGATTGGCTACCCTCTCTCATCTTCCAACATCACTATATGGTGAATTACAGACAGAAAATCCATGACAATTCAAGAGAATTTAAAGTCAATTATCTTTGTGCATAACTAGGAGCAGTGTGAATGAGGATTATAGAGGCATTATCCGGCCGCCTTCCCTAAAACCTTTCCGGCTTCTCTCCTCTTTTTCGTTTTGTTATTCCTAGCCGCGCTAAAGCCTTTCTGGGATCCTTTCGTTTTGGTCGATCTACTTCGCCTCCCAACGGCCTAGTAGACGCACAGTCAAAAGACGTTGATTGTAGGGAACACGCTTCTGTGGTAGAATCCTATTGCTCAATAACACAGCGTAGTCGAAATCGGTTGTAAAACCACTCTTGAAAAAGGTTACCCGCGGTGACCGAAACGTCGACAACCTACCAACGATTTCGACTACGCTGTGTTATTGAGGAATAAAATTCTACCATAACATTCCACATGGCGCATAGATTTTTCGATACACTCCGAACCGATCTCGGTGCTGACACATTAACACGCTTCTATGATTCATAAACATTAGCAAATAAAGGCAAATGGGCATGCTGCTGAACATCGCCGAACGTACGGCGAAAGCGGTCAGTGCGGCTCGTGTCTAACACTGCGACAGCGTGCCGATTAGTCCGGGTTGAGGGAATCGACCCGTTGGGAGCTGATTTGGTATGTCAGGTGTGTGCATGCACTGGAATGATCATGGGGCAGACAGTTCAGTTGCATGCATGTGTGTGTGTGTGTGCCTGTTCCAGTGGTCCCGGGTGGACAATAATCACTAGTGCGAGTTCAAGTGTGTGCGTATGTGTGGTACGCTGGATCAACGTGGCCTAAGGGAAACCCTGATGAATGTACGTCAGTCCGTTCGTCTGATACAGAGAGCGGTCATGAATGTGAGTGCATGTCGCCACATGACTCCATACCGAGAGAACGACCAGGTGGACACATGAACGTGTTCGTGTCAACGTTCACGGAGCAGAAATCGATAAGCGTGCGTGTGCGCATGATGGCATGTGAGGACAACATATCACGGGAGCAGCGTCATGTATGAATGTGCGAGAGTGTATGAAAAGTTAGAAGTGACCCAGTGACGTCCTTGCGTGTGATGCGTTCGTGTCCGACGCGGATTGAAAATAAACCAGGTGGAGAAGCTGGACTGGAGAAGTTGTTCCATTCGCATTGTTGACAGCAGATAACTGTGGAACGTGCAAGGATTATTCACTAACTGAGTGGTTTTTTTCCCCATCAACTGTTCAACTAGTCGACTAACCAAGAATTGGGGAAATTTGTTGACATTTACAGGGGGTTTAATACGACAACTCAAGTTTCTTAATAATCTTTTTTTTAGTTAAACATGACAGGTTCTCAGACGTGGGTGTTGAGTTCGGTGGTACTGATTTCAGTTTGGTTACAAATCAATATATAAAACCTCATCTTTCTGATGATCAGATACAACTTTCATAGAATAATTCTGTTGTATTGTGGAGCGGGTGGGGGTGGCTACGATTGTGACAAAGCCTATTTTCGGCAACTACAGGTTTTTGCACATTTAGGAGGTCATGGGATTTATTGATGGAGCCAGAATAATTTTGGTAATGGAAAATCCACTTGCATTTTTCGCATCCGAAAGCCTAATATCACGAGCTAGAATCGAGACGTCGACTATCCGCTTGCCGAGCAAGTGTTCTGCCACGTGAACTATCGCAGGGTGTTTGATTGGCTGTGAATAATTCAAGTGAATCTCCAATGCTGCGCGAATCACTATGCCAACGATACGCAACAACTGTTCAGGTTTTAATCACTGAACTAGTCTCGTCGGTCACATCCCAGTGGGACAAACAGCCCACGGGGCTGAACGAGATTCAAGGGAGATTTTTAGAAAATTTCTAAAACTTATTGATGGGAAAGGGAGCCGGAATAATTACTGCGTTTTCAAATAAGATTAGTTAATTATTATTGTAAGTATTACACGACTATAAAAGGGTGATGTTTTGACACTAGTTGGAAAAGGCTATCAAAGAAAGTACACGTGTAAGGGATTGACTTCTTCCTGTTACGACTAAAGATTAGGATGAGGGGGGGGGGGTGGCGGATTTGATTGTTCTTTTCGGATCTCCGCTGGGAAATTCGGAGTGAGGTAACAAACCGTTTATGTGAACCAGTGATGTTTCCAGCAAATTGCTACTTCCTCGAATGTTCTCAAACGCTATTTGTATTTATATGCTCAGGTGCTTACTTCCAATCAAAAACGCTGACTCAAAAGTTAGAACATCCACGGTTGCGCGGAACCTATAAAATAGGATTTTAAAAAATTGAAGTTTGCGCGTCAAGATTAGCGCACAATTCAGTTACTATTCTCTCTCTCTGTTCGTCAACATGCTAGCCAGGTACGGGACAGACAAATTCATATAAATGTTGATCCGAGAGGGAATGAATCGAAAAGTAGAACGCTTTTTCGGACGGGAATAGCAACAAGACAAGTCGGTGTGGAGGGGGCGCTTATTGTCCAGAGGTATCTTCTGGGCAAACTCAGTATCCGATCCAGTGTGTCTATCGATAAGTTTGAAGTCCAATTCCTTAACAGAGAATGAACCAACACCATTGGTTATCGTTAGATCGCGCGGAAGAACTTCGAATTCTTATTTCCAAAAGATCAGAAAATACTACCGGAGAGCAGTAGAGTAGGCTAAGGGGAGCACACTGATAATCATACCTAAAACGAGATTGATTATGGCATTTGGAATCGTCTGAGATTATGAATGTAAAGAGAAGAAATATCGTAGTTATCCATCACATAACTGAATGTGCATAGACCACCGGTGGTTTCTATTTATTGAGATTCGTGGGTGCTTGATGGAGTCAACTATAGTGAGGGAAGCATTATTGATAGTCACATTGTCCGTGGGGAAAGTTGGGCGTGAAAGAGCGGAGCTGCACTCCAAACGTTTTGATGGGTTAGTCTTGGACCAGACTGAATGGAAAAGTAATCCACATGTGAGAAATTTACCTTCAAATCGGAAGAATTTCTGGTGGCTCGACGCAGAACAACATTGTCTGCATAATTTAAAACCAAGACAGGACAGACGGCAGACTAATTGCAGATGCAAATGGAAAATAAGCGTGGGGAAAGAACAGCGCCTTGGAGCACTCCAGAACAATGAATCGTTTGGTATTAACGAACCGCCTCGACGGATACACAGTACCCTTGCATATCACTCCTTACCCATCTTATTGCAGACTTCGCTGCAATCGTTCTACGGTATTCTCCGTAGCTGTGGCTCTTCCGGTTACCGTACTCAAAAGATAAGTGTTTGGTACTGTGCATCTCGGTGACACCAATTTTTCTAATTGATATTTTCATTTTCACTCAAAGCTTTATTGCGATGGTAATCGTACGAACAACACCACCCTTTGAGAATTCCCTTCCGCTTTGTCCATCTCTTTCGCGGCTCATCAGTTTGCCCTGTCGGCCGATATCCCGTAGTGCACGGATGTGACGAGAAATCCGGTCGGCGTCGTATTGCCCACGTACGGGCCCAATTGGTTCCCGGGCCAATGCTATCGTCAGTTCCGGCTAATATGCAAAGTCAACGCTGCGCGATCTCGGTGCAAAATGAAATGGTTCAGTGTGGTGGATGTCTGGCTAGTGAATCGGACCGCAAAACGGTCTTGCCTTGTCGACGTATGCCTTTGCATCAGGACGATTCAGAAGTCATGTACCAGTTGAAGGTGATCACTGAGTACATGGTTAATGATCATGGCTGTTGTCATGTGAGACGGTAAGCTATCTCTTACTGCATGTGTGTATGTCTGTGTGTGGGGGGTGGCTGGCTGGGTGGGTGGGTGGCTGGCTGGGTGGGTGGGTGGCTGTGAATAAATAATCAAAATTTCCGATCATTTATTCATTCAGTCATTGACAGAGAAAACTGATGCACCAGTATGCATCACTACGGTGTCTATAGTGTGACCCTCGCGTTCTACTCTGCGATTTCTATGAACGGTTTATGTACTTGACGTCTACCCGCAACTTCGATCGTTTCAGTTCGCAAAAAATCAGAAGACAGTACAACGTGCCAAATAACTGAATTTGCATGAATGAACAATGTGGTATTTAAAGCGAAAATGGACTTTGTATTTGCATTCGATCAGACATTTTGTGCAGACAGACCTCTCCATTTCAGCCAAACAGATTTACAGCTCATTGAATCAAGGAGATGAAAAAGGATGATTACATATCAAGATTGCCAAGAAAATCGACCTGATGATTCGTGCCTGGTTTGTGATGATTCGAGCCAAATGTGGAACAGTAGCGCTTTTGTAGATGTTTATGCGAGAGGGTACGGATCGGAGGGAGGAACGTTCAGAAGCGAGAGAGTGACACTTGGATAGATCACTTTATAAAAGCTCAACGTTGTCTGTATGCTTTTTGCAAGCGAACATTTTACATGCGATCAGGTACAGTTCGCGCATCTTAGCAGATAGTTCAGTTAGGGAGTATGAAAGGTACCTGACTGATAATACACAAACCTCGAAGAAGGATTTTAAAACCTTTCTTCAGTAGACCAGAAAAAGTAACAGGAGAACAGTAAAGTAGGACAGGAAAGACAGATTGACAAACGAAAGAGGAAATGGTACTTTGTACCACACTAAAATGCCTAAGCTTTCGGATTTGATAAGATAGTCGGCATAGTTTCTTCACACAGTTTGAAGTATGGGGTGACCACTTCAAATCTGCATCGATAGTGATTCCTAAGTATTTGACAAAACCCACTCTAGATAACGGTTCTTTGGAAATGACAGATGGATCACATGGATAAGCCAATCGACAAAGAGTAAATATGTATTCAAAGCATTTGGACAAATTCAAAGTTGAACCGGATCGAACAGCGATATCCTAGATATGAGACATTACTGGACCAGATACTAAAATCCTGGGTTACCGAAACAGCTTGACAAAGAACCACAACTCAGGCGTCCAGTTAGGTTTCTGCCTTGACGGGTCGATTAGGTTGATAAAATGTCGGCCACTTCGATCTATTGATTCTTGATCCGAATTATATCGGACTGACGACAGCTGTTCGACTAGAAAACGGGGTTAAGCCTTATGTGATTGGCAGCCTACTGATTGCTGAATAATCGAACTGGCCCGGTATGCTCAAACCGATTAGTGGCTTACTTCAGGGGGGGGGGTATTTGTGACTTCCTGATAGTCTGTCTGCAAAAGAGAAAATCTGTCAGGCATGGTCAAATGGTTTATATCCGAAACCGCTGGATTTGACTTTCGAGGTTCGAGGTTCACCATAGAGGGTAGATTTGTTAGCGGGACACAGCGCTTTTCGAGTGCATCACATTGTTCTCAATGTTTTTTCTGCTGCACTCATGCATAAGCTTGGCATGTAAAGAAATGAGATGAGAGGAGAGTGTGGGAATACTGCCCAAATATTTCCAAGTATTATGTGCATGTTAGATTGTCTGCACGAAAACGAATGTTTATTTTTACACAATAACTGACGCATATCAAATAGTTGATTATGAACATCCGCTTGTAATAAGCAATCGCAACAACTGTATGCGTGTGGTTCAATAACAGAAATCAGTGAGCTATCTGTTATGTGAATAATCTAACCTTTGATACATCATTAAATAATCCTAGTGAAAAGATCCTTCACAACCGATTATCTTCGGTGATTGTCCAAACTCTTCTGATTTGGTCCACTGTGAAACAGGTGCCCAGTGTGTAGAATGTAGCTATCTATAGATAAGAGAAAGTCGTCAAATCAATGGCACCATATTCGGTCTGATTTAGTCATCACTGTTGAATTTGCATTGACTAACGCTCAAGTAAGCTTCGTTTTACGTTGTCACAATTACCGGCTTAAATTGCCCGTTGTACTTATTATCGATTCACTGTCCTCTCTTTTGTGCTTAATCATTGGGTTCCAGATCGGAACGTGTTTTTCATTGTGACGGATGTCCAGATTTACAAATCCGAACAAGTCAGTGTGCATACGGACAACGGTTACGTCATTTTCTATTCTTTACTCGTCCGGCAACCAATTATCACAATCAGAATGCACCGTGTATTACGCACACAATCACGCGACGAGAATCATGTGGACCCGAATTACCAACGGCACAAGGTGAGCAGCACATGATGATGGGTACTCATAATAGTAATTTCATGAACAATTAAGATCACGTCATATCAAATCAGTTCATGCAGTCCCTAATCACGCACTTTTGTGCTCAGATTTTGGTTGCTACATTGTGGTATAAAACAATCCTAAGTGGGATAAATCGAGGCATTAAAGCCAAATAAACAGCTGACAAATTTATAGATGAAAATCATGCAGACAAATAAATAGTTCTGACGCAAGTGTGTCACTCACTGATCATGGTGTCCGGTCAGGCCGACTGGTATCTCTAAACGTTCGTTAGGCTTATCTTGTGAACCCCAGCCAGAAAGCTTAACAAGTCCTAAATGAACAAGTCCGCTGGTTAAGGTCTCCATACCTTTTCGCCACATTTTAGGTTGACCACATCGACACGTGTCCCAGGCTACCACCTGCGTCGGTAAACCATACACACCATGGGTGGCCTATCTGTGAAAATGCGTAACACGTTTCAGCCGTTGTAACTTAACCAGACTGCTCGGTAGTCTACAGGTTTTCTCGTCGTTACTCGGCCTTGTCCCATCGTCACTCAGTCATGCACCGAGCACTATTCTAAATTAGTGAGTAGACTGACCTTGAAATGTGCTGGTTGTGTGGTTTTACCTGCATTCGGATCGACAACACTGACTCTAATCTGATCGTTCAATGACTGATTCAAATTCCGCGTTTGGTAACTCCTGGTTAGTGGACTGTTTTATGATTAACAATACAATGCTGCTCTTTTGCTAATCTGTTTAATTCTGAATATAACAGTACTGAATTGAAGCGTCACAGTTGGGAAGAACGCATCAAAAGTCACGTTTGTTGACTGAGCAACTAATAAAAAAACTCCTGTTCTTAAAAGCACGATTTCTAACACTGCCTACAGTTGCACGAATTCCTGATGATTATAACGTCAAAAGCTGGCAACTAAATAAAAAGCTACGAACTACACTTCCCATAATTATCATGCATACGCATTTATTGCGGCAGCTTTGGGATACAAATAAATTTATTCACATGAGAAGGCTGATTTCAATAAGGTAAATGAACCTTTCAGTACTTTTTCTAACGTTTGCTGATTACGAGACAAACACCAACGGACATATGAAAAACTGATGAGGAATATATCAGGTAGATAGGGGAGTTGAGGCGGGCTGGATCGTGATGGACCTGATGTAAAAACCCTTGGAAAGTCAAGTCGCAAATGATTGCAGAATGAGGCAAATTGAGACGACGAGATCGACGTCCCCGTTACTTCACCGAATGGAGATGGTCGATTCTGTCGTAAAGGAACTCGGATGAATCCAGAAAAATAATCACCGCAGGAAGAACGCTTTGGTTTCAAATAGTTTTTCATTAAAGCTCGAAATCGGATGGCTTGATAAGAATAGCTATTCTGGGTGAGATCACACGCATAGAATGTCTCGTAACGATGCAGATTAAGTTATCGCACCAATGTAAAAAGTAACACAAAAGGTTGGGAGGACTCAGGCCGCCTAGACTGGCATAGTATGACGTTTTTCTTTAGAGGATTTATTAACTATTCGTATCAATGATAACATTAATAGTAATCACAACACTAAAATGTTCATCAAAAACCGGAGCATTTAAAGTGAGGTGAGAATTAGATGACGACTGAATCTAAGGTATTTCGCCTGTTCATGTGGTGTTTAGGATGTTCTCGTGTTCGCTTTTGAGGACGAATTCGGTCTAGTTACAAGGTGTTTTCTTCCATCCCCCTAAGAGAGAGAGTCTGGCTCCGCCTCAGAACCACGTCATTTTATTAACGAAAAACAAAGGATATATAGGTTGCTCTCACATTCGCCCACACGTTGCCCGCAACGCGTCGGTTTGGCTGATGTGGTTGACCGCGCCTTGAGGCTCGAACAACGCTGACAAGACTCATCTCTCATCTATGGATCCACTCCAGCGTTCGGCTGTCTTTTCACTCGAGGTTCCGTTGTCTCAAGCCTTGGGCTTGGTACCGCATCAGTACCGACTGCCAATGTGACTTGGCTATCCACGAACGAAGGATTGACACAGTCCCTCCCACAAGGTGTACCGTAAGCCACTCTTGTGTGGAGACCAATGGCCCAAGCGACCTCTGCATTGGACAAAAACCACCTCGATGGTGCGAGCACGCGGACCCACTCCGAGCTCATTCATAAGCTGGTTCGTGAATTCCCGTCATCGTGAGATTCTGTATTGTTTTACTCGAATTCTGTCCTGAAAAGCCTCGAAATGAATTGTAAATCGTGGGATTCAGCTCCTATCGATTCTACTAAAATGAGTAGTGTGTACCCCAATTCAATATCAACTGCAGTTTGCATTAGGATGAGTAAGTTTGCGATTGGTTGTATGATCGTCCGATAATGGTGCGATCCAAACGCTCTTGAAAATTAATGTTGATTTTAGCTCAGGTTAATGGTTTTCAGAAACTTGTGGTCGTTTACGTCGCAAACGTTTCATTGTCGGTCGAGTTGACATCGTCAATGCGCAGGTGAAGCAACAGGTCGTTTTCAAATCTGGGTGGCATTTCTGAAAGACAAGAGGTCACTTTGCTAGATTTGGAATCTTCGGCCAGGGGTCAGAAAGACCAATTTCCGTAGTCGGTGGCCTTCTAATGCCAACGTCATCTGAAAGGTCACGATCAAGGAGGAAGATTCCACCACATACCAATAAGTGCAGGGGCCCTTCACCTGTGTACTGACGATCCTACCTCAACTGGCAATTAAACGTTTGCGACCTAATCGCCGAGCTCAACGATAACAAGTTGTTGAAAGTAGTGCGATCTATATTGTTGCGACGATAAACTGCAGTTAGATATCACCCATGATGATGATGATGATGATGATGATGATGATGATGATGACGATGATGATGACGATGATGATGATGATTCCATGCATTCTTCGTCCATTCCAGACGGTTGCATGGATCAATTGACTCAAACGGATTGCCTTGGTCTTCGGAAGATTGGAGGATGTAAACCGAATTCCCATTACGCAAGACAACTGTGTGCTCGCACTTGCGGTTTCTGTCATTAATTTCACCTCATCATGATCAATAAAGTTCCTCTCATGTGATGCCATACTTTAAATGAAAGCTTTATTGTATTTTCATTTTCTCACCGATAAATGGAGTACATTGAAAATTTTCTGACCCACGTATCACAGAGTAACGGAGAACATTATTAAGCATAATAATGGCACAGAACCGATTCAGTTGTGTGGACTATATCACCGTTGCTATACAAACAGTGAAACCCTAACTCGTGTTCGTGTTACGTGTAATCCGAGGTACTATAACCAGTGTGAGTTTATATAATCAGTGGATCCGTGAATCAATCTAAGGGTAGATCTGTGACAATGTAGAAAAGATCAATACTCTCCCAACTCCGTTTGATCAGCATAACCTAGTATTATTCGCTGAGGTCAGTAAGTGCGATTGCAACCGTCTTACCACAACCCACCAGTAGAGGTGACAAACACAAAAACGGTAGTTTGGCGAAGTTGCGATGTTCGACTGTATGGATTTTGGTTCTTCCCGTCCTTAGGCGTGTGTGCTCGAACTTTCGCCTCAACTCAGTTCGACTAATCAACAGCCTGTTCACTAGTTGCGTTTCAGGAAAACCCGCAATCGAAAATTAAAGTATTAGGAACGCAGAAACAAGAATAAGGAGACCACTCAGAGCCCCAAATCCTTGATCTCGATTTTCTTTATTTATTTGGCAGTCTTCACATCCTGATCTCACATGACTTCAAGTTAGCACTAAAATCCCGACCTTAATTGTAGTTCTCAACCCTTTTGCCAATCCAATAAGGATTTGATAAGCTTACCATTAATTATGAATTTCGACAACGTGTACAGAATCGAATTTCTGCCTGTGTTTCCAGATAGCAGCAGCCAAATGCCATTACCATTATCATTATTACTATTGGGAACCATGATTTCCCGTCACAAATTTGAAAAGAGAAGTCATAAACAGGTTCATTTTGCATCCTCTGTGCGCGTGCGTACTGTGAGGGTATGTGCTGACTCATGGTCGATATCCAGCCATGCTGCGTTAGCAATAGGCATGCAGGCGTCTGTCCGCAATCCAGGTCAGTGCGTGTGCCAGCGGATGCACCTGTGACAAAGCAGCAGGTCGATGAGAAGCGGACGGAATCCCGTCAAGTGGTAACTGGTCCTGTGACCAATCAACCAATCAGAAGACAGGCTACTTGATGCCAGCATGAACTAGTTAGTCTGAGTTGCAACGATTGACATCAGTGATGGTTTCTTCCGATATGAGATGATTCGTGGGCGGAATAGACTTCTTGTTATGCTTTAGATTCCGGAATATGCACATTGTGACATCAGAACACGTTTTCAGAGACAAACAATTGTTTTCAATGATTCATTCTCAAGTCTACAAATCATATAGGAGATGGTTGTGCTGAAATGGTCAAGGGTCATTCGGATTGGACGTAGTTTGTGGGGGAGACGGGTTGGGGTTAGATCGACGTGTCGATCTGCACGACTAGGTCGTGACGGTCACATGGTTCGAAGCTGAGTGACTGGGGTGGGGGTGGTCCTCTTGCGGCCAGGGTAATTGGAGGGCTTGGACAAACTTCTGTGTACACAGAGCAGGTGCGAACCCTGTGACCGTCGCGACCTAGTCGTGAAGATCGACACGTCGATCTAACCCCAACCCGTCTCCCCCACAAACTACGACCAATCCGAATGACCCTTGACCACCTCAACACAACCATCTCTTATATGATTTGTAAAGACTTGAGAATGGATCATTGAAAACAATTGTTTATCTCTGAAAACGTGTTCTGAATAGACTTCTCACTAGAGTTAGTCGGACGGAACAAAACACTGCGGCCAATGTGATTTTACATAGTCAGTAAAATAATCACTGGAAATTGAGACACGATCGAAGTGTACACTAAGCGACAGACGTGGGCGCGAATGGTGGGGGCGGGGCTAGGTGTTTGGTCATCAGGGTAGGGCCAAACTGATAAGCTACTCGTTGTTTGCACAGTTCGGGTTGATAATTGAGAATGGCTAGGGCCTCGGCAAATTTGAGCAATATCGTGTTTGCAGTGTTTGCCGTTACCTGGAGTTACGTAACCAGATATTGAGTAATCGAATATCGGATTCTTCTTGGTTTGGATGATGACGTCTTCATCGCATTTTGAAGTCACTTTTTAACTTCTGAGCTTCGGAATGGAAGGCTTTGCTATGAAGTGTTCATTGTTCGGTAGCACAGCGTTATCGGAAAAGTTGGTAGTCAGTCGACGTTTCGGTTAGCGCGGGTAACCTTTCTCAGACCCAGTTTACAATCGATTACCAGCGCTAACCGAAACGTCAACTGACTACCGTCTTTTCCGATATCGCCGTGTTGTCGAAAAATAAATACTTACCTATAACATATCACATGGCGCATCATTTTTTCGACGCACTGCAAACGGATCTGGGATCTGATACATTAATTTACTATGCAACACTTCAGAACAAACTGTGATGAATACCCATTGGTCAGTAACGTTGTGGGTAGTATTTTATGCTGATCATTTAATGTGTTTTCTGTGCACATTTACGTGATCTGTAAGGTAGTGTTCGAATGAGACCGATCTTATGTCATAGACGCGGATTTCGCGAAGTATAGATATTGTCCAGATCTTGAGCTTTTCCCGTAGACTGGTCTTCCTAATCGATCGGTCTGGTCGTCAATAAATTTCTATGTTCAGGAAGATTTGATTGCTTTCTACCCGCGACAAGTCAACCTGATATTTGAATGAACTGTACTAAAGTGATCAGAAGATCTATTTGAATTGCTGTTGTTGTCACTGATGATGAATATGTTCTCAATGTGGCGGTAGTAGGGATCCAATTGACCAATAAGAATATCAGCCAGAATAGGTTCAAGCGAACTTCCCGTAGCCGCCTCATCTGTTTGCCGGGATCCTTCAAGCCAGTTCAAGTCAGGTCAAGGCAGACCTGTTTTAGGCACCCAAGGGTGGATATTCAGCAGCCATACAATCACTTCCAGTTTCGAAAAAAGAGTGCGCATAATGAAATAGCAACTTCGGAATTTGTGAGGACAGAGCGAGGAATCGTACTGCAGAGAAGTTATGGATTTTGATTCGAGAATGTACGTGTTTGTGGTGGGACGTGTGTGATGTAGAAATGCATTTACTGAGGTTGGGGTGAAGGCTTTGTGATTTGTCAACGAGTATCTCTCGGGAGAAATTCGCAAATGTACTGTGGTGTTTGAATATCATAACATCAGTTAGGGAAAAAAAGCGCGCGTTTTGCCTGTCTTTGGTTGGCCGTAACCCTCTTCCAGAATCGTCGTACATTGTCGTATAGTAAACAAAGAAAGTAAAGATTGTTAATATTATCATCAATATTTTCACTACGACTGTGATTATTATTATTATTATTATTATTATTATTATTATTATTATTATTATAGAAGCTGTGATAGCACATCAACAGGTAAACCCACATTTAATTTGTTTTCTGCAACCAGAAGTTAAAAAATTCAAGGGTATGGAAAAGTAAGAAGAGAACTACAGATCATGGCATCAAGTAGATAAATAAATTATCGATACAAGAGTACCGCTTGTCACGACACCCAACTACTTCCTTCATTGTTCCTGACCACTGAGTGTGTCGATCTCTTGAATCCCTTACAAGAGGCCCAGCATGCCGTATGTGATCAAGTTCACTGATCAACCCTTTAATTCTTTCCTTCCACGTCATAGACTGATCACTCAAATTCATCTTCCAGCCAATACCCTCCTCGTCGAATATTGCACGCCGAGGAGCATGCGCAATACATTTCCCAATCACCTTAGCCTGATGAACTTTAGTTTTTTATCTAATAATTTGTTTCGTGTGCCTAAAACTCTGCGCTCAGCCTCAGCGTTGCTTATGCCGTGTTCCCACAGATTCAAGAAGCCCTACGAAGATGTCAGTGATTGAATGCCGATAATCTTGGTTTACATTCCGCCCGCAGTGATCATTTTTCTTAAATGTACAAAAGGTCTGGTCAAACTAAAGCAGCGTACATTCAACCCTTGATGGATAAACGGATGTGACGTCAATGCCAGAGATGATCCATTTCAGGAAAAGTCAAACGGACCTCCTGTGCACGCGATGGCACCTTATCCTACATCCGACCTCCTGGTGAAATGAAGCTTCCCGAATAACAGGAGGCACCTGCTGTAGTGTTCCGGATGCAGTGTTTTTCCTCAATGGTTGCATGCTTGCGATCTGCTAAGACAGAAGGAAAACTCAGTCAGCCGGAGCACAGTAAGTGCAAAAGCAGTCGTCAGTACCTATAGCAGTAACGACGGGAATGGCGACCTACACCGGAGAGCGTTACACTACCTGGTTTGTTGTCTCTACAACACCGGGAACTTTTGTGTTGTACCAGCCCAGTCCTACGAGAGCATCTTGCAATGTGAAGGAGAAACACTCATCCCAAACATAACTATGCAATTATTTGTACTGCTCAGAAAATCCCACAGATTACCTGGGTCTTTGCTTTTCCATCTAGGACAACTTAAATAGCACCTTCACATGACAAATAGTGGTCACTAAGGCCATGGAAAGAGAAAGAAGACAATCCTGACGCACACCACTTCTGGCGGTAGACATGAGTGAACGATCACCGTAAGCCCGAACTTGAACTCGGCGATTCATGCTCAGAAATTCTGTGACGGAAAGGATTTGTTTTCTGTTGCGCCCTTAAACGAGAGCCCACACCAGAAATCTGTCTGGTTGACCGAGTCGAAGATCGCTTTCAGGCCAAGAAAATCACATACGGTGGCTCTACGGAACTGTTGCGAAAATCACCTGAACCCCGGCTAAATCCAAGTGATAGGCGGTTGATTGAGTGCGATAGTAACCAGATGTAAGCCAATGCGACAACATTTAGATACGAAGATTGAAAAAATGGCGACTTTCTGCTGTATATAGTTCTCATATATGAACACATGTACATTAATAATAATGCGCACAGAATGATCAATCATGAGTGAAGTAATAAATTTGGTAGTTCCCATTTAGGTTGCGTATGATAGGTTGCGTGCATTTTCGGGTCAAAACCCGTCTCAACTTATCAGCAATTTTGACCGTAAATGACACGAAATATTCCAAGTAAGATATTTCCAACAAATGACTTCATCTTTCAAGTGTATCTGACACAAGGTAGTCGGATGTGGAACTGGACATTTCATGTCGCATCGAGTGAGTCTTCGGTGTCCAGAGGGAAATTAGTTTGCTATTCAAAACGTGATACCGAGAAATAGCTGCCACCGCCTCTCGGGCACCTTTGCGGGTTAGGGGGTGAGCGAATGCGGCATCTAACATGAGTCCTACACGTTTCTCATTAATGCTCAGTTGTTGCAAAGTGGATTTACGCCAATGCGTGTAGACGAGAGCCACAAGTCGAGGCCACATTGTGGCAGCTCGAATTGAGTATGTCTGGACAGCACGATCAAACAGACAGTCCAGTACTATCTGACGCTGATTGTATTGTAACAGGAAAGCGATGGCCGTGTAAAATTCTGGCCAACTGTCCGGGTATGTATCTGATGCACGAAGAAGGGAATGAAGAATTTCAGTCACGGTGTTGTGCTTTCGATCGGATAGTAGTTGTTGCATTAGACGAGTAGTAGTCACCAAACGCGTTATAACCAGCGCGGTCTCCGTCCGACACGAAGGTTGAACACTAGATAATGTCCGCAACAATTGGTCTAACCAGTTACCTTGCAGTCCAGCACTGGTGCGCAAATAGCGCCGCAGTGTTCGATTACTGTCGGAAGCAGCGAGTATTGCCATCAATTTGAAACGAATTGGATGCCCAGATGAATGACGATAAAGCAACAAATCAGCTCCGACTCGCTCCAATGCCGTGCCCAACTTTGCAGTGCTCCTCTCAATCTGCCAGCGATCTTCGGGGATGATTTGGTGCAAAACTTGCAGGAAATATTCGAGTACGAACGGATTAGTATCAAAAAGTTCCTCTCGGACTGCGAACAAAATATTCTGCGGTTTCGGGGCCAAAGTGGGCAACAGAAAAACTTCGCGAATCGGTCGGGATGTTTTGTCCTCGTCTACTTCCACATCTCGAACTTCACCACCAAGACTACTGCTACCAGGAGAATTTGCTTGAAATCTACAAACCGAGTTCGGAACCCAGTCACATTGATCTGCAGACCAACTAAGTTTTTTACCAAAATCCAGAGGTAAAAGATGCACTGGTTCATATTGCAGTTCGTGAGGTGCGGAAATTCTTGACGCTTGAGTGCCAGTCGCCTTGGCGATCTGCGTGCCGTAACTTGACTGGACAGCGCAACTCACTCGGCGAGCCGTAGTAGCGGAGTCCGCGAAATGGGGCGCACGATCTGATCCGACAACGAATTGAACTAGCCGAAGAGCCGGGAGCGAGTATCTATTGCCCTTTTCACTCAGTTGCAAAGCCATTTGGTCTGGAATGCTTGCTGAACTGACAGTTCGAGACGCGCATTCCATACTCGTGGCTAGTTGCAAATTCTGCTCGCGTAGAACTCGTTTAACCACAGGCTGTTGTTTCACAGTCATGCGGAAGATTTCTTTGACCCGGTTGTCATGGATGCGCCCCCGTCGTATTTGCTTCTTACGTCGCGATTCTCCACGCAACTGGTCAATCATTGAACGGACAAGCAAATTCACAGGTATCCGTTCACGAAGCTCAGGCACCAGATCGTAGGGTTGTGTTTTACTAAGGCTGGGTCTTGAGGCCACTTTTTTACCATCCGTACAAGTGAGATTGCGTGCGCGTTGGTCAACAGCTGTAACAAGCAAGGTCGTCCTTCTCTCCACTTGTGGAAGTTTTGATATCTGCAGGGAGCACCTTTTGGCAATTGAAGTGTCAACGGTCGAATCTCGAATCAGGCCTTTCGGTTTCGTCTCGGCCGCTGTTCGGAATTCACCAATCGGCACTGTCTCCAGAGAGCTCAGGTCGTTCGACTCCGTTGTCTCGGGAGAAGGCTGTTCTCTAGTGTGTTTGACTGTTTTACCAAATGGCAACATGTTCACAGATGAGTTGAGACTAGCTGTCGAATTACTGACGGCATCCGCGGTTCGTGCCAGCTTCTCTCCCCCCTCGTCCCCCTCGTCTCCTTCTTCTTCATCATCATCTTCGACGCCGCTAGCAAACTCCGACGAGGCCGAATACATGGAAGTCAGTTCAGTTTCTTCATTTGGTAACGTTTGCAACACGGTGAAATCCACTGATGCGTCCCCAGTCTCCTCGCATGCATGATACTCGGAAACTGATTTCATGTGATTCAGTTCGGATAGCAACAGTCGGTTAATCAAACCTTTCAGCTCGATCGGTGAGGTCGGTCGACTTTGTCGTTTTTGTTGTTGTTGCTGTTGTAGATGCTGCTGCTGACCGTGCGTGAACAGTATCCGTTGCAAGTCATTCAAATTGGATGAGCGCACAGTCGGACGATGAAATCGACCACGACGAAGCAAATTGGGATCTATGTTCTTAGATGTACGTTTCAGTCCAATCCGAAGGCCGAATGGGCACAGATGAATGGCCATATTCAAATCGTCCGTACCCACAAGATCCTCCCGTAAATGTTTATAGAATTCTTCGAGACCACCGAATTTGTGTAGAAAACGTTTACCTGTTTTGATTTGAAAGAGAGAGAAAAGAACATTTTCTTGCGGTGTGGACCGACGGCAAATACATTTTATCACGAAGCCTTGTGAAATAAGGGACCTCTGATCGTTTCGCTTATGACATGCAAGAATTCACACTAAACTCAACATCGAATCGGTTCTACTTGTCTTATTTCTGGTAACCAGCAGTCTTGATTGGTTTTGGTTAATGACGAACGATTCTGAGTTCACGGGTTGAAATTCCTACCCCTCTCACCATCACCACCACCACCACCAACACCACGGGTTACTCCTTTGGGTTAAAGGTCGCTCCGCTGTCACTATCATTGGCAAGTCTGAAGTGTATTGCCTCAAGAGCCCAAAAGTCCCAGAGTCCAGTTTACCGGCTTGTCCTAGCACTAATATTAAGAAATCTGGGGGATTAAGAGCCTCGTCCTGACTGACAGAATTACGCCGACGAAACTGGAGCACGGCTCGGCTACCGCATTCCACGCTATAACAGAAAACCACACTGCCGATTAAGATAGGGCAAGACTCCTCGAACGAGGTCTCCGTGCGCACACTCAGCTCCTATATGCCGAGGCTTTGGCAGTTACCGCCCACCCCACATGCATTAAAGGGAAAGATGGGGCAGAGATTCCAGGCCTGTGGATGGCACTAACATCGCTGATATATCCAAGGTCACAACACCTCGTTGACCCAAAAAGACCACGCCGCCACTGAGAGAACAGAGACCCATCCTCCACACACACACACACACACACACACACACACACACACACACACACACGCACAGACATACATGCAGACACCAACAGACAAAAGGTTTGATGCCTAAAGGCCAAGATTATTATCCCAAGATCATTCGGTTGTAAACTGGTCTTGAGAAAGGTTAGCCGTGGTAACCGAAAAGTCGATTGACTACCGTCTTTTCCGATAACTCGGTACTACCGAACAATCAACACTTACCCACAACACATCACGGCGCATCTTTTCTTCGACACACTCCGAACGGATCTGGGATCTGATATATTAGGTCTTGTCCTCCTATTGTACGCATGCACAGATCAAAGCTTTATCGCACTATCAGCAAATATCAATCTCATCATGTTATTTGAGTGTGCGAGACAAGCGGCCTTGTCATTCTACTTTATCCACCCCTCTGACTTGGTTATTTAGGGATTGGGTATCTTCCTGAATGAGAGATCCGAACACTCGGTGGCAGAAACATTGGAGGATATGGTTAAATGTCCTGACCAGAGGCGCGTTTGTACTCACACATTTTCTTCATCTACTACGAATTATTATTTTCACTTATATTCCCAGCTTTTCATACTCCTAATTGTTTCCGAATCCAAGTGAGGTCCTTGCTGAAAAAGAACAGCCAAAGTGGTACAACCTAAACAAGGTCACTGGATGTTCTAGATGAAGCTGATATTGGAACACTGATTTGAGGCAGGAGCGGCTTGTTCTAGCTGCTACTGGGGGATCAACGAGCTTATCAAATAGGAGAGTACTTCAGATTTATGTGACTTGTTACATAAAAATCTAATGGAAGACACACAGCTGACTGGTAAGATATAGCGCAGTAGTATGTGTGGCATTTTTGAAATCAACAGAGTTTTTAGATCAAACACAGTTTTGAATAGCGTAAGCTTGTCCGTGACTGTTAGGTTAGAAACTGAAATGGGTAACAATACACCGAATGTATCACTTCTTCCCAACCACAGAGGATATTTTATTTCAAACTTAACTAAACCCACAATCCGGATTAATCCATCATGGGCATCTGCATTAAAGATTATGCTGAGGATTATAAATTTTTACCAAACCTTTGCCACTTTATCGCAGACAATCAACGAGGGCATTATTTCATTTAGCAATGATGTTCAATAAACCGTTGAGAGCCAGGCCGAGTAGCCTAGTGATTAGATGTTTAGCTCATAATCGTTCACTCCGCGTTCGAGTCCTCGTGGGTGTTCGGCGGATAATTACTGATGATGACTCTCAACAATCTGGATGAAACAAATGTGCACCAGTGCTTCCATGGTTTTCAGTGGTGAGTTAGGCGTTGACAAAGCACAGGGAGATCACATTATAATAACTACTAAATGTATTTGCTTTGATTTTGGTGCCACATTCTCGTTACTGTGGGAATTATGGGGCGTCTTCCTAGGTGAGCGTAATTAGGAATTCACAAGAGGTAAAACTGTGAAACAGGAAAGTCAGCGAAAGCACGAACATATCCAAATCTTTCTCCCACGCTGTAGCTTTACGTGAGAACCAAATAACTGTCGAAACGTGAAGTCATCTGACTTACTCGGATTGGTTTGTAGACACGGATTTTGTGTGGTATTTAACAGACGGGTGGTGGCTGGTATTTTTGAATTATGTTGTTTGTATTCATGGGCCGCAGTTACTAAATCAAGTACTTGTCGAAAAGGTGCAGGTATCAAATCAGGTGCCCAAAAGCCCAATTTGGCATAAACTTTTAATTCGTGGCGCCAGTGATGGAGCACCGATTTGCGAAATGCATCCTGTCTACTTTTCAGTCGATCGTGCATCAGTTGTTGGGCCAGGTTAAACGGATGATCCGGTTGTGGACAATCCCAAACCACTTTGTATGAGACCACCTTGGATTCCTCAGACAATAGCTGCGAATCAGTTTCCCTATTTGTTTTCAGTTTATGAACAATAGATTCTCTTATTGAAGTTAACTCACTAGCCGAGTGAACCGGTGCAGATGTGGTTGTGGCGTGTGCTTGTTTTGGTATCACAATATTCCGTTCGAGAGCAGCCAGTTCCCCAGCTATAGATTGAAGACGATCATCTAATTTACGATGTGCTAGTAGACTGAATGATTCATATCCTTCGCCTAAAAACGATGCCAAATCACGAAGTGTTAGATCTGACGCGTTTCCGTACCAACGATCAGCATCAGAATCATATGCTTCGAGAACAACAGCTGCGTTATTATTTTGATCAGACTGATTCGTTATCTGATCCTCATCCTCACTCATTTTCAAGTGTGTCTGAGATGTTATCGTTTATTTGCAATATACAAATTTTTTACGTGGAACGGACTCTGATTAGATTTGTCTAGCTTTCGATGGATCAATCGATTGACTGCAATGTCAATGAAATCAGTCAGGTGATTTCGAGGCGATCTCACATGACTCTGGTCGTGGATGAGACCAACGATAGATGGAGAATGTATAGCTGAGCCGCTCTGGTCTAGTTGTACAAAATAATAAGCCGGTTCCATAAGTAAAAGAGAATTTATTTTCTCTACGATCTTTTATGATGCATGGTTTCGACCGCACCGTTTTGTTCGGTTGCGTACATTTAACTGAACTAACTCTCACGAGGCTACCGTCGACGTCGTTTTTGACACAGTTTCGGTTTTTCGTCGACGGTACGCACTCGGTCCGTTTTTCGTTTAGCCGCAGCGTTCGTTTGCATTTCGTGTATTTCTCGTGTCGGTACTGATTCGGTATTACGATATATAGAATAAACTCCCGCATCTGCCCACCGACTCAGGTCTTCTCCATTTATTCGATTCCGGGGGATTTCGTTGGTGATGCGCCATGAGACCTGATATAAGACACTTTCATAAGTCGCCACTGAAACGCCTTCCAAAAATTAGAGAATGTTGACAAGTTATATTACACAAAAACGCAACAATTGTCAACAATGTCCAGGAAACAGGTGTAAAACCGGCAGCATACGGCACTCGTGGAGCTTATTCGTCCTGTCGTAATCTTCATTCTGTTGCACGTAGTGCTTTCTTGTTTTATCAAATTATTTACCACGCATTGTCTACGAATTCGCAAGCTGTCACCGCGGATTATTCTCCCAGTGTTGTTTGCGAGTGTTTCGAGATATGTGGCAATTATAAAAACCAAACTCATACGATTCTGAATGCCATTTATTAGCGCATCTATCTACATTGGCGTGACAATCCTTGAGACAAATATTGGGATCCAGCTGGAGACCGTGGGATGACTGCCGGGCACTTGATGATGCAGATTCCGGGCAGCTACCTGAATCCGCACATCCAATATTTCTCTCTCGGATTGAATTTCAAACCAATCTTTTCCAAACTCGATCTAGTAAAGGCCAACAATCGAACAGCAATGGCTTCAGAAGAAGTACCAAAAACAGTCTTAACCAAGCCGTCCAGCCTGTTCAAATTCCTTAGCATATCTTTTGGCTTTATTAAGGCGTCAAAAACCTTCCAACGAGTTGTTTTGTTCGCATACATGGACGATATCCTGATTGTCAATAAAGAAGAAGCTAAACCATCCCATCATGTGGAAGACTTTTTTAGGTGACTCACATTCGACGCCATGCTAATCAATGCAACCAAGTTTGCTTTAGGGTCCCTAGTCTTGGCTTTCTGGGACACAGAATAAACAGTTACAGAATCCGTGCTTGTCAAGGCAAATCAGCGTCGTGTTCGACTACCAGCTTTCAGAATCCCTAAAGGGGTAACGATGGTTCCTTGGCTATGTAAACTATTATGATCGTTTCATTCCCAACTGTGCAGATGTCTTACAAGCCCTCACGGACCTGCTACACGACAATCCGAAAAAAGAGCACTCTCACGGAAGCAGAAAAGGAAGCATTCAAAAATGGGAAGTCCATCCTAGGCGAAGAGTTCTCAGCCAACGAGGCGTAGAATAACCGTTAGATGAGCATCAGTCAAAGAAGAAAAGACGTTTATGAGGGATTGTGTTTGTTGTGATATGGAGTAATGAACGGATGAAATGAAGTGAATCCAAAAGAACTGGGTCCCATTGCAAAGTTGGAAGACCTGTTATTCGTAGGGCCAAGGAGATGACCTTCCATAAAGTGCCATTCAAACGTTCCACGAGACCTTTGACTTGTGGGTTGTATGCTGCTGCATGACTTCAAGCCACTCATTTGTTTCGCAAAAATTGAAAAACGAGGATCCACGATTATAATGAATGCAGGAAGGCGTTCCGAATACCACAAAAAATGACAGCAACCGATGATTGTGGAAGACGGGCAGGCAAATGCAAGTAGAAAACTGGAGTACTAATCGATAACGGTTGGTAGGTATCCATTGTGGATCGACGAAGACAGTGCCTCCTTGAAGGTAATACAGAGCCTTTTAAATGACTGGGTGGTTTTGATAAGATGGCATGCAGGTGGTTTGTAAAAACGTGATTTCATTTCATCACAAACAGTATACCTGGAAATCACGTTTTCAACTTCCATTGAGTATGCCAAGTTCTTGGAACGTAAAAAGAGAACCACACGGGTTGTTCCGGGATGGCATATGGAATTATGGAGAGTTTTCATGGTGGCACCATATGAGTAACGAGACAAAACGTCAGCCACCTGATTGACTCTATCGTCTGCGTAGATTACATCGTAATTGTTAGCAGATAAATCCAACCACCATTTCTGGATCTTATCATTTTTGATCTTGCTCTTTTGTGTTCTACCATGCATAAAGGTTGGTCGGTAATTAGTTCGAAATGAGTACCAAGGTGAAAGTGCCGTCACTTCCGAATAGCTTCAACGGTCGCGCAAGCCTTTCGCTTGTAGTCAGCGTACGGGAGAAAAAGGTTACTGGTCGATTGTTCTTACTCAGTGAAGTGGCGGTAGCCATGTCGGATACGTTCATTTAGACAATAAGCTGCAAATTATGGTCCACTGTCACAGTAACTGCAATTTCCAATGCCACTTTACGGTCCTCGAATGTTTTCTTCCATGAGATAGTGAAACGAAGATCCCTTTCGGACTAGGGGGCTAATTTTGTCAGAAAAGTTCGGTATCCATTGGGAATAATAAGCAGGCTTGCATACCATGCATCGTAATGATTTCCGGTCAGAGGTGGGACATCACGCAAAGGTTTCATTCGTTCAGAATCCGGTTTGATGACGTCTTGTGTTATGTGCTAACCAAAGGTTCGGTTTCCATGGCAGCCGTGACTGACTTTGCATCATTTAGAGTTATGCCGTATTTGGCGATAGCCTTCAGAAAGCATTCGAGGTTCCGCTTGTGGTCAGTCCTTGTCAGTCCACACGCAGTTATATTGTTAGCCTAGACGAAAGAGTCCCTTAGGTATTCTGTTTTCAGGATTTAGTTGATGATGTTCTAAAAACACGACACGCCATCGGTGACCCCAAAAGGTACTCGATAGAACTGAAAACTTTGTCTGCCGCTTCGAATGCCGTATAAGGCTTTTCATGTTCCGCTATTGGGATTTGATGATACGCGCTTTCAAGATCCAAGGTTCTGTAAACAGCGTAACAGGTGATGTTCTCCACCAAAGCAGTGAATACGCATCTGGGCGAGTAAAACAGTCATTCGTCTGACTATAACTAGTGACCATTCTCTCACGGTTGGCGTTCTTACCAACCAAAATTTAGGTTCTCCACCGAGAGTTCAATGGCTAGGTTACGCCATCTTTCAAGAGACCTTGTATCTTTCCTTTATTAAAGCTTTGCTTTGATTTCTGCGCTGATGAATAACTAACAAAACCGCTCTACTCACTCTCCTTTGCGTGCACAATCACCCGTTTCCTTATCTTCTTTCCTTACCACTGACGCAGAATCGGGACACAGTCAAAGATAAGCTAGCAGGTCCAGCCCTCCACTCTCGGATGCCGCATCTCTCCTCCGGCTATGCTCACCGTTCAGACTTGCGGCATAAAATGTGCGCACGCTGATGCACATAGGGCAACAAGCTGGGCTAGCAAGGACCTTGGAGAAGGTTAGTGTTGAAATGTGCTGCCTACTGGAGACCTGCTTTCAAGACCCCAGTCATATAACAAAGTTATCATCGACCGAAAAGTCCGTCAATTTTCATTTACGCTGTTCTGGAGACTCTGAAGCTGAGGCCTCTGGCCAAGCAGGCTTTGGAACAGTGCTGAACGATAGAACAGAGGCTAATCTTCTAGAGTGGATTCCCATTGGTGGTCGACTGTATTGTGCGAATCAGAGGTTCATGCATAGTAAGCAGCAAACGAACTAATAGCCGATGCCCGTGTGATGATTTCTGCTTATGCCCCACAGATTGTAGTCCAGATGCCGCGAAGGATTAGTTCTACCAAAGCATTTACGACCTAATAAGAAGAGCATAAAAGACGGCCATCATCGTTTTAGCCGGAGACTTAAGTGCCAGGATCGATAGTATTGCTCCCAGTGAACACCATCTAGGAGGTCGCTTTGGCCTTACTTGTTGCCGCTCGAACAATGTTGAAAAGCTTTCAAATCCATGTTCGTGTCTCAAGACTATCGGAGCCTAAAGTGCTGACCAGATTGCAGAATGAAGTGAAAGATAGATTGAGCACCATCCCACCGTGTCCCCTAGAGTAACGCCGGACTCTTGTGAAATCAGCCCTGCATTCCGCTTGTCCGACTAGTTGCGGCATTACCTCCAGACCGGTCAGTCATTGGATAAAGGCAAACTCCCTCCGACTTCTAGATATTCGCAGTTCGATCCCTGCGGACTTAACTGCCAACGAAGCTCTTCTGGTCCTAAAACGTGAGCTCACTGCAAACCTAAGAAACGATCGTGAGAACTGATGGTCGGAACGCTCTGTTGAGATGGAACCAGCTGCTGCCCTCGAGAAATTTCGAAAGTCGTTCCACATTATCCGCAAAACCGGTACCAAAAGACACAGTGTCAGCGAGACAATCTGCGAAGTTGACGGAATGCCTACCCATAATCTTCATCGAAGCCCTGAAAGATGGGCTGAACAATTCAATTTGCAATTCAACTTACCTCCCGCGCAAACTACCTTACCTTTTGGTGAATTTTGTGCTCGATGGTTCGTGTCCCTAGATCCTCCCAGTGAAGCTGAAATTTGTGGTGCACTTACACTCCTCAAGCGTCACAAGGCTCTAGACCCAGACAGCTTACTACCAGCTGCATTCAGAGAGATAGGTTACGATTAGGTGAAAGAGCACACACATATATTCTCCGAAGTATGGGAAGAGGAGGAAGTTCCCATGGATTAGATGGGATCAATGATAGTCCCTGCCTTCAAGAAAGGATCTCGAGCTCTCTGTGACAATCTCAGAGGAATCAGCTTAATCCAGATTGCATCAAAGATCTTAGTGTCTGTCGTTCTTCGTAGACTTCTGCCACACAGAGAGGAGCATATCCGTGAGGAGCAAGTGGAGTTTTGTCCTGGCCGAGGGGCATTGATCCGATATTCACCCTCCGTCAGCTGGTGGAGCATCGACATACCTACCGAAGACCGACTATCACCGCATTCCTGGATAGCAAAGCAGCCTTTGATTCGGTTGATAGGGTTGCTCTGTGGAAATGCCTGCCGAGAAACGGCGTTCCTGAAAAGTATGTACTAATCTTCGAATTCCTCTATCACCATACTTCAGGACGAGTATGAGCTTACGGCAAGCTTTCACTCTCCTTTGTTATTTCCAGTGGGGTATGACAGAGGTGTCCTATTTCACCGTTTCTCTTTAACTTCGCAAATGACGACTTCCTTAAGAAATCGGTTAAGGACCTCGTGGTTGGTGGTGTCGAACTCCTCCCAGGGCATAGGATTAATGACCTGGAATACACCGACGATATCGTCCTGCTCACTTCTAACATCTCAGCTGCTCAACTTTTACTGAACCGCATGATAACTGAAAAGGCTTGGTGCGGGATACGCTTTGCCTCGTCAAAGTGTAAGGTGCTATTCCAGGATTGGCGAGAGCGTGTACCCGCTCTCCACTTGAGCAACGAAAGGCTGGAGATTACATTAAGTTTTGTTTACATAGGCATTCGTATTACCTGTAATGGCTGCAAGGGAAAGGAAATATCTATGCGTATTTCAAAGGTTGAGCTGTCTTTTTCGAGCCTGAGGCATCTCTGGCGCCGACACGACACCAGTCTTTCCTTCAAAGGCGGAGTGTACAATTCGGCCATGCGCTCCGTGCTGCTGTATTTTTGAGAAACATGGTCCCTTCAAGTTCCAGATATCCGTCGCCTGGCTGTGTCTGATACCCGCTGCTTAGGTAGCATTGCTCGTGTTTGGTGGGAGCAACGCGTTAGAAATGATCCAGTGCGCAGATGAGTGTTCAGTTCAACCCACTCCTCTTTAGAAAAGACCTTATTGCAGCACCGTTTCCACAAGCTAGGACATGCATTGAGGATGCCTGTCCAGCGTCTGCCACTTCGCGCATTGTTTGCGCTCCTTGGGCCCGATTGAAAGAAAGAGTGTGGAGGAAAAGCGATGAATTGGTGCAGAGGAGTAAAGAAACTGACGGAATGTCTATCACGTGTAGGGCCGTCTCGATTGCCAGGTTGGAACGGTAGGGATGAAGAAGAACGCTGGCTTGTCTCACTAATGGACATGACTGGAAACTGAAGTCAGTGGCGGGAGTGTATCCGTTTCTGTAGTAATCATCAAATATGGGCAAAAACGAACAAAAAAAGTAAAATGTGTACACAGCAAAAAGAACTTTGCTTCTTAACATTTGTCCTCCCCCCTCACGATGACTTCATAAACCCATATCTTCCTGATCGTATCATGGTTTCTTTGGCAATTAGCCTGAAATCGGATACGCTTGAAGATATTATATATATATATATATATATATATATATATATATATATATATATATATATAATACAATATAATACAATATACTAACGAAGTTTTCGTCCTCCAAGCAGTGTCTACGGGATTTAGTGGCCCCAGCCTTACAGTCGAGAGGCGGGTGAGTGAACAGAGGCGTAGGTTAGATTTTAGCAACAGGCATTACGTACATTAGGAAAATATCACGTGCTCCCCCAAATGGTGTTCCGACGTTTTCGTGTGATGCATGGAAATCATGACCAAGTAGAACGTCAGCTCATAGATTCCGCATGACTGACAGCTTGACGTTTTTGTAGGCGACTTCATGAAAACAAATTTTTACATTGCAGTGGTCAGAGGTCACACAGGACAATGACGTCGTCGCCATAGTTACCATCGAGTAGCGAGGATGAACGGGCCAGCCGAACGAGTCGACGAAATTCCGATATATATATATATATATATATATATATATATATATATATATATATATATAATGTTGGAGATACCCGTGTCAATAGAGCTTGGAGTTTGACATATTCAACACGAATTTTGGTTGCTGTTCGGAATAAACAAGCCGAGGCGACAGCTGTCACGACGGAGGATAGCTGGAAAGTGATCGCAGATGTAATGGACGAACTGACCGATTTTCATTTGCACATGTTTAAAATTTCCTGTTTTTCCACAAGCTTTGCAAACCACTTCTCGGGTGGGGCATTAGGTAAAACTGATGTAGTCGGTTCGGGTCAAGCTATCTGGTTGGGGACAAGTTGTACACCAGGGGTGGGCGATGGAGGGGTAGCCGATGCACAAGGAGCTTTTTCAGTCCCATAAGACTGTGACTGTTTCTGAGCAGCATCCAGTGATCTAGTTATGTCGGAAGCAGCTACAAAAGTCGTTGTCGGTTGTTCCAGTAATCTCGTCTGAATAATATTAGAATGCCATCCGGTGATAAATGCCTCACGTATTGCGTCGTCTCAAAACCCTTGGGCGGGCACCGGGTGAAGTCACAAATCTTCACCAAAGATTTGATAACCTGAAGGTGCTGGTTAGTGTTTTACATGTTTACACGTAGCCATTAGATACCGGGTGAAGACGATGCTTTTGGAGCGCACTCACAGGGACTAGAGGACTAAAATGGCACTTTCAAAGGTTTTGCACCCAGAAATATGCGCGTAAACTGAAGGCGAAAGGAAGCTGATGAGCATATCAAGGTTGTCAAAATCATCTGATTAGACTCGTTCCCAAAAGGCGTTCAAAGTACGGGACCAGTAAATCCATTGCTTGGAAGGGTTGGGAGCATTGATGATGATGGTCAGTCCATGACATGACAACAAGGTGTGAAAATAGCTAACCAAAGAACTTGTTCGAGTAGGACGTGTTCAGACTTCTGGGTCGGGGTTCACCGGACCCATCCACCGGATGGGAATCACTCAGTGCTTCAGTCAGTACCGTACTTCCAGTCCTGCTGTATTTTTCCGTCTGGGTAATTTCTACTGATAACTTATTTTCTTTTTGTCCCTTATTTGTACTTTCATTTATTTTGCTATCGACCAGACGATGCTGCGAGGCAGCAACCAAGACCTGACCTCATAAATGTTAAGTTAACTGTCCACGCCGCTGAACTGAACTGACAGAAACTAAACCGTTGAGCGGTTTGATCAAATATCCATTCATGCAATCAGCGACTTCCAGATACAGACGAAAAGCTCACATTTTGCCATCAGAATGCTTTGTTTATGTCGGTCGTTCATCTGACTCATCCATATTACTGATTAGATGGTAGACGGATTCCACAGTTGATATCACCGTCTGTAGTTCTCTTCTCACTTCCTACCTTCTCTACATTTTTCTCAATTTCGACTGGGGTTTCCGCTGGGAGATAACAGCCAGAATCGCGGCACTCAGTTCAAGGTTAATGTTATTGCGAACTGAACTGAACCGGTTTGAACAGCTGATATGTCAAGGACTAGGCTGTTTCTATCGCGTTGGTCACAAAATTGAAGAGTGGCGGATTTACCGAAGAATCTCACTTTGCCTCTATTACCAGCGCGAGGGCTGCCAATTTATTCAGTCTCACCAGTATTTGCTGATGCTGAGTAGTCAGGCAGGTATGGGGAGCACCGTAGTGTCAGATGTCGCCCTAGAATTTCTGACAAATCACACGTGAAATGTCCAGAGACGACACATTTCCTCGAAGAGCTCAGCTGATAGAGCGCAAACGATACCGTCTGAAGTGCGGGGTTATCTTCCATACTGATACCAAAGACGATTCTCTTTTGGGTCGCCCTGAACGTTTTAAAATCTTCAGAGTTATATGTCAATTGAAATCTAACATGTTGTTGTTTTATTCCTCCCGTCGGAAAGTTTGACAAAGGTGCCATTGTTTCTAATCTCGCAGTTGTTTGATAGTGTCTTCACTGTTTGAAACAGGTAGCTGAACTGCACTTAGCCTCGATTCTCAAGGCGACCTAACTCAGAGTAAAATAAATGATTCACTAAGCACTGCCGATGCTCAGTTCTTGATGGAAAAGCCTCCGAAGCACCGTATATCCATACCAGTATATCTGTTCACCGGTGCACATCCAACATTCGTCAGGATTGAAACACTGTATAATGTGTTGCAGAACTCGAGTCGCAGAGTTAGTTGCAATTGTTTTTATTGCTGTTCCTCCAAAGTTGTCTTTGTATATAACCAGTGCTTCGCAACTCCCATTTCATTAGCCTTATCGTGTACAGTCGGAACTCTTATCGCAAATACAAAACTTTAAGATCAGTCACACATGAATCCAATCCGGAGCGTCGTTTTCGGGACGATTTGTCTAATAAAGCTCCGATTCATGCCATTGGTTGGGATCTATCTGATTTTTAAACTATTCTTACTTCTTTTTTTACTATTATTGTGCAACAATGTAAGTCAACTTAGGTAGGGGGCCGCGGCCAGTCAAAGGTTGTCTAATGGGAAAGTAATCGGCTGTGGGGGAAGTGGAACACAGACAATTATTGTCCAAAGTCAACAGCGACAACCATTTGGCCGTCGCCGGTCGACGGTTCAAGTTTAACAGCTGAGGTGTTGTTCTTGAGCAGACATGAGGTGCTAGTGCGGATCGGCTGGACGGCCCGGGGAGGACAGGTTTGCAATGAACGTGGCAGGGGAAAAATTCTAATTCCAGCGAGTGGTGCAAACAGGCTGTTCTAGTTCGCACTGATACAGCGACAGTTTAGGGGCACGCATTTCTCTCCTTACAATGTAATGAAAACCTGGAAATGAGTTTTCTTTTCATGAAGCTATGAGGCGGTAGAATAGGCTTCACCGGCACAGGGTGATCAGTTGAGGCGATGAGCTGTCGGCGTTACACTGATTAATGCACGATGGGCTGGGCTTGGGTATCACGTCAGCTGCAACCTAACACGATAGTGCGATGACAGACGACTTTATCACAAGATGAACAAGGTAGAGCACACACAGTGTGTTAGAAATTGCGTCGATTTGAAGCCAATGTCTTAGCATCTCGAATTAAACATTAAGACGTTAACGTGTTGAGAAGAGAGATCGGCGATTTTATTAGAAGAGATCAAAGACGAACTAACTGGAGAATCAGTAGTTCATTCTACGAGAGTAAATAAATAACTTTTATTAAAATAATTTGGCCACGAAGTCACATTTACTGAGTTATAATGGCTGTATTTACTTCTTAAGGCAAGCACAATTCCCGATTGGTACCATAGTTCAGGGAACTTTTCAATCTGTACTTTACCTTCTCCGCTAAAATAATAATTTTAGAAACTTATGACGCATGGTTTGTAAATACTGGGGCTAGACTGTGAGGCCATGGCTTATTGCAGTCGAATGAATCGTCACTTGAGTGCTGATAGTACCTAATAAATCCATCTTTAAAACAATTCCTCCTTTCTTGTGCTAAAACTGAACACGTAATCGGGCGCCATAGGTGATTTGTTATGACCCTCGTTTCATCCTAATGGGGCGTCTATCAACGGGAATTGCTGGTTACCTAGGTGACGAGTTGGTTGCATCGAAAGCTAGCAACGACTGGACCCTATACCGTACAGTGTTGAAGTGAAACGAGCCGTTGAAGTCCATCTCAGATTGCCTAGTGGTTCATCTGTGTGACTCAAAAGTTTGGACGCCGGGTTAGAATAATTTCATTTCGGTACTCGAGCGACATTCACTGCTAATGAATAAAAGGCAAACGGCGTACAACCAAATGAGAAACCAAGACCAGAAGCAGAGAAAGCTCCCCGGTAGCTCGGGACAGAATGGTTATAAAACGGTTCACTGAGTAATCAATCAAACGAAACTGTAGGGCAACACAGTCACGGTACAATCAGTAAATCAAGGAACTTTCTATCTAGTGCGGAATTATTATTTCAGTCATGGGATAAGAAAATTAGACAGTAGTTAAGTGATGCAAAAGAGCCATCAGTGAAAGAACAAAAATAGTTTGTAACTGGAAGACGAGAGAGGAGAAGTGGATCGACCGGAATAAATGAACCTAGAGAAAAATCTGTTTGTGCGACAAGTGTGTAATGATTTAACGAAATTATTCACTCGTGGCTGGGATCGGGAGTTCGAGGCTCTTGGGGTGAGTTTTACGCACGGAAAAAAATTTCGTACAATGGGAATATACAATCTTAGGGTGGCAGAATCGGGAATAGAAACAGCATGTCCGTGCAACAAATGTCGTACGGCGGAAGGAGGAAGGCATATCCGTGCATTAGAAACGGAGAAAATAAGTCACGAATAATAGAGGTTCATGATACACACATACACTACTCATGAGTAGGCTAGGTGGAATGGCAACAACGGAAATTGAGGTTAGTAATTTACACTCTCAAAAAACGCCGTGAATTCATGAGTTTTAACTAGTGAGCCGAAAGTTGATGCAGAATGAATATCCAATGAAATGAATAATTAATCCATGAAGACAATGTTGTCATACCATGAGAGATTTGTTTATACTATAGAAGGAAGCCGGAGGTTGTCAAGTGATGTCAATTACCAACTCATAGGCCAGGGGTTCAAATCGCGTCACAGACGGTTACTTTAGTGGTAGAGAGTAATCCGCTGTCGTCCAGCTGGTTGCTACACTGGACCTAAAGGTAACTCATAAAATTCTTCCTCACTCCGAATCTCAGGTTCTGGTTGCTGGCTCTACTTAGTAATGCAGTTGTCCTTGAGTTTGTAGAGTACATCTCTCTTTCACTGCACTCGTGCGCAAGCGTAAAGTACAAATGCAGGGGTTTACAAAATTCGTCTAACCTATTCTTGAAATTGGGATTTTGTAGAAGTCGTAACTAACTGGCCAGTCGTACGTAATGAAATAACCTGGAAGCAGACTACGTGCACTGGGAGGACGAAAAGCACAGCAAGAATGTATTCTCTTCTATTTGGTTGGTGCTCACTCGTTTATATACGAAAACAGGCATGTACTCATTGGCAAATAACATCCTGACCAATCACAAGGTGACTTTGCTGTATCTACACGATCTAACAGTTACGGTCCGGCTTTACTCGATTGGCTGGATACTGCAAATGAAGCTATAGCTCACTGGACTGCGTGTGGAGTCACTCGAATTACTACAGGTTTTCTTTACAAACTTGGGCCAGTGTCTTCTGGACGCGGTAGCCAGTTTGCATGAAGAATGATTACTATGGTAAGTGATCGAGTGCTCAAATCTAATTCTTGTGGTTTGAATAGCTTTGGCTTGTGGGACGTCGCGGACGTTTTATTGTAAACGAATAGACTCATATCTGTTGACCGGTCGTGGATTTTGCCTAACTACCTCTCTCACCCATTTGTCCGCTGAACTGCAGTAGATATTCGTTTTAGTCCCTTAATCAGGTGTTAGGAGGCAGTAATGAATTGCGGCTCGTGAGTTGTTGTACTTATGGTATCATTCATAGCCGCATGGACTATTGATCCAATCGTATTATTATGTGATGTACATGCTATTCAGTTTTCCTCTGCTATTCCAGGTGAATTGTCCAACTCTGTTAGGTGCCGCTTATTGGAGCTGCTTTTATCCAAGCGGGTATTTGGTTTCATCCTAAAAATGAATGTCAAGACCAGTTCACCAAACAGATACCGCCAGTTTTTTCGAGAAAATTCGACTTTTGAACATTTCTTCACAATTCAGGTTGATCCAAACAATGTGCTGCACTCTTTCATGCCGCACTACGACCAAAACTAGTTCGTTTTCATGTTACTGTGATGTCTGGTCTGAATACTCAACATCGATTGATATGCCGTTTCAAATTCTACTTTATTTGCGTTTGTACAATTGGTGTTTACCGTGTACAGTGTGTTCACTAGAAGTGGATTCACTCCCCGGGAGAGTGGAATTTCTGTATACTACTGGAAACGATAGCAGTAGTAAAAATTTTACATATGGCGAAGAAATGCTTTGGATTGTTCGCTTGAGACGGTTGTGACAGACAACAAGATTTGCTAATCATACCTCAGAAATGGTTCATTTTACCGTGGCGTGATTGCATGAAGCTATCACACTACTAGTGATAAATCAACCAATATGAACACGCTCGTTATGGATAAACTCGTCACGTTGGTCAATTGTGAAGAGCCTTGCACAGAAAATGCGAGTGAAATCCCAGCTTGAGAAGTATTCGCTCTGAAACATTAATTGCAGTGATTCACTGATTCCCACTTTTCAGCATCTACCTAACTCAGGTATCAAAACAATCTTTAGGACTGAAAAAATTGGAATAAAACTATGAATAAAGTTGATTGTGACGGCAAAGT
Organism: Fasciola hepatica; assembly: GCA_948099385.1. Taxonomy (NCBI): domain Eukaryota; kingdom Metazoa; phylum Platyhelminthes; class Trematoda; order Plagiorchiida; family Fasciolidae; genus Fasciola; species Fasciola hepatica. The sequence continues at coordinate 4,751,392 of CANUEZ040000121.1, read as the reverse complement.
TGTGTAGGCACGTGTCACTTTTGATGACACGCAGTCATATCTTCCTGCGTATAAGTACTGACTGAATGAATCTCGTGGTCGTGTAACCCACTGTGGAAGCCTGATACGCTCTGAGTGGCCAAGCCCATTGGTCCGGCACTGGCAGTTTGCAATCGCCACTCACAATTGGATAAACGGTGACTGTGCTTCGTGACGCCAGTAATTAGTTCTAATTGCTAACTGGCCCATCGTCCAGTAGCAGTTGTTAAATGAATAATGTTATGTGTTTGCCTTTAGTCGTATGATAAAGTTCAACTTGCCATTTAAGAACTATCCCCTTGGCTTCAATGTGCACTGGTAAAGATGTGCCGAAATGCATCGTGCAACTTAATGTCACTGACTTTTGTTTCCAGATATGATAATGATATTAGAGTTAGTGGAATGATATGGGGAGCACAAGGTCAGTTAAGCAACATGCACAAGAAAACAAATATAAATCACTAAGGGTTCACTGATTATAGTGCTTCGGATTGCTGCTGCTCAGCAAATAGAAATGCTATTCGACTGCCAATCTACTAAATTCTGAGCACAACAATCAAAGCGGCAACAAATTATGTGGACTTCGAAGAACTTTCTGTACAACTTGACTCTTTCACACGCAGTTCTTCTGACTAACATTTCAATGTTATCCATTTGCGTCAAAAGGCCCCTAATATTCATAGAAAACTTGCCAGAAGTTAATTTTCCCGTCTGAAATTCATCACTGTTCTCAGTTTTCACCCGAAATGTATACATCACTGTTTTATGATTAAAATAGGTGTTTCAACTGGGAGTGGAAAGCTTATTCTTCTCATGTCTAATAGTGCTCCAGAAGTTTTGATTCCCCCTCTCTCTTGTGTTTTGATAGAATATAAGTATCACGAAGTTGGTTTAAATAATTTACTACACTCACTTACAGATTTCATCCGGCTGTTAATAACGGGGATACCTCAAAATCATTACGTTCACGGGAAGCCAATCGGACTGTGCTCCATTCTTTGCTTATCTTATATTCTTTTAGAAGTAATCATTCGTCATAGTAACCAACATTTCTGATATCATAATGCCATATTCGTGGTTTCCTATGTGAATATGAAACAGCTTAACTAATCTAATTTGTCCGGGAATTGTAAATTTCCAATTCCGGAGGTATTTCCTTCAAATATACTTGAAAATAGCTTGATGACATCACAATTTCGACAGATAATTTTGAAAGCGAAGCTGAACAAACGGTGTAGTCAGCATTCTTGACTAGTGAGGCGAGATTTGTAATAATACGAAGATTTAATCAGTTAGATTTCTGTGTGTTGGTTTGTTACAACACCAAGTATCGACATTTGGCCACCATTTACGTGAGTTCCCATGTGACAGTTTATCAGTGATTCTGGTCCTAAATGTTTATTTGCTGTATGTGATCAGTATATCCAAACAGCTTATCAGACGTTTGAGGAGTTCGCACTCGCTTTGTCGTTGTATCTCTAGAGGGCAATCTGTCATGCCCAAACCTACCTTTTCGTTGTTCCTGCTTGCCATTGAGGAGTTTCACGTTCTTTTCCGTATTTCTGTACTCAAGCGAAGACATATACTGAAACACTTATTCGCTCATAACAGGCATATCGTCGGTTCGTTCAGCATACTGACAAGTATGAACTCGCAATCAGTATCCATGATCGCACCACCTCGGCTTTCGCTGTTACTCTCGCCCTGATAAGTGATTCGGACACGTGTGACGGGGTCTGTGCCTTGGAAAGACAGTAGTGTTTAGGTGATATTCCTTGACACACTTAATTGACTAGCAATCAAAGAACTGAAGCATAATACATAAGCACCGGATGTCATGGAGTCGGCCGAGAGGAGAAAATGCGTACCGACCAAAACAAAAACAACTTCGCGTTTTATTACAAAACCCTTCAGTTGTCAAATTTTTCGGCAGGTTTGGTCTAACGTCAAGGGCTGAAATTAACCACGAGCTTCAGATTTGCACCAGTACTAAACATCACATCCTTCTATTGTATGTGAATTTCTATATTTCCTATTACGGAGCCCGTTTCAAAACGGCTTAAGGTGCAGTGGGATTGCGTTTACAATTTCAGATGGCTCGTGCACGAAAACACAAGCACAGAGACACCATGACATTTGAACATAAACGAACTATTTTTCAAGTCAATTCGAGTTAGTAGTGGCCTTCTTACACCCGATTGGATGGATTTTCAGCTTTCACGTCATATCTGTGGATATAGAAATACGGAGTAGAGAAATACTTACAAATTGTGGTAGTTTTCATCCAAGCAATCAATTTTGTAAATCTGTTGTGACCTTCATCGGATCAACAAGCAGACGAGGATGAAGCAGATGTGAGTAAATGGAAATTCGAACTTTGCGCGCGTGCAGGATGTGAATTACATTCGAAATTTCGTTGCACAAAGGATGATGTGCATCTGAAAGTATTTTGGAAGTAAACTGGCTGTAAACATAGAAGCTTTTATAAGTGATAGTAGCAACAAGTGTATCAAGGTAAAATATTTCTTCAAAGGACCAGGGAAAATAACTGGAGAGCAGTACAACCAGTGGGGGAGAATGCATGCAGTCACAAATTTAGAAATTGACTGATGAGAGACAGAAAGTAATCTTAAAAAGGGAGAGAAAAATGACATCTTTCTGACTTTACAAAGTGTCTGTTGAACATGTATGAAGCACGAAAGATTGTGGGATGGTGTAGCAACAAGATAATTAACCGTTGGTGATACTGGAATGAGCTCATTATTCGCAGATGAAAGAGGTAACTTGTTATTGAGGACTGTGTGTGGTTCATCATAAATTAAGGAAAATAATACATCCTGGCATTTAGTAGCATTCAGTACAAGGGAGCTGGATGATGACCAGCTTACAACTTCATTAATTTTGCTCCGAATTTGTGAAATCCCTTGTAACGTTCGTAATTCGAACTACGTCTTCGGTGGTTTACCAGCCAACGAAAGTCGACGGGACTGGAAGCTATCTAACTTAGAAAGAAAAGAAACAGTGCTACTTGTAAGACAACAGAGTCCGCTGGAAGAGAATAGAACCTTTTACCGTTGAAATAAATGAAATGTCTTCCATCTGTGAGGTAGTCTGTCACGACAATGGTGTTTTCGGTAAGTGCTTTTTGCGGTCAGAAAGTTGTTGTAATAACATCGTGATTGAAATCCCGGCGCCTATCTGAGTGACATCAACATTTGGTCCCGATTAGAAGATTAGGCTCTGCCACGATGGGTCCAGGTGTTACCCTAGGAAATCTTATGATTTAACCACCGCTGTTGTACTGTTTCACCGGTCATCTATGTTGCCCTATTCAATTTGTGTGATAGTGCTAGACAAGCAGCAGACCGGACACATTTTTCGCGCGTACACATGGGTCTGTAATCGTTCGTCGATCTGCACACAATCAGACCCACACAAGAAAATGCACCACACTTCGATGTTGATCAACGCGAACATGCCTTGCTAAATTCTCGCATTCCTTGTCATCTTAGCTTGTTACATCTGCTCACACTTTCGAGTGTGTGTATGTATGTATGTGTGTCTTGGTGTGTATCTAGACGTACGTCCGTGCATACGTGAACGAGTGTGCGTGTGCACGTACCCAGGGAGGTCAAATTTACTATGATTAACCGAAGTGCCTGATTGGTTGACATAAATTGACATGAAGAGCAAAATGTCACTCGACCACGAATGAGCACACTGAAGTGTTCCCGTTCTCAATCGTCAAAACGGAACCTGTTTCTCTACCATGACGGCCTCTTTTTCAGGAGTTCTCGTGTGAGATTGATTGTCGGCACTGTGCTAATGTTAGTCAAATGTGTAACTTCGTCAGCGTAACGGTCATGCAAGATACAGTGAAAAAACTGAACGGAAAGAAGGAATATGTCGAACTGTCCAGTTGTATGCACTCCAAAATTGAAGGCTGCCGACGGATTTGTGGCGGTGCGAAACATGTGTGTCTGATACTTTTTGTCGGCCAGATTTTGGCCGGTCTACTGGGATTATCCGCGGTTTGTGCTGCCATGCTATCCCGACTGGGATTCAGCTTACCATTGATACAAAATATTCCCCACTACTTGTTACTGTTTCTTGTGTTTGGCACAGTCCGGTTGTGCTTACGGGGTTTGCATCCGAGACCGGAAATGGTCATTCCCGAGGGGAAGAAAGTTCACTTTTGTAGTTGGCCTGTACTATACTACTTAATGGCCGGTTGTGTTGATTTACACGCATTCTGGGCAACACTGGCTGCTTATGCATATACCAATGTGACCAGCATACAACTGCTCGACTGTCTCGGCATTCCAACTTCGATGGTCCTCAGCTATTTTCTCCTAAGCTACCGATATGCGTGGACTCATTATTTGGGTGCTGGAATATGTCTGTTTGGCGCGGTCCTGATGATCGGAGCAGATATCTTGGCAGTGACAGATCAGACTACTGAGTTCAGTGCAAAAACGAATATCACAATGAATAGCAACCGAACACAGGTGCTGTTTGGTGACTTGTTGGCCGTCCTTGGGGCCATCCTGTACGGTATGTCCAGCGTGCTTCAGGAGCATCTGACTTATAAGTTCGGTGCAGTCAGTTATCTCACATGGTTTTCATTGATAGGTGCTCTATTCGGTACTGTGTACAGTCTTATACTGGAACACGGGCAACTGTCTACGCTTATTTGGACAGGTCTTTTAAACGGGAAAAACATTCCGATGATTTCTCTGCTTTATTATTTTGGCTATGCACTGAGCATGTTCACACTGGACTTCATTATGGCTTTTACGATTCATCGAATCAGCGCTGTGTTTATCAATCTATCTTTGCTCTCCGCGGATATTTGGGGACTTTTGGCAGGGATCTGGTTATTCCAGGTACAGTTCCACTACTTGTATTTCGCATCATTCTTCCTAATTATTGCTGGCGCGTCGTTGTTTGCGATCCGAAATGCCAAATCTCACCCCGTGACCATTCATGAATGATTGTTTATTTGGTGAATACAAACACATCACCTGTCCTCATATTCGGCGGAGATTCAATCACACTCATTTGCGTTTTATTATAGATAAGAATATACATATCTTTCTGAATAACAAGAAATAGTTTGAACTGGCGGATCTTCCATTTTAAATTTCATCCAAATGAGAACTAAGAGCTAAGGAGCAATGACTGTGCTTCAAATTAGCACCGTCAGTGATAAACAACGTTGATCAGTTTGGGCAGTTAGAGGTTTGATTTGATTATCAAACCGACTCATCTTGTAGTAACAAGATCGTCCATCCTAGGAGTCGATTTTTGTGCGGTCAGCGGGTTGTTACCCTCAAAATGCAAGTGATGAAATGTGCTATATCAAGTAGTGATGAAATTGAACAAAGCGGTGATAACCAGCTCGAAAAGCCTGATGGTTAGATTTTCGAATTGAAATCGTCTACCCCGGGTTCGAGTCTCAGTAGGGGGTCGATGGATCTATAGCGCCGGTGTTTTCTAACAAGGATGAAACAGCTGCACCGTGCTTCAACAGTTTTCAGTGATGATTTAATCTTTGTTTTTAAATGTTTATTATTATTTCACACTAGACGGATTGCAGTAAACCTGGCAAGTCCAGTGGTTAGTAAAAATAATGTAAGAGTAGTTTGTGGGGAACGTTCGTTCCAAAACAAACTCATTGATCCTGTTTTTGAAAATGAGAACTGTTTTAGGTTATTGGAAAGACCGAGTTGTCAACGGTGTTCTATAATTTGACAGTCCGGGTAAAGAAAGAAGATTAAATGACCAAAGTCTTGTATTTAGGGGTCTTGAAAACTATTCGGAATAGGACTAGCCGAGGCAAGCTCGAAGGAACAAAAACCACAATAATAGCTGTGGAAAAGAGACAATGAAGCAGCCGCTGGGCGATGGACAAATGACTGTAGATTGTGTGTTTAGGCTTGCTCATTGATCAGAAGAAGGCGAAACTCCACCTTACACATTAGTTTTATCAATGTAGCAATAGATTCCGATCTGAAATACATCTGCTCATGGGGCTCCCAGAATCACGTTACCTGCAGTGCTTCCAAAATCCCTCTTCTCTCAATTTTGCCCAAACAAAATTTGGTATCTCCAAGATTATTTTTTAATTCAATGCACTTGCATTCTGCAGGCTATGTTTCCTCTTGGCTTGTCCGTAACTCCTCCATTGTGTTGGTCCCATTTCATATCTGAGCTTGTTTCTGGTGCTGCGCACCAAGTTGTTTATCCGTTCCGCTCCAGAAGCTTCCTTTCTCCAGCTCACCTCTTCCTACCGTACAAAACCCAAATCCGCCGTGTACGCGAATAGTGCAGTTATGTCATCTTTTGCTCTTTCTTTTCTTGATCGCTTTTAACCCAAGACCCTCCGGCTGTTCGGCGATCCTTCTGTAACCACCCATCTGCAGTCATTGGCCCACCGTCGGGCGGTTACCTCATTATTTCTTTTCTACGACTTCTTTCCACGGGATGGGAACAGTACCAGCTTGAAGAAGAAGCAGAAAATACGATATAAAATGGGAGTTAATCATGAGCTACATTTTTGGGACAGTGTGTGGAGTACCGTACAACAAAGAACTGTTGCTTAATATTAGTGCGTTGCTCATTAGTAGAGGCTTAGGTTCATCGGCGTGACTACGAGAGAAAGCTGAGCCCGCGTTGAATGACCGGGACAGGTGTGCGCTACTATCATTGTCAGCATTGGAGAGCGCTGTGTTCCAGGATGAACGCTTGTTGGGCGCTTTAGTCAAACTGCTATTCGTACCCATCTCCCAGTTTGCTGTTCAAATTACCTAATAGTAAAGGCATGAAAAGCCTAACCGGTGAACTTGGTCATGTTGGGCGTGTTGGGCTTCCTAAGCGGGGTCCAAGATATCTCCGCACTCAGTGGTTAGATACGCTGTAGGATACAGTGGGCACCACGAACAGTAGAGCTCTTGCATTCACGAAAGTTTTTTGTCGACTTGGTGCTGTTTGTAGTTCTCGTCTTACTGTTTTCATACTTTTTCACTATTTCCTATTGAGGTTACTGCCGAGAATTAGGAGCCAAAACTACAGCACCCAGTGTTGTTAAAGGCTGTTCGAAATTATCCGAAACGGAACTTACCTTCGATGATCGGATGTTTTTGTTCATGCTATCAACCACGTATCCATCAAAATAATGATAACCAGCACGACTAGTACTGTGATAAATATAATCCTCATAGCAGTTTGCATGAAAATCAGGTACCGGCTAACAATCTTGTGTGTTAGATTAGTATTACCCCTAGAATGTTCATACTTTTTTAAGCCATAGGATATGTACTCACAAGTTGCTCACCGTCTGTCAATATTTACCCAACACGAGCGTTCGGCAATGGGCTGCATATAGCAGACTTACATTGTCTGGGCGCGAGTCCGTGACCTTTTCCCACACCATCAAACTGTGACTTTGTTCTTGTTCCTGTTGGTTATCTTGAGCTTTTTGCGTTCTTCTTGTTTTTCAAGTTGGTACATGTTCACTGATTAAGCGATGGTGGCAAGGGGCCGTGGTTAAGCGTTTGCCTTCCAACTCGTTGCTCAGAAGTTCGTAACGTTCTACCGTGTAACTAGACAGTCAAAAGCATGACAAACTGTGCAGTAAAAACTCATTTTCCTACTAATCCACGGGAGCAGTCATTTCTGCCCAGTTGCGATATGAATCATACCGATAAAGGTGCTGCCCAGTTTCTAACAAACCGTATCGGGCGATGGACGATGGATTGTGAACAAATAGCGTTTGGGAATATTGAGAATTTCTTATTGGGTTATTTTTGCCACACTTTAGTATGCATATTAAAATAAGAGTTCGTTGCTCAAATGGTGGCTAACATGGTGTTCATCACACCATAGGGGGTGGAATACTTACAGAGTTGTCTGTCCTGCCCGTTCACTTTTTCCATTTTGACCTCATTTCCTATGTGCGTTTGATTATCGATCGCTCTTACGAACCAGTATTCTTGTCAGAAGCTCACACATTTCTGTTCCTTGCTTCATAAGCTTTTTCCGTGGCATTGAAGGAATTTTATTCCATGAATAACAACTTCATCTTGTCTGTGGTACAAAATAAATCGAAATACCCTAAATGAAGTAACGCACAGCCAGCAGTTGCTGAGATACGCGTGTCACAAGCCCAAAACGCAGAAAGTTCGATTGTGGATTTCAGGCCATGTTTTTGTAACGATAATAATCATTTAATAGAAAACCCATAAATCTAAACTTCATTCACTTTTTGGATCAGAGTCAGTTAAATGCAATCAAATTCAGAGTTGAAACAATTAAATCGTTGCGAAAGTCTACTGGTGATAAGATCAAGGATCACGGTTCGAAGCGCACTAGTCTGCATCAATATATGCTCAGAGTTTGAACCCGATTTTACGGATAGCTCAAAATTCAATAAGGAATGGAAAGGAGTGACGGAGTATGACCACTCAGTCTTAAATAGGAGTTTGAAGCTCATCAGTTTTGTACTCTATAGTGAAAATAGCTGCACATAAGTTCTCCCATAAGATCATTCCGTTTTTTTCAAAATTAATCGTGAAAAGCATTATTTCGAATTGTTCCACACAAATCTTTCCAAATCCCACGTAGTGAAATGCTGCTCGCATTGAGATTAAAGGAAGCCACTGAGCTCTTACTGAAATCAAAAGCAAAAGAGGTCTTGGCAGTGTTCAGGTCTGAGTTTCTGTGGGCAAACAACATGACCGTGAGATGTGGCGATAGAGGGGTGATGAGGCGAAATTTATGGGTGGATAGAGGCATCATCGGAAAACGGATGAATGTGATTCTGTGTGCTGAATGAATGATCATTCGTTAAACGAATGCATAGGGTGAGGAAAACAGGTCACAATTCATTGGGAGTGAAAAGGAGGTGGATTCATCGACTCGGTGTTTCACGCTGTAGCAAGCTAAGTTTGTAATCTCTGACTTCTTGAGAGATCTCTGACACGCAGAACCAATTACGGGTTTGACAAACCGTTTATGGCGTCAGTGTCCAGTAGTGAAACCGGAGCTTACTGGATATGCTTACAAAAATACAGAGGTTAATTTAACTCTTTACTTAGAAGCACAAAGCGCTCATTCTGACGAGACCATTTCACTTCTCCCCTAGCGTTGTGTTCGGCCTGAACAGGCATATGCTTAGACAGACAATCCCGCACGCACACGCACGCACGTGCACAGCTGACGTTTGCCGTGCTTCGTGCCGGGCAGTATTGACCAATCAGATTGTGCCACATGTGGCACGACCTTGTGCAGCCCAACCCGACTGTACAGTTGTTTCGCTTTTCCGATTGCATACAGCCTTGACTCACGCGCTTGCAGACGTGTTGGCTTCTTCACGTACTTGCCTGTACTTGTGCCTGCCTTACGTTTGTAGTGAATACACGTTCACTCGTACACGTGCGCCTTCTTTCTGTTACCGAATTCGTGAACACAACAAATAGGAATCAATGTTATTTTTAAACGGTACTTTGACTGTTATGCCGATTGTACGGAAAGTACATGTTGAGTACAGGAAGAGTTTATTGCCTTATAGATCGACCTTGGGCATGGAGCTATGAATCATTCACTCAGAGATTGTCACAATGACTATACAGAGTGAACGGGAATTCGTCTGTGGAAATGGAAGTAACATCGTCACACGTACACAAAAAAAATGTCTCTTGGTCATTGTAAATTTTCGTTTGCACGAATTTCAGTTAACGAGATTTCAGTAGTTATGTAAAATTGGCTTCTAAATGTCATTTCAAAACTCATAGACACTGACAAGAAGTGAATTGAAACTACCTCATTGACCAGTCTGAGTGAGAAAAAGTGACACAAAGGGGAACATGCACTCGAAGAAGAGAGGTGTGGGAGAGATAAAACGACGGATCAGTGGGATCGTAATAAATTTCACTGACTAACTGTGCACGGTAATAGTTACTGTTCATAAGTATCCATAGCTGAGGATGGGTTTGTTGATATCCTAATTAATCAAACGTGGTTCCACAGCATGCAGAAAAAAAGTCACCGGCTTGGAGGGTTGGAAGCGGGCTTGAAATAATGAAACTGAGCTTGATGTGGAGGAAAATTTATGGAAAAGTGGAAAGATCACGGAGGAATTAAATAGGGCCCGACATAAAACTAACTATGACTCATTTAGCTCCATATTTACCAGTAACTGATGCTATCCGGATATTGTTTACACTTTGCATGCTTTTGTGTCAGCAGAAATAATGGGACCGTCTCGTGATATGAATATCATTTAAATAAATCAAAGGTTGATGTGGAAAGTTGGAAAATGTTAGAATCACGAGGGGCGTGATCTATTCTGGTAGTTTGAATTTATCGGATTGGTATAGTTTTGTTTGTGAAAATGAGTGGTTGGAAGTCATTTGAATACACGTTCTGTAGTCCCTAAAATAATGTGCTCAGTAACACAACTGATTTCTGAATCACATTGACACACTGTGCAGACCGATACGGGTTGACTAATTCAAGTTTTCCAGTTTACAGAAGGTCAACGAACACTGGGTATAGACAGCAATTGGCAAATAGTCACAGAAATTACCGTTACTGTTTTCAGATCTATTCAGAGACCTAGCAGTGGAGTTATGACCAGACAGTGGAGCACTTACCATCTCACAAGGATCGATTCTATTTGTATTTTGACAAACATGAGGTGAATGATTGCAAAGCAGTTGGATTAATTTACGGAATGGTCAGATTTAGGACACAAATCCACAGGAGCTTTCTTCCTGAACTGCGTGACTGGGTGTACGGTTATTTATATTCGTAATTCTTAGCGGAAGATAGCAAGGAACACGATTCTGCCTGTCCGAATAACTATTTCGCTGTTTTTTTCTAATTAAATAAATGAAGATGAGATACAGGAGAAGAGTTGAGTTTTTAATCTAAGAGACCATTCACGTTAATGACAGTTGATTGATTTTGTGCTTTGTATGGTAAACATCATATGAAAGGTGGCAAAATATTGGAAGTTCCAATGTCATGGGATCAATGACGGTTTCAATAACGTCATTCAACGAGTTTCTGTACACACTTAATAAGGTCAACCGCGTGCTTGTGGACGGCATTCTAGGGAATAGAGTTTTGTGGGAGACTATGCCATCCGATTCGGAAGAACAAATTCCACTGCCGTATCAACAAAAGAAAAGAATGGATGGTATAGATTTCCGGCTCAAAAGTTTGCACATTTGAACTTACGTATAGACCAGCAGTTGGGCCTAGGACTTCGCGCTGAACCTGATCGAGAAGAGAACAGGGATTGGGGCTGCAACTTGAATGTGAGCCCAACACATGACATAAGACGTGAAGAAATGTTATGGGTGGATTAAGTCATATATATATATATATATATATATATATATATATATATATATATAGCTTGAGATGCGTGAAACCATTCTTAATGATATGTGCGTGGCCGAGAAGGGGATGAAGTCGTGAAGTACTGTAGAGAGAAACTTTTCAAACCTAAGGATGAGAGAGGATAGTGCACTTTAACGGGAAACAAGTATATAGCAGGTATGTAAGTTTGTCTATCTGTTTATCTATTTGTTGTTTGAGTATGCATGCATTCGTGTATTTACGTTTGTATACAGCACCAATATACAGAGTATCGTGGGACAAAATGGAAACACCATATGATTATTTTACTCGATTTGTTGGTGTCGGTTATCAGCTACAGTATGCATCCATCGAGTCCGTACCGGGTCTCGAACTAGGGTCGCATGATTGTGAGTCAAATCCTACCATCTAACTGATCAACCTAACTCTCAACGGTTTGAGTTGCGTCAAACCATCGAACAGATTCCATAATGGATGTTTCTTAGCACTGTGATATTGAATGGTTCGCTCGTAAATCAGTTTGATTTATAAATTAAGTCCTACGAAAGGATTGTCACTGAGATCCAAACGGACCTCCCTCGTTGATTACGTCATAATCTGTCAACTTCCCACGCCCATCCATGTACGCGTTCTCAGTTTTTGTTACACCTACTCACTCAGCGATTTCGATGAAATTTTTCTTCAGTTCTTGTCACTGAGAATGGCGGTGACCAAGGGACAGTTCATAACCTCGTTCTTGAACAACATTCCGTCGCATATTTTTCATGTCTTTTTCGTGAGTTTGAACTCTGAATGACATTCAGTTACTAATGTTGATGAACTTGGGAGTGATAGCAGTAGCATAGGTTAGTTGCAAAATGTCAGAATCCTCGAGTTTGGCCATACACCACCGGGTAGGTTGCAAGTGGAATCCTAGCGTGTGTGGTGTGAACGTAGTGGTAAACCCGTCGCCTGTATATACGCACTGGTTCCGTAGGCAGACAGTACGCCATTGTTCGTCCAAAATCAAAGGCAGGATAAGAAGAAGTAAAGCAAGGTCAATGGACCAATCAGTTGGCCAACAGCGGTCTGAACCGACCGGAAACAAAAGCAACCGATTCGAACGCAACCAGACAATCCTTTCGGAAAAAAAGTCGGTCATAAAAGAACAACCGAATCAGTAAGTTTTCATGCAAAAATTTGGTCACGATCACCGCACATTTTATCTGAGTGACCTGCTTTTTGCCATCAAACTGAGACGGTTCTATGACAAGAGAGTCTTCTCACTGGAGTTAGTGGGATGGATCAAAACAGGTGAAGGTTTGGCCCATTTGCGGCCCCGAATCCCAACGAGACCGTCCAACTGCCACAATTGAATCCATTCAAAATTTACCACATAAGCCAAGCAAGAATTCCTGATAGATCGCTGTTCTGTGGAAAATAAACTGATAGAAGAAGAAACGGGTAATAATAATAATAATAGCAGTAATGATAGTAATATTACCAATAATAGGAATAAGAATGGGAATAATAATAATAATAATAATAATAATAACAAGAATAATGGCTTTCAACTAGGCAAAGATGGACCAAAACACCAGAATATCCTTCTCTTTAACCCTATTTAAAATATCCGATCTATGTCGAAAATTGGGCGTGCAAATTTTTGTTGTTGAAACGATTGTTGTTCGGGAGGAGATAATCTAATTAATCATATGAATAAAAAAATGGGTTTCTGAAAAAGATGAATTGTAGGAAAAAAATATATGCATCTACTGAAATCACCACAGGTAAATGTCACCGTTAGTATACCACCATCAGCTACAGATTAGAACTCGTACAATTCAAGCTATGAACTCAAAAATGGGTAGTCTATCTTAAATGACCGACTTTAAAAATAATGAAGATAAAATTTACTGCTTATGAGAAAACGTTGAGTCTACAAGAAGCAGTTCTTTTTATGGGGGTGTTGACCACATTCCTTCATCGCAGTAAAACAGATAAACAATGAAAATACTTGGAGAATATTTTACTAACTCCCTGATCTACAAGCTACGAGAGCCAAGGTGCAAAGTCATTTTTGGGAGATAGATTGTTTCTGAAAACGACGATCTCTATCGAATTCTGAAAACACCTGTAGTTTTATATCTATTCCCAGTTACCCAATGATCTATGTATACAAGCACCTGAAAAGATGTCCCGAAAATAAGCTCCTCCATGTAGCAGACCTATTTCAGGATCATATTCCGCATGAGGAGATCTTTGGCGTATATATATATATATATATATATATATATATATATATATATATATATATAGTGTGTAAACATATATTTCGAATCACTCCACAGTTTGACAGATGAAATTTGACTGACCCACAGTCTTGATCAACTGTATCCATAGGGTGAGAGATGAGTGACAGAATTGATTGACCAATCATGTTTCAGGTCTAGTTCAAAGTGTAGTTAACAGATACGGACAGTGCAAACAACAGTATGAAGAAAGAAAGTGCCATCAGTTGTCAGACATTAAAACTGAGTATAACTGGAATGGTCAGTTTCGTATACTACCATAAGGTGTCGTTGGCCGCGGTCAGCCAATGTGATAGATCAGCTTCTCAGCACGCTGCAATACAATTTGTTGTGTACTGAGTCAATGCCAATTCGGAATTGTTCTCACTATCGATCGATGTCACCTTGAGATTGCTACTCAATGGAAATCTTTATTTGGATTAGAGATACAACACTTCCCACCTCATCGTCTACAGGTAAATGCCCTACAAGGGAGCCGAAATTGTGCCGGACAAAGAAAGGCAGGCGTGCTGGCTGGCAGACTGCTCTTATTCACACGACATCAAAGAAAATGACGATTCCTTTATTGAGCAGTACCAACATTCCGTTCCCTTTTGGAAAGATGACGTTTATACCTCTTGGTTTATGAAATGTATTGAAGACAAGCTTATTTTTCTTGAGACCTTTGAATGCTCTTATCAAGACGGGTAACAACTCAGGAAGAGAACTGGTGCGGAATGGTTGCCTACATCAATTCCGAGTGGTTTGCCAAGTCTGAAGTTATCTTTTCTTTCTGGTGTGGGGATAATAACTTCGTTATTGTTAAAGTTCCTCCAATCTTTTCTGTTTTTCAAGACACGGTGGTCAGTAACCTGCATATGAATTTGTTTTGCCCGAGAGAAACATGAAGCAGTTTTTTGTCGCGTTTATAGCCCTTTTAGCTCAATTTCTTTCTGGCTGCCTATGTATTGTTGTCATGGAATTTAATCATGTGCCCACAAATCCCCTGGTCACTTTTGATTTAACTGACCACCGGAAATTTATCAACTTTCAACACTTCTCTTCTTAAGGAATCCCTATTCATTGTATCTTCGTGCTTCTCATTAGAATGCTTCCTTTACCCTCGAAAGTTATTTACAATGAGACTGAAGGCAATATTCAACTTGTAGTGTCTCATGGAAGCAGTATTTTTTTTAAAGTACAGCAGGATAAGCTCTCCGACGTTAAAATCCCCGAGGAGACAAAAAGAAATGACCTAGAAGCTTCATGACGAGGCTTCTGTAAAGTGTCAAACAGGAGATACAGTGGTTGAATAAGTCTTTTGCCTACCAGTTTTTGAATACCGCAAGCACCAAAATTCCTTGAAACGGAATCAAGCATTTATGCTGTCAGTGGGTCCAGTTAAGCAAAACTAATATAGATGGAGATAGTCTGAATGCTGCATTTATCAACCCATCCACGGATATTTTGCATCCCAAGCCCTCTCTGTTCCTTTCGAAATTGAACATTTCTAGCACTTTTTTCTCTCCAGAAGAAGTCTTTTGGCTTCGACGAACCTCAGAAGTGGCTTTCTCTGTTGGCTCAGATGATTTGGCCTCCACTATTATCATTTGTGGAGCAAGTACGCTAACAGAAACAGTGATTTCACTCCAGCAAATCTGTTGACATCAACGATGTGTCTGCTTCCTGCAGACACTGCCTATCCTCAAACAAGTCACTTCTAACATTTTACAGAAATGTTTTCATCCCATAGCCATCATTTTCTGTGCACTCACGTTGACTGAGCGTGTTATTCTTAGCCCATTACGTTCCACTTTTGTTGATGCCAATGATCCTTATCAGTTTGCATACAAGCCCAACAGGTGCACTCTGGACGCAGTTGCTTGGGTTTGTCATTTCACTTCTAAAAGCCTGAATGGATCTGGGAAACCAGCTCGATGTTTCATTCTCGGCTATTTCTGCGCTTTTGGATAGGTTCCACGTTTCCTCCTTCTGCAAAAGCTGAATTATTTGGGCTATCCAAGATCTCTACTTTAGTGACTGAAGGACTAATTCACCAACAGAAATCGGCGAACCACAGTAGGTTACACTTTGTCCAGTCTCTAAATGGACCACTCCAGTTCTTCATGGTGTTGTTCCTTCCCTTACCTTTACACTGCCAATATTAACAGCTTATCTACAGGTCGTTCTAACGAACCTTCACGTATGCCGAATATGTGGTTCCTGGTCAGTCCATCTACAACTAACCAAACTTCACTTCTTTCTCTGATAAATCGTATGATATTCAGAACTCTTCATCTCTTTCTGGACTACATCTCAACACTTCTAAATGTTTCGACAGCATAGTCACCGTTTCTCTTTTTATCACTCTCCAAATGAACAATCGGTCATTAACTCTGTCCGCGTTTTCAGAGATCGATCAGTCAAGTCATCAGGTGATACAATAAGCACCAATTCACAGTGGTCTTCCTATATTCTAGACAGTGTAAGGAAATTGTATCGACTCACTTTTCCAATCCACAAACTGAGACAGTTTGATGCCAAACAAGCTGCCATCATCTTCTTCGTCCATCACTGTGTTCCACAAATCTCAATTTACTGCTCTCATGTAAGCTTTTCTGGTCTAAGCAAAAAGGATTTTAATTCACCACACCACGGTTTGGCTATGATCAGTCGTGTTTCTTTGATTCCCAGAGTATGTGATCTACACCATGTTACTTTTGAAGAATTCGTAATGGTGATTCTTGTGGAATTCAATCATTCTCATTGCCATGCTCATTCTGTTAGCTGTTTACATCCTTCTACACGTTCGGAGTTTAGACTCATTTTTTTCTGTAGAAATATCTGTCGCAATTCTACAGTGCCTTATTTAGCACGTGTTCTTGTTAGCAAAGTGAAATTCTCAGAGGAACTTCGTATCGACTTCGATGGTTGAAGCTGATTCTAGTTTTTGTGTTTTTCTGCCCACTTTTTCGGGATGATTCCAAATCTTCAATAATCATTTTTCCTCTTTTTTTGAGTGAAATGTAGATTGTTGGCCCACAGAAATCATGAACACAATGCAATACAATACAATAACTATCAAGCAATAAAATCCCGGTTTGTTCCGTAGATGGTTTTTTAAACGTGATTGCTATATGGTGAATGATATTCTTCTTCCACGAAATCGCTTAAAAACGAAACAGTTCATGAGAACCGTCCTTTTGAATGACCACTAACTGGAATTCCAAAAAGAACGTTGCTCCTCTTCGGGATCCTTTTTCTTCTATAGACGCAACAATCTATGAAAAATCGGTATTCCAATTAACTTCTCGTGACGGGTTATCTCTGCGAGACAAACGCTCGCTTCACTTCACCCAAATTATCCGCGCGTTTACTGAGAGCCTCAAAGAAATTTGAACCTTGGTACTGAAACTCGCATTTGGCCTGCCAAATGAATTCCACATTTTCTATTCCGTCTGAAACCAACATAACTCATGTGCGTGACCGTAGAAAAACATTGTGATGACTTTCTACTCTCTAACGTAACGAAAAAACGAGGTGATCCTTCAAAGGATGAGTTGACCTACTCTAATCAACCATTGTCATTGCATAAATCTGACTTTTTGGATATGTGCCTTCGTTGCCTTTGTATAGTTTGAGTATCCCATCAAAGCGATCGTAAGAGCGACAATGACAAAAGACAAATTGACCCAGAATGACGACATTGGAGCAAGGGGTTCCTCGTGTTAATTGGCCCAACTACTGTCATGGGTATAGTGAACTGCACTCTGAGAAGGACTTCGGTATTCCTCATCTGATGGGGGTATTTTATATGAACTAAGGATATAATTGCACTGCGACATTTTCTGCCGTTCACTTTGCGCATAGAAAAGGACAATTAAAAATCAATTAGGTTTAATCTACCATAGAAATATGGAATATTTACACCTGTTAATTATTAATATTATGATTATTATTGGTTTTGACACTGGATCATTTACTTTAAGAAAATAACTCCCAAATTTCTATCATTCTAGGTCAGATGAAATAACGAAATCCATAGATGCAATTTTCCAAACGAAATATTTTCTCCGTTCAAACAAAACTCCATCCACTGGTTACGTAACCCTGATTCACAAGAACGGTCAGTAGGCATATACTGCAAATACGAGCATTTTGTTTGATTTTTTCGATCACTTTCCACCGGGTCTGAAACAATTATACTTCTGATTGACCGCAAAATGAAGATAATATCAAAAACACCCCTTTAGCAAATGGTTAAACTGAAAGAGTCATTGAATATCAAGTGAAAGCACGACGCAAAACTCAGCCCTTGTTGAAGGCGAAACGAAAGCCAGTCACATTACTTGTCCCTTTTAGAAGTGGCCACAGCATTATGAGTCATGTGTAAGATAATTTAGGCAGCCCTATGATGTAAAAAGCAAACCAATGGAGGACTTAATTCAGTTTAGTACAGTTCAGTTCAGCCACCAACCTCGCACTTCGGTTCTCTGGTCTGGGTTGCTGACTCACAGCGTCAACGAGTTAGGAACAGACAGAATAGAAGCCTGAGGTGAAAAAGAGCCGGAAGTAAGGTAAGAAGTGGAAATCACGAAGGCAAAGAGGGACTAGATGCGCATATACCACCGGCCGTGGTACCTAGTTATATCACCTAATGTCTCCAACTATCTGGTAGGAGGGTATTTTGAACCTGGACACGGAAATCATGTAAAGTCTACGTGGCCAAGTCCACTGGTCAGGGTTTTCATGCCTTTCTGCCACGTGAAGGGCTGGCCACCTCCACCTACCCTAAAACCACTACCTACCTCGGAGAACAGCATAAGCCGAGGGAGTCTGTTGGTGGGCATGAGTAACACGAGTCCCAGCCACATGAACCTGTTTAGATTTAATACTTGTTCCACTGTCTGACCACTAGTTCCCAACACCTTACGCTTAATCTCAGCATTAGTGATACGGTTTTCATACCATATTCGGGCAATGCTACGGAGACATCGGTGCTCAAACAAGACAGAATTCGCCCACATTCTTCTCCTAACAACCACGTTTCTGGGCAGCATAAAAGAACCGATCTGACCGCTGCAGTGTTCACTCGATCCTTGATGGACGATCGGATGTCACGCAGCCACCATAAATGACTGAAGTTAACAAAAGCCAAACACGCCTTCTGTGTCCTTGATGACACCTCATCCGATATCTGTCCATCTGGTGAAGTGTAACTGCCCATGTGTTGATTTTCAGCTACGGCTTTCCTCGCCAAGACTACGTCTGTTGCGGAACCAACCCATTCTTTCAGTAGCACTTGACACTTTGAAGGTGCAAAATGCATCCCATACATCACTACACTGTTGGTTAGGCTATCTAGGAAAGCTTGCTACTCTTATGGATCTTCACTCAGAAGGACGATATCGTCCGCGTATTCCAAGCCAGAAAGTTTACTGTCCAAGCGAAGATCGACGCCGCTATTCTCACACGAAGATAGGGTTATCTCAGTAACCATTTAAATTACAAAGTTGAGGAGGAAGGGCGATAGAAGGCAACCCTGAAGAACACCACTTCTCGTCGTGATCTCGGGTGAATGATCGTCGCAAGCACGAACTCGGCCTCGAATGTGCTCACGCAAGCATTGGAAATGGGAAATGAAATTCTCTGGCACACCTCTCAATGACAGGCAACTCCAGAGAACTGTGCGGTCGCACAAATCGAACGCCGCTTTCAGATCAAGAAAAACGGAGTTTGTGGGCCTATGGAAGTTGTGTCTGTGCTATAAGATTTGTCGAAGAGCAAAGATGTGGTCGATACAAACCCAACCGGGCCTGAAACCGGTTTGATTCTCACACGTACACATTTTGCTGGCGCTGGGTAGCCGTTGAGGAATAATACCGATTAGCAGTTTGAATGAGATACTTACCAAGCTAACTCCTCTGTGATTTTTGCAACAGGACCTGTCACCTTTCTTGTAAATTGGAACAATCACCGTTTCAGACCATTCTCTGGGAATCTGCTCACTTTCCCAGACTACCCAAAGGAGTTTTGTTAACTCGGAAACCAAAGCTTTTCCTTCACCCTTGAAAAACGATGGGGACAACCCATCAGGTCCAGCTACTTTGTAGTTTCCCAAGTAACCTAACTCCCGGATAACCTGCATTTCTGATGAAGGAGTGATATCTACCTGTACTGTTTCTTTCGTAGGTATATTTAGAAGGCCCACCGTTGAAGTGGGCCAAGTAAACTGTCTCCTAAGGTGCACCACCTACCGGTCTAGACGAAGTACTTGAGAGTGAAACAGTGAGCCTTCGGACTCCTTGGTTAACTCACTTACATCTGGTTTTCCTGGGCCGGTACCTCTAACAAAACGGTGAAGGTTGTAACTATTACCAATGGACTCACCTTTCTTCATTTCTATACATTCCGCAGCACACTTAGAAGACCTCATATATTGTCTACTATTTCACTCGCAACGCAGTGTGATTCTCAGATCAAAGACTGACCAAATACCTTTTGAAATGCCTGTTGCACTCAATGACTCAATTGGACTGCACAAGAGAAAAGTCGGCAAGAAATCTATCATTAACTTTTGCAAAGTATCTCCTTTCATTTGATCGTCGAGTTGACCTGACCCGGTCATTCAGGATACGACCGACCATCCGGCATGCAAAACAGCAAGCCTTTGTCGGGGCCATGTTGATCAAGTCAGAAAACCTTCCCCTATATGCACAGAGGCAATTATTACAAACTGTCTGCTTTCATTCACATTAACCAAGTAATACAACGTGAACTACTGACTTATCTGTGACAGACTTGAATCTGATTTATCCACTTTTCATCCTGTGTACCGTATGCTATATAAACTGTCATATTTTGCGCTTTCGACCGAGGGGAACAAATAGAGAGCTTGTATTTCACAACCTCTATTTTGCTTACGTTCTTTTTGTCTGAAAAGGAGGATATGAATTTGTGCACATATTTCACTGCGAACTTTGCCAACATTCATTCCGAATAAAAAATAAATTCCCCAAATCAAATAAGTGTGAAAATTTGCGCACACGGGAGGAGTGGCTTTTGTGTGTTTGTAGTGCGATTGTCCAAAATGTCTTGGGACGTAACCGTGATATAAATGATCGTGGTAGATTGGATCAGATGAACAGAGAAAGCCAGAGGGCTTGGAGGTTGAACTGGTAAGGCGGTACTTGCAAGATGTGGTGCTACACGCTGGCAGCATAAAATATGGAAAAGTTCATGTGATGTGCCGTTTTTCGCATTTGTGCGTCATGCATGATGCAATCTGTGCAGTCTCTGCCTGTCACAAAGTCGAATAAGCGATCGTTACAAATGAGGCTTCATGATGCATAAAACGTGCGCTTTCGTGTGAATGAACAAATAGTTGTCAATACGAATGGGTTTTTGATCGAGTCCAGTCAATGGCGTCTTCTTTTATATCTTGAAGGTTTGGTGACAACATTGGGAATGGCGAACAATCACTCACAAATTTACGAGTTGAAGTTGTCACTCAGTAAAACAGACGTGGTCAAAAAAGGGGCCGGTAAATCATTCAAAAGGAATTCCAGGATAGTTTTGTTTTGTTCAGAAAGACAGTAGATAAGCAGAGTCTGTTTGCAGGGGTCTGCTTCTAACAATATATTCAAGTTCATTTTTTGGACGTTTAAAACACACGCCGAATGGGCGGATCACTCAAAAGGTCTGTTTCTCAGGAGACTCTTGGTCTGCACAACATTTTAATATCGCAGAACTAATTTCTGTTAGATAGAAATTGGCCTAATCGGGGCCTCATCCCATGGAGTACAGACGGTGCACTGGATACTGTAAACGAATAGCTACCCGTTTCCACTAATCCCTAAATATTCTAAGCCGAAAGCAGATAAGGAAAAAGTGGTTGATGTACTGGAAGTGTGCGTTTATCTAGAATTGCCTTATAAAGTTGAGGATGACAGCCGGTTAATTAACAAGCTCAAGAACTCTACAGTCAGACGTATTTACTGCTGGGCCGAACCGGTAATAACCCTAAGAACGATCGGGATACAAACACCTAAGGCTCAAGATACTACCCGGGGCCAAAAACAAGTTGTGTTTATCGTTCCAAGTGTGGATGCTCAGTTTTCTACATAAGCAGAACAGAGAGACATTTACGTCATCAAATAGCTGAATATATCCCCATGTGGTTACAGAAAAACAAGAATGGCTATTTCATACCAATGAGATCACCAAAGGGACTGAAATAACTCAGGCCATCGACCACGCTGCATCTTTGGGAGAAGAGGCTTCGCTTCATTCCATAAGACGCACTTGAGGTCATATGCTCCAACCACGGTTGAGGAATTGATCATTCACAACAAAAATACTGATTCCTGTCAGAACCGTGAGTGGTTTTTATCATTATCACTACCTTGGTAGCAAGCATTCCTATCCATCTTCTCTTGTCCTTCTTTATAGTTGTAAGTTCTTTAGCATTTTGTTTCTAGATTTTTGTTCTTCATGACAACGCAAACAATTACTGTGCACTTTGGGAAGATGCAGCGAAAAGATCCCGGATACACCGTGCAAACCACTTGTTCTGGTTTCTTTATTCAAATATGTCCTCAGATAAAATCTGTTTTGTTGGGTGACCACGGGTTGTGAAGTCTTTATTCGACAACTATAAACACACTAACTGCTGCGAGATAGATATCACATTCCAATTTCGACGAGGCCTGGCACGTTATCCCTCCATCAACCCTGCCCGAGGCAATCCCACTCTTTTCAGCATAATCTGCTTGACTCGTGTGTGTGCTCATCCCGGCGGTAGAAAATGTACTACATCAATCTCTCTTCCTCTCTCGTGCTCTCTCTCTCTCTCGACACACAGACTGTGCGCGCTGTTCGAAATAGGCTATTTTAGCAATCCAGCAGAGGCACATAATCCATCAAGTTGGGTTTGAATACTTTTTCCGAGTCATTAAAACAAATGAAATCACTTTTCATGATGGGATCAAGACCTTTCTGATGGGTAATTTATGACATGTTTGAATTTGTGGTTTATCAACAAAGAATGGCATTATTTTGCGCCATGTGACAAGAGGACTTTCAACATCGATTGAACTGCTTTCGGTGGAGAGGGCGTGCGTGAGCCTTGGAATAGGTGCTTGGAAGTCTGGACTATCTTTGATGTCAACTGTTTGAGCATTTAGGGTTAGTAAATACACAACAGTCTTCACCTGTCGAAAACTGGTTTTAGCTGTCACTTATCCCTCAACCCTGAAGGTTGATGACACTATGTGAAAATGTAACATGCCACAGACAGTTTGAGCGGTGAAATAGGTGGGCAGAGTTTTGGAGTTGTGAAAAATACACCACTCAGCATCATTTGTAATGCAGTGTTTTAATCAATCTGCCTACTTCCTAATCTGAATTTACAGAATAAGAGTTCACTATATTTATTTTGCATTGTCTGACTTGGTTTCAACTTCGATCCATTTCGTGGCATCCACGTGAATAAGAGAGAACTGAAAATTGACATCTGTCTAAACTGGTAAATGTCGACCACAGCACTCTGAAAGCCCATCAGTTACAATCGTTAAGACAGAGGCTGGCCGTCTATTCTTGATTGATTGCAAATGGCTACATTGGCATAATGATGTACATCATGTGCTCCTCAATCTTTCTCCGATATGTCAGTTAGAATCACGACGGATACATCTTTCGGCAGAATGTATCCTACGAACGAGACCAATCACTGGGCCCTGTTTTGTAGATTGTTGGTAATACTTCACTTAACAACACCAGCTTCATTACATTGCAGTTTATTTTTCACTTTCTGTCCCATGTTGTTGTTAAATGATCAGTCTGTAACAACGTTCATTTTGCCCAGATGGGGTCTGCTGATATTTACATTGCCTACTGAAATTGGATAAATGGTCTTGCATCGGTATCCACAGACATCAAGACTATCTAACTGATGAACCGCGCAAATATACTGCTTGAACAGACGATAAGACCTAATTTCACATCTCGCGAATTTTAACCATTGGTGAAAGCTCTTCCTAAGAACTTTCCGGTAGGCACTTCTGAAACGAGAGGAAATGTGGTTTTATTTTCAAAGGACAAGGCGGTACAACTTAAGTCAACGGAGATTTCGGTTAGTTCTAAAACGTTCAAAGTCAACGCTTAACCTGCATATTGGCAGTCTTATTTTGGCCTCCAAGAATTAATCTACAGTCGGCGCATACCAACCGCAGTGGAAAGCAAATTAGAATTGAGGTGAAAATTATGATTACGGTTATGATGATGATGATGATGATGACCGTTATTATTGTTGTTCTTACAGAAGGATCTCTAACATAAATTCTTCTTGTCTTATTATTAGGTCGTCATGAGGAACACTTTCTGGAGGACAAATATACCTGTGACACAGAACGCGCATTCAAAGCTATCTAGCTGTCAGCGCGTTCAGCCTCCTTCACTTGTTAACGTGCTTCAGTATGTGATACACCGTTGGCCTACGCACTACTACGCACGTTTGAGACAAATAGGTTAAAACCATGTGACCTACAAAGTACGGATATTGTACTTTAAAACTGGTGTGCTTGGTTTCTAACAGGAAAGTGCCACAAGAGGTACAGAGCCTACCTATTACATTGATGACCCTTCTGAAACCACGCTAGTATTTTCTATGGATCAATAGACTTACTTGTAGACCACAAACTTTCATCACCTTTTTTTGAAATGTACAGGAAGAAATTGGAATCCGAAGGTTTTACAACCCGCCCAAAGAGAAACCCATAACGTGGAAAAGAAAAAGCAGCTTTGATCCTAATACCCGTTAGCGGAACATGCTTTCTTGTTGTAGCAACATTGACACGCATTTCATCGCTTGCAAACAGTTACTAGTAAGTCAAAATCTCATAGTTTTCGCCGCCTTCGGTTCAACTTTTCACGGATGCTTCTGTTTTATTTCGGGCTAATTTTGGAACTTTCCCCATTCGCACAGCTAGGTATGAAAACAATATTGTCCCACACCCCTCATTCACCTTCTGATAAATCGCAACCATCCTAATCCTTCAATCCATTGTTGATGGTTGTACCTCTTCCCATCATCTTGCCAAGGCGTATATTAACAAATTATGTACACCTCATCCTAACGAATCTTTACGTATGCCGAATATGTGGTTCTTGGTCAGTCCATCTCCAACTAACCAAACTTCACCTCTTTTTCTGATGAATCGTATGATATTCAGAACTCTTCATCTCTTTCTGGACTAAATCTCAACACATCCAAGAGTTTCGAGAGCATAGTCACCGTTTCTCTTTATCACTATCCAAATGAACAATCGGTCATTTACTCTGTCCGCGTTTTCAGAGATCGATCAGTAAAGTCATCAGGTGATCCAATAAGCACCAATTCACAGTGGTCTTCCTATATTCTAGACAGTGTAAGGAAATTGTATGGACTCACTTTTCCAATCCACAAACTGAGACAGTTTGATGCCAAACAAGCTGCCATCATCTTCTTCGTCCACCACTGTGTTCTACAAATCTCAATTTACTGCTTTCATGTAAGCTTTTCTGGTCCAAGCAAAAAGGATTTTTATTTACCACACCACGGTTTGGCTATGATCAGTAGTGTTTCTTTGATTCCCAGAGTATGTGATCTACACCATGTTACTTTTGAAGAATTCGTAATGGTGATTCTTGTGGAATTCAATCATTCTCATTGCCATGCTCATTCTGTTAGCTGTTTACATCCTTCTACACGTTCGGAGTTTAGACTCATTTTTTTCTGTAGAAATATCTGTCGCAATTCTACGGTGCCTTATTTAGCACGTGTTCTTGTTAGCAAAGTGAAATTCTCAGAGGAACTTCGTATCGACTTCGATGGTTGAAGCTGATTCTAGTTTTTGTGCTTTTCTGCCCACTTTTTCGGGATGATTCCAAATCTTCAATAATCATTTTTCCTCTTTTTTTGACTGAAATGTGGATCGTTGGCCCACAGAAATCCTGAACGCAATTCAGTTAATTGAAATTTATTTTACTTTTCATATTTATTTGACTGCATGAATCTTGTGAGTGTTGACAGTTCACCCTTTTTAGGGTGTTTAAAAATGGCTGCTTGAAATTTCTTGACTTGAGGAAAACATCGTAGAGTACAGAGAATATCCATAATTCTGGTAAGGACCTTTTAGGGTGAGTAACCATCTATGCAGTGATTTGGTTATTCTTGAGTCATTGCTATCACAGTTATTCACTTTCAGAGGGACGCGGCAAGGGACAGTTGGTAAATTAGTCTGTTGGTTCGCCATTCGGATCGATTAGTCTGGCGATCGATCGATCGATCGAAGAAACAAGGGACGGGGGGAAGGAAGAGAACCAATACGATGCAAACGACACAATTTTCCTCTTGATTTGGAGGGATAAGATTGCATGCTGAACAGATACGTTGGGCCCAGAGTTAAAGATGTCTAACTAGGTGTTGGTAAAAAAATTGTCTACCAAATCAAATTCGTAGATCGAAACATGCGGTATGAAAATGATGTAGGAACGGTACCAGTGGTGACCAAAAATACGATTCGGTAACAAACTTCCTAAACGTGACGCCACTACGATCAAATCTACGTTTACCGCCGCTAAGCCTTTACTACCATCACAATTGTAAATTTTCTTAGCACCGATCTCTCAAACGCGCATCCATTAGCTGTGAGGACCGGGTTAGTGGCGCTTAAGCTAATTATTTGCTCACATTCGTTCACAGTGCGCAAAAGCCACAGTATTCGGAACTGATCTTTTGAACTCCTGATCAGGTCAAAGTCCAGCACATCATACACAACCCGGTTTAATGCAAGTTGACGTGAATTCGTCAAACTAGCCACAGGGGTTCCAATGCAAATCGATCGTGTTGGACAAAGTATATCAACAGAATAAAACCGATAAAGTTTGCGCATTACCTGGCCACGAATTCAGTTTTCGGATCAGTATACAAGTTGTGCAGCGAATCACAGCATAAATAGGAAGATGATCTGTTTTTTCACAGTCATTTAGTGGAATATTTTAGGGTTACCAAAATAAGAATAAGGCAAAGTCACAATACAATCACCTCAATATCTTAGGGTTTCAGCTGAAAGAATGCAAATTCATTTCGCACTCCAACAAGTAAAAACTGAATGGTTGCATTACTTGTTGATTGCAAGGCACGAAATTAGTTCGTTCTGCTCTGGTCTTCTGACTGATTGATAACCATAGGTGTAATTAAAACAAACGCTCACTGTATCTCATCACAAACAAGAGGTACCTTTTTGAAATCTTGAGACGGTAAAGATGTGAGGGTAGATTCGATGCTGACAACCGAGATCTGAAGGTCTGACTTGAGAATAGTCCCAAAATCGACCAACTACTATCTCTGTGTCCCGTTCTTCTTTGTATCCCCGTATTACTGAGCTCACGCGGGCCTCAGTTAAACCACTTCTAGCAATCATTTCATTGTAATAATTATGATAGTAAAATAATTTTTCCACTTCCTTTTTTTATCGCACATAAAAGGTACAGCGCTTCAGGAAGGGGGTTGCAACCCATTGAAGACAACCCCGAAGGAAGTGGCGGACGGTTGGGAAATTCAACTTAGGGCTTCCAGGTTTGCGACTCACCTTGATTACCACATCACAATCACCATAGCTTCCTTCAGAAACTCTGAAATTATTCACATCATCGGTGATTAGCAGACAATCAGTCAGTGATTCTCACTGGCCACAACTGTAACCATTTTTGATTGTGGTTAACACACCATTAAAAAATTAGTGGTCTATCATTGTGTGCAATCTTCAATTCAACGCAAAGGAGATGAAGACCATACAGCTCTATTACATTACAGTGACAAACGACATCAAGGAAAGGTGTACCAGTTAGTGCTGTGTAAAATAACCTTCAGGCTGGAGGTGTACTTGTGGTTTTGCTAGTTCAGGTTGATAGTTCCCAAAGGGAAATAATTACTGTTTTTTGGTTTTTAGGTCGGAAACATTTCAGCACCAGCTGAAGTGACAACCTCATTTCAACCTATGATGTTGCAGCAGCCATGAGTTTGATATTGTGAACTTTATCTTGGAAAAAGTTTTGAGCGAGATGATGTTAGTAGAAGACGTGGGCGACCTGCATCAGGAGAGAAGTTGGCCACACAGCATTCACTCGCAAGAAAACGATAAACAAGAAGCTTTGGGATCCGTTGACATAAAGTGGGTCAGTATAAGTATACGCACGCGATATGGGAGAAATTCAAAATCTCAGAAGATAGTGAATGGGAAATTGGAAAATGAGTAATTTAATCACTGTTCTTTTCTTTAACGCAGATAACAAACTATAAAATGGGGAAATCATATGAAAGAAGGCCCGCTCCAGCCAATGTAGTACTTGCTTACTCAATACTTTCTCCGTGGACCTCAGCGACAGCTGATCGACCTTGTGGTTATCAACGCTAAGTTAAAACAATGTTCACAGCATGAATTTCATTAACACTAAACTGTGAAAGTAGATTTTATCACTTTAGTAAAACATTGCATGACACAGCAAAAAAAAACATGAAGACGAAATCAATACAATTGATTTTTTGGACATTAAAATTTAGCAATCAATCAAAGTACCAACGCATGGCAGGAATTGGCTATCAGGACAGCAATTTTAATCCCATCAAACCCAAGGTCAATTTCGTTCTTGCCGTATTCCGGGTGGAAACATGAATTATGTACAACTGATACGCAGTAAAAGAAACATCTTCTAAACACTCACAAATTTCTACATTCATTTTTCATCCAAACATTTTCAGCCACTTGGGATAAAACTCCCCTCATCATTGTGAAAAAACAGACAACATTACAAAGTTACCTTACAAGTGTGTCCCAGCTCCGCAGTCGGCCACATGTAACTGGCAGCCGAAATTCCCATTTTCCGCAAAATCGCTTGGATAAACATACCATCACAGACGGAACTATTACCAATCCACGCCATATCTAATTGCATTTACTGATTGAAGCTTATGCGAACAGACGTCACTAAATATGACTTTCTCAAGATTTATTTTAGCGAATATTTGATAGTGTATACATTTTTTTTTGTGGCACACTGATCTTTGTAGTAACCAATTCATTTGGGTGGTTGGACCCAAATTTATGCAGGAGTAATAGACCGTCTGCCATGTTCATTTTCAGTCTGCATTTTATCACTGCTTCGCACTAGTTACCGTTGTACAGGAACTCGCACGAGTCCGTAATCTCCCTAGAGCTCTAGCGTGGAGTTACCGACCTGATTTCTTCAGGAGGAGCATCTACCTCGAGATCGGTCATAAAAATATCCCCTAATTTGGCACCACAGGAGATGTAATTGCTATTCTCTTCTTTTGACCATAGCTGCTCCATGAAATTGAATTTGTACACTGTATGTGCATGAGTGGGCAAGTCTTTTAGGTTAGTCTACTGGTAATCCAACGAATCTCCCCCAGATTTTATATGGTTTCTCACGTGATCAATGATTTCTTCTAAAGTCCCATACATAAATAGACAAGTGAGTAAGCGACACTTCTTTTCGGATGCACCGATGTGCTGGATAACATTCGGAAATTCGTTTGAATCTCACAGACCTAATTTTAACGTCTCCCTCCTGACAGACCAAACAATCTCAGCTGATCCATGTACCACGACGTGATATCGCGAGCTACTCACACATAGAATTCAAATCACTGGCACCCATTCCGTGTGCACTTCGGGCAGATCACTATGCCGAGGTCGGATTCATCCTTGTGTATGAGAACTGATTAACTCGCATTGTTCCCACTGTCGTATTGCTATTCAGACTGATTTCACTACCAGTTTTTTTTGTCTTCCTCTCTTTGATTCTTGGTATGCCTGGTCTCTCGCGCTATCAGTAGTACTACAGCTATACGAATAAGTATTTGCCTGTTTACTTCATTATGGTTATTGATTTTCTCCTTTCCTTTCTTTTATCTTAGCACTGATGCTTGCAAGGTGGACTGTTTTAGCCAGTTGTGAAGCTCCGAAGACGGCTTTTGCTTACCACCGCGTTTCATAATGTGTGTCGATAATGACTGACATGGCAGATCACAGATGAGGCCCAATGATGACAGTAGGTTTTGGGCAATTTTATTCATGTACTTTCCTTAATTTTAAACCAATGAAATATAAAATCCAATAATTTGTAGGATTATTACTTAGCTTAAGTGAACTGATCCGTCTACTATCCACCATAATCATTCTTAAAGAACTAAATGAGACATTTCTAACTGTTATGATAAGCTCTCGTGTTAATTTGCGTCAGATTAGTGTGAGTGTATGGACTCAAAAATTGAATCACATATATGTTCGCTTGAAAACCCCGTCAGTTGCATGGGTTTCGTGTGATTTCTTCCGGGTACCCTGTGGCCGTGGTTACGATTGATTCACAGATCTTACATGCTGTTTCTGAGCTCTTGGCAAACGGCAGGCGCCTCAGTGGTAGCTAAACACCGACCACGAACCATTTTCTCTTAATCCACTCTTGAAAAAGTAGAAAAGGCAAAAGACTACGTTCACATTGATTGTTTGGTCCGATCTATCATATGAATAACAATCACTGCTTAGTCGTTTTTCGTTTATCCTTGATTCATCCACCCGGGTTATACTCTCACGATGCTTTCTAATGTAGTTTCGAAGATAAAGTCAATGATGGAACCCAACGAACATAAACTTCTCAAACCGTCTATTACCTAAAACCTAGGGTAAACAAAACGTCGAGTCAATCTAAGCATAATATTCGCCTTAAAAACAAACAAACAGAAAAATGCGTAGGTTTGCGGGAAAACAAACAATCGAGCACTGTGGTGTAAACGTGATTTGCTTATTACCCTAGCTTTCCCTTCGTAACAATGTGGTTCCTACATTAACACGTTCATTCCTCATTTTATGAGGGTATCCAATTCATAACGAAAAAGCCATCACCTTGAATGCAGTATACATCAGTACGAATGCTGGTAAATGCTTAGGAACGAATCTTGCGAACCAGCGTCTGTGATTTCTATGGTAAAACTATGTTTACGAAAGCAAAAATCCATCCATCCAAGTTCCAGAATAATGGAGAGGAAAGGAATGAGATTGTGAATACAGCGACTGATCTGATGTGCACGACGATTAGATGGATAGATTTGTCACACGTGAACCAATTTTTAACGAATCCGTGAGCAGAAAAGCCGCATAAAGTGTGAATGGAAGAGAAGATCTTCCACTGATCCGATGGGCGATGACAAGCTTAATGCCACGTTCAGTCATTAGTCTTACTTAAATTTCGGATAAATCTTCACAATAAGATTTACTGAGTACTTCAGAGGTTCCAGACCTTTCAAGGTAAGTCACGGCATCCAGACTGTGTCTAACCGCAAAAACAGGGACCATAGGACCTAGGAACGGCATGTGGCCCATACTGAGGTTCCGCCATAAATGCAGTTTCTCGATAACTTCCTCACTAATAATCCCTTCATAGTGAATAAAACTGAGTATACGAATACTGGACGTAGTACCAGGTGATGCTCAGGGCTTTATCAAGTATCCAACCATTTGCTCAGGGTCATTGAGGATCCTTTGCAGAATACTCTTCGGCACGATGTTTCATTCCACGGCCTTTCTATGACGTAAGTTGGAAACTTCTGTTTGCTTCGTGGTTTTTACTTTAATGGTTGTTAACAGCTTTCCAGATCGAGAATAATTTTCCACCTAGACATATATAAGAACAATATTAATGAGTGTAGAATGTTTTCACACGTCTTACCTGAATTTCTTCCTGTTCGGTTATCCCGTATCTGTTGCGAAGCACGCTCACACTGTATCAGAGAACAAAACAAGACCATCTCCGGGTCTCACCACGGTCCAAAATATGATTTTTGAACTGTTCTAAACAGTCTGAATGTTTTTATTTTGACCCTGGCCAGGTTTTTCTCATTTCAACTGTCCTAAATCTCACACTTCTGACCAGATCTGATTTTCAATTAGTATCACGGACGGACTTCTCCGTTAGCTCACCAAATACAGCGAATAATCAATGGACAAACTTATGGTCTGTTTTCCCAGTTACTGTCTGCCATCAAAGCGACCAGCGATGATGGGATTCTGAACACCGGGGTGATAGGTAAATCCTATACACCACTCGACTGCCAGAGGTCGTATACACGAACTCAATCATTCTCGTGCTAAGCACGATTTGTGTCGGGACCATCACTATTTCATCGTGGTTTTTTCATGGACGGTATTGTACACGATCTCCATTCCTCCTACGGGACACCTAAACATGTCAATAAACACAGTGTGTTTAAATAACACAATTTTATAGAAAACACGGTAGTTAAAGTGCGAATGTACAAACTTAAAAGTACCCACATGCTCGTCCCAAACGAGCTGGATCCATTGAGTGCTCAGATGCCTGGTATAGCAATAGTCCTCGCCCAATTTCGTGGTCTGAGAACACAAGGCCGATCGTGCTGTGGACGTGAACTTAAACGTTGCATTTTGGCGGATCGATTGGGTTACTCTTCAAGACACATTCAGGTTGGGCTCGGGGAGTTTTTATTATCGCATTCGTCCCAATCCTTGCATCACTGAATTCCGATCTCGATCGATTCAATGTGCAGGCTTCGACAAACAAGTGTACTTTAAAACCGTCAATAATACAGATCTGTCTGTTTCATTTAAAAGAGAGTTATAATTTCAAGCGCTGGTCTTTGACGTTAGTACTCTTCATTCCACGTTTTGTTTAATTCTCCTTGGCCTTTCGCTCTTTTGATCCCTCCCTTATTTCCTGGTTTTCGGTTAAAGATTACCAAAAGTTATTGGTTTGATTTATTTTGGCAAGTATTTCTCTAAACCCGCCTGAATTCTCACTCTAAACAGGATAGTCATTCGTCCCAGTCATCACTGCTGTAATCAATTTCGACTAGGTAACTCATCATTTAAATTACCTTATTCAACGCAAAGCCACGCATCCCAACTGTGAACGCACGTAAATCTCCATTTGGAATCGCTAGCCCATCGTAGTACTATTATTTGATTCACTCATTTCTGGTGATGTAACCACGAATTCTATTCCCAGGAGAGTGCTTCTGTCAGTTTCTGTTTCACTTATTAAACCGTGGGCCAGGGTGACTTATCCAGACAGTGTGACGATGTGCCTGCTGCCAGTTTTATACGGTCGATAAAACAAGGGCTCTAAATAAACACCCACATACGCATGTCCACGTGTACGACTGAGCACAGCCTCATGAGCCCACGTAAACCAACCTACGACATGATGGGTGACCTTGAGATATACTAGAACCTGTCTTGTGTTTTTGAAAACGTTACTGTTAGTATTACCTTGCTAACTCTCTGGACATGACTGCCAATACTCCTGCCAATATAAACCCCGCGACAGGTTTCCAACCCCCTTGGGTTTTGTCCTCTGCATGCGTAGACTCATTCCAACAGTCCCATTTCTGACGAAAAGGGCCACGCTAAACCAAAATACCGGAGGACAACCGTTAGTTACGTATTGGAGAAAAAAACTGGAAAGAAAATAGGAAAATCAAACACAACAAAGTACCAGCACCCCGAACATGCGGCTGTCGAACTCGCGTAACAAAGCGAGAATAATGGGGGCGAGCAATGTAGTGAACTAAACAGGCTTAGATGATGCAAGTCTGCTACAGCTATGACTGCATGGGAAAAAGTATGAACCAGTATCGGTCGAGATCGGACCCAGTATCTTGAAAGCAAAGCCAAAAACGAGTATTGAGGTTCTCAAACTGAATGGCTGAATAGGCTATTTTGAGGAGATTCCACTAAGCCACGTGTTTTGGAATCAAATACTTTGGTCGTGATTGATCACTCAATTTTCAACCGAAGTTCTACTCCAACACGAGACGATCGACTGCCGGTCAAGATTCTGGTCTAGAACGGATTGTTTACTTTTGCATTAGACGTGGAACTCATGGATTGGTTATCGGGACGAAAATGTTAAAAGTCAGTTGAACCCGAGAACTTATGTTGCAGGGTGTACATCTACTAAAGTTCATTCGTCTTTTGAAATAATTTGGACATCACAGACAGAATGAAGCGAATGATTATGTGAATATTCATTAATCAGAGCGGATTATTTTTACAAGACCTACTAGTATAAACAGTCACAGGTGACGGCATTGTCCACTTACCGTCCATCCATGTTAAGGTATCGTATCAAAAGGCTCGTTTTACAGGGTAACAAGTGACGTGCCCAAGAATTAACGCATCACAATGAGATGGCACATTTCACTGTTGAACTAGGGTTGCCCACTGAACATGTCTACCTGAGACAACTGTCGAATTTTTTCGGAGGGCAATCCGCGGGTGGATAAACTACGAAAAGTTTCCCGAAATAAAGACATTATTCCAATATGAACCTCCACTCGACCCGCGTCTAACCACTTTCGCTTGTCCCGCTGCGGTGTCGGTTTTCCGTGAGCAACGTTCACAAACTGATGACATCGAAAAAAGGTGTGTCCATCCCAAGGTGCGGATAATCAATGACAATTAGCCAGCACTGCAATAGATCTTTTCCTCCCATTGCATATTTGTGGTGAACGTCTCCGTCACGGAATGCTTGCACCCTGAGATGCCGGCTAGAGTGAGGTTATCGAAGTGGAAACTTCGACAAACGAAACACGGTTGTATGGAAAGTTTGATGAGCCCGTGCAACAATTGGTAAAATGCATCAACCCACCGCTGTGAGTGCCATCCGGGCATGCTCTATACTAAACTTTCGATCAAACCTACGAGCAAAGCGCCAGTCATATGGCATTTGTAACTGTTCTTTCGCACGGCCGACCTCATTTCCCGATACCGGACAAAAGCATCACGAGGGAACATTGAGGAACAACCCGACTGACCTTTGCGGTGACAACCACAGAACATAATTGTGCATTAATTATCAAACAGACATTCTGGAATTTGGAGAACTATATACAGATTAAGGAGATCAAGAGAATACATCTCATTACTCCAACTCTCTAGATGATAATGCCGATAATTTACACAATCCATTTCATGTAACAAACATGATGAATTGTGATTTGAATTTTCCGAGCGCTGTGGCAAAAAATCAGTTAGACTTGCAACAAGGATATCGCATACTGGGTAGTTTATTCTCCTTGTTACGTGGAACCGTAAGCAGCCCCGGTAGATCGTTGAATCACGTGAGAGATTACCACCAAGTGCGCCGCTCAATCGGATAAATACTAGACGTGAGTAAATCTGACTTTTTCTTGCGTTGATAACAGATTTACAGAATAGAAAACTATGACGAACCTCAGATGTAGTCGCCAAAAGAATGAACTCGAGTATCCAGCTGAAGATCGATCCAACCCCCTCACACCCCCCCCCAAATCTGTGTTTCCCAATAACGTTTTGCGCCACACATGCTCGCTCGTTGAACCACTCATCGGACATTAACATTATGCGAACGCTGATTGGTGCGTGCATTGATTTGGTCCCATGACATCTGACCCACATTATCCACAGACATTTCGTTGACTTGACCGCTTCAGCCTCAAGCAATACTGAATTTGCTTGCATCTGACCGACTGCAATTCACGGAGTG
This sequence comes from Fasciola hepatica, assembly GCA_948099385.1. NCBI lineage: Eukaryota > Metazoa > Platyhelminthes > Trematoda > Plagiorchiida > Fasciolidae > Fasciola > Fasciola hepatica. The sequence continues at coordinate 4,716,095 of CANUEZ040000121.1, read as the reverse complement.
GTTACTGTTGAGGTTTGCACAGTTTCTGTGTAAAGTATATATATGCCACTAAGCATGAAATTGAGCCATATCCGACAAAGTTTCGAGTCAGCTGTGTAACGGATCTATAGGTCCCCAACCATGCAAGTATGAGGAGCCGACAGAAGCAAGTCTTTACGTCAACCGTTTGACAGAACGGTTCAATGCCATGGCTTGGCCTCCACGTTATCGATTTCAGCCAATCTAAGGCTCGGCGAATAGAGCATGACGGAGCACGTGTCCCAGCCAGCGGAGCAGAAGAAGTGATATGGTAGCACCAATTGGGTACGCGGCACACCCAGTTCCGTAGATGTGCTTTCGAACTGCGGAATTGCTTGTTCGCTATTGCCACCATGATCACGAGATACTCCTCAGGCATCGACGATCGAATACGGACTATCGGTCGATATCGGCCTCTCGAACAGGCTAGATTTCATAAACGCCTAGGGGCACACTACGCACAGCAGCGTTGTACACCCTTCTTTTTAATCGGAGAGAGATGTGACGCCGTCTCCATAGGTAGAGTAAATTGCAGAACGCCGCTTGAGCTTTCTCTATTCGGTTGTTCACATCGTCTCCAATCCGTCCACCGACAGTCATACAGCTTCCCAAGTAGATAAACTTTTGAACAATTTCTAACCGATCATTACGGAAAATTAGTGTGAGGATGAACCCCTGCCAGTCTTGTAGAAGCACTTTACACTTGGAGGGTAAAAAGCACATCCCATGCCGTAATGCAGACGATGCGAGGTTGTCTAGAATGCAACGTGCCACAGTAGCATCATCGCAAACCAATGCATGTCATCTGCATAGTCTGACTCTAAAAGCCTGTTACCAGGTAGGAGCCCAACGCCTTCGTTCGTTTGATTTCCTTGTGCCCCTCTAAGGTCGGCATCGATCGCAAAATTGGACAGAAAGGGTGACAGTGGGCAACCTCGACACACGCCACTTCCAAGTGGAAAGTAAGGTGACGATCAGTCACATGATTTTCCTCAACCTTGAGTCTGATAGTATAGGGCTTGGATGATTTTGATTTACTTATGAAACACTCCCTGTCCGTGAAGACAATCCCAGAGGGCCGTCCTATCAACGGAATCAAAAGCTGCTCGGTTGTCCGAAAATATGATTACCATCTATCTACGATATGTGTGGCGGAGCTCAAGTATCTGACGGATGGTGAAAATTTGGTCAATGCACTCGTGGTTGGTGCGAAAACCAGACTGTTCTTCACGGACTTGGTGTTCACCCACTAGGGACAATTTTCGGAGGATTACCAACGATAACAGCTTTGATGTGACCGAGATCAAGCTTATCGCTGGATGATTGGAACGGATGTTTCTATCCTCTTTCTTGTATATAGGGATGATGAATGTGGGGTACATTCGTGGAGCCCAGTCTCGAAGAGACTGGTGAGCGCCTGGAGAGGTACACACCACCATCTTTGAAAAGGGCCGGGGGAGTTCGTTAGGACAGGGAGCTTTATTGCGCTTCAAGGAGGTAGAGCGCACGATCGACTTCTTCTGTGGGTGGGATAGTGCAGATCGTCCATTGAGCATGAACTGGTTCAAACGGACTACTGAGTGGGGGCGCTGTCGCTGAAGGCCAGTTAAACTAATTTTCAAAGTGTTCTGCTCATCGATCCATGCGCCGCGAAAGCTGGTGGACTGATCGGCCGTTTGCCTCGTAGACCACTTCGCTCACTCCAGGCTTCTTGGTCCCAGTAGATCGAATGAGTTGGAAAGGTCTCCGAGAATTGCCGATGACACAGCTTGTTCCTTTTCGGATTACTAATTCTCTCAATCTCTACTCAAGCTTCTAATCCAATTACTTCGTAGTTGAGCGCGGGCGTTGTGGTTTTCGCTTTTGGCAGGGATATTCTGGCGAATGTCTAGTAATTCCAGACAACTCGATGAGATCTTGTGCGTGGCCGCATGCCGTGTGAATAATCTACAAGATGTGGTACTCGCTACTTTTATATAGTCTTGGATAAGTTGCCAGCGGTCTGGCAAGTCATCGTGTGCGTGGCTACTTAGCTGAGCGGAGTGGTTGCTATTGAGGTTTGCACAGTTTCTGTGTATTATCTATGATTGCATTACAAAGAACCGTATTGAAAACTACAACTGGACGCTTGGCGTTTTTTGGACTGTGCTACGCGTATCCAAACGACTGCTAGAAGTCCGTTACAAAGACACCAATACGGTGGCCAGTGGAATTGAGTGCATAGAACCACCTAGGATAGGTGGGAGATACACCACAACAATACAACCAGGTGTCGCAGCCTGTAGGGGCAGGTGAATGAAAAGCAGAAACGATTCATCAGCTACTCAAGCGTGTCATCAACCACATTGACGTGTTTCTGCTTGTTGCATACTTTACAACCGGAACCACATATTTTAATTAATTGGACGTAAGTGACGAAAACAGCATATGCAGCATTGAGCGTGGCTAGAATACAGTTGGCTTGTGGATAGGTCTACGATGATACCTCTGTAGTGACCTCGATCGTTTTGAGAAAATGACTATTTTCTGGACACCATTTTGGATCTATTTTCTCCACGATCTTTTCTGACGTTTGACATTGACCTCAGTGTTCTCCGGTTGCCTACGTTTTACTGGACTGACTTTTCCGAGGTTTCCGTCGACCTCGTTTCAAATCACTTTCACTTTCGTTCGTTCGCTCGCGGTTCGCTCTCAGCACAGCCGTCGCGTTTCGTTCCGTTTTCCGTTCGGTGTATTTCTCGTATCGGTACTGTTTCGGTGCCACGATATATAGAATACACCTCGCATCTGCAAACCGACTTACGTCTTCTCTATTCGTCCGATAGAGGGGATATCGTTGGTATTCGCTGCTAGACCCGATAGGAGACACGTTCGCCAGCCGCACCCGAACGTCTTCTATATTGGTGAGCCCAAGAACTTCCAGAACCTCCTGGATTATTCGCCCGCCCGGTGAGTCTGTGATTTATCGCTGTTTCACGTCCTCCTTTCGTTGCACGATATATATTTTTTACGATATATTATCGCAACGTAGCCATGTCAGAGGATAAGGCGCAGCTCGACACAGATCTCACTCTGTCTGCGGTTGCCTTTAAACCCGTGGCGTTTATCCCTCATGATCCAGAGGTTTGGTTTGCAGCTTTAGAGCTGCAGTTTGAGGCACGTAGGATTGTTGGCCAACGCCAACGATTTTCCTATGCCTTAGAGGCTATTCCAGGTGATGTTATCGCCTCGGTGAGGGATTTGGTATTAAATCCTCCTCAAGTGCAGCCGTACGATCGGCTTAAGGAGGCTATACTACAACATTTCCTTCCTTCTCGGGAGGAAAGGCTACGTCAGCTACTAGCACGGCACCCCATAGGTGATACTAAACCCAGCCGCCACCTAGCTCATCTCCGGTCTTTGGCAGGGCCCGCCGATAAGGATTCGGAGATAGTTAAGGAACTGTGGTTGGATTCTCTACCCTTCCACGTTCAGACCACCGTTACTGCTCTCCTCGAGGACTCGTCCTTGGAACGAGCAGCCGCCGTGGCTGACAAAATTGTCGCACGTGTCGGCAGTGGGGCTAATCCCCTCATTGCCACGACATCGCGAAATCCTAGGGGTGTCGACCTGGATGAATCGCCGGAGAGGCCTCGGCACTCTCGATCCATCCAGCGCCGCCTGTCCTTCAAGGACAGAGTTGAAATACCTACACCTCGCAGTAGCCCACGTAAACAACGGCACGGACGGGCGCCCTCCACTGCCCACGTCCGCCGTGAATCCGCCTCACCTGCCTCATCCAAACCCGATCATCCTACCAGCGGCTTTTGTTGGTTCCATCGCGTTTTCGGACCAGCCGCCCGTAGGTGCAGACAGCCGTGTTCATACGCGGCGGGAAACGCCACTGCCGGCGAGTAGAAGCGGCCGTACTCGCCGGCAATCAGTCTCAGGTTGGCCGTTTATTTTACGTGCATGATTCGTGCACTAACGCTAGGTTCCTAGTCGACACTGGGGCCCAAGTTTCTGTCTTGCCGGTTGGTAAAGACAAGCCACGAGCTTCTTTGCTTCGGCTGTCAGCGGCGAATGGTTCCTCCATTCCTACCTACGGCACGAGACAGCTTGCGGTCAACCTGGGACCACGACGACGGTATCTGTGGACGTTCATTCTTGCGGATGTTCCCACAGGCATACTGGGAATCGATTTTCTGCAGCACTATGAATTACTTGTTGATTCACGTAGGCTGCAGCTTATCGATCCTTCGTCGGACATTAAATTTACGGGTACTGCAGCTCGAACAGATGCACACCGAATCACAGGATTGTTTTCTAACATTCCGCACGATTTTCAGTCTTTGTTTATTAAATTCCCCATATTGACTAAACCATTTGAAGAGATAGAGACAGTGACCGATCGTGTGGCACACCACATTGTCACTAACGGACCACCAGTCACGGCACGACCTCGCCGACTGGCACCGGACAAATTGGTTTTCGCCAAACGTGAGTTTGACACTTTACTTTCTAAAGGTATTGTTCGTCCTTCTCACAGTCCATGGGCCTCACCTCTGCACATGGTTCTTAAGAAAGATGGCGTTAGCTGGCGACCATGTGGCGACTATCGCGCACTAAATTCGGTTACCCGTTACGATAGTTATCCGATACCCCACATACACGACATCACGGCATCACTTCACGGCACGACTGTATTTTCCAAGATCGATTTGGTGCGAGCCTATCACCAGATCCCAGTCGCCGCTGAAGATGTCGAGAAAACCGCTGTCACGACTCCTTTTGGTTTGTTTGAGTTCCTACGTATGCCTTTTGGTTTGCGAAATGCTGCTCAGACATTCCAGAGGTTTATCGATAGCATTACACGAGACTTGGAATTTGTTCACGTCTATATCGATGACTTGTTAATTGCATCGTCGAGCGTAGATGAACATTTCCAACATTTGACGCTACTATTTCAACGTTTGTCCGAACATCGAATAGTAGTCAATCCTGATAAATGTGAACTTGGCAAGCCGGAACTTGTGTTCCTCGGCCACAAGATCACTCGAGAGGGTATTAAGCCTTGCGAGGATAAAGTGCGCGCTATTTTAGATTACGCCGTACCGTCCTCAATCAAGGAGCTCAAGGCATTTTTGGGGTTAGTTAACTTTTATCGTCGTTTCATACCCCATGCCGCTGAACGTTTGCTTCCATTAACTGACCTACTTCGTGGCAATCCACGTAAGTTGTCGCTTACGGATGCCGCACGAGTAGCGTTTTCGGAGATTAAAGCGACATTAGCTCAGACCACGCTCCTCATGCACCCAGTTCCTTCCGCCACGCTAAGCATAGCGGTGGATGCATCCGACTTTGCCATCGGAGCGGTCCTGCAACAGTCTGTTTCTGGGATATGGCAGCCATTAGAGTTCTACTCTCGACGCCTCAATCCCACGGAAACCAAATATAGTGCTTTTGGTCGCGAACTGCTGGCTGCATATAATGCCGTTAGGCACTTCCGCCATGCAGTCGAGGGTCGATATTTCATCCTCTTTACAGACCATAAGCCTCTGACGTATGCATCGCATACTAAGTCTGATCGTTACTCTCCACGAGAAGTCAGACATTTAGACTATATTTCTCAGTTCACGACTGACCTTCGACACGTAAAAGGTGAGTCGAACTGCGTTGCAGATGCTTTGTCGCGTATTCCGCTTAATGCCATTAAATCTCCGGTTTTAGACATCCCTGCCATGGCTGCCGCACAGGCACAGGATTCTTCATGTATGGAAGCAGCTCAGTCATCGTCGCTACAGTGTCAGTCCGTACCTCTAGCCACCAGTGCTGGGACGATACTCTGCGACATGTCTACTGGCATACCTAGACCAGTCGTACCCTCTGCATATCGACGTCTCGTGTTCGATACCCTTCATGGACTCTCACATCCAGGCATCGCAGCCAGTCTCCGATTAGTAGCTGCACGATACGTCTGGCCGTCCATGAATAAAGATGTTCGTATGTGGGCAAAACAGTGTCTACAATGTCAACGATCTAAAGTGCATAGGCACGTAGCTTCGCCTATCGGTACTTTTGCTACGCCTGATGCTCGCTTCGATCATATCCACGTAGACATTGTGGGTCCATTGACCCCATCACACGGGTATACCTATTTACTAACGTGCATCGATAGATTTACGAGGTGGCCCGAGGCTATTCCCATCTCTATCGTCACGGCCGAATCAGTGGCTCGACATCTGATAGAACGATGGATAGCTTCATATGGTTGTCCTTCCACAATCACTACCGATCGAGGGCAACAATTTGAGTCCGATCTATTCTCTTCATTAACTCACATGCTGGGTACGGAACGCATTCGCACGACCGCGTACCATCCGGCATCGAATGGTTTAGTCGAACGTTTTCATCGCCAACTCAAAGCGGCTCTTAGAGCACACGAGAGCCCCGACTGGTACGAAACGTTACCGCTCGTTCTGCTTGGTATCAGGACTTGCATAAAGGCAGATATCCAATGTTCCGCCGCAGAACTTGTCTACGGCACGACATTACGACTGCCTGGGGAATTCTTTACGCCACGGAGTACAGATTCACTTGCCGTACAGACTTACGTTCATCGTTTGTCTACGTACATGCAAACTCTCGCTCCGGCGCAGACTCGAATGCAGCGACGACAGGTTTTTGTTCCGACCGAACTCGAAACTTGTTCGCATGTATTCATTCGTGTTGATTCGGTACGGAAACCATTACAACAGCCTTACGAAGGTCCATTTCGCGTGATTTCTCGTCACGATAAGACCTTTAAGGTTGATCGACACGGTCGCGTCGATACCGTTAGCATCGATCGTCTCAAAGCCGCGTACGTTGATGATAGCGTGTCGCCCGCTGACATGAGATTCGATGTTAACCCTGCACTGCCTTTTGACGACACTTCCGTGTCACGTCAAGGTCTGCAGTTAGCGTTGCCTGCTACGACTTCGAATGAGGCTGTCGTCTCACGTTCAGGACAGCACCCAGTTGGTACTGCTACGACTTCGAATGAGGCTATCGTCTCACGTTCAAGTCAGCAGCCAGTTGGCCCTGCTACGTCCTCGAATGAGAATACTGTCTCACGTTCAAGTCAGCAGAGCACGCCTACGCACCCGTCCGTGAATGAGGCTCCCGTCTCACGTTCCGGTCGGAAGATCGTTTGCCCAGCACGTTTTCGCGACTAGGTCAAACACGATCTTAACCATTGCACTTCGCAGTAATAACTTTCGTGTTTATCGTTTCGACACGATTTAACATACCTCATTAGTTATTACTGTATTCTAGTCAAGTCCATTGCGGTTGCTACACCAGTTTTTCGTTTCTTTTTGTTTCATGGAACCTCGCCATATGGTACGCTTCGCTGGTCCCACGAAATCTGGAGAATTTTGGCACCAACGTTTGCATTCTGGATCGGCCTTGTCGTTCTCGTTCCTGCCCATTTACGAACCTATCGATTTGGCTTCCGGATATCATATTGGTTAACGGTTACCCGACACTGGACGTTATTGGTGTGGCACACCTTGATGACGATTTACGCAACCGACGTCATTGGCAACGAATCTGGTTTACGCTCGACCATCATCCTACGGTTCCTGCATACCACGGATTTTGCCCGTCAGCATCCTACAGCACAGCTTAATGCACGTATTTTGCACGCATTCGCGCACACGAATACCGTTTGTATGCCATGTCCTCCTTGACATTTTTTTTTTCGAAAGCTTTCCGTGCTTTCTAGCGGGGGGCTGCTGTAGTGACCTCGATCGTTTTGAGAAAATGACTATTTTCTGGACACCATTTTGGATCTATTTTCTCCACGATCTTTTCTGACGTTTGACATTGACCTCAGTGTTCTCCGGTTGCCTACGTTTTACTGGACTGACTTTTCCGAGGTTTCCGTCGACCTCGTTTCAAATCACTTTCACTTTCGTTCGTTCGCTCTCAGCACAGCCGTCGCGTTTCGTTCCGTTTTCCGTTCGGTGTATTTCTCGTATCGGTACTGTTTCGGTGCCACGATATATAGAATACACCTCGCATCTGCAAACCGACTTACGTCTTCTCTATTCGTCCGATAGAGGGGATATCGTTGGTATTCGCTGCTAGACCCGATAGGAGACACGTTCGCCAGCCGCACCCGAACGTCTTCTATATGCATACTTTACAACCGGAACCACATATTTTAATTAATTGGACGTAAGTGACGAAAACAGCATATGCAGCATTGAGCGTGGCTAGAATACAGTTGGCTTGTGGATAGGTCTACGATGATACCTCAATGACGTCGTACGGAATTGAGTGGGTAGTTTCATCATAATAAAACTACAGCAAGATCTGATGTGATGATATAACCACAGCGAAACGATTAAGGCTGCGGCATTACAAGATACTGTCCTTAGGGCCGGGATGCGTACAAATATCATAGGCATTGAATAAAATGAACAAGAGCAACATGTGGATGGTAGTCAGAAGGAATATCCTGATACATTGGATCAGCTATGACACACAGATACAAATAACCGCGTTGACATTTTCGTCATAATAAATCCACCATTGTTCACGCATATGCGCCGTTGATGGCATGTTGTGTTTTTAATGAACTTCCCTTCTTGACTTTTAATTTTATTACCATTTATGCCAATACCGTCAACCCTCACTTTGCAGTGTTCAAAAAATTCCGTCGAAATCCTAATCATTATTATTGTACAGTGTTAAACAGTAGGGCAAGCCCCACTGACCACTGCTTTTCTCACCATGTTGCACGTTGAATTAGAAAGTATGAATATACAAGATGGACAGGGAGTGGACCTACACAGGTGGGGAAAGGGAGGAACGCCCTAACAGCCAACACACGGAATACACAGTCTAATTGTACAAACACACATTAATCAATCATTCTGATTCGACAAAAAGTGAAAACACGATTGACACTGTTCGCGGTTCGCTGCCATATCCTTCAGTGTTTCTAGCCAACTGGTAGACGGATCTTTTGGACCCAAACCACGAAGACGTGAGGCACCCACTTTTCCTAACTTCGAAGAACATTTTCTCATTCTTCGTTGTCACTTCATCTGTTGACCTCCAAGTGGTTTTTCCGACTCCCTAGGAGGAACGGAAAACAGGGTACGGTACGGTAGACGTGTGTTCACCCTACGCGACACGTGCCCCCCAACCAACGAATTTTACTACGCTGGATACGCTGTGATATACGGCCAAATTCCAGTCTAGACAACTGATGCTACTCTCAGCAGCCAAAAATACACAACAGATCCTATATTTTAGCGAGAGTAGCAACAGCAGCATAAACTGGAATTCAGCCGTTTGCTAGGATTTCGATCGAATCGAGGTAATCCCGAATGTTTTGGACAGATTGTACTTTTTATTACTCCCCTCACAGCGCCATTCTCGGTGTCGATCGTCGAGTCCCTACCTCAAACACCGCCCCGATTCGGCCAACAAAAATCGTATGCTATTTCATGCTTTCATACCCGTTTAAGACCGATCACTTTCATCTTAATTTAGCCCATCTTCAATCTGTCAACTGGTGTTTTCTCTTGGTTCTACTTATGGCTTCATGCCCCTACTGACTTTCTTACCGTTAAGAATTCGAAAAAGATCACTCCCTTAAGCAAGTTACTAATTGCTCTGAGTGTGCCAGGCCGGGTCGACTAACCAATAATCTATGAACCGTCGGACAACACAAAGCTCAACCCTCTTGATTGATCGAAAAACTGTCATCCTCTGACGTTATTTGGACAAAAGATCAATAAATTAAACTGGTCGACGTTTTAGCGATCGAACCAACACGTCAAGACGCAAACCCGACTGGACGTCCGAGTTTGGGAATATACTATTTTTGCCCTAACTACCATGCTGTTTATTCATATACACACCTGGTCATTTGGCGAGTTCTGCCGTCGTTCTCCGATTTTCATTTGGGGGCTAGAATGACTGGATTAGCGAACAGACGTCAAGTTCACAGACCGTCTATGGGAATCACGGAGCAGAACACGAGTCATAACACATACATTTCGTCCACTCCCCTAAACCCTACTTTAGGTCTGCTCACTATCCCCAAATTACTGTATGGTGGGAAAATTCGTCCTACAAATACTAGTAAAGTTACGCGCGGGATGGCATTTCATTTTGCTCTATTTGGTATCGACCGAGTCCAGTGTAAGGCTATCTGCCTTGTGGACGATCCTATTCTGAATTCGAATCTACCGTTGTTGACCAATAATACAACCATCATTATTTCACTTTTCCTCTTCCAGAACTTCCATCGCTCATCTTGCACACAAGCGGCCAGTCATCTACACGAGATCTCTCTGTGGATGACTGTCTTACATAAATCAATTATCCTTCTTCCTTGAGACAATCAGGGTGAAATAACCTACCTCCGGATATACTCCTATTCATATCTAATATTTCTATATTTAGAGGCAAAACCAACGAGCTGGTTCTTTCAAGACGATTCCCTGAATCCAATCTCACAGTTGTATTGGAACAACTGAATTCTCCCCTTTTGTTCTAAATCACCTTGCCTCTTCGCAGGTATCTTAAATGAATGCATGAAAAATATTTGGCAGGTCTAGTTGGTCGCAACTTTCTTCCTGAAATGTTGTATCACTTTTAAATAACAAAAAATGAAGCAAACAAAAAGCCCGAAAAAAAACTCCGCAGCTGACCGTAAAGGAGTGTGCCCATATGCTATACCAGAGAAGATCGAGAGCAACACATTGAAAAATATGAAATCAGTGCCGAAATTCTGCATATTTTGTTCACCAGAATGATGATTTGTACAAAATGACACGAAGGAGTTCGTAACTACAGCAGTGATCACAAAGTGGAGCAGGCAGCATGAATGCGCGTGTCTAGTTGGTCAGTATCGGAAAGCAGACTGGACTTCGGTGCAGTTGTGACTTCCGTCGCAGTACGGCGGTTCGCTTGTCTGTTTGCACGTGCACCACCACACTTCTGTTTTCCTGCGCAAACGGTTGACAGAACAGGGGACGAGAGATTATGAATAAATTAAAATTTGGAAAATCCCGAGAATACAGCGAAAAAGGTATTCGTTACAAAGTCATTTTTAGGAATCGATAAATCCACCGTTTGACAGAGATGAGAGAGGAACATTCACTGCAATATTAAGGTGTTATACATGAATTATTTCTTATTTGGATCCACAGAATAATCCGTTATTTCATGAAAACAAATATCCACTCAATTTCTGGGCTCCAACTTAGTAAATCAAAGACTCGACCAGATGATTTCGTATATTTTGTTTAGTACCGCTAACGAAATGGACCATACATCTAACTGCGGAACACAACATCGACGTTCTCATTGCCTAGAAAGAAAAGACTGTGCACCAAGCTGTCACATTCATCAGAACATTTTGACGTGCATTTACAAAAGAATTTGTTGTCAGATATGAAGTAACTAGCTTTGCGATCCCCATAAGAAAAAAAGCGAAAACTGGACTGTGATTTGTTTGATAAACCCCGCCTACCTATAGGGGAATAGTTACTGTGATGTGATTATATACGGTCCAGTTCACTTCACTTTGTTCAACCATTAACCTCGTACTTCTGAGCTGTGGTTTTGATTACTACCTTCCAGCATCGTTCAGTAGAGGGCACAAAAAAAGGAGCACAAAGTGATAAAGATTCAAAAAAAAATCAAAGTAACAGGCGGAAATCGAGCGGACAAAGAAAGGGCCCGAATGCAACTACGCCACTGGCCGTGACACCCAGCAATCTCATTTATTGTGTCCAATTATTTGGTAGACCGGCCAAGTAGGACCCAACCAAGAGGCCTAACACGACCACCTTGGCCAAGTCCACTAGTCAAGGCTTTCACACCTCCTTGCCATGTCATGAACTGACCGCCTCGACCTACCTCCCAAAAACTACCTGCCTTGGAGGACAGTGTATGCAGAGGAAGTCTATAGTTGGGCATGCGCAACACATGTCCCAGCAATCTTAACCTGTTGAGATTCAGTACTTGACCCAGAGACTGACCTCTGGTTCCCAACACCCTACGTTCCACCTCGGTATTGTTGATACGGTGTTCCCACCATACCCGGGCAGTGCTACGGAGACATCGCTGCTCGAACACCGGCAGTCTTCGCCTATCTTCCACCCTTACCGGCCATGTTTCGGAACCGTATAAAAGAAGAGACCTAACCACCGCATTGTACACCCTACCCTTAACAGACAATCGGATGTCACATCGATGCCACAGATGACAGAGGTTGGCAAAAGCCAAACGCGCATTCTATATACGCGATGACACTTCACCCGATATCTGTCCATCTGGTGAGATGTAACTGCTCAGGTAACAAAATTTACCTACTTCAGCTAGAGCTTCCCCGGCCAACACAAAGTTTGGTGTTGAGCCAACCCAGTCCTGCAACAGCATTTTACACTTTGAAGGTGCCAAACGCATTCCAAACATTGTTACACTGTTATTAAGGCTATCTAAAAAAGCTTGCAACTTACCTGAATATTTACTCAAAAGAACGATATCGTCCGCGTATTCTAAGTCAGAAAGTTTACTGTTTAAGCAAAGATCGAAGCCGCTTTTCTCACACGAGGATAGGGCTATCTCAAGAATCGATTCACTCAAAAAATTGAAGATGAAGGGCGACAGATGACAACCCTGACGGAATATGAGAGACCGATATTAGACACGAGTGCATCTCCGTATCATTCACTTGCTCAACGGCTCGTAGATATACTTGAAGCAGTTCGCCGGGGGATTGCCCGCTACAGTTTAAAAGATATTTCAATCCATAGAAGTGATTAGCGAACACTATCCTGGAGAACTAAAGATGGCCTCTCTGGATATGACATCTTTCTTTGCCAAAAGTTCCACTTCTAGAGACGATAATTTATTTGTATGAGTCGTCGTAGAAAACGAAATCATTTTCGGTATCCCAGTAACTAAACTGAGGGAACTACTATTACGATGCACTTTCCACGTCCAGTTCATCTGCAATGGAGAGTAGCACCGTCAGATGGATGGAGTCGCCTCTAAGCCCCTTACTGGCTGACATCATTGCTAAGCTGGAAATTGGGATGATAGAAAGTCGATATGTAGGTGATATTTTTGTTCTAGCTGACAAGCACACACGAATTGAGTCATAGACGTAGGAGTTCCATCAGGCTCATATGGTGGTTGATTTCACGCCGGGAGTAGAACACTTTCCACTTTCTAGACGCACATTTCGGAAGAGGCGAATGTGGCAAATTACTCCGTTGTGTACATCGTAAACCAATATGGACAGGTCAGTACACTAATTTCGTCAGCATTGTACCCGTGGGATGTAAACGAAAACCAGTTTGCTCCATTTCAGCACCCGCACGATTGATCTGCTCAGCTGAGACGGAGAGTGAAGAACCAGATATTTCGAAGCAAACGCTCTAGGATAACGACTACTCCAAGCGTTTCTTACAGGGCACATCACAGAGACCAACGAGATAAGCGTTGAGAAGCAAGAACTATACATTTAAAAGGAGACAAGAATGATTTACTAGTTAGATACTTAGAAAAGACAATCGCCGTCACGCTAGGTGCCCATCTTACGAGAAATTCGGTGATCTCAATGAACCTTTAAGACAAGTGACCTGTCCTTACCTCCTCCATGTTAACTTATTCGTGTTTCCTCATGTCCGACAAGCTACCGAAGATAGAACGACACGGCAACCACCGCAAAGAATCAAAGAGCATAAATCATCTTGGCTGATGACGGGAAAAAGAAAAGCAATTACCAGTGTGATTTGTGGCGCAACTTGCTGCCATGGGATATTACGCAGACGACGACGCACTCCCTAGAACGCACCAAAAGTCACTCGATAATACCATTTGGCAACGACAGGGGCTATAGCGATCAATCCACCGCTTTGTTCTCAGAAGCGTTTCGTTAAAGCATTCCAACTGTCGTGGTCACGATCTGAGACCGACCGAGCTCAACGTGACCCAGCCGCTGATCCTTTGGTCGAGAACGTAAATGGATAATACCCGAAACCCATGTCCATTGTTTAGCTGGTCATTTTCTAACCATGGAACAACAACAACTGCTCGTCCCATGTTTTCGAACTATGAAATGCCAATATTTATGACTACCCAATCACATTTGGACACACAGACATTGTAAATTATGCATTTCTAACCTATAACAATAACTGTATTAGTTTGTTCGCTATTCGTGTTATTACATACGATGAAATGGGGTTATTTAGTGAATTACTCTTTGAATGTCATCCGGAGAGGTTTGAACTGTGGCTTGTTGATTTTGAAGTGGGGTGTTTGTCCGATAATTCGGATGTGATGTCCATCACAAAACGGTTGAGTGACACTGTGCCCACAAGCGCACCACCAATAAATACGATTTGGTTCGCAAATCATCCTTAGCGGACGTTTGTCCGCAATTCGAGGCTTGTGCTTTGAGTTCCGGTTGTATGCATCTGTAAAAGCGGAGAGGTAAAGAAAGATAAGGAAATGTAGGCGGATATGGGGTTAGCGTGTGTCGAAAATCACGTATTCGAACACTTAACACGCATACCTTAGCACTAAGAGAGCGTTTTTCCGGAACGTCACATGTTGGCCTACACCTAGTTCGATAGTGATGCAACAGACGACGGAATGTGCCCTTCCATATTATAATCCGTAGAGTGACCAATCGAAGAGTAAAGTGGAATATGCAAGGATTCATAGGTACGAAAACAAGCATGACAAAATGATCATGTTGTCGCCAGTGCATTACTTCGATTAGGAGTTACTCTTCGACCCACGAAAATTTTTCATATGTATTTCATTTCTTTTTTTTGCATTTCACTTCTTATTCCATCTCGATCGAATCCACCGAAGGACAAAGACAAAATCACAGTATGTGGGTATAAGGGTATTTGATATCCGGACGAATGACCGGGCAGATCATTAAAACAATTGCGTAAAAAAACCCAAAAGTGGACTTCAATATCATCTCAGTAGGGAGCTTAACATTCAGAAACGGATTCACAGCGGAGTGGAAATTCCGTTAGAAAAGTGACAACCAATATATACGGGTGGTTTTCTTGTTACGTGCTTACGTATGAGCGAAGTGTAAGGGTTATACTTATAGCCCCAAAAACTCACTGCACAATAAGAAATGGCGGGAAACCAGACCCCAAGACCTAACGTGGACAACCATCTGAGGTCTAAATACTTGATGCCAAACGATATCTAATCCAGCGCATTGGGATGGTGTGCTACTGCTCACAGTTCCCTCTTTTTTACTAAGCTTTTGTTTTCTATCCCCAACCATTTCTCTTTGTTCCCTCTATCCACCCATAATGATAGCAATGACAACACTGCCGATTCTCGCAACGGTTCATTGTCAAATGGTGTCGGGAATAATCCTGTCTGGTAACTCACATTTTCTCAAGCCTCGTCAGCCTCTGAATCTCGGTTCCTTCAACGTGCGTACACCCATGCAGGCCGGTCAGCAGGCGTGCCTAACCCTCACAATGATCTCTCTGAAGATTGATATCTGTTGCGTAAGTGAAACGCGCATCCAGGATTCGAGCAGTGTGATTCAACTAGCTGTTCCTGGTACCTCATTGAAAAATTTTCTGCGCACCTCAAGGGACGAAGCAGCTAGGGCTGTGGATCAACGTGGCGTAGGAATTGTCTTGACTGACAAGGCTGAGGCTGTCCTCTTAAACTGGATCCCGATTAACAGTCGTTTATGTGCTGTGAGGCTCCAAGGATCAGTCGGTGTCCGAAAGGATAGCTGTTTTAAGCGCGATTTGTTTGCGATCTCCGCGTACGCTTTAACGGACTGCAGCTCAGACGCGCAGAAAGATGAGTTCTATGATGCACTCGCCACTCTCGTTCGCGGCAGTAAAGGTTCTCACATTGTAGTGCCAGCTGGTGACTTCAATGCACAAGTTGGCAAACTTAGTGTGTCAGAAGCCTTTTTAGGTGGTTGTTGTGCCTTATCCACTGAGCGTACAGATAACGGGGATAGACCTCTCCAGTTTTGTGCAGACAATCGATTGTTCTTGTCTAGCACCAATTTCCGATACAGCTCGCATCGCACAGCGACATGGAGCTCTAACTCTACAGGTACTTTGAGCCGAATTGATCATATCGCAATAAGCTTCCGGTGGTGCAGTTCTGTTCAGAACTGTAGATCTTACTGGTCCACGTACATAGAGTCGGACCATGCGTTAGTTTTAATGGGATTATCTCTCCAGCTCCATGGTCATCGTCGCAAACCGCAACTCCGGTTAGCTGTACAACGTATGTGTGATCCAGAAGTACACACCCGTTATGAACAGAAGTTACCACATGAGCCAGGATCTACGACGAACAATAATGTAGTTGAGCATTGGGCACATAGCCAGAGGGCAAAGCACCTTGCAGCAGGTTTTGCCTGTGGTCCTAGATCCGATGTCCATCAAAGACACTAGATCTCGCAAGAGTCGGTCACTCTAAAGGAACAAAAACGTCAACTCTCGAACTGAAAGGAGATGAATTAGATACGAAGACATCTACAGTGAAACGATTTGGGATAGAAATGGAGAACCCATTCGTGGCAAATAGCAAAGGCTTGACCGTTGGGCCGAAAACCTTATGGATCAGTTTAGTGGGCCGCGCGCTAATGCAGTTACTTCTGTGTCAACAACTGCGATTCCTTGGGTGGTATCACTTGAGCCCCATCGGAAGTGGAAGTGGAGTCATGTATACGATCACTAAAGTGTGGGAAAGCGGCAGGTCCCAACGAACTTCCCCAGTTTTTTTCAAACTGGGTGGAAATGTTTTGATATAATCACTTACTATCCTTCTCCGTAACATATGGAACGAGGAGCGTATTCCGTTAATATGAAGCGAGTCATTGATTGTTTCCATTTTCAAGAATGGAATATGCAACGACTGTAGTAACCATCTTGAGATTAGCTTCGATTTTTCTGCACCGTCTTACACCCGCTCGCGAACAGCAGGCTGGATTTCGCCAAGGTAGAGGAGGCATCGACCAAATTTTTACTCTTCGCCGATTACTTGAAACGCGTCACACGCATCGCCGACCGATAATAATGGCTTTCTTGGACTTGAAAGGCGTCTTCAATTCAATTGATCGAACAGCGCTTTTCAGTGGTATTCAGCGAAAAGGTATGCCCCAGAAATTCGTGAACCTACTGAGATCATTGTATTCTCATACTTCAGGCCGCGTAAGAGTTTACGGTGAACTATCGGTTTGAAACGACCAATGGTGTTCGACAAGAATGTCCCATGTCTCCATATCTGTTCAACATCGCCATGGACGAAATAATGGAGAATGCGTTGCAAAATCTCCAGGATGTAAGCGTCGAACTAGGAAACAGCGGAAGGCTGCGTGACCCAGATTACGCGGACGATGTTGTCTGCTTCTTCAAATCCACAGAACATACTCAACATGCACTAGATAGACTCTCAAGAGCTGTAGCTTTGCATTACCAAAGTGTAAAGTGATGTTACAAGACTGGACGTCAACGGACCCGAGCTTGATGCTCGATGGGGAGGTGCTGTCAGTTGACGACCGCTCCACTTACCTTGGCAACAGCGTGACGACGGATGGGAGCACAGTAGTAGAGGTGAGCAGGCATATATCCAAAGCTCGAGCGGTGAACGCTGGACTGAAACACTTGTGGCGCCGACCTGATATTTCACTGAAGTTAAAAGGTCGTGTGTACTGTGCCGCGGTGCGGTCAGTTTTGTTATATGGTTGCGAGACTTGGGGTCTGCGTGCGGAAGATATTCGTCGTCTTGAGGTTTTCGACCATTGATGTTTACGTAGTATGGCTAAGATTGTGTGGAATAACCGAGTGAGCAATGATGACGTCGGAAATCGAGTATCGCGTACTAAATTTAGAAAACGTTCTGCCATAGCGTATCCACCTTAGTAGAATTCGTTGGTTGGGGGAATGTGTCACGTATGGTGAACACACGTCTACCATACCGTGTTTTATTCTCCGTTCCGCCTACGGAGTGGAAGAAACCACGTGGAGGTCAACAGATGAAGTGATAACGAAGAATGAGAAAATGTTCAGCGAATTTAATAAATGTAGGTGCCTCACGTCTTCGTGGTTTGAGTCCAAAAGATCCGTCTACCAGCTGGCTAGAAACACTGAAGGATATGGCAGCGAACCGTGAACAGTGTCAATCGTGTTTTCACTTTTTGTCGAATCAGAATGATTGATTAATGTGTGTTTGTACAATTAGACTGTGTATTCCGTGTGTTGGCTGTTAGGGCGTTCCTCCCTTTCCCCACCTGTGTAGGTCCACTCCCTGTCCATCTGGTATATTCATACTTTCTAATTCAACGTGCAACATGGTGAGAAAAGCAGTGGTCATTGGGACTTGCCCTACTATATACCGCTGTACGATGATGATGATTAAGATGGTGAGGCAAAACGGGTATCCATTTTTCCGTCTTCAACTTCCCAATGAACGCGACCACTGTTCTGTTGCATAACAAATACTCGAGGAAACACTGATACGACACAAAATTCTGGACTAGCGCTAAATTAGGGAAATATGAAAAGAACCAGATATTACCAGGATGCGTGCCCTGAGCTTTGTAGACAACAAAGACGGGCATGATGCCGCAAGGGATGTGTGGCGCTTTCAGGCTGTAGATTAGCTGGTGATATCAATCATACCTAAGTTACTGACGTGCTTCGGAAGGGTAGGAAAATTGAACAGATGTATACTTTTACAGCGCGCGAAGAAATGAGAGCAAACAAAGCGAAAAACTCTCCGCGACCATCCTTCATGAAGGTAGTAGATAACCACTAATAATACAGATCATTTCTACGTGACCCTGACAAATTGATGCGTGTGGAAAGCAGTTAGGAACTTGATCCTGGGATGCGGACTTAAGTACTTCTAAACTGCGATACTTCGTGCTTACACTAAGTCAGATGCCCGTCCTCGCATCAGGTTATCTTACTTTGGGCGTAGTCTAACACGTGCTGTTCTTGTTCAATAGATTTGGGATTTTCCACCAGCGGGGACTCCAGTAGTCTGAATAACGAACTAGGAATGCGTAGACTACACGAATTGCAGATAAAACCTTTCAATGAATAGCCTAAGTGTATGCTCAATGAGTACTGTGTGTAAGATTTTTTGACAGCCAAACAAACTGGTTTCTGCTGCAGTCGTATGCATTCTAGTGAAATGCAAAGTAAACGCTTGCAGGCGTAGTTTCAGAAGTTCGCAGGGCTAGTCATGTGGTTGAAAGTGGCTTGTTGATCGTTCTGGTGAATCATGATGGGACAGGGAGAAAATACAAAAACGTGGCCCTTCAGAACAGCTGATATTCTGCTAATGATTTAACTAAGAATCACGCTACGTCTTATTTACCCAGCTACATTCAATAAGATGGCGAGGTCCCCGTTACTTGTTGAAAAGAGGTAGGGATAACTCCAAGATGCGTAACCGTTCCTCACGTCTTAGTTTGGAACAAAGAAGACCTTACATAAATCGACGGCATAACTGGCAGTACTCCACTGCAGCTAGTCAGTAAACGGAGTGGCACTTGAACTCGGCGTGAGAAAAATATCATTTTATGACATAAAACACTGCAAAGCTGATGACCTCTCACCTACCATACATACACAGAGCAAGTATTTTCGCTCACTTTCTCTCACGGCCGTACTCTGCACCTGTTGTATAAAGAAACACTAAGTTAGCAAGAAAACACACGACCGCACCCGAAAAGGTGATGGCTACCTTCGGGGTTCCAAAACGATGGTGCGAGAGTTTTTTGGTACTAGATTAACGATTTTGATCGGTTATTGATTCTCTGAATAACATTTCCAACATTACAAAATCGGCTTCAAAAAACCGAAAACCGTAGATAAAAGCTGACAACGATCTTATACACTTGAAACAACTATTTCCCTCGATGAATTTGAAAAGGGAAGTCAGGATCACAATATTGCACGATGAATGTCCAGGCCGATTTTGCTGCACCTCTACGCAGGGCATGCTACAGACAAGAATTATTGCCACAGTTTATTTATGAGCGACAGCGTGAAAACAAAATTAGGAACAAGTGCGTTTCACCATCATGTTACACAATTGTTTCAGTTTGCATATCGGTGGTTTCCGTGGCTTAATTGCTATCAATTCGACCAATCCAAGCAGGTTTGTTTTCTGTTCTGTAAATCACCTGGAACGATTTTTGCTTCGTTAACTTGATGTTGCGTGACGAGTTAGTTGATTGTTGGTGTCTGACGTCTTAGTTTTGAGCGTTGAACCCAAATGGGAATGTTACAAAACCCGATCACGTAACTGCCTTTCTGTTCGACCGACGTAGGTACCTCCATACCCAGATTCGAATTCGTATATCACGTGTGAAGTGGTGTACGGAGATGGGCGTTCTTTAGTCGGCGAAGTCAGTATGCTTTTAGTACGATAGATGACTTCTACTTGGGCGGCATAAGTTCGTGCAAAAGCTGACCTTAATCGTTTTTCCAGCATTTGGGTGGCGTCATCACCCTTGAATGCGAGACATTACAACCTCCATTCGTGGTACTGACGTAATGTTCAATTTCATAGGCTTTGTAATGCTGTCTGTCGATGAATGCGTCCGGGTATCAATTATTTCGCAGCACTGGTCGGATAAGACTGAGTTCATCAGCGACAGTGTCATCCGTACATATCCGTCTAATTCGGTTGAAAAGGGTGTGAACTAGACGGCGCTTAGCTTGAGTATAGCTTGCACAGTGTGAATATTGACCGGCCCACGTTTTCATGTGGTGGACTGACCTTTAGACTGATCCACCAATCCTTCGCGTTATTTTGATATCGAGGAAATTCCAGGTGTTGTTCACCTCGGTTTCCATTGAGAAATGGATATTAGGATGTAGTCTGTTTAATTTTTCTGGGATAACCTCTGTTTCTTCTTTGTTACAGGTTATGATCAAAGTGTCGTTGACGTGTCTTCTATAGAATTCGACTTTGAAAAGACTGCTATTGCTATGCACTACATGTATCTCCTTTTCGTTCCATAGGGTAAGCATTCAAACAGAGTGATACAGTCGCAATGAGAAGTTCCTTGGGACCGGTGCTGGCTGAATCGTTCATGGGATACTTGGAAAAGAAATTTCACAAAACTCTAAGTTGATTGTTGACAATATTCAACCGAAAATGAAAAGAATAACAGAAGTGTATACAATGCGGACAGCTGTTTTTTTTTTACAAAACCCTTTCACTAGGGACTAGAATGTAATATTGTCAGAAGTTTTCTACCTTGAATGGTGGTGATCAAACGGCCATTATCATCGTGTGCACTTTAGATCTTGACATACATTCAAATTCTACCACACCGGTTAACTCGCCTACCTGGCAATCTTTGGTTGGAGAAGCCCTCTTCCAGAAAGGTTACCGTATCATAAATAAAGGATACACGGGACTTTTTGTTTAATAAACATAAGCAGGCTCGAACATAGGTCGGGTACTACATACTCTGAATGAATAGCATCATTACTACACGGTCAACTGGTTCCGTTGAATTTGCGAGTACAAATGAAAGTTCAACCGATTTCTTCGCTATTTCTCAAATTGTCACACGGATTTTGTTCTACGCCGTTTCCATTTCTGGTATAATTCACACTAGTTCGGTCACTAGGCTACCATCCGACCTTAGGGGTCAACTATGGTGACCAACGAGAAATTCGCCCTTAAGCGAAAAGGAAGAACGATAAAACTCCATGATCAAGTTGTGTGCTTGTATGGTTATTCGATCTTCAGTTCAGATAAGCATAAATCAGTAATGGCTCACGAACCAATCGATACGGAGTGGAATGTCGTGAATGCTATACATTGGGAACCTGTGAATTACTGAGAAACTGAACGCGCAATGTAGTGAGTAACGAGAGGAATGAGCACTATATTTGTAATGTTAACTTATGCACACATAGAAATATCAGTAGGAGATTGGATTTTAAATAATGCTTCATCTTCCGGCATCAACACTCAACTCACTATGGCAGTACTGTACACTGTTGGGAACATCGACATTGCACATCTACCGAGCCCCCACAGAGACTCGAGCCCAGGGCGAGTTGTTGTGAGTCGAACACCTAACCGCCAGGCTATTCGGGCTGGATCCATACGGCGTTTTGAACATACACTATAAGATACAGCACTATTCCGTCGCTGACTTTCGTTTCAACCTTTCATTACGTAATTGTAATTCGAAGTTGTTAACATATTCTCTTCGCTTACCATGGGGCTGACTGCATTTATTCAATGTATCCCAACATAAACCATTCCGGGGTGTATCGAAAAAATGACTAGCCATGCGATATATTATAAGTGAACGTTTAATGTGAAGTAACAGAGCATTGTCGGAAATGATGGCAGTCAGTCAGTATTCGGTTGCCGCGGGTCATCTTTCGCACGATCAGTTTACAAGTGAATCGTGGGCCGTTCTTGAGATATTTTACCCGAAATAACCGAGAGGTCGCTTAACTACCACCGTTTCAAAAAACGCTGTTACCGAACTCACTGCATTTCCTTCACTGTGTAGCATTACCACTTCATGCCCACTCATTGTAATGATAAACAATATTTTACGCGTTACTGATAACTGTGCACCCCAGCTTTGAGTTCCACTTGAGACTCAGCAGATATGCACGGATGTTGATTCTAAAATAAGATGAAACAGCTGTACAGTCTGTCCGGAAAATTCGGGGTCAGCTCGAATCGGCCGAAATCCTGACATACGGCCAAATTCTAGTCTTTACTGCTGATACTAATCTCTCTCTCTGTCGCTAAGTGATATTGTCTATCGTATATTTTTGTCTACTGAGAGTAGTATCAGTTGTATAAACTGAAATTCGAGCGAATTGAGGTGATCCTAGATTTCTGGACAGACTGTTCAGTGTGCACGAAAATTCTGAGTACACCGTAGGAGGTCGAATTTCGTAACTTGGTACTTAAAAGCTTTTCAGTAGGCAGAATAATGTAGATGATAAAGTCCGGCAGAATGGTGTATTTGAAAATTAGACGATAGCGACGTAAATTAGCGGATCTGACCGATATTTATGATTGATTATTGGCTTTAAGCCCGACAATAACCTTAAATGAAGGGCTTGGAGGTGATATATTCCTTCTAAGTATATGGGGTACTAATGAAGATGAAGTGTGATAAAGTCAATGGTCCAGACGGGTTGCCGCCAAGTGTTAGAAATTGAATTTCCGCTCATTTAATCCTAAGCGTTAGCATGTTTATGCAATCAACTTTTGCTGTGTGAAAATACCACGGATTATGCCAGACTGGCATCCATGACGCGAGTACACATTAATTTTCTGGAAGATATTTGAGAGACTCCAAAAACACTTACCTTGGAAGAAGTACGCACTAGTAAAGATTCAGCGAAATATTCGTGCAACCTATTGCTTTGGACTTCTGTGTTCAAAGACTCTTATTGTACCGAATATCCTCTGGCATAAGAACGACTGACTCGGTCAACTTTACCATCGTCACTCATATATCCAATGATTCTGAATATTGGTGTTGTCTGTAGCTCAGGTTGATTGTTTGCATCAATTGGTGATCGCTGAGCTTGATGTTTAAGTCACAAACGCGTCATCACTGGTCGAGGTATGTAGATGGATGGACAAATATTACTGGAAGCACATGCTATTGAGCCGCTTACTAGCTCTAGTCAGGAGACTCTTCTGGCTCCGAACCATCTCCGTTTACTAAATGAAAACAGACAGTTTACATAGAAAGAAGGAGTCATTGTAACGGTAATCCAGAACATTTGTGAGATTCCCACGCAGTTTCCTTTTCTCACTCCCGTGACTTTAATTAGCGTGTTACCCGGCCCTTCCCAACCACTTCGACCCACACGTCTTCCGTTTTCTTTCACATGTTGAACTCGGTTACCTTGTCTTCGTTCATCTACCGTTTTCCCTATGAGTGTGCTCTTACAGTGGACCAAATTTCTATTGCGACCAATCCAGGGGCCTACGACCTTCAAGTTTCTGTGCGTCATATGTGCCCGACCTTGTGTGTCATGTTTTCCTCCGTTCTTTGTCGGCTTTCTCACCCGCAGAGCACGAGTGACCTTTGTACTTTCCTTCCATGCTAAAGATCACGCCACGTCTGCATGAGGGTCTAGGTCAAGCGTGCGTGCAATCCTCTTGATCCTTGTCTGAACTAATTTCATGGTCATATTTCTGTCCATCCGTCTGATGTACGCTTCCCACTCTTTCTCTGACTGGTCGGTTGTTCCTGCCATAAAAGATCAATTTCACCCTATTCCGATGACTCGGTCCCGCGTCGCTCGGCATACGTTCCCCGCCAGGCCCCTCAGACGATTCGATGTCTATTCCAGGACCCTTGTGATTGAATTTCCCCCACAAAATTAGGGTATGTTGTTTGTCATTGTAATGATTGTTCCCTAAAGTACACGTAGATCACCGACTCGCCTTATTCGATTTGGGTTCTGGGTTCGTGTTCTACGAGTCACTCATTCACTGGACAGCGGTTGAGTTACGGTCATTGTCATCAATCGTCGCATCACAAAATAATTTGTCCAAGCTGGAATCTCTTCTGATCAGTTGATTGGTGCTACGACCAGCAATCATTTGATACGGACCCGTTCTCGCCTTATCGATTCGTTGACTTCTTGTTCTTTATTCCGCCCATTCAAACCTTCACCTGAATTTTTCACAGGTACTGACAGGCTGACTGATAACGCTACTTGGCTGTCTATCGACGATGAGATAGCCCATACCCTCACAGCACACGGCCGGTTTCACGGTTATTGTCGATCATCCCGTATGCTTTCCCGACACTCCCCTGTCCACTCGTCCTCATATTTGTACACTTCGTAGGTGTTTTATTTCGCTGTCTCATCTTTGCATCCGAAGTGTGTGTGTGTGCATGTGTACATGTGTGCATGTGTGTGTGTGCTCCTCGTTGAGAAGTCCACTAAGAAACCACAGCTGTGATTCGCTGTGTTGTTTGCGGGTTAGTCAAAGCTAAAATAGAGAACGACAACATTGCGGTCGCTATGCCATTTAGTGGCTCTACATAAAGGCACACTCAAGCTCTACTTTTATCTGAGCACCACTGAAATGAAACTCATCTGGCATTACGAAGGCCCGGGAAAAGAGGTTTATGGGTATGACTCAACTGGGCTGGGACTAATTAGCGCAAGACGAAATTCCTGCAGGGGGAATACCAAAGATCGCCAACCCGAGCCGACAGTGTGGAGCAACATTTTTGGTGACACAAATAAAGCACGTTAATCAGAATAAACTTCGGAATTATATCACATACTGTTGAGTGACCCGGTCATGCAGAACCTATCACAAACGGAGAAGATTGAAATTCGTAATAATCTGGATCAGTGAGAAGTTGTTACTGAGAAAGACTGATCACCGTGGCTAAATATCTTCTTCAAATGCAATACAACAGCATAATTACTAAAAGAGCGAGTATTAACTGAGGTCGACTAAGTACATATTGGGTGGCTGATCAAGTCTTCTGACGGAAGTGACAGAAGTGCGAGGTCAATGGTTGAATAAACTGAACTGAACCTCATCGAATTCCCCGTCATGTTCTATTCGCCGAGCCTAAGCTTGGCTAGAAACGACAACGTGGAGGTCAAGCCATGATATGGCACCGGTCTGTCAAACCGTTGACGTAAAGACTTGCTTCTGTCGGTTCCTCACGCTTGCATGGCTGAGAACCTCGAGACCCACTACACAGCTGACTCGAAACTTTGTCGGATATGGCTCAACGTCATGCTTAGTGGCTGTTGTGTTGTGACAGCGTGAGTTCGAGCTCCAGAGAAACTTCCTCTTTGATTCTTCTCTTTCATTTTCCTGTTTCATGTAGTTGCATGGCACCGGATTATCGGTGAGAATATATATATATATATATATATATATATATATATATATATATATATATATAACGTTACTAATCAGGAGGTGAGGGCTGTCGAAACATTGCAAAAAAATCGAAAAATAGTCGTTCTCCCCGCAAACAATAACAATGCGACTGCGATGTTCGAAGACTTGGATTGCAAAGAGAAGGTGAAACTGCTAATCTGTGGTGAGGAAACCTGTCAACAAGTCACAAGAAATTCGACCAAAAAGCTAGCAAACAAAAATGTTACAGTACCAACCAGAATGAAAAAAGCAAGATCTCAAACCACCTATACAATCGAGTGAAACCCATGAAAGGCCCAACTCCACAATTTTAGGGACGTTCTAAAGTTCACAAACCGCAGGTGCTGCCACGACCAACCGTCGCGTCGACTAAAGCCCAGAACTCAATTGAACAAATACCTTTTCGTGTCCCGCATCCGTCCTTGCCAGAGAGCAGCAACGAAAAAAAGCCTCGTCGCTTTTCGAAAAACAAATCAAAAGCTTCAAAATCAAAACAGGTGGAACGATGGTTTCCTTTGATGTGACATCACAAGGCAGATGGTCCTAGATGGATTCCGACGCCTGATGGAAAGCGACTCCAGTCTACGAAAAAGAACGACACTATTAACGAGGGACATTATGGGTCCGGTAGATCTGTGCCTAGAAACCTCTTTCCAATTCAGTGAAAAAACGTGCTGGTCCACACGGTCCGCAGGGTGCCGATGGGTTTGTGGATAACTGTAATACCCAACGGTTTTAGCATTCGACCAAAGTTCTCTAATGCTCGTCGTATGTATAATAGCACGACTATGCTCTATAAGCTGTTTTCCTCTCGGCTCTTTTTTTGTTGCGTCGAATATAGGGGTTAAAGAACCTCTTTGAGTAATCATTTGCGATGATTAACTTGAAAAGTCTGACTAGTTCGCTTCGGAGTTCGGGTGCGCTGCAGTGTGTGTCCCGTTCGAATAGAGTGCGCACATAGCTTTTCAGGCGACGTGCTGGGTGGTTGCTTCTGAAAATCTGTATATGGTCAGCTGTCGTCGATTTCCGTTAGGTTGTTTTTTCTAGGTTTTTGTCTGTCTCATGATCAGAATGTTATGAAACAACAATTTTGCTTCACTTTCTTCTTCGTTTGTGAATTTTATTCCGGGCACTAGCCTGTTCCGATGTTGATGGAGTCGATCTAGTTGAGACTTTCCTAATATCACAAATGTGTCATCCACGAATCTGATCCCCAGACGAGGTCTGATTGTTTCGAATACCTTGGCTTCAAATTATTTCACGATTGCGTCTGCTAGCAGACCCTAAGGTGGCCACTCCATCAGTGTATCTCGTATATATACGCTGCCCAATGAGTCCGATGACAATCCCCATTGGTCGAATTCCAGTTTTCACTCCTGAAACAATAATTCCTCTCCGATGGCGAAAACATTTGGTAACAAGCACACTACTGACAAAAACGTAAGTAACTTCACACAATGTGTGACTCTAAAAGCCCTAGTCAACGCAACAGTGAGAGCCCAATAATTCACATGTCCCTTCAGGTAACATGCCCGGTGGTCGTAGTTTCTGTTGCAAGTGGACATTCGATGAATTTTAAACCTTAAAAGCTTCATTGTAAATTGATAATGGTCGTTCGTGGAGTTTATGAGGTGTGTTTGTGCGAGAGCGCGTCATAAACAAATCGAGCTTCCTGCAATAAATCGGAGAACAAACGAAACTGTTCAGAACGGAAGCCTGCGAGACAGGTTTTCGCTATTTTTGGGACAAAACAGCGGGGATAATAATGAATATGTTCAACTAGGACTCTTAATCTCATCATGGAGTGCCGAAGAGAATGATTTGAACGCACTTCACGAGCAGTACACAAAACAACACTTCTGGATAATGGGTCTCCGCGTGGTATCGGCTGGATAAATATGTTAACAACTGGGTATTTTTGAGAATTAAGACATTACCGTTGACCTGAGTTAGGTGAACAGACCATGTGATGACAAAATTCATACACAAAATGTTGTCCTGATGACAAGCATGACCTTATCGACGTTGTTGAGATTAAAACCTAAGCGGTTCAGTATTTCGGTAGTTTTGTGACATTTCAAATAAGATGCCATGTAAACAGCGGGTGCAACGGCATCCACAAGTGGTGTCATCACAAATATCACTACTGACGAGCCGAAACGCCTCAAAATTGAATTTTATCCGGACGTTTATTTGGATCGTTTGTTCTCAAGATAATCCCAAAGTTGTGCACTACCTTAGAGCGCAACGATGCGTTAAGACCGGAGCACTAACTACCGTTGGGCAAGGTGATCGATTTCGTGATAATTTACCCAAAATAGTCTATTTTGCTATCAGTTTTGCTCACTAACAACATCACTTTACATTGCCGATCTATTGAATGCCAACCTTACACGCTCGATCGATACGCTCTGTCCACTGTCCCCCGTCAAAACTATGGCTCATTCAGACATGACATGAACAAGGGCCACGATTATGATTAGCTGCTGACAATTCCGATATCCGCCGGTCCTGCTCCTTATTGACTATAACGGAAATGTATTTATTGCGATAAGTCACAGCTAGAATACAACTTTCTACTTTCAGTGTGGCGTTCTTGTTCTTACACATGAGCACAGTTG